>CM023951.1:6453510-6618227 GCA_013407115.1 Glycine latifolia
GGGAGTGGAGGAGGGACCACCCCAGCAATAACTCGAATTCTACAAAGCAGCTGATTTTTTTTTAAGTAGCATTTTTAGGGGGGAACATGAATGAATGAATGCTATATTGGCAACTACAACTATACCTTACATGCAATTTTACTTTGAAGTGATATTCTAGGTTTTCTGGACTCCAATTTTGTTTCAAGGCTTATTCTAGAGTGTTTGATTTAAAGTAAGGTATAACATGATTAAAAGATGATTGAATTTCTTAATATTTTAAGAATTTAATTTTTTAACGTGTGTACATAATTTTTTTTATATACAAAACTTACTTTAATAATCTTGACCACATCCCAAAATAAATTAATTTTTGATTATCAAAGAAATCAATCTCTCATTAATTATAAGCTAGAATATATATCTTTGCTAGGAAAAAAAAAGGTGTTTAACTAGTTTTGCTTTATTATTTTTCACGTAATTAGCCTCTTAAGTATACAAGGACTTCTTTTTTTCTTGCAATAGCTACAATTTTAGGTGAACAGAAATATATTCGCGGTTTCCGCACAAATTTTTATACACCAAACTAGCTCAAATTTAGATGCTTCATTTCATAAGTAAGGATTGAAACTCGAATTTTCATACACCAAAATAGCTCAATTTTAGCTATTAATTTGATAAGGGTTGTAACTATATTCACTATGTGTGAATTTGAATCTCACTAACAATGTCAAAATCCCTCATTGGTAGGAGATCCTGTAAAAAATTTAAGGAGGGGAAAAATGGGTTCAAATCAACTTATCGTTACACAATACTATTTTTCTAATTTAATATAATATAATTTTTTAATAAATACTTATAAAAGAAGTAAAGAAAGTAAATGTGTACTAATTTTTTTAAAATTAAAATTATCTTATGTATAAATTAATCTATAAAACTCCTCACATTCGATTTCTTTAAAAGCTAATTTCAATTTATGCATAGATTGATTTTAATTTAGAGATGTTTAATTTATTATATTTTCTTATCTTCTTTTTTTATAAGTATTTATTGAGAAATTTATTCAAACAAGGTCAAATCGGATAAAGAAAAGTTTACGTTGAAAATTATTTTTCTTCTTTTTCTACCCGGTAAGCTAAAAGAAACTTTAATTAATTATAACTCTATTTTTTTGTTTACTTCTTTTGTTGGTCTTCAATCTAAACAACTAAAAAATGTGATGAATTTTTCTGATCTAATACTTTTTTCTGTTTATCTTATTTCTTTTCTCTCTAAAAATTGTAAGACGTGCATATAATGTTATCACATCATTAAATTATTTTGATGTATTATATAACTAATATATGAAGTTAATTGATATGTAGTGTAACTTATCTCATCACATAACACTATGATATATTTGTTTTGACTTTTAAAACAAAAACCTTTAAAAAAAATCATCCCAAAATTGAATTTTGATTAATTGATTATATATATATATATATATATATATATATATATATATATATATATATACACACACACCTGTGAACACCCAATCTTATTCACTCTTTTATTATTTTTTATTTTTAGTCTTCTCAAGTAATGGAATTTTATATTTGGGTTAATCTTAGGCAATTTCTTCTTGCATCTCTCTAATTGTTCATGCACTTGATCCGGAAGAATCCAAATTTATACATTCTGAAAATGTCTTTCCAGAATATACTTTTGCATTTTGAATTAAGTGTTCCAGAAGCTTAAAAAGGTGGAAAAAAACAAAATTGAAGATGCAGGAAGTAACTGCCCTAACTTAAACCAACAACATTATTTACATTGGGCTTCCAAACACAATTTGTATCGGATCTAGAATTCAACCAAACACAACAAACCTACATGAACCCACGCGCGTGGGCTTCCTACCAGTACCAAGTTTTTATTTATTTATTAATAGTTGATCTTATTTATTTATTTATTTTCATAACATCCTCTGCAGATTCCTTTTCGGATTGATGAAAACATTGAAAAGTCTAGTCGTGTATCAGATTTTCAGATATTCATCGAGGTGAAATTTCCATTGTTGCACCAGAGACATACTTGGTCAGTTGGTTGCAATGCATCATTGCATTGTCTCTAATTATCCCATTTTACAAATAATCTTATTCAGAAAAGTTATTTGTAATAGGATTTTGGTATCAATCAACAAATCATAAGTTGGTCAGTATTAAAAAAATAAAATAAAAATTATTTGAAACAATTTATTGAAAGTGACATTTGACGAAGTTACCTAAAAACACACACGAACGAATAATAAAAAGGCAGAAAGCAACACACATAGTACCAACAGCAATTTACATGTACCAAATTTATTAGAAAAATATTAAATTTAATGATACAGTGTTGTAACAGTGTGAAAAAGATATAGAAAATTACCAGACTTATTTATTAAATTTAATAATAAATAAAAATATAAAAATGTTATATAAATAATGAAAGAGTTTAATTTTAGAATAAATAGTTATGTTGTAACAGTGTAAAAAGATTTTTACATTGTTATCCTATAAAAAACGGTCGAACATGATAAATTTGTTACTTATATAATAAAAAATAATTATCTTAAAAATTATATCAAAACAATTATTTCTTATTAGTTAACAATAAAATTTTTAACACCGACAGTTATAGAAAATATTTTAAATATGATTTCTAAAATAATTTTTAATTATATAATGATATATAACTTACTGATAATGTAATAAATATATATTTTCAATTTATTCTAATTAAAATTATAATATAATTAAACCTACGTCGGATTTCTAACTAACCGATGTAGCCCATATTTCATTGCATAAATATGATAGAACTCGACGATCGACAAATCAACTCCAAAAATGATCGATGGACCTCCGAAGTGCACAAAGTCAACCAATTGGATGCAAATAGTTGACGTGGGCATGATCAACTCTCTTCTTTCTTTCATGAGACAAAGAATAATTCTAAGAGCAAACCATACTAACACTGCTTGAGGTTTTACAGGATTACATATAAAATTAAAATCCTTATATTTTCACTGTTACAATAATCTCTTTTAATTGTTTAAAAAATGTTACACTGATATTTTTTATACATTACACTAGTTCTTAGATGTTTAAAAAATGTTACACTATATCTCCTCATAAGAGAGATTGTCGTAAATGTGTAAAAAGTAAAGAGAGTTTATGCAATCTCACAAAATCTCAAAAGAGTGATTTCAGTTGTCATGTAGAAGGTTGAAGTTGCACACCGATCATATGTAATCTCTTATACACATAATACAAATATATGGGAAACTAAACACAATAATATATTTTTCTCATGTTGTACAATGGTGACTCGTTCTTCTTGCTCTATTATTGGTATCAAGCATTCATGTACTAGTCTTTTGTTTCGACAACAAATGTATATCTAATATTATTTTTAAACAAATTATCATATATATTAGTCATTTAAATACATAGAAATCAACATGATTTGTGTGATCGTACGAGTAACCAACTAGTTAATATCAAAGTAGGACTATAGGATTTTTTTTCTTCTTCTTCTTGGGGTTCACCTTATTAAAAGGAGTGAATCAAATACTCCAATATATGAGAGCAAATGAGCAGTATATTAATCACTATTTTTGAACAATATACATGCAAGCCCAAATCACTTAGCCTCCGGGCAGGTTTGCATTTAGGCTCCATTTGTGTAGACCAGGTCCATTTCTTCAAAGTTCGAACTCTGTTTTTGCCATCAACATTCTCAAAACTATGAACCAGAAAAAAAAACCCCCACAATCTCAGTTATGTCTTGTTTGAGTACTTGCGAAAGTTTCATCCTAATTTGCATAAGCATATTGTACTTATTTCTTTTTCTCAAGAATATATTTTGCTCATTTTTTCCATTATGATACATCTATTTCTTTTGTTGATGATTAATTTTCATCGAAAAATATTATTATTATATCATTTTGATAAAGAAATGATTTTTCATTATGAAATAGACAAATACTAAAATTTGTGATGGGGAGGTGATGTCGTGTTTAGCAGGGGATTGTCTTCATTTGTCGAAGTCATAAGTTTGGTTGTGTAGGGCTCGGATTATAAGTATACCCAATCTTATTATAGGGAGTTATATGATTCATGTTATGGGCATTACATGTGTAAGATGCGCTTGGTTTGAACTGCAAGGAGTGGACCACACCTTGTGCTTTTTTCCTCTTTTATCTATAAAATATTTTTTGCTTTAAAAAAATAGACAAATACAACTTTTTTAAACTTCAACAGATACTAATTATCAGTCATGATAATTATGTGTGAGCAAAGTTTAGATTACAAGTAAGTCATGATAATTATTCAGTGTAAGATATTCAAGATGGCTCATGGCTCAACTTATGCAGTTGTCATGTTTCGTACGCGAAAATGGATCATCTCAAAACGACAATATATAAATTCCTTCATAGACTGCATCACTTAATACAGTTGCAATATTGCGATTGCAGTTGCAACCACATCACACTTAATTACAAAGTAACTCCAAATCACAAAATGTCATAATGCAACCATTTTTCCAATAATCACAGTCGGAGTGCCTCAAACCGCAACATACATATATATAACTGAGATTAGACTCAGTTTTTTCAAAAAGCATCCATGGACTCAGACTTTCATTGAGTAACAGGGAAAAAATGAGGGATATGGATACAAAATTCTAAGCATTAAATAGCTCCATCCCAACAAATTAATGATAATGTAATGAAATGCAAACTAAAGGAACCATCACAACATAACAGCGGCCAGGTAATTACATGTAAAAAATTGTTCAACCCAAACTAAGAAATAGAAGGAAAAAAAATCAAATAATAGGTTCATGTGTTGATACTTATTACAATTGCCTTTACTTCATCAGTAGATATATGAATATGACAGTTGTTTCTGTCGTGCTGTACCAAAGAAGCTAGGAATTAGGATAGGCTACGTACTAATGAATTCGAATGAGGATGAAACTGAAAGGAGGGAGAAAGCCGTGAGGAGGAAGGATCTCTCACACATACTTGTATTCAATTTTATACAGTTCTCACATTTAAAAAATAAATAAAAAATACAGTTCTCACATTTATGAGATAAATAGACAATTTTTACGCATACCAAAAGTAAGGCATTCGATATCTATTTAAAAAAAAGATTTTGCTACTTACCTATATTTGCTAAGGAACTAAAAAAAATTTACTTTATACATTTTATTAAAAAATATATTTTAATTCTTTAATCAATACTCAAAAATACTAGTTAATATTTATCTTAAAAAATAATTAAAATAAAACTTATTTTACGGAAATATACCAACAATAAAACTATTCGTAACTTCTGAATTACCTCAAAGTTGCTACTTGCTAGTAAATAATTTTTAGGAAATTTTTTTTTTTTAATAATGTTTAGTAGTAATTGCTTAGATAATATCTTCCGGATAACTACTTTTAAATTTTAATAACTAAATAAACCTAAATATCTATAAATATTATTTTTAAAAATTAACTATCAATGCTTAACTTCACTAACTTTTATTTATTTTATGAAAAATACTATTTCATCCCAGTAAAATAATTTAGCACGTAAAACAATTATAAAATAAAAAAATATTTTATTATATATTATGTAAAACTTCTATTTAACTTGTTATATTACTCATATTTATATAAAAATACATTATATGATAATATTGTTAGCATAAAAAAACAAAATACATTATGAATAAAATATTAAAAATTTTACTCGAGTATTTTCTTTATTAAAACTTTTAAGAAAAATTATCATTAAGTGTAAACCAAATTATTATCATTGTCAAACAAATCAGAAATTATTTTTAATATAATTTTTAAGATAATTATTAAAAAAGTTAATAAATTTATCATTTATGAATAACTTAGTATAGACATTAGACAATTTTGCCTTTATTTTAAGTGAGTAAGAAAAGGCATTGTCAAAGTTGAAGATGCAAATTGTTGCTGACAGCAAAATTTGGTTTTCTTTGTTTTTATTTTTCATGTAAACAAAAGAAAGAATTAGAGTGAGAAGACGATCCAACTCAGACCCGTTATCTTCATTTTACTCAACCGATCCTCACTTTTTCTTGTCAAAGCAGGTGCCTCCTCTTTCCTTCTTATTTGTTTATTTATATTGTTCTATTCCAATGCCCTTTTGGCAGATTCCACTATTGTCCGCACTTTTGTTATCCTTCAAGATATGCAATTTCATCTTTTAACTAGTTTTGGTGGATATTCGGTTTCAAGCTTGTCCCTTTGATTATGGGTTGGGGTAAAATTTTGATTTTTCTCCCTTCTACTCCAAGATCAGTTTCAATTCAAGTAAAGAAAGGAGGGGAAACAACTTTTTTTTTTATTGGGAATATGATTCTCTTCCTGCCCATGAGATAGTTCAGAGTTTTTGTTTTCTTAGCTCATTTTGTTTATTTAACAATTCGATGTGATGCTTTGATCGTGGGTGGCAATTGTATTTCTCCCAAACTATGCTGAACTGGGAATAGTTTTAAATCCGAGCTTTAGTTAATTTTAAGTAAAAAGAGGAGAGAGATATGGTACTACACATGTTTTTCGTGGACATATAGCTTAACAAGAGTTAACATCTTGATGCATTAAGGTTAATTGTGTTTTTCTTGCCTGCGTTGTAGTGTCAGAAACACTGGTTTTTTATTTTTATATCTGTTTATTAAATTTTTTGCCTTAAATTTTTTCCCGCTTGAACTTTTCTCTGCCAGTGAGATCTAGTTTCAAACGTAAGTGTACTGGCTATATCTGGGGTTGAGTCAGTTCTTTTTGTGTGCTGTAAGTTGAAGACATTTTCAAGTGCTAACCAGGCAAAGTTTGATGTAGAAATCTGATTGTAAGAGGTTTTCTATATGTTAGGCGAACAGGATTTTTGCCTTGTATTTGTGTTACAATATGTTACTACTTCTATTGAGTTGATATATATGGATGCTATAAACTTTCTGAGGCTTCAAAGAAGCAAAGAATGTAGATTATATACTTATTGTTGCTTTACAGAAGACATTATTTTTTAATCTGTAAAAATTACTGGGCGTATTTATGGTACATGTTTTTAAAATGAGGACATTGGCTGACATATATATGCTTAAAGTACAACTGAATTTACTTTTATTGTTTACTTTGGTTTTATTTTGTTTTAATATATACTGTCTTGTATCCTTTTAGTTATGTAATTAGTTTCAAGCCCACTTTAAGCTAACCTGATATCTTCCTAACTACACTTTGATGGAGCTTTGCCAAGGGTTCTTATATAATGAAATATTAGCCTTATTAGCTTATTTTTATCACTATACTTGTCCTTCATATATATTGTGTACTTCATTTCTATGAAACATTGGACAGGGCATGGCAAAAGATGAAAATGCTGACATGTCAGATGTGAAGTCCCAGCTGAGTCAATCGCATGAAACATGGAAGCAGGAGATTGCAAGAAGCCAATCCCAAGTGGATGTATTGCAAAAAGAACTTACAGAGTTAAAGGGTTGCAATCAGGGTTCGGATGGAAATGCAAAAAAGGATTTGGAGGTTCTTTGGCGAAGAGTCAAGACTGCTTCTACATTGTTGACTTACCTAATGTCAAAAGCTAGGCTCATGGCTGTTCCTCATCTAGCCCATACATCTTGTGGCATCAAACAATTAGAGGGGGTAGGCTTTGTTGACAAAAATGGGATACCATTATCAGGTTGGTCCAGCAATGTTGATTTTTCTTCATTTGATGACGCAGATGAAGAATCTTGGATTGGAATTAGCCACCAGCATGGTTCCTTAGATGAACAAGATGCAGCTTACATAGGTGAAATGCTCAAGTCTGTACAGATGGTCGCAGATGTGATGGAAGCCCTTGTCAAAAGGGTTTTATTGGCTGAGTCAGACACTGCAATAGCAAAGGAAAAAGTAAGTATAAGTAAGGAAGAGATTAAGCGGAAGTCTACCCAGTTAGAGAACATGTCTATGAAATTACAGGAGATGGAGCATTTTGCTTTGAATACAAATAGTATCCTAACTGAGATGCGGCAGAGAGTTGAGGACTTGGTGGAAGAAACAACCAGACAGAGAGAACGAGCTGCTGAAAATGAGGAAGAACTTTCTAGAGTGAAGCAGGAATTTGAGTCTCTGAAATCATATGTTAGCGGTCTAATAACAGTAAGAGAAACCTTGCTTTCTTCAGAGAAGCAATTTCGAACTATTGAGAGGCTGTTTGAAAAGTGAGTATATTACATGCTATAAGCAATATGCTATTATATTACATGTCTTGATAATTATTTGATGTTTGACCTACATCAAGTTGCTTGAATTAAATGCTTCAGTACACTTCCTGCTGCATTTTTATGCTCCATATATGATTTATTTTATGTTTACTTGGTGCCATGCCATCACGTTGACTTTTATTGGATCAAGTGTTCTACTCTGTAAGATAACATTCTTCTTCTTGTGGGTGTGGATAGGATTTTCTGTATGCACATGACCAGAGGGTCTTTCTTGGACTCTTGTTTTAGAAGCAGAAGAAGTTCATATAACAATGAAATAATATTGGGAACCTTTAGTGATACCAGAAGTAAATACTATTAAACTTGGTTGGTTGAGATATGTTGTAAATTATTTAAGGGTCAATTAAGAGGTAACTATATTCTTGTCATAATTATTTTCACTGCGATTTGGTTAACTACGCTTTTATTTGAACAAAAACTCATTTTCTGACACATCATAACTTGGCTATTGTAATATTGTTTCATTCGGGAGGATGTCTTCCTGTTTCTCCTTCTGCTTGACTTAGTCATGTCTATACTGCTTATTCAAGTTTCTTTCTGAAAACAGCAGCATCTAATTAACTTTAGAGTTTCTTGGTTTTATTATAAAAATATCACCTTTTTGGAAGTTGGTAACTTGGTTTTGCTTAGCTTATGTGTGCATTTTTCCTGCTACTCTCAGCAATTGTAAACTTAAAATGTAGATCCTTAATTTTCCTGAGTGCGATTACAGCATCATTTGATTAATTGTTGTTCAACATACATTAGCTACTGATTTATAAAATTATAGTGTTTAAATTACAGTATTTGTATAACATTGATCCTTTATCTAGGTAATGCTTCAATAAAATTCAGTCTCTTTAAATGCTAGTATTGATAAATGCATTTGGGCACATCTCTCCTTGTCATGGCAAATGCCGGCATGTTCTAGCCACAAAGGCTAAAATGGATTTTCAAAATATAGATTGGCATGTCCTACTCATTATAGTGAAATGTCAATTGGATTGTCCCCACTCCCCATGAACCTAGCTCAATTGGTTTAAACATTTGCTCGCATGTTTTCACAGAAAGTGTTAATTGAAGCACAAGTTTCAGGTCCATAAGCCTGTTATTAATACAAGATAACGTGTGTCTTGTGGTGGGGTGGTTGCATGGTGTGAACATTCATTTCAATTTCTCATGTTCAATGTTCATTTCTACCTCTGATACGTACTTGTCTTATTGACTAATGTTCCGTTGGAGCAGGCTAGTTGCAAAGACTACTCAATTAGAAGGTGAGAAAATGCAGAAAGAGGCTGAAGTTCAGAAACTTATGGAAGAGAATGTTAGGTTGAGTGCACTGCTTGACAAGAAAGAGGCTCAACTTCTTGCATTGAATGAACAATGCAAGGTAATGGCCTTGAACGCTTCAAACATGTAAATGCCAAAGTTTTATGCTGACCACTGAAGGCACCAAAAAGAAGGCTTATTCATAAACATCATTAATGCCTTAAGTTTTATTTTGTGGTGCCATTTGTTGTTAAAATTGAACGTAGAAAATACTTGTGCTTGGAATGTAAACTTGGCGTGCTCTTTCACGGGGAAGAAAAAAAATGAGAATAGGGTATCTCTTTGCTGTTAATGTTGGAGACCGAATCACGAACCTCACATTACAGATATCACTGAGTAATATTATAGTAACCAGTTAATTACCATCAATCAATAGGTGAGTCATTCAATCAACTTATACTTTTTTCGATAAATATATTTGAAATTTCAACTTAAGTAGAAGTATTTGTGTTTATTTCACAAGTTTATAGTTTTTTTTAAACTTTATTTGATTAGTGTTTAGCTTATGATTTATTATTACATTCATTATTTTGTTTTTTTCCTCAATATATTAATAAAAAAATTGGTTAAATTAATCGTTTTAAGCCCATTTGTTTAATCTTTTTTAGCAAAGAATCACTTTTTCATAAAAAAACAATATTTTTTTTGTTAAGAAGTGTTTGGACGGAGAGTACTTGGACAGAGGGATTAAAGCAAGTTTTTATTTTCAAATGACATGAACTGGAAATATCATTTTTTAATGACGGAACAAAAACAAATACTGAGTTAAATACATACTTTATAAAAAATATACATGTGGTTGTTCCACGAAACTTCTTAATGACACATAAGTCACTCGGCTGCTGATGTGATTGTTGCATCGTTAACGCTTTTACTTGATAGTAATGATTAAAACTGTTAACAGAGAAAAAACTATTTAAAAATTAAAAGTGAAAATTTGCAAAAGAAAAAAGTTTAGAGACCATAAATTATTAAACCCTATACTATGTATTAATATTTTTATTGAAAATGAAAATAATGTTATTTATAAATAGATATATTTGTCTTTTAAAAAAATAGATCTATCTATTAAGCTTAATAGGTTTTTTTAAAAGCTCACAACCTAAACTAATAACTAAAACAAACTCTTTTAAAAAGTATGAATTTGATTTTTTACTAAATAAGCTAAGTGTTGTATATCCAGTATTCTTGATGTCAAAGCCAGATTTCGTCCACCGACGACATCTCAATTGTAGAACTTATGTAACTGCGACTTAATTCAAGAACCTGAGATCATCGTTTATCGAACGACCAGTTAACCACATGCACCTCATCAACATCTTATTTTCACCTTCATGTCTTTCACGTTGGATAATTGTCAATCTTGTCAAGATGAATAGTATTTAGGAATTAGGAGTCGACATCCAAGATACACATGAGAATCTCAATTGTCACTTCCTTTATTTTGTTTTGAATTGGGTCAAGGAGTGACTACATATGGACACCATCTCTTCACCATCGCACCTCACCAACATTCACTCAAAATTTGTTGGCAAAAAATCGCTGTTTATGTGATTGAACACTTATTTCACAATTTCGCAATTCTCAACTGAACACTTAACTAATAGTCTAAAATATATTTTATCCTTAGTAAAATGTAAATTTGTGAATAAAAATCTGTTAATATTTTTAGAAAAAAATATTTATTTATTTTGACTTTCTTTTCTATTGACTTTTAGTTGGATTTTTTTTTATAAAGTTAAAATAGGCTTTTTTACTACGCAGGGGTTATTAAATTTCATATTTACCATCGTGGGGTTTGTCAGTTTTTTTTAACTGAAAAGGGGTAAGTCGAATTACGTTTTACGACTTCAAGTCAGTTGTTTTTTTTTTTTTTTTATAAAGTGAAGTCGTAAAAATTATTACGACTTTTATGTTTAAAAAAATTGTAATTCAAAAGTCGAGATTCGCATAACGACTTTAAAATATTATTTAAAAAATATGCAAAGTCGGATAGCTATTTACGACTTTAAATTACGACTTCCAAACACACCAGTGTCGTAACTTTGGACACGACTTCTAACTTACGCTTATATAATATAGGTTCATAGATTTTTGCTCATATACGTAATTTATATACATATATATATATATAAACTATAAAATATAATATATGTGAATTTATATATGTAATGTATATACATATATATAAATTATATCCTAATTAATTTATTAAATATTTTAATTATTAATGTTACAAATACTTACTATTTTGTAAAATTTGGTATTAAATTTTGTTATGTTGATTTAGTTAAGTTAAAATATTTTGTTAAATTTATATTTTTGTAAAAAAAAATTATATTGATTTTGTTAATTAATTAGAATAAATATGATTATGTTAATTACTCATGGACGTGATAATTAAAATTTTAAACAAAATTTTAAATATTAGCACAAAATATAAATTGAAAGTCTTAGGATTATAAAATAAAATTCAAATAAATTACACACACAGCTAGTAAAGAAAAAATTAATTGTGGGATGATGTCCCACAATGAGGTCTTCTAGTTACGCGTCTTGGTCTTTCCACTTGTTGTGCTGGATTTGTTGATGGATTTGTTCTTCTTGTTCTACCACCTCTTCCTCTTCCTCTTCCTCCTCTTGTTCTAGGATGATCACGTGTTTGTCTTTGTTGTTGGTCAGGAACATGATCATCCCCATGACCATCATCATCATCATCATCATCATCATCATCATCATTATCGTCATCATCATCATCATTATCGTCATCATCATTTCTCATGTCACGCATTTCAGTAAGTAATGATGGACGATAAAAAGATGTTGATGGTGATGGGTTATATGCTGATGGCGGAGTGTTTAAAGTGGTACCAAACATATTTGTGGGTGTCTGAAAAATATTTGACGTAGAGGGACCTTGAAATGATTGTTGAGGCACAAATGTTGAGAATCCATATGGTTGTTGAGAACCTTGAGGCATGTATCCAGAGAAACCCATCGATGGATGAAAAGGTTGTTCAGTGTGTGGCATAAATCCAGAATGAGACTGTAAATTAAGAGTTGTGAAATTAGAAATATATGTTGAATATTAAAAATAATAAATAATGATGAATTCAGAATAAGAGTAAACTTATAACCTGAATAACGGGTGTTCCTTGACGCGATAAATATCGTCTAGTTAGACGTATATACCATTGCATGTATTCTGAATTTTCATACAAAATACAACAGTCAACGTCACGTTCAACAATAAAATTATGCCAACCACGGAAAAGGCGAATCCAGCGACGATGATAGTGAGGCCAAAAAATATCTGTTCGACCTCTCATATCTATGTTGTGGAGTTCATCTATGTTTGGTGGGTCATTTGGAATATTTTGTCTCATTCCAAGTTGTCTCAGGACCCTGTCTACCGGGTGCCATTCCACAATTGCATAGCATATAAGAGGAACTACTGCACGAACAATCATAGATATGTCTATATTATTAATTAATGGCCTTATTGCAGGGCTGTCATATGGTGTCCACAAGAACTGCAAGAAATATTTACTATTATGACTTATTTATTAAAGAATATCAAAATTTTTAAAAGAGTAAATTGAAATATTAACGAATGAACCTCAGTTATATGCAGTCTATCAAATATGCCGCGTATCAATGTGACTGAGTTGGTGGATATGTTCGGTTGTATCATCGGACGAGACCACCTTCGAGCAAGCGGATATCCAAGACCTTGTTGTACTTCTTCGTCTGACAGGGGAAGTACATGCGGGGCAATGCATGTAATGCGATCCCATGCCCATGATTGCAGCAACAGCAAACAACCACCTATTTCAGTTTGTGAAGGCTTAACAGCCCGATCCAGTGATCGAAATAGGGAAGCTAAAACTGCTGAACCCCAACTGTAGGTAGCTGCAACATTCAAGTCGGTTAATAACAATAAATACATAAAATGCACGCGTGCTCCAGATGTATCTGGCAGCAAACAACCACCTATGACCATCATTATATGAGCTCTGGCATGTTGTGTAATGATTAAGTCATCGGCATCGTCAGGAAGGTTTTCAACTATTTGGCGCAACCATGTTAGATAAATAGTTTTTCCCTTGATATACTTATCAGGAGGTGTCACCCCTAATAAGTCTTGACAAGCTTCACGTACATCACCACTAGTCCATCCAGTTACTGGTCTCCCGTCTATCTTCAACCCTAATTGTAAGGCAACATCCTGTAATGTGATGGTTGCCTCTCCATATGGAAAATGGAATGTGTGCGTTTCGGTTCTCCACCGTTCAACCAACGCACTAATCAAATGAATGTTAATTTCCACTTGTCCGATTGCCATGACATGACCAAAGCCAGCTTGATATATGGCATTCTTCACTCGATTATCTATTTCATTAAAGTGTTTCATACCCCACACAGAATGAAACCTTGCACGAAGTAGTCGCTCCTCTCCTTCCCATATTAAGTTAGAAACATGATTATCTTGAAACCGCAACAATGAACCATCAATAGGTCCTGGTTGTGTGTTTGCCATTATAGGTAGATAATATCAAATAGGCTTTTAGTGGGGGACGGATGTATCGTGGTAGGATAAGTAGAACATATGAATTGAATTATGAAGCTGTGTGTGCAACCCTTATATAATATTCATTTCATATAAAATATTTTAACATGCAACTATCACAATAACTTTTTAATGTAGAGTCACGTGAATCTGAATGTAGTTGTGTCCTGTTGGAATTGTCTTCAATTCAAAGCATGAGTTGAGAGATTGATGAAAGTCTGATTGTGTGGTCATTTCCAAAAGTGGTACACTATTATATAGCACGAGCATCAGCTGAGCAATAGGTTTAGTGTTTATTCAAAGCATTCATAACTCTCTGCACGTTTGAAAAGTTATTAAATTCAAAAGCATTCATAATAGATGCCACTACAATAACAACACGTATGGACCTTCTTTCATGCATTGCAAATGGGTTAAATTTACCACTATTTATCCATGTGCAGTTCTGTAGTTTCTGAGTTTGTTGCATGCATTCAAAGTGGTTAAAGTCACCACTATTCATCCATGTGCACCTGTGTAATTTCAAACATATAAGCAGCAAAGAGGAGTAGTCTTATCCAAGCTTTAAATATCACATTACATTCACTTAAAAAACTCAACCACGAGAGCCACGAGCTGCACGTTCAAGCCAATAAAAAATTGATATTTTATGGAAAAATACACACTCAGAAGTCGTGCTGCACGAAACACCTTCACAATGCTTAAAAGTCGTGAATCCAGGTACGTCTTCACCATGGTCGAAAGTCGTATGGCACAATCCGACTTCACCATGTTTGAAAGTCGTATGGCACAGCACGACTTCACCATTTTCAGAAGTCGTATGCAGTCGTGCTAGGTCAAAAGTCGTGAATCAGGAGACGACTTGGTCACCTTCAAAAGTCGGACATGCTTCCACGACTTTCAATTAATGGCTTTTAGTGGGAAAAAAAATTAAAATATTGTAGATTTAAAAAAAAATTATACAAATATTGTAGAAACTTCGGAAGGCCATAACTTTTGACTGGGATGTCCGATTGAGGTGAAATCGGTGGCCACGCGATCGTAATTGAGAGGAGAAGCCCTAGGCAACTTCCAAAGGGAGTTGTCCAAAAATTTTTCCCAAAAGAGGCCTCTAAGTGCCTCAAAATTGTGATTTAAGATTCAAATCTCTAAAAAATTTCTTCTTTTCTAATTTTTTATTTATTTAATTAGTGAATTGCATGCTATTTTTTATTATTTTAGTTACTTCTCTTAATTTCGAGCGTTTTGACATATCGTACGCCTTCATCGGACATTTCTATCAAAAGTTATATATATGCATAACCAATTTTAAAGTATAATTTTGTTCAACTGTTTAAATTAATGTTGCGACTATGTCATTTTTTAATTTTTTAAACCGAAATCTACAATATAATTTTGGTAAATAAATATACCAAAAATTTAATAATTATAAATTTTGATAGGAATGTCCAATGGAGGTTTCTACACATCGCGCCGTAAAATGACACGTGTCGCCACCTCCTGAGTCGCGTCTCCCATGGACCTCAGCTCATTTAGTTATATGAATACTAATGTTTTTAGTCTTAATTAAATATGATAATTAATGATGAATGGGTTTAATTGATTTGATTAAATATAGTTCGTCATTTATCATTAAATTTTTTATATTATCTTCAATTCTTAAAGATAAAAATATGTTTTGAATGATCCTATATTAAAGCTAAATTGAATAAGGGAGTTACAAGGGAGTTACACTTAGTTATATATTTGTAAGTATTTGGTTAGTAAAATAATTAATGATTTTATTTGTAATTAAATCAATTTTAGAATTACTTTACAATTTTTTTGTAAATTCAAATTATAAAATTGTTTAACTGGTGAAACATATAAAAAATAAATTAATTTATTAGCAGTCGTAACAAATTATTTTATAATTAATGATAAGCAATTGAGTACATATATATGTGTATATATATAAGTGGTGATATCAGTAAGTTAACATGAACTTCAAAGCTTGTGTACATTGAAGCTTATTGTTATCCTTTAGCAATAACTTTTTTCTTGACAACTTCACTTCAGGTACTTGTTTCACGTTATGATGGTTTTGGTATGAATTTAACTTAACTACCTTATGTTACTAACAAATTATTTTATGTTTTTCAGATATGAGTAATGAAGAACCCTTCATCAGAGACAATGTAAGCGATTTTAGTGACGAGTTTGAATTCATGAATGATGACGAGAGTGGTTCAGCAAGCCATGACACCACACAAACAATTAATAGTCAACTGTCAGAGGATTTGCAATACTCAAATCCATTTAACAATCCAGGGACTCGAGGTACAAATGATCTTTACGAAGGTATGATATTTGAATCCAAACAAGCAGCTATCAATGCGATTAAAGAATTTCATTTTACACAATCATATAATTTTGACGTGGTTGAGAGCAAGAGTGACAAATATGCTGTTAGGTGTAGTCAGTATGGCAATGGATGTCATTGGAAGGCGAGAGCATCGTTCAGCAAAATACGCATGAGGTGGGAGATGAAAAAAATAATTGGTATACACAGTTGCACAAGTTCACAAATATCACAAGATCATATTAGGTTAGATTCCACCATCATTGCTCACAATATTATGCAATTAGTGAAAACAAATCCTGGTATCCAAATCAAAACTTTAATTGCACACATTTTACAACGATTTGGATATAATGTGTCATACAAAAAAGCTTGGACAGCAAAACAAAAAGCAGTAGAAATGATTTTTGGAAATTGGGAACAATCCTATAGTTATTTGCCTGTCTGGATGACTGCTGTTACCCACTTTGTGCCTGGTACAATCGTTAGATACAAAACATCCACTTCAACTGAAGATCCTGAACATGGCTCTTCTAAGGTGATCCTTAATCGTGTTTTTTGGGCTTTTCAGCCATGCATTGAAGGCTTTAAATATTGCAAGCCAATTGTGCAGGTAGATGGAACATTTTTAACTGGAAAATATCATGGTACTCTGTTGACTGCCATTGCACAGGATGGTAGTAGAAACCTTTTTCCACTTGCATTTGCAATTGTTGAGAGCGAGAGCAAAGAAGCTTGGATGTGGTTCTTTCATTATTTAAAGAGACATGTTACACCTCAACCAAATTTGTGTATTATATCAGATAGGGGTACCGGTTTGATAGCAGCTTTGCAATCAGAACGAATTGGATGGCATGAACATAATGTATCTTCTGTTTACTGCATTCGTCACATTGCATCCAATTTTAACAAACAGTTCAAAAATGTGGATCTAAAAAAACAAGTCATCAACATGGGTAACATTCTAACCATTTCATTCAATTTTTTTTTTGGGATATTATTAAAATGCTTAATTTTTTATATATAATTTTGTGTTACTTAATAGGATACGAGTTGAGGAAACCACGATTTGAGGCAAAGTTGTTGGCAATGCGCTTAGAGTTTCCACAAGCAGTAGATTGGCTAGACCAAATTCCCAAAAGTCAATGGACTCAGGCATATGATGAAGGCAAACGGTATGGGCATATGACTACCAACCTAGCCGAATGCATGAATTCTGTTTTGAAAGGAGCCAGAGCATTGCCTATTACTGCCTTAGTCAATGAAACATTTATAAAAATAAATGATTCATTTGTTACTAATCGCATGAAATTTATGAATATGATAAAGGCAGGACATAGGTACTCTGAAGATGTGTATCTCATGTTGCAAGAAAACCAACGTATGGCTACCTCGCATTATGTACGCATGTACGTTCGGGAAACAGGTGAGTTTGAGGTTCATGAAATTGCTAATATGCGACATGGACGAGCAATGACATGCACCGTCAAGTTAAATGAATGGTCATGTGAGTGTGGACATTTCCAAGCTTTTCGAATTCCATGCTCCCATGCAATTGCAGCATGTGCTTCTTGCAACTTAAATTACGATGACTTTGTTGATCCAGTATACAAGTTGGATAATATTTGCAAAGTTTATGAACATCATTTTCATTCCCTTGGAAGCGAGGAAAATTGGCCTCAATATTTCGGTCCATATTTTATGCCTGATGATTCAAAACGACGAAAAACATTGGGAAGGCCAGTCACTACTCGTATATATAACGAGATGGATGAACCTATTCCAAATAGACCCAAAAAATGTTCATTATGTCGAAGTGAAGGACACAACCGTCGTAATTGTCCATACAAGGAAGTTGATAATTAATGTTATTTATATTTCGTTCCGTACTTTACTTTCTCATCTTTATTTGACTTTATTTCATTTTTTTGCATTTAACTACTCTTATTACTTAATTTATATTCTGTATTAATATATACTCTTATACTAAAATTTTAACATTATTATCCAAAATAATTAATTTATATTATAACAATTGACAAAATCTCTACAATTACAATTTATATATAACCTAATTTATATTTTTTAATGTTGTCTAAAATAAACAAAACCAATATAAATATAACCTAATTTATATTTTTAAATTAAATTTATTTCCAAACTATTTTTATCAAAAAAAAATCTCTACAATGACAATTTTAACACTGCTACAACTTACAAAATTAGTAATTAAATATACACCAAATATTAAATCAAAATAATATATTTAAATTTTTTAAAATTGAATAATAAAATTAAACTAATTTTTTACTTTTAAAAATATTAACACAAAATCATTTGTAATTTTTAAAAACATAATAAATTAAATTACCAAAAATTATAATTTTAAAAAAACAAATATTAAATTAATAAATATAATAAATCAATTATATATATATATATGTTTACAAAATACCAATTTATAACAAAATTTAATAAATTCGTTGGATACAATTTAATAAATTTGTGCATCGTGCTTTTTTGAAGTCGTAAATAACTATCTGACTTTATATGATTTTTCAAAAAAAAAAAAATTTATATGATATTTTAAAATCATAAATTTAAATATGTATATAAATTACACGAGCAAAAATCTTTGAACGTATATTATATAAGCGTAAGTTAGAAGTCGTATCCAAAGTTCCGACACTGGTGTGTTTGGAAGTCGTAATTTAAAGTCGTAAATAGTTATCCGACTTTACATATTTTTTAAATAATATTTTAAAGTCGTTATGCGAATCTCGACTTTTGAATTACAATTTTTTTAAACATGAAAGTCGTAACAATTTTTACGACTTCACTTTATAAAAAAAAAAAAAAAAAAAAAAAGCTGACTTGAAGTCGTAAAACGTAATTCGACTTACCCCTTTTCAGTTAAAAAAAACTGACAAACCCCATGATGGTAAATATAAAATTTAATGGCCCCTGCTTGGTAAAAAAGCCGTTAAAATATTTGGATTTTGACGCTGGGAATACGATTACAAAGAAAACCGAACAACTGTCGAGGAACCAAACCAACGCATAAAAGCCAACGCAAAGGCAATTATCTCGTTGTATGAATTGAATTGGGTACTATATTACTACTCGTCTACTCCAGTGCCTGCAATTTCTCTCTAAAACCCTAAACCTCATTCTCCTGATTTCTGTTACACTGAATTCAGGAAACAAAAAACAACACAGTCAATTGGCAAATGTCTAACTCTAACCCGTTACCCCTCAAGAGACAAGGTGAACAATCGTCCGATGATGGCGCCTCTGCCATTAAACCTTCTCGCCTCAAAATCGCAATACCCTCTGAGGATTCCGACAAGAAGGTAATCCCTTTTTAGCCTTCCATCACCAATTTTTTCAACCCTAATTTTTCCTCCTTGTTCCTTTGCTTCTTTATCATTTTTTCCTTCCTGGGTTTCCATTTCCCACGTTTTTGCTTCTTGGGTACCGTGTTTTCCCCCTAAAATTTTACTTTTTTTGGTTCAGAATCCGAACAGGAGGCTCAAAGACGTTGAAATCTGTGTCCCAATAGTGTACGGGACCATTGCATTCTATCTTGGAAGGAAGGCCAGTGAGTAAGTTGTGTCTTTGTTTGTGTCCCTTTTCCTTTGTTGGGTCACTGGATTTGGCTATAGTTTCTAATCCTTCGATGTTTCCAGGTCTCAGTCACATAAGTGGACAGTGTATGTACGTGGCGCGTCGAATGAAGATCTTGGGGTGGTGGTTAAAAGGGTTGTGTTTCAGTTGCATCCTAGTTTTAATAACCCCACTAGAGTTGTTGAATCACCCCCTTTTGAGTTATCAGAATGCGGTTGGGGTGAATTTGAAATAGCCATCACCCTCTATTTCCACTCTGATGTCTGTGAAAAACAGCTGGACTTGTGAGTGTTAGTTGCTTGTTTTGGAGTCTTCATATTTTGCTGATTGAATAAATCATCAATTTCCAACTTGAACTATTACTACTTTCTGCTCTAAGTAATCCTTAAAGTAAAAAAACTATTTTTAAGTAATCCTTATAGTAATGAATATTCATCACTTTAGTCCCTCAGTTGATGTATTTTAGTAAGATTTAGGGACTAATTTGAAGTTTGTTTTTTCTTTTCAAAATGTGATATTTAGCTTGATTTCTAATATTTTTAGAACTACTTAAGTGGTTTGTTTTGCGTTAGGGACTATTTAGGAGAGACTGAGAGAGTAATACCTCAAGCATGAAATTGATGGTTTACTCTTTGCTGGTTACTTGGATTTGGGACTTGGGAGATTGCATTTTTTTTAATAACTTATGTTAATGGATTCTGTGGTTATAGGTATCACCATTTGAAGTTATATCCAGAAGATGAATCTGGCCCCCAGTCTACGAAGAAACCAGTGGTTGTTGAATCTTATAATGAGATTGTTTTCCCTGAACCCTCGGAGGTTTTTCTTGCACGTGTACAGAATCATCCTGCTGTTAATGGGCCTAGGCTTCCTGCTGGTTTGAATTTACCAAGTCCTGGTACTTTCCTTTCAATGTTATTCCTATTCCTACTAGTAGTAGTATTTAAGTTCTTTACCTTTCAGATTTTTTCTTTAAGCTTTCCCTTGTTTTGGTTTCTGCAGTACCAATCGATACTGTGAATGATAAGGATAGACGTGACACCAAAGATCATCCTCTAACCCAATGGTTCTTGAACTTCTCTGAGGCTGATGAGCTCTTAAAACTTGCAGCAGCTCGCCAGCAGGTTATTGTTTCTTTATTTAATTATTCTATCATGCCTTGTCACTAGGGATTTATTAATGGCTTTTATTCTGTAGTAGTTATTGTGCAGATGCTATGCTGTAGCGCTTTCTTTTGTTCCTTAAAGTAATATTATTTTATGCAGCTATGGGGATTACCATCTGAAAGTAAATATAATCAATTCACTGATCCCCTCCTGATGTGCAACTAATCAAGATAATCTTCTCACAAATGAGATAGTTTTTTTTTTGTCTGCATTCTTCTTGTATTTAGTCTAGGAGGCTTTTATTGGATGGTGAAACCTAATGGATTAGTCCATGGTTTTCTCACCAAATGTTTGGCACTGTTTTGGATGCGTATGTAGTGAGCACCAGGTTAACTACTCCAGTTGCACATGTGGGCCTCTCTTTCTTACTGGTTGAAAGCATTTTTTAAATTTTTTTACTAATGTTTTGCTATTGAATTGTTTAATCTTTATTGAGTTAGTGAGGATTTTTGTGCTGACTTTGTTTGCCATGTCCTAGGTGCAAGCTCATATTGTTAAGCTGCGAAGACAATTAAGTTTGGTGGAAGGACTGCCTCAGCTGTCTAAACCGCCCTCTGGTTATGAATGTACATGATTTTATTTTATTTTATTTTAAAATGAAGTTTTTTGGGCTTCCCTTTTGAGTCAAACTTGGAAGATTCATGATGAACAATTATGTATATATGCTTCCTTGTAGATTTTGTTGCTTATTTTTATCTGTAGTAGCCAAAAGATTAGAGGTTTGAAGAATGGACATGATTCTGGGCATTTATGCTTAAAATCTTATTTGGTTATAGATATGTGTATTAGTTGTAATTTGAGGA
This sequence comes from Glycine latifolia, assembly GCA_013407115.1. NCBI lineage: Eukaryota > Viridiplantae > Streptophyta > Magnoliopsida > Fabales > Fabaceae > Glycine > Glycine latifolia. The sequence goes on from CM023951.1 coordinate 6,475,636, forward strand.
GTATAATATTTTATCTTAAACTTATCTATATCCCTGTTGCTTTAACAGTTTAATCATTTAAAAACCGAACTTTGATGATTATTAACAAGTGTGTAGTTAATTGAATTTTACGCTTAAATTGACTCAGTATTGATTAGTGAGTCCATCTAACTTTTCATATGAAGTTATATGAGCAAAAAACCAATATGCAATAAATACAAGTTTTCTAGAAGGCGCATTACTTTATACTATTGCCAACAGCTATGTTGATTGTGAAGCTTCCTTGTACGACCGAAAGAGACATTTGTAAGAAATAAACTTGAAAAAATAAACCTCCTAGCAGTCTTTGTTTTTCATGTTTTAGTCAAAAACTCAAATCGTTGTTGTGGGATAAACTTCCTCAGAATCGACCGCATGGACAACATCCTTATAAGTTCAAACACCAAGGCAAGTTTGAGAACACCACATCACAACACATTATTACTTTTTAGTATAAGGTCACCAAGATTGGCTCAAGCATAAGGCAATCAAAGTTCTTACTTTAAGTTCATAAAAAAAAAACCTATTTATTACTATTTTATAAAACTTTCATTAGAGTAAACGCTTACAATGTTCCTTAGTATGTGTTTACCATCAATACTCTTAGAAATTATTTAGCCATTTACTTCAACTAAAAAAAATCATCTCAAGATTTGTTAAGAGTTAAAAATATGTTTGTCTAACATAAGCTAACTTGACTCTAAACATGTTATGTTAAACTCAAAAGGTTGACTGTAAAATTTTGTTACGTTTACATGAGTGTAAATAATCTATTTAATAAAAAAATTGTTCGATTTTTATCATATACAAAATTTCATTGGATCAAGTATTGCAAACGATATTAGTTTTTCACCCAAGAAGTTAGAGAACACAAGTAATCACTAACCTAGGAAAAGATACACGTTATGCTGAGTTGTTGAACAAACACAAAATATCTAAGTGGTATATTTCACCGAGTGTACTCTAAAATTTATACAGTATACACTATACACAAAAGCACTTTTTTGTCTCTGGTTCGATTCCATACGGTTCCAAAATCTCTTTATGCTACCAAGCAAACTCCAACCCAAGCCAGCTCAGTAAGCAAAATACGAGTTACAAATTTAGAAAACTGAGAGGGGTCGACTTTCTCTTCATAAACAGAAATTAACAACATGTAATAATTAATCTGAAAATTGAGGGCACTCCAAGACACATATTTAAGGAAAATTTCAAGAAAATAGAAGCAAGTTAGCCAACTAAGAAGGTCAGAGAAACTTCTTAGGCTCTGGGAGAGTCAACTTCATGGCTCCCTTTCTTTTTAGAGAAAAGCCATCCTATCAAAGGCATCAAGGGCTTCCTCTTTGGCTTCTTAACGGAAGGAGGTCTCCCAAGCAATTCACCCTTGTTAGGAATAACTTGAGCAAGTGCATGAGGACTAGCGAATTTCACATATCTTCTTTTTTGGAACTCTTCTGCTTTCTCCTCATCACTGGTTTGCGTTTTGATTTCCACATTGGTTGTTGTTGCATTTGCAATGAACTTGAGGTCTTCAATCTCCGGATCGTCCCGGCGCTGCAGCAACCTTTGCTCTCTTGCTTTTGTGTCTTCTAGTTCTTTCTGCGTTTGTTCCAGTTCCTTTTTCAGGGACTTGATGCGTTGAACCAACGTGCTAGCTTCTTCTCTAGCTCCCTCAAGACTTTGTTTTGTTTCTTCCAGCTCAGTTGCCAATGCTCCACCTCTGTGTTGTACACTCCCACTTCCACTCGCTTCAACTTGGATCTTAATCAATTGAGGTACATAATCAGAAGAAAATTAATTAACTAAGTATATGCATCTGCTTCAATTTGGAGCTAACATGTGCATTATGTTTTTAAAGTCATGTACTGATCGTGAAATGATTTTTACACTGACATCTAATTAAAATTGACGTGTGTGATAAATTTATCGACGTATACTTATCATGATTTCTGATTGATTGATAGTAAAAAAAATTAAACTTGGAGTAGAATGAGAAATGGGAGAACCTCTTTGAGCTTGTTGGCATAAATTTCCCCAACTAGTACTTTTTCTCCGAACAACATGACTGCTTCTTTAACAGACTTGAATGGGGCACGAGTGTCAATCTCTGCGCGTTCCATGATCACCATTCCACCACCTTTCTTGTCCATGAACGTTTGTTCTTGGCTAACTAGTCACCAACTTGACCTCAGCTGGTGTAGAAATTAAACTATGATAGAATGAGAAAATTGCTAATAACAAAGGTATAATGTATGAGTGAATACCTGAAGGGGAAGCTCCATTTAATACAACAGATGAGAGGACTAGTCTTAAGGTCATTAGTTAATGGATATTGGTGGTGTAATAATGGGCTAACTCGAAAAGAAACTTAGCAGAATCACAAAAACCTTTCTTTTCTTCGCGTCCACTTCACTGGTATTTCGTTAATTGAAGTTGACAAGGGTGGTTGGACTGTCTTGATAATTTAGTTAGTTCAATCTATATGATATCGAAGTTTTGAGAGCACCCTTTGGAGCCTTGATTAGGACTTGTCTCCTTTCAACCATAGTATATCGTTTATGGTTCCATTTCAGGCACTAGTGGAGCCCTTGTAAATTTTCAGAACGAAAATAAGACTTGGGCATGTTCATGTACTTAAGGAGGAAAGTTTTTTTCATTCGAGTGCTTCGTCCAAATTGCTAATTAAATAAGGTATCCAACGCTCTCTAGTTAGACCTACTTCCAAATTTTAACATAATTAACATATTGTTATTGTATTTTTTAATACCTTAAAACAAATTTATATTGACGAAAAAAAGTAGTTTGACCATCCTAAACTTTGGCTAAATTACAAACAGTAAAAAATAAAAACTAAACCATCAAGGATTGACTTTAGTTGAAGCAGGAACGGATACACGTTTGCAAACGTGGGAACAATTCTTTCTTAACTTTATTTAATATAATATACATGTATAATTATAAATCACTCTTATAATTTAAAGTATGTAGTAAAAGGAGTCCATTTATAATATACTTATTGCCTCCACAAAACTACATTTCTATTTTTATTTTCTCAATTATACATCCCTAAATTTATCTTTGTGTATTTTGCGCACTGTTGTGACAATTAGCCAAAAAAAATTTCTCTCAACCACTTCATATTATTTTTATTTAGTTTTTATATGTATATTTGAATTTCTTAATTTTCTATGACTTTTAATTTACTTTCTTTTATCTCAATCTCTAAATTAAATTTCAGCATTTCTTTCAAAATAGATTTTCAATAATTAAAATTAATCTTATGTCATAATTTAAATTATTAATGTAAATCTAAAATATGGAATATATATCTAAATATATTTATTCATTATCATTTTAATTATAAAAAAGTATGCATCAAATTTATTTATTATTTAAATTTTAATTATATAAAACAAATATTTATCATGTATAATATATATAAACTAAAGCACTAATATATATATATATATATATATATATATATATATATATTATCCTTACTACAAAAATTTTGTGGATCCTTAACATGATCAAGATTGCTTGTGAAAAGAACTATTAAGTCTTTCAATTTAATTAGTCTGTTACATTAAATTGTTTTCCTTAACCAGAATTTTATTCTTATAGTAATTTATTTATTTTGTTTATTCAGTTTAATAATGCTAAATTTATATTTAATGATTGACAGAAAAAATATATTTAATGATCCTTAAAGCCTAAAAAAATTCTTAAAGTACATTAATTAACATATAACCGTTTGTAGAAATACTCTTTTTTTATTTTATTTGGCAAATAGCAAAGTTATTTTTCCTAAATAATATCACACGATAATCAATTGAGAGAAATAATTGTTGTTGTGCATGAAGATCTTTTTCTTTTCACAAATATATTTAAATTTTAATTAGTCTTTTATTTTTTCATTTCAACAAAGCCAAAAAATGTAAGATTAAAATCATTGATAGTTACATTTTTCTTTTTTATTTAGTGTAACTCATTTCATAGTTATGTTATTTCTTAGTTAAATATCACTTTTAATTTATTATGTTTTAGTTTTTTTTATGAATTAAATTTTTAAAAAAATATTTTGATTCTTTATTTTTTTTATTTATAGATTAAGATTTTAAAATTTTATTTTAATTCTTTATATTTTTAAAAGTTTATTTCTGATTTTCTTTCATTTTTTGTTTAAGAATATTAGTGTTTCATTAATATTTTTAATTTTGACCGAATATTAAATGTAAATAAAATAATTAATTTAAAACAATAATAACTAAAATAATTAATTATTTTAAAAAATTGGTTATTTATATATTATTGATTAAATTATTCCTTATAACTTAAAATATAATTTATATAAGACTCAATTGTAATTTTTATCATCCTAATTTTATAAATAGGTGATTTTCATTCCCTAATTTCTAATTATAAAATTTGGTTATAATTTTAAAAATTGATGATTTTTATCTTTCCATTAAATTGCTCCCATTGTCCATCAATGTGCAAACATTGATAATGTAATTACTGACATGGCATGCTTATATTGTGTTTATTAATGATTGATTATGATTAATATAGTTATTAATTTAATTATAAAGTTATTAAAAGTAAAAAAATATTAGTATATTAGTATATTCTTTTGTAACCTATTTTTTTTATGCTTTTGTCAAACACAACCTCATTCTCTTCCCACATTCATATCCAAATAACACAATGTTTGGAGACTTGGATTTTCGGCAAGAGGTAATGGAGTTTCTGGATTATTGGTGTCTAATTAATTTCCACCCATTACTTTCTACGGGTTCTGTTGTCGGCCAACAATTGAGTACCATTGTAACTCTTGTTCTGCAAAACCAGAAAAATAAACTGAACCCATAAGCAACCTTTTTGTTTCTCCATCTTCATCTTCTCTGTCCTAAAAAACAGATTAATTTAGCCTACATGAACGAGCATAAACTGTCATGGCGTGATTCTGCAACTGCACAGACAGAGGTTGAACTCTACGTGCTCACACCTAAACATGTACAAAATCGAATCGAAACAGTTGCACTGGCATGGTAACCGGAATCAACCTCGTCGCATTATGATCGGAGATGATAAAATTCATGCGGATTGGAACGACGACTGTGAAGGGGGGTGGCGCCGAGTTTGAGTATATCGACCTTGAGAACCATCAGACTTTCATACTCAATGTGCTCACAGATCTGGGGAGCGGAGCGGTCACGGAGGAAGTGTGAACCCTAGATCTGTATGAACCCCAACCCAGATTCGAACAACGATTCTCAATCTGTGTGAACCCCAGCCAAAGCACATAAACCTCTCAATCTGTGTTTCGCCTCAAGCTTTTCAGAGTGTAGGATCCTCATGAACCTCTCATCCTAGATCCTTGTCGAAATCAACCTTATCTGACGGCGGAGCGAGTTTGGATTGTGACCTTTTCTGAGGCTTCTCGGTCTTCCCTATTTCTGCAACTCCTTCATCTACAACAATGGTGCTAATTCTGGATTTCGAGCTTAGATCTGGAGAAAGAAGGGCGAGAGAGGGTTAGAGTTTTTATGTTCATCTGGGTATTAAAGTTTTTCATGTGGGTGGAGAAGATGGTATTCAACAGTCTACACAATTAATGTTTGTTAATGTTTAAGTCCATTTATGTTAATTACTAATTAACGAGGCACCACAATACTAATCCCCACTAAAGCTTAGATAGTAAGCATTAGTCAACGTCACATCTAAATGTCAACCTAGTCAACTTGGATGGAAGTACCAAAATTTTGGAGACAAGGAAATCAAATTTTACAATTAGAAATCAGGAGAATGAAAATCAACCATTTGTAAAATAAAGAGGAATAAAATTGTAATTAAGCTTTTATATAATTAATATTCATTATTTATAATATATAATCATTTGCGTGCTCCTTGATTAGAGACTCTAAGGGATCCGAATTGTTTAAAATTGAGTAGACCGAAAAAAAATATATATATATATAAAGAGAATAAAATGTTTTAGTGTATATATTTTTATAATTACATTCATAAGTTATTATTTTATTCCTATAACTATTTTTATAAATTATCCATCAACTATTATTATCTTTCCTTTTATCTAAAAAAAAAAGCAATTAGGCATGAATTGCCTGTTTTCCGCTAATGACCTATATTATAATATAAAAAATAATTTATCCTTTTACCCTCGAGAAATTAATTCTGTTTGACTAATTGTAGAAGACAATTAAATTCAAAAGGGTAAAATGGTAAATGTGTTTTTGTATTAAACGTAAGCATTGGGCATCGAGTAAGTCCAATTCCCAGTGGTGCCGAGTTGAGTCCCATAGCAAGGACGAGAACCCGACTCTAGAAAGAAAGAGGAGGGAAACCACTGTTACTCGAAGCCGCTCCTAAGCCCTAACAAAATTCCATAGTCTAACTCGTAGTTAGAATGCAAATTCTTCTTATTTAACTCCACCAATCGCTCCAAGTATCTGTTGTTGAACACCACTCTCTCTCAATTGCAGCAAGAGGGAGAGACGTCATAGTCAGAGCCTTTGGAATTTAGATTAGCGTTACTTTGTTAAACCCTAGAGATAGAATCATAGCATAAACGTTTTCGACTCTGAATTTTTCTTCTCTCCGAAGATTGAAGCTAGCCACTTAGGGTTTGAGCTTTTTCTGATTTCCCTCTCACTTCTACACCGCCAACAACATGAGTCCTGTTCAGAATTTCGAGCAGCATTCTCGTCATCTCGTGGAGGCAGACCTCCGTATGCTTTCTCTCCCTCTCTCTCTCTGCTGCGATTGTTGTTTAGCATTTTACTGTTTGTGTGTTTTTGTTTACTGTTTGATTGTGAATTGAAATGGAAAAAAGTTGCGTGATGATTGAAACACTAAAAATGGATGCTTTACTCGATGCTTTACTGTTCGATGTTCTCTTGCAGCTGGAAAATGGATCCAACTATGCCTGTGTTGTGTTGTGTTGGCATTTAAGTGCCTTCAGTTTTTGTTGTTTTGACATTTGATGTTTATTTTCATGTTCTCTTGCCGTGGGAAAATGGATTCAACTATGCCTCGGTTGTATTGACATTTAAGTGCTTCCAGTTTTTGTTGTTTTGACATTTAGTGCTTATTTTCATGTTCTTTTGCCGTAGGAAAATGGATTCAACTATGCCTGTGATGTATTGGCATTCAAGTGCTTTCAGTTTTCGTTGTTTTGACATTTAGTCTTTTTTTTTTTTTTTCTTAATTTTTTTTGTTTTTTGGTTTGTGTTTCTGGTTGAAAATAGCGATTCCGGCAAGACTGCAGATGGTGATGGAGGTTAGGGATAGTCTCGAGATAGCTCACACTGCTGAGTACTTAAATTTTCTGAAGTGCTACTTCAGGGCATTTTCAGCAATTCTGCTGCAAATTACGAAGCCACAGTTTGTGGACAATCAGGAGCACAAGCTTCGGAATATTGTGGTTGAGATATTGAACAGACTTCCGCACAGTGAAGTTCTCCGCCCCTTTGTGCAGGACCTCTTGAAGGTTGCCATGCAAGTGCTTACCACCGATAATGAAGAGAATGGCTTAATTTGTATCCGTATAATCTTTGACCTTTTGAGGAACTTTAGGCCAACTCTAGAAAATGAAGTCCAGCCGTTTCTGGACTTCGTCTGCAAGATTTACCAAAATTTTAAACTGACTGTTAGCCATTTCTTTGACAACATGGCAATGACCGGGGAAGATGTCAAACCCATGGAGACTTCACTTTCTGATCAAGGTATAAACAACACCACTGCAACTGGTTCACAGCTTAATCCAAGTACTCGCTCATTCAAGATTGTTACGGAGAGTCCACTGGTGGTGATGTTTTTGTTTCAATTATATAGTCGTCTTGTGCAAGCAAATATTCCTCAATTGTTGCCATTGATGGTTGCCGCTATATCAGTTCCTGGCCCAGAAAGGGTTCCTCCTCATTTGAAAACTCACTTCATTGAGCTCAAGGGTGCACAAGTTAAGGTAGGTGCTTATGGTAAAAATCAAGGCTGGCTAAATATTTTTGCAATTTATATTAGTAGTTATTTTAGTTCTTTTCCTCTTCTTTTCTCCCTTCTTCCTTTCACCCTTCTTTTATTTTAGCTTTTTTTCTCTCTTTTTTTTATTTTCGATTTATTATTGGGTTCATCTACCACCAACCCCAATTAACTTGGGTTAAAGGTGCTGTTGATGTTGATGTTGATGTTATATTAGTAGTTATTTTAGTAAGTGTAGATTTTAGTATTTTAAGCACCTGGGAGCATAGTACAATTTTGACATATATATGGACATCAAAATACTCCCAACCCCCATGTTGGTCATGACTTACCAACTATTAGGAGTTTGGATTTGCAACATCTCACACATAAACTTGGCATAAACAGGTTAGTGATTACTAGGGAAATAAATCTGGTGTTTGATTTGCTTTCTGCTTTAATTTTCAGTTAATTTTTTTGTACTAATAATTAAAAAAATGCCACTTTGTTTTCACCTTGTGAAAGAAATGGTGAAGACAACTTTTTTTTTGTCACCATTTCCTTCTAAACTAAAACAAGTTGGTATTTTTGTAGTTATTAGTGAAAATATATTAATTGAAACATAAAACAAGACTCCAAAGATTTCCATTTATTGAGGGCGTCATAGAACTTATATGAAAAATAATGGTAAAGATCACATTTTCAAATGAAATAACCATTGTTGTTCCTTGTTTGGTATTCTCTCAAATTTCATCTGCAAAATAGTTAAATTTTGTTAGTTAACGAGTTAGTCAAGTGAAATTATCGAAGACAACTCTTTCACTCTTAATTGCTAATATTTTTTCCCTCTCTTTGGTCCCTTGTTGTCTTGTCTAGTCAGTTTAACAGGTCCTTTAAAATTTTCAACATAGTGATTATAAGAGAAAGTATGAGGTGAAAGTCACATCACAAGGATGGTCAATTTTGGCATTTGCTTCACCTGTGGATATATATTCCACTTTATCAGCTATTTGGGGGTGAACAATTGAAAATGAAAAGTCACAAATTTTTCGTTAACTAATCCTTCTCTTGATATCATCTAATTATATACTTACTAGTTTCATTTTTGTTTTTCCAGACAGTTTCCTTTTTAACTTATCTGTTGAAGAGCTATGCTGATTATATAAGGCCGCATGAAGAAAGTATATGTAAAAGCATTGTGAATTTGCTTGTAACATGCTCTGATTCTGTATCCATTAGAAAGGTGATACTGTTGTTGCTTTTGTCTTTTTTTTCCCAATTGGATTTCTTTTTCATTGATTTAAAGACAAAGATGTTGAATGCAGGAACTATTAATATCCCTGAAACATGTCCTTGGAACAGATTTCAGGAGAGGTTTATTTCCTCTTATTGATACTCTACTAGAAGAAAGGTAACTTGATGTCCTATTCTGAGATCTTGATGCAGATATTTTTGGATGGATTCCAAATAAGGGATTCCTGTTAATAATATTTTTACATGAAGCATAAATAACCGTTTATTAGTGTCTAGTGACTATTATGTCTACCATATTACCTTAATGTGACTTGAATAACCACTCCGTCATTATTATTCTGTCACAGTACATATTTTTATCAAGAGAACCTTTATTGTAATTCTCCTTTTCTCTTTTAGAAGGTCAATGGTGTTGCAAAGTACAGACTAGATGGTCTTAAATTTATCTAATAGGACAGTCATGTGTAGTTATTGAGTAAAGAAGGATTAAACTATACGAGCTATATTTGTATTGGAAAGTTATATGTCAATTGTATTAAGAGTCATAATTTGGGTTGTTTTAGATCCGTGTTCTTGTAGCTTCTCAGATAATGGTTCTAGATTTGTGTTTCCAATGTGAGATGTTATATCCTAGATTGAAAGTTAGGGGGATCTAAATGAGTGAATCTATGTCTGTCAGGAAGTAGAGAATATAGAAAATTAGACCGGAATTTAGAGTAATCAGAGTAAATAAAACTCAACATCAATACAAGTTGAATGTTCTCTTATGTTATAGATAATTCAAACTTTTAGGGTTCTAGTTGGGACTGGACGTGCATGCTTTGAGACGTTGAGGCCCTTGGCTTATAGTCTTCTGGCAGAGATTGTACATCATGTTCGGCAAGATCTCTCCTTATCACAGGTATGGTTTTCTTTTTATTTCATGTTTATTATTTAAGATAGGAGTTGTCTGTTAAAGCAATTTCTTGCAGAACAGTAAATTAAGGATTTTATTTATTTATTTATTATCATGTCATCTTAACCGTTGTCTACTGATTAATATTATTATAAAGCACTAGATTAGTATTTGTTGAAAGATTTTTTAAATCTCATTTTTGTAACGCCTCGATCGATCATACCAAAATGAAAGGGATCCAGAGACTGTACAGGTATGAGACTGTACAATTGAGGATGACTTAAATGAATTAATTGGTACTACCTATACTAACAAGATGCATATACTTTCCAGTAACCCATCATTTAAGAACATAGTTAAGCGTGCTTGGCTTGAAGTAGTTATGGAATGAGTGACTTTCTGGGAAGTTTTCCGGAAAGCGTGTGAGTGAGGAAAAAAAACACTGAAAAGTCTTGTGTTGGTCTGTGGGGTTAGTCATTGATCCTAGAAGGAGACAAAGCTGATTTTCGAGGTCTCGGAAAGGGCTACATGCAGAGTGTTCTAACCGGTGGAGGGTTCTGATCAACAAAGATGTTGAGTAAAGTGCATCGCGTGAAGTGCCGTAGATTCCGTAGATTGAGAGCCGCCGAGAAGTCGAAAATCAGGGATGTTACAATTTTGTCTTAGAATGTGGGTTTGGGCCTAACTCATCCCTACACAATCAGATTGTAGGCTGAGGATTGTTCCCCACTTATATACTCTATCTCGACACTATCTGTACTCAATGTGGGATTTGTGTTTTTCCCGATAATTTGGTCATTGAAAGATTATGACATCAAATTAGCCCTCTAATGATGATTTTTATTTTTTAGTCATTGACAATAATTTTTAAGTTACTTTTGGACTCTAGATGTCAAAAATTATTATTTGCGGACCAAGTTAATCTTCCAAAATCTTTCAAGGACTAAAATGTTACTCTTAAGAAAGAAATCATGTAAATTTTTGTCAAAGTAAAATAAAATAACTATTAGAAGCATATAGAAATTCAACCAAACATATTTTGGATATTAAAAATCAAAATTTGGTAAAGAAGGTGGAGTAATTCAACAGATCATATTGTGTAGAAAATTTGGAGCAATTATAGATTTTGTGAAGAGTATAAAAGAGAAGGTTTTTTTTGTTGGTGTGTAGTGAATCTGAAATGATTAGGTGCATTTAATTGGAGAGTACTAGGAATGTTTTCAAGGATAAAGTTTTATTGTTTGGTATGTTATAAAGTAGTTTTATGAGCTTTTTTGTGATGCTTAGCTACTGGCTCTAGTGGGGTGGGTCTCTTTGTTGGATGTAGAGAAAGATTGTGAGCCTTGCCTAGCTGAATTGTTTATTCTATTTTTGTATTTATGGGTTTCATTTTGGAATTTGGATTGGATTACATTGTATCTGTTACTCTATACTCCTCTATTCTCTTGTTTAATAAAATTTCTTCTCGTTTAAAAATGTTTCATAACAAACGAATGTACACCAATAATGGAAAAACATAAACAAATAGTTTAAGGAAAAATAAGAAAGAAATATCAAAATATGTAGTAAGTTATGTATTTAAAAATGCTTTATACATTTAATTTTTAAGTGAAGAAAAAAAGTGCTGCCCAAGCTAGTTGATTGCCAGGGTTCTATAATAAAAAAAACAGCATCTCCTTGGAGTTCAATTCATAATTTTTGTTATTCATTTGTTCACAATTTACATGTAATATTTTTTTAATAAATATAGATGATAGTTCTATTTTTTTTATAGTCAACAGAAATTTGTTGGGGAAAAGTTTAAAAAACATTTGATATTTATATAAACTACCTACCCCATTGTTCAGAGGCTCCTCGCTATGCGAAGGTAAGGGGGAGGGATATTGCATGCAGTCTTACCCTTGCATATGCAAAGAAACTATTTTGGGATACGAACCCATAACCAGCAAGTCACAAAGTCCCAACTTTACCGCTGTGCTAGGGCTCGCCCTCGATAATTGATATATATATACACATGGAAATTTGTTCTCAATTGGATGGCATAATATTTCATCTCATTGTGTTGCTGCAAATATCCTTAACTGACAGTTTTTGATAGATGTGATCTTGCTAATATGAGTTCTCTATGGTTGCAGTTGTCGCGAATTATTTACTTATTCTCAAGTAATATGCACGATGCTTCATTATCATTGAGTATCCACACCACTTGTGCTCGCTTGATGTTGAATCTGGTGCTTATCCTAACTCTTCTTATTGTGTGTTTTAATTTTCCACCTTCTGTCTTCACTGACAATTAGCTCCAAGGGTTTTGTAGAAAGTATTTGTGATGTTCATTTTGAGCTATTATAAAATTAGGCTGCTGTCTACTTAGCTTTGGAAATTAGAACATGGTTGTTTATTTGGCTTCTCTATGGTGTTTGGCTTGTAGTTGGTTCAGAGCTTGACTAATTGTTTTTCATGTGATTGGAGGGTGTGGTTGTATTATTATTTTTGTTTTCCTTAATGTTTTTGCTATGCTTTTGTCCTTTTGGAGTATATCTTGTTTTCTCTCTTGTAACCTCTTCCTAAATAATCTCTTTTTTTTCTTGCTTCTAGAGTTTTTTATTTAAATGATGATTATTTCTGACCTAACATGTAAATTCCTTAAAAGAAGAGATTTAGGATTTGTTATCTGATTAAATTTCTAAATGAAGTCTTCTTATTTTCTTTCCATTTGATATAGGTGGAACCAATTTTTGAGAAAGGGGTTGATCAGCAATCTACAGATGAAGCAAGGATTCTATTGGTCTGCTACGTGATTTCTGCTACATTTTGGCAATTTTTGCATTTTACTTTGTTTCCTGTGACTGACTTAAATTGTGTTACTTTGTAGGGCCGCATTCTGGATGCTTTTGTTGGGAAATTCAGTACTTTCAAACGAACAATTCCTCAGGTTACTTGGGATCAATTTATAGTTCATGTTATGTCTAACAATTGCCTCATTATAATTCTGTATCTGTAGTTGTATTATTATGGATTATTGGTGATAACCTTTGGGGCTGGGCACGGTCATTTTCTTGGAGTACAGCACATTTTTAAATACATTTCATAAAGTGATTGGCTTTTATTTGGTTCAAAGCCAAATATATTACAGACTGTCTTTTTAAGGAAGTTTTCTCAAAAATGGATTTGGTACAGGATCCCTTATCCTCTCTATATTCCTTGCACTTTTCTTCTCTTCATCTTATTTGTTCTTGTAAAATGTTCATATATTAATAATTCTGCTTCTGATTGTTTCTCATGTTTTCCTATGCAAATTTTTCATCTTTTAAAGGCAGTCTGTAAGGTAGGATAGCAAGTTTCATGGATATGGGTATGAGTATGGTACTGGTTATGACAAAATTCCTAAAAATTAGGGCATTAGTATGCTTGGATGTATCTTACAGAAATACAAACATCAGCAGTACAGTAATTAAATCATAAAATATATACCATTTCTTAGTATTCTAACTCCAACTGTTCATGTTGCTCCAGTATGTCAATTTTGCTTCATCAAGCTTTTCTTGGATTTTTTTTTTTCGGGAAGCTGGCATGATAGAGTTAATATCGATGTTACCTTGCTTGATTTTGTTCAGTCATCTTTGCTCTGGTAATAAAAAAGAATTTGGTCTCTTGACTCTACAGGTGTTTTATCTTGCAAATCTTTTTAGTTCCTGAGTATTCTCTTAATATAGTTTTTGTTTTCTGGACAAACCCACATGGAATCCAAAGTGTCGCCTAAGGTCAAGCCTTTGGTTTGGACTGCAATTCTCTAAAAGTTTCATGGATATGGGTATGATTATGTGTATGGGATGTGGCAACATTTCTAAAAGCTTGATCTTGGGTGCCACGAGACACCTTATGGTTTATACAAAAATAAACATTAATGGAATTCAATCATAAGATAAATACAACTTTCGTAGTATTTTAACTCAAGTTAGCATAAACATTTAGGGTTCAAGTTTTCATCAGAGTGAAGTAGGTGATTGTTTCATTTGGTAGCAAAGCAAACAACTTAGCAACAAAACTTGGTGTTTTTGTTTGGATGATTTGTACTCAAGGGATAGGTGAGTATTGCATATGTTGTACCCATGAGCACTCAACAGTTACCTGTTAATACTTGTACTGGTATTGTGTATGTTGTACCCATGAGCTCTCTCAATAATTACCTGTTAATACTTGTACTGGATTTGCACCCGGTATAGGTATGACAACCATTTAGGAGTACCCAGGCGTCATAAAATGTTCTTAACAGGATTAACATCAATGACATGACATGCTACAATAGCACTCAGCACTCAATGCTGATGTCCTAATATGTTTGCGATGTGCTTGTGCTTATTCAGAAGCCGGCACTCTTTTTTTTTGAATGTTCAGGTTTGGGTTTTTTTATGCAAATTAAATCTTCCCTAAGTATCTGGTTCAGTGTCTGCTTATTAAATTTAGAGATTCTGGTTTTTGTAAAAAATATTAGATCTTAGATTCTGGGGCAGGGCTTTGCCTTTGTAGTTCTCTAGTGTTGTTGGCTGGAAAGGAATGCTAGAATTTTTAAGGGAACTTAACATTTGGAACAGGGTTGTTTTTTCAGCTTTTTCAGCATGCTTTGTCACGTGACTTACTTTTGTGGTTTCTAGATTATCTTCCTTTGTTCTCTTTTTTTATTACATAATGAGTTTCTTTTCTATGCAAAAAAAAAAACTAACTCCAAGGTTCCAACTAAACTTTGAAGTAAATGAAGTTAACAAAAATATTTAAAGAAGGCACAATATTTGATGGGAGTATCAATAGTCGATCGGAAGCTGTTGTGGTTTGTGCTAGGTGATTATGGTTAGTGCATGATGAGGGTGTGTTGTAATAACCTGTCCTGGTGGTGGTGGGGCATAAACCATATTGGTTAGTGGGAATGGGTGAACAGGAGGAGAGGTGAGGGGGAAGGTAGGCAAACCTGAGTGAGGTAGGTATGGGAAGTAACTCTCTCAAGGTGCTTGTGGTGTTTCAGTATTCCCTTTTCCATTTTTTTTTACCGTCCATGTCAAATTCTCATCTGCAATGAACCCAACAATTAATCCTGAGATTTCAGAGGTGAAAAAACAGAGAATAGAAGGAAAAAAAAGAATAACAGTTCTGTGATGTAAATAGAATGACAAACAGAAAAAAGAGGAGACAATTCTCCTTCGGAAGGTCTCCCACTTCCCCCTTTCACAACTAAGCTATTTATTGGTTCCTAAATGCTAAAATTCATAATGAATCCTTTTTTACTGTTTATTCCCTTCCTACAGTTCCTGCTCCTAGAACTCTAACTGTCTAACTAATTCTGTAACTATTCTTAACCAGCTAATTAGATCTGTGACTTTTCTTAACTTTTTTGCCCCATCATCTTTTATTCTTCTGTCTTGTGGCCTATAACCATTTCTTCTGATATCAGCCATGGAGAAGGGATTTTAGCTGTTTTCTATCAATACAAGTATGCTCTGCTTTTTCTGTTCGTATCATTATGTCTATCTATAAGTTTTCTTATCTCACCTGATGTTGGTTTGAAGTTGTTCTGCAAACATTTCCTCTGTACAATCAATATAGACACAACTGAGGCAGCTTCTGACAAGGGACCTCTTTGCTTTTGTTTTTAGGATATCTGATGGAGAGTCCAGTTACCACCTGAGCTTTTTGCTCAGGTGGCTGATCAATTACCTCTAATTAGTCTTGCAATGTTTACTTGTGCTTTACTTTTATTAATGTAAATCTACAGGTTGTTGTGTTGCTACATTTTTTCATATATTAGGAATATAATTTATTGCTATTATTTATATAGCTCTTGGAGGAAGGTGAGGAAGGAAAGGATCGTGCTACCTTGAGATCCAAGCTTGAACTTCCTGTGCAGGTTGTTAGAAAACTTCTATTTGAGATTCTCTTTCAGGCTATATAATTGCACTTGCATGTTTATCTTAACATTTGGTGTGGTGTCAGATTGTCATGAGTTGCTTTATTTTGTACTATATTTTAAATTTTCTTGAAAGAAGCAAAGAAATATTATATTACTCACTAGTAGAGAAAGGAAATAAATTAAGAATGGTTAACAGTTATCTGTCCGTCTTGAATTATTTTTGAGAAAAAATGAGAAACTGCTCATTCTTGTTTTGCAATTATAATTGAAATTGAGCGAGGACTTTAAATTTTGGACTTCATAATCATGCCCTCAGCTCTCTAGTTTTGGGGAATACTTTATAAACAACATCAGTTAAGCATTTTCAGTTTTTCCCACTAGAAGGGGTTGGCTACATGTATCATGCGATTCCATTAATGTTGTCATGTATTAAGTTAAAAAATGGACCATTTACCTCTATATTCCTCTTGATGGTTTGTGCTATAGTTTCTGTGGTCTCCTATTGGACTATTTTCCATTTGATGAAACATCTTTATTGGTGCTTGTATGGATCTTTTCCATCCGGGAACACGGAACACCTTATGTTATACAAAAATTGGGCATTTGGTGTAAACAAAGAGGGAGGAATGATGGAGAACTCAATTGAGAATAAGGTCATTTTGTTTTAATTAGAGGCATTCTGACAGTAAGTTGGACAATCTGGTCTAATAGTAATGACCACATTGCTGTATTGCATGAAAATCGGTATTGTTTGTTAGTTATGACATTTTTTATGTAAATTGTTCAGATTGATGTGATCAGGTCTACAATTTTTGTTAACCCGCCTGTTGATTTTTTTGTTGATAAAATCATATACTGGACTAATTATTTTTCATTATAAATATGCACACTCCTTTTTTTAGTGCACCCTTTGTACTGATGACAGTTTTATGAACTATGCTATATTGGGATTTTAGTCCTTCATTTTGTTTCATATTTTTTTTTAGTAAAATTTACTATTTTCTTGATTTTTAGTTTCTTCTCATTTCTTTTGCTTTCTTCCTCTGTTTTTATGAACTATGCTATATTGGCAAATAGCTTTTAACTGTTTTTCATAATAAGAAAAACTTAATTGTACAGTTATTGTTCCTGAACTTGACTGTACAGTTCTAATTCTTATGTTTACTGTGTTCATGTATTATTTGTTTTGGCTAGAAGGGAATAAAACCCCTTTCATTCCTACTAAAGCTATTAGTGCAAAATCATGATTCTTGTAATTTGTTGCATAATATGCACGTCTTTGAGTTAAACCACTATTACTTTTTCTGTTCTTAATTCTGCATTGTTAGACGGATATCTGTGTTTTGCTTTGTGTGATTTTGGTCCATGTTTTCTTTGCAGGCAGTTTTGGCTTTGCAGGTTCCTGTAGAACATTCAAAGGAAGTTAATGATTGCAAACACTTGATTAAGACATTAGTGATGGGTAATTTATATTTTATATCGTTAAACCTTCCGTAGTTCATAGGGAACGGGGGTGATCATGGATTGGGTTGAATGAAATCCAATATAGTTGTATATTTCCTAAAATTTTTAAACAATATTAATAAGAAATCCAAATAAAATAGAAAAATGATAAAAAAAAAAAGAAGAAAAAAGGTCATTCAAAGGATTTGAGATTGAATGATCATATACCTAATCTGATAATGGTCCCGCCAAGCTCTTTTTGATCCAATTTAATCCAAATATTCAAGTCAATGTGTGTTTCTCTTGTTTGGATTAGTCTTGGTCAAATTTACTGATCAGATTGGATCAATTATCACCCTTAGTAGTTTCTTATTTTTTGTTTTTTTTTGTCATTTGTTCATCTAATTTTATTGCTTTTTGTCCCTTATTTTATGACTGATAAATATACATTTCTATCATATGTTTATTTTTTTTTAACTTTTTTTTAAATAACTTTCAGGAATGAAGACCATCATATGGAGCATCACCCATGCACATTCCCCAAGACCTCAGGTAATGAATCCTCGGTACAATAATTTCTGCCTGTGGATTTGCCAACCCCACCCTTCCTTGACATATAACATTTCTCACGTATGAGATTTTCCCTATCCATGGAACATTACAGGCTCTTGTTTCACCGTCTTCTAATTTATCACCACCTCAAGGGGTGAGGGGCATGAGAGAAGATGAGGTACTACAGATAGGCTTAACTTTAACTTCATTGTTTTTAAATTTAATGGCTTAATTAACTTAAGAGTCTTGTGTAGGTTTGCAAAGCTTCTGGTGTTTTAAAAAGTGGTGTTCATTGCTTAGCACTATTCAAGGAGAAAGATGAGGAGAGGGAAATGCTGCATCTCTTCTCACAGATTTTGGCCATCATGGAACCTCGAGATCTTATGGACATGTTCTCTCTGTGTATGCCTGAGCTTTTTGAGTGCATGATCTCCAACACTCAACTTGTCCATATATTCTCTACCCTTCTAGCATCCCAGAAAGTGTACCGGCCATTCACAGATGTGCTTGTTAATTTTCTTGTGAGCAGCAAACTTGATGTCTTGAAGCAACCAGATTCACCTGCAGCAAAACTGGTTTTGCATCTCTTTCGGTTTATATTTGGTGCCGTGGCTAAAGCACCATCTGATTTCGAACGAATTTTGCAGCCTCATGCGCCTGTAATAATGGAATTTTGCATGAAAAATGCCACTGAAGTTGAAAGACCTCTTGGCTACATGCAGTTGCTTCGTACAATGTTCAAGGCACTTTCAGGGTGTAAATATGAACTTTTGCTCCGGGATTTGGTCCCCATGTTGCAGCCCTGCCTTAATATGCTGCTGGCTATGTTGGAAGGGCCAACTGCGGAAGATATGCGAGACCTTTTATTGGAGTTATGCTTGACCTTACCTGCCCGTTTGAGCTCTCTGTTACCATACCTTTCTCGTCTTATGAAGCCTTTGGTATTATGTCTTACGGGAAGTGACGAATTAGTGAGTCTTGGTTTACGAACACTTGAGTTTTGGGTTGATAGTTTAAATCCCGATTTCCTCGAACCCATTATGGCTAGTGTTATGTCTGAGGTGATTCTTGCTTTGTGGTCTCACTTAAGACCAGCTCCCTATCCCTGGGGTGCAAAAGCATTGCAGCTTCTTGGCAAGTTAGGAGGTCGAAACAGACGATTCCTCAAAGAGCCTCTAGCACTTGAGTGTAAGGAGAATCCTGAGCATGGTCTTCGCCTGATTTTGACATTTGAGCCTGCAACCCCATTCTTGGTGCCACTTGATCGATGCATAAATCTTGCTGTGGAAGCTGTAATGAACAAAAATTGTGGCATGGATGCTTTCTATCGGAAGCAAGCTCTAAAATTCCTTCGAGTTTGCCTAGCATCTCAGCTCAATTTGCCTGGAAATGTTGCTGATGAGGGGAGTACGTCTAAGCAGCTATCTGCACTGTTAGTTTCTACGGTTGATCAATCATCACGCAGGTCTGAGTTAATGGAAGTCAAGGTTAGTTTGTTATTGTTTAAGTACATATAATATCCTATAAAAATCGTGCTGTCTTTTTTTATTAAAGTGTGGAACTAAATAACTCTTAGTTCACCATATTCATAGATCACTCCTCCATGATAGTCTAATCAAATTGTAAAAAATTCTGCCGCCGCCATTACCATCAGTCTTTTGCTCTATCACGTTATACTTCTTTAACCGTGGTTACATTTGGGTATACTATACATCAATTGGTCTCGTATTATGCTCTCCAATATTTTACTAAGTACTTGCATATGTTAGATGGGTTTATGTTATAGTATTGTTTCTGGAATAATATATTAACACGTCATCTTCAGGCTGACTTAGGTGTAAAGACGAAGACCCAGCTTATGGCTGAGAAGTCTGTTTTCAAGATTCTTTTGATGACTGTTATTGCTGCCAATGGTGAGGCAGATCTCACAGATCCCACAGATGATTTTGTTGTCAATATATGTCGCCATTTTGCAGTGATATTTCACATTGATTCTTCATCCATCAATGTATCAGCAGCTGCACTTGGGGGTTCATCACTCTCAAATAGTGTTCATGTTGGTTCTAGGCTAAAAAGCAATGCTTGTTCAAATTTGAAGGAGCTGGACCCTCTAATTTTCTTGGATGCTTTAGTTGATGTACTAGCAGATGAAAACAGGCTCCATGCCAAAGCTGCTCTTGGTGCTTTAAATGTGTTTGCAGAAACACTTGTATTCCTGGCTCGTTCAAAACATACTGACTTCATAATGTCCAGAGGGCCAGGTACACCTATGATTGTCTCTAGTCCATCAATGAATCCTGTATATTCTCCGCCCCCTAGTGTCCGCGTTCCTGTATTTGAACAACTGTTGCCCCGTCTTTTGCATTGTTGCTACGGGCTTACATGGCAAGCACAGATGGGTGGTATCATGGGACTTGGTGCTTTGGTTGGAAAGGTCACTGTTGAGACTCTTTGCCTGTTTCAAGTAAGAATTGTGCGTGGTCTAATATATGTCCTTAAAAAGCTTCCCATATATGCCAGCAAGGAGCAGGAGGAGACAAGTCAAGTGCTCACTCAAGTTCTTCGGGTGGTAAATAATGCTGATGAAGCTAATAGTGAGGCACGTAAACAGAGCTTCCAAGGAGTGGTTGATTTTCTTGCTCAAGAGTTGTTCAACCAGAATGCATCTGTCATTGTGAGAAAGAATGTACAATCATGCTTGGCACTTTTAGCTAGCAGGACTGGCAGTGAGGTGTCAGAATTACTAGAGCCATTGTATCAGCCTTTTCTCCAGCCTCTTATTGTGCGATCACTCAAGTTAAAGACTGTTGATCAGCAGGTACATTTTCTTATTTCCCGATGGCTGTTTATTCGATCTTTCTTTGAGCTTTTATCCATTTACTAGTTTACTTGGTTGTATCTTGTGTAGGTTGGAACAGTTACAGCATTGAATTTTTGTCTAGCATTGAGGCCACCTCTTCTGAAGTTGACTCCAGAGTTAGTTAACTTCCTGCAAGAAGCGTTGCAAATAGCAGAATCTGATGACAATGCGTGGGTTGCTAAGTTTATCAACCCCAAAGTGATGACATCGTTGACTAAACTTCGAACAGCTTGCATTGAGCTTCTTTGTACAACAATGGCATGGGCTGATTTTAAAACTCCAAATCACTCTGAGTTGCGTGCCAAGATTATTTCAATGTTTTTCAAGTCTTTAACCTGTCGGACTCCAGAAATTGTTGCTGTTGCAAAGGAGGGCCTGCGACAGGTAGTTAGCTTTTATGATGTATAGTTTCTGCTTCTTCATTGGCTTGGTCACAATGCATGTACAAATATATCCATAATGAAGTGTACACACATCTGGTAATTTGATAGAGCATTTGAAGTCTTAACGTCTATCATGTCCATGGTCATTTTTCCCAATCATAGTTATCAACCACAGATAGTGGAGCAGCCAAACCCAAAAGTGCTATAACTGCATAGCTTATCCCAGGATGGCTGCTATATTGAATATTTTCAATACATGTTAAATAATTTATACTACACAAGTACACTAAAAAAAAAACTACATACCCCATTGCCCAGAGGCTCCTTGCTATGCGAAGGTAAGGGGGAGAGATATTGTATGCAGCCTTACCCTTGCATATGCAAAGAAGTTGTTTCCGGATTCGAACCCATGACCAACAAGTCATCAAGTCACTAATACATGTTAAATAATTTATGCTACACAAGTACACAAATGCTAAAAAATAAATTAAAAGATCCCCAAATTAAAAGCATATTCATAATTAACATTTAGTTGGAACTAGTTCATAACTAAGGAAATAGTGGAGAAAATTTAAGAATTTATTTCCTTTTTCTCATGAATCTATGGGATTATAGATGCTAAAGATAGGGCTTTCACCAGAATTATAGAAGAGACTTTGCTCTTCCAATTCTAGCAATAAAGAATTCTCCTTTTCCAAATCTGATGGTTGTCTTCTTTCCTTCATCCATTTCCCTATATTCCTTCCTTTCGCATTATTTCTTATATTATTCTGGTGGAAGTGTTAAAAATACAAATAATTTGTTTACATGATCTTATCTGTTCTGTATGTTTGCTTTAGTTTTACATGCATGCTTTTAATATATATGGAAATATTTTTTAACCTCTTTTACATCTGTCACCCTGTCACGTAGGTTATTAATCAAAGGATGCCCAAAGAACTTCTACAAAGCAGCCTTAGACCTATATTGGTCAATTTGGCGCACACAAAAAATCTCAGCATGCCTCTTCTGCTAGGTCTAGCCCGCCTGCTTGAACTGTTATCCAATTGGTTTAATGTTACCTTGGGTGGAAAACTTCTAGAGCATCTGAAGAGGTGGCTGGAGCCTGAAAAGTTGGCTCAGAGTCAGAAGTCATGGAAGGCTGGTGAAGAACCAAAGATTGCTGCAGGTGTTACATCTATGGTTTAACCTATTTAATGCAAGTGTCTCTAGTGCAACTTCCTTATCATACTTGCGCTGATACGTCTTCTCTATTCTTGTAGCTATAATTGAGCTTTTTCACTTGCTTCCTCCTGCTGCCTCAAAGTTCCTTGATGAACTTGTAACCTTGACTATTGACTTGGAAGGAGCTCTTCCCCCAGGACAAGTATATAGTGAAATCAACAGTCCATATCGCCTTCCACTTACAAAGTTTTTAAATCGATATGCACCCCTTGCAGTTGATTATTTTCTTGCTCGATTAAGTGAACCAAAGTATTTCAGGCGGTAAGTTTTGGACTGCTGAGCTTTAATTATATGCCTAGTAAGGTTGGATGCTGACATTCTTTTTTCATGTTTGCTGTAAATTTAGTTTCATGTATATAATTCGTTCAGAAGCTGGCCAGCCATTAAGAGATGAACTTGCAAAATCACCGCAAAAGATACTTGCAAGTGCATTCTCTGAATTTCCGCTCAAATCTGATGTGACAGTGGCTCCTGCATCCACAAGTACACCTAGTTTATTAGGCGAAGAAAGTGTTGTTGCTCCATCAACTGATGCTTCTAATCCACCTGCTCCTCCTCCCAATGCAACATCCGATGCTTACTTTCAGGGGCTAGCACTCATAAAAACCCTGGTCAAATTGATCCCTGGTTGGTTACAAAGTAATCGTAGTGTGTTTGATACATTAGTACTTGTTTGGAAGTCACCTGCAAGAATATCCCGATTGCAAAAAGAACAGGAGCTGAACCTAGTGCAAGTAAGTATAAGCAAGCTCAATGTTGTTAGTGTTGTATCATCATTGTTGATTTAGGAAAAGTGTTGTTTTTTTTTTTTTTTTAATTTCTTGTTTCTGTTATTGAATGATTGCCTAAATAATTTCATGGCATGCTAAAGATATTTAACAGTTGCATTCTTTGCTTTTGATCTCAGAAGTTTTTTTATCCTAGTATAATTACAAGTGTGTAGAATAATAGGAGGTATGGGCTCTGGATTCTCAACTGTTGGAGTCCAGCTGTTCACTGACATCTTCGCATTGCAGATGCTGGTCATGCCAGCACCGTTTTATTTGACAAAAAAAATAAGCATTTACTGAATTCTTCAACCAGCAGTTTGTTTTTAATGCTTTAGACTTTATGATTCTTTTTCAGCAATTTCCCCCTGTGGAGATGGATCCAGATCTGGAAGAGGGATTAATTACTCATATTCAGCTTTAAAATCTCATCCTCTTAATGCTATTTTCTATCAATTTTTGACTTGTCTGTTGTGAGAGTGCTGTAAACAGGAACAATTATTCTACTGTGTCCTTGGGTAGTTAGTAGTTGGTTAGGTTAGTTATGCCAGCTGTCACTATGACAGCTGAGCCTATAAATACACTGATGTAACTGTTACCCTTGGTGAATGAAATATAAAATCATTTTCTCGGAACTTCAAAATGCTATACAGAGCTTGGTGAGATCTGAAAATAATTCTCTTCCCACCCCTTCCGCTCCCCCAACCTTCTCTCACACCTTTCTGAAAAATTAGATGATAAGAATTTTCTTTTATGGAGGCAGCAAGTTGAACCAGTCATCAAATCTCATTGTCTTCAACGATTCATTGTGAATCCATCGATTCCTCCTGTTTCAATCGTCAACTTTGAAAGTTGTGTTTTTAAGGCATCTACTAAACCCTTGTTGGCATTGCTTTAATCTTAAAACATATTGGAGAAGTTGCCAGTTCATTGCAGTCTACTTTTCACTTAATTTTTGTAGATTAAACATTTACTTCCTTGACCAAATTGTTTGTATTGATTTTTGGGTTTCTTTACTAGATATCTTCTCTTTGAACTTTATGTTGTGCATTAACTATACGATGCCATTATTAAAAATTTAGGCCACACTATTTAATACTTAGAAGAAGCTCATCCTAGCAAACAATCTGAGGCAAGTTACATTTGAAGTCTTTTTTTTTATTGTGTGGTTCTACCACTGCAACTGCACACTTAATATATCCATTAGAAAATTTATGTGCATATTAAGCACATTATCTGCTTAATGTTTTTGCATTTATTCTACTCCTATCATTATCCCTATTACTGCTTTGTTTTCTGTTATCAATTAGTATTCATGATATTTTAAATTTTTTACTTTGTTCAAATGCTGATTTGAGTATATTTTAAATTTAAATAATTTTAACTATACATTTATTTGTCTTGTCTTTTAAGTGGCTGGTTAACTTGTTTTCATGGTCATTATGGAATTGCAGGTTAAAGAAAGCAAATGGCTTGTCAAATGCTTCCTTAATTACTTGAGACATGACAAAAACGAAGTGAATGTTCTCTTTGATATACTTACCATATTCTTATTTCATAGTCGGATTGACTATACATTCCTGAAGGAGTTTTACATTATTGAGGTACTTCATAATTGGATTTGAAACTCCTGTTGAGATTTTGGTTCATTCTTGTATTTGATTATGTTGATGCCTTTTAGGTGGCAGAAGGTTATCCACCAAGCATGAAAAAGGCTCTTCTATTGCATTTTCTCAGCCTTTTCCAATCAAAACAACTTGATCATGACCATTTGGTGATTGTGATGCAAATGCTCATTCTTCCAATGCTTGCACATGCCTTTCAAAATGGTCAAAGTTGGGAAGTTGTTGATCCTTCTATAATAAAAACAATTGTTGATAAACTTCTTGATCCTCCGGAGGAGGTATATCTTTATTATGTCTAATTTCTCATATGGCCTCTCGTTGAAATCTTCATGATTCAGTTTTTTTGATATAGCTTTGTAAGTTCTTCTATGTCTCTCAATCTGTCCGTCTTCTGTAGGTTTCTGCTGAGTATGATGAGCCTTTAAGAATAGAATTATTGCAGCTTGCCACTTTGCTTCTTAAATATCTTCAAAATGATCTTGTCCATCATAGGAAGGAACTGATAAAGTTTGGGTGGAATCATCTTAAGCGTGAAGACACTGCTAGCAAACAATGGGCATTTGTGAATGTTTGCCATTTCTTGGAGGCATATCAAGCCCCAGAAAAAATAATACTCCAGGTATGGAAACATCAACTTCTTTAAAAATGTTTCTTATTCATATCTTGTGAACATGAGCAGGTGAGAAATTGAAAGTAAATGAGAGAAAGTGGTGAAAAATGCGAAAGGAGAGAGTTATGAATACAATTGAGAGGATTTTGATCTGAAAACTACGATCAGTGTCTCTACATGCGGGGAACACCTATTTGTAGAGATTCTAACAGGATTTGTATAGCAAATTAGTTTTAGATGTGAGACTTACCATGGAATTTAACATCTCTCTAACAGTCTTTTAACAAGTCTAACAGCCTGTCAATCTAACAGAATTTGCTACAGTTAATGCATTTGACAAAATATACCAACTACTAGACGATTTAAATAACTAAGAAAATTAATGTGTGATAGGAGATACAAAATACAGCATGCTAATCACATACTCTAACACCACTCTAGTTGTCATCTAAATGATTGAGTTGAATATTTTTATCATGGAACGGCTGTTCAATCTAATTGCTTGGGTAGGCTTCCTGTAATTTTTTAATTTCAAAGCTTCCTATGAAAGTGGCACCATGAAGAGTTGGATAAAATAACCTCTTAGGAGCCTATTGGCTCGCACCATTAAATGGAAAATATCAATGTAAGGTGGTATAGTGCTTGAAGGCTTTCTTGCAAAATATGGCTAATCTGTTTACCTTTTTTAAATATTAGACATTTAGATTTGGACATGTTTGACATATATCTTTCATGTTTTGCTCTTGAAGGGACTGGATTTATGGCATGTAATCATCTCCAAGTTTCTTTCCTTTTTTATGGGTCTGTTTTACGTAGAAGTTGGAGATAATCTTTTTCTTCTTAAGGGTGCTTTTTTGGGATTTAAAGAGCTTTTAAGTCAATGCCTCTATATTGAACAGATTTATTACTGAGCCTAGCTAATGGGAGTAGTTTTTGGCTTTATCTGAGATATGAATGTGCTTTGGAAGACTGTCTTTATTTTGTATCTAATTGAATCTCACAGGCAAAAATGTGTGTATCTGTACCCTGACACTGATTTGCAACTGCAGGTTTTTGTTGCTCTTCTCAGGACCTGCCAACCGGAAAATAAAATGTTGGTCAAGCAGGCTCTTGACATTCTAATGCCTGCACTGCCTCGACGTTTGCCCCTTGGTGATTCTCGGATGCCAATATGGATAAGATATACCAAGAAAATCCTTGTTGAAGAAGGTCATTCAATTCCGAATCTTATTCACATATTCCAACTAATTGTCCGCCATTCCGATCTCTTCTACAGCTGCAGAGCACAGTTTGTTCCTCAGATGGTGAATTCTCTTAGTCGCCTAGGATTGCCTTATAATACCACAGCAGAGAACAGACGTCTTGCCATTGAACTTGCTGGATTAGTTGTTAACTGGGAGAGGCAAAGGCAAAATGAGATGAAAGTTGTTACTGATTCTGATGCACCTAGCCAAATCAATGATGTCTTTAATCCTAGCTCAGCTGATTCTAAGCGATCTGTCGATGGGTCTACATTTCCTGAAGATGCAACTAAGCGAGTAAAAGCAGAGCCTGGTCTGCAATCCCTATGTGGTGTCATGTCACCTGGTGGTCCTTCATCAATCACTAACATTGAAACCCCTGGATCTGCCAGTCAACCTGATGAAGAATTTAAACCAAATGCTGCAATGGAGGAAATGATTATTAATTTTCTTATCAGAGTAAGGCTTACTTCTAACCTGCTTTTTTTACATTTCACATGGTGATGATTTTTTACATTTATGAAAACACTATCCAATATTTTATGATGTTTGCAATGACTCGTGCTCATTTTCAAAATATGTATTCTGATATTCTCTTGTTATAAAAGATATTTTTATGTTAGTTTTAGATTAATTTTATACGTTATATTTTAACTGTGTCATGTCCTAATTGATTTTGAAAATTTGCCCAAATCTGTGTGTCCCATGTCATATTTGTGCTTCCTAGTCACCTGCCCTTTGAGGTCTAAAGATGACAAGTATGATGCTGAGGCAAAAGTATGATTCTGTTTAAAAGATTCTCAATGTATACTCAACAACCCCTTCTAGAATATTCCGTTTCTGAGGATGTTATCAATTATTGTCTCTGATTTTTGGGATTAGGTTGCTCTAGTCATAGAGCCAAAGGACAAAGAAGCAAGTGCCATGTACAAACAAGCTTTGGAGCTACTTTCACAAGCTTTGGAAGTGTGGCCGAATGCAAATGTAAAATTTAATTATTTGGAAAAACTTCTGAGCAGTATACAGCCATCTCAAGCAAAGGATCCATCCACTGCACTGGCACAGGGTTTAGATGTCATGAACAAAGTTTTAGAGAAACAACCTCACTTGTTCATAAGAAATAACATTAACCAGATTTCTCAAGTAGGCCATTGTTACCTTTTTGTTTTTTAATTTATTTGCTCAATGATTCAATTTTTATAGTGGGTAATTGTTTTTCCTCCCAGATTCTTGAACCATGCTTCAAGCATAAACTTTTAGATGCTGGCAAATCTTTTTGCTCACTGTTGAAGATGATTTTTGTTGCTTTTCCTCAAGAAGCAACTACCACACCTGCTGATGTTAAGTTGTTGTACCAGAAGCTTGATGATTTGATTCAAAAGCATGTTACCACTGTCACAGCTCCTCAAACATCTAGTGATGATAATAATGCTAGTTCAATTAGTTTCCTATTGCTTGTCATAAAAACCTTGACAGAGGTACAAAGGAACTTTGTTGATCCCTTAATTTTGGTTCGCATTCTTCAACGGCTGCAACGTGATATGGGTTCATCGGCAGGCTCTCATTCAAGACAAGTATGTTTGTTTTCCTTTTGAATTAATATTTTTTTTATTGAAGTCTAGGATTAAAATGAATTTTCTATTAAAATAAAAATTGTAGTAGAAACAAAAGGAATTAGAGTTAGAATTCAGAGGGAAAAGATGCACGATATATCAGTAAACACATACATGCATTAAATTATGTTCATTATTAATTTTAAAGAATATCATTTATCTAATCAGTACTATTCACCTGAGTTAGATAAGGCTAATGATACTAACTATAGATGTGCTTAATTTTAATCAGAGTGAAGTAAAGTGTTTATGTCAGTTCCTATATTTATTTTTTGGATACATGCCAATTTTTGTTTATATTTTTCATATATGCCGGTTGAAAATAAAATTCCATTGTGTAATCTAGTAACACCTACCCTGCAACCTTGCTCTTTCTAGCAAAGCAGGCATTCCCTGTGTGGCTGTGCCTTTTTGCTTCCTCTGTTACTTTAGTCTGATTCAGTCAAGTCTATCTAGTGTGATTAACATATCTTGTCTTATTGATTGTGTGATTTGTTTTTGGTTAAAATCTATAACAAGTATGCTTGATTTATTTTTCTTTTTCAAATCTTTTTTGACTTAATAAAGTTTCCTACATTATTAGGGTCAGAGAACAGATCCAGATTCAGCGGTCACGTCTTCTCGTCAAGGTGCTGATGTTGGAGCAGTTATTTCAAATCTAAAATCAATTTTGAAACTTATCACGGATAGAGTGATGGTTGTTACCGAGTGCAAGCGATCTGTATCTCAAATATTGAATGCTTTACTCTCAGAGAAAGGAATTGATGCTAGTGTACTTCTTTGCATACTTGATGTGGTTAAAGGGTGGATTGAAGATGACTTCTGTAAACAAGGAACTTCAGTCACACCAAGTTCCTTTCTCACTCCTAAGGAGATAGTTTCTTTTCTTCATAAGCTGTCACAAGTTGATAAACAAAACTTCACACCTGTTTCTCTCAAAGAGTGGGACAGGAAATATCTTGAACTTCTTTATGGGATTTGTGCAGATTCAAATAAGTAAGTTTATTCATCTTAAGTTTCTATGTGCTGTGCTCGAATTGTATTCTGTCTTGATTATTTTTAAATGATTTCCAGATATCCTTTACCCTTGCGTCAAGAGGTTTTTCAGAAGGTGGAAAGGCTATTTATGCTTGGCTTACGAGCCAAAGATCCTGAAGTTAGGATGAAATTCTTCTCTCTCTATCATGAGTCTCTCGGGAAAACACTTTTTACCAGACTTCAATTTATTATCCAAATTCAAGACTGGGGGGCTTTGAGTGATGTTTTCTGGCTCAAACAAGGACTTGATCTTCTCCTGGCAATATTAGTTGAGGATAAGCCTATTACACTAGCTCCAAATTCTGCCAGGGTTCAACCACTTTTGGTTTCAAGTTCTATTCTGGAATTATCTGGGATGCCACACAAGGTAAATGATGTATCTGAAGGATCTGAGGATGCTCCACTAACGTTTGAGACCCTTGTGCTTAAGCATGCCCAGTTTCTTAACAGCATGAGCAAACTCCAGGTAAAACTAAATGTTTAATGACTAAGGTTTTAAGTACTACTTGTCTGTCATAGTTAAGGTTGTATATCTTTAGTTTTATTGCCTTGGTTATTTTATTAAGTAATAAAGGTCCAAGATATAGTAGTGGGACAGTAATATGTGAAAAAATCCCTATATTTTAAAGTGAAGAATGTTGTTTAAACGGTGAAAACTTTTATTTTGGCATTTTACTTTGGATTTGTTAAGTTGAAGAGGACTATGATCCTATCTCTGTTTCCTGTGACACCCATTGTTAATTTGTAACTATCTGTTGTGCAATTATTGGCAAATATTTTACAGTTTCTCAATGATAAAAATTCTTCCAGGTGGCTGATCTATTAATTCCATTGAGAGAGTTAGCCCACACGGATGCTAATGTTGCATACCATTTGTGGGTACTGGTATTTCCAATTGTCTGGGTTACATTGCATAAAGAAGAACAAGTAACACTTGCTAAACCAATGATTAATCTTTTGTCTAAAGATTACCATAAGAGGCAGCAAGCCAGCAGACCAAATGTTGTGCAAGCTCTATTAGAAGGGCTTCAGTTGAGCCATCCTCAACCCAGAATGCCAAGTGAGCTCATTAAATATATTGGGAAAACTTATAATGCATGGCACATTGCACTGGCTTTGCTGGAAAGTCATGTTATGTTGTTTCCGAATGATTCCAAATGCTCCGAGTCTCTGGCTGAGCTCTATCGTTTGCTCAATGAAGAGGATATGAGATGTGGGTTGTGGAAGAAGAGATCAGTCACTGCAGAAACCCGGGCTGGGCTTTCTCTTGTTCAGCATGGTTACTGGCACCGTGCCCAAAGCCTCTTCTATCAAGCCATGGTGAAGGCAACTCAAGGAACATATAATAATACTGTACCCAAGGCTGAGATGTGTCTATGGGAAGAGCAATGGTTATATTGTGCTAGTCAACTTAGTCAATGGGATGCACTAGCTGACTTTGGCAAGAGTGTTGAGAACTATGAAATTCTGCTTGACAGTCTTTGGAAACTGCCTGACTGGACGTATATGAAGGAGCATGTCATTCCCAAGGCTCAAGTGGAAGAAACTCCAAAGCTTCGTCTAATTCAAGCATACTTTGCTCTTCATGATAAAAATACAAATGGTGTGGGGGATGCTGAGAGTATGATAGGTAAAGGTGTTGATCTTGCTCTAGAACAATGGTGGCAGCTGCCTGAAATGTCTGTTCATTCCAGAATTCCTCTTCTGCAGCAATTCCAACAAATAGTTGAAGTTCAGGAGTCAGCTAGGATTCTAATGGATATTTCCAATGGAAATAAACTCTCAGGAAATTCGGTGGTTGGTGTGCAAGGAAACCTTTATGCCGATCTCAAGGACATCCTTGAGACGTGGAGACTAAGAACTCCAAATGAATGGGATAATATGTCTGTTTGGTATGATTTGCTGCAGTGGAGGAATGAAATGTACAACTCTGTCATAGACGCTTTCAAAGATTTTGGTGCCACAAATTCAGCACTTCATCATCTTGGTTACCGTGACAAAGCATGGACTGTCAACAGGCTTGCTCACATTGCTCGTAAGCAAGGCCTTTTTGATGTTTGCGTCACCATACTTGAAAAATTATATGGCCATTCAACCATGGAAGTTCAGGTATGGTAACCACTTTTGTTGTAGTTAGAGAATTCTTTGCTTTTATCATTATGTCAGTATCTATACATTTTGAATTATATATGAGCCTATTCTTTGGTGTGGCTTTACATTCATTTATATTGATAATTGTTCTGATAATTTTTTGACTTTATCATCATATGTCAACTTCTGTTTTTTGATTAATCTGAATGGTATTTGTGAATACATAGGAATTCTTAACAATTATATTTGAACATATACGCATAGCATTAGTAATAGTATACCTATTTTATTTCCGGAGTATGTGTCCATATTTGACTACAGTGAACTCTGATATTTGAGAACTTGTGTAGACTTTATTTGATCTGCTCTTTTTTATGTATTTACAGGAAGCATTTGTTAAGATAACTGAACAGGCAAAGGCATACCTAGAAAATAAGGGAGAACTTACAAATGGTATTAATCTGATCAGCAGCACTAATCTAGAGTATTTTCCTGCAAAGCACAAGGCTGAAATTTTCCGTCTGAAAGGGGATTTCTTGTTAAAATTGAATGATTCCGAGTCTGCTAATCTTAATTATTCAAATGCCATTAGTCTTTTCAAAAACTTGCCTAAAGGATGGATAAGCTGGGGAAACTACTGCGATATGGTAACTAGTCATCTGCTTTTCATGTTATTACTTTCTATAACCATTACGTATTAACTTGAGCTTTGTCCTTATCTGTCATCTACTTCAAATAGGCTTACAGAGAAACTCAGGATGAGATTTGGTTGGAATATGCTGTCAGCTGCTTATTGCAAGGTATAAAATTTGGTGTGTCCAATTCAAGAAGCCATCTTGCTCGTGTGCTTTATCTTCTTAGCTTTGATACTCCTAATGAGCCGGTTGGAAGGTCATTTGATAAGTACTATGAACAAGTACCACATTGGGTTTGGCTTTCTTGGATTCCACAGCTCTTACTCTCCCTGCAGAGAACAGAAGCTCCTCACTGTAAACTTGTTCTTCTGAAGATTGCAACATTGTATCCTCAGGTGATTGTTTGCATAATTGCTTTTGTACCTAGCAAATGTTATGTAGATCGTAAATTATGTTGAGTTTCTTCTCCTGAATTTCAGGCTCTGTATTATTGGTTGCGCACATACCTGCTGGAACGTCGTGATGTTGCCAATAAATCTGAACTTGGTAGAATAGCAATGGCTCAACAAAGAACTCAACAAAGTGTTTCTGGTACTAGTGTTGGTTCTCTTGGTGGGTTGACTGATGGAAATGCAAGAGTACAAGGTCCAGGTGGCAGTAACTTGCCATCTGATATTCAAGCTCACCAAGGCTCCCAGCCGGCAGGTGGAATTGGATCTCACGATGGTGGAAACTCACATGGGCAAGAACCAGAAAGGTCTACAAGTGCAGAAAGCAGCATGCACAACGGAAATGACCATCCTTTGCAGCAAGGTTCTGGAACTGAAGGTGGTCAAAATACTTTAAGACGTCCTGGTGCTTTAGGATTTGTGGCTTCAGCTGCCAGTGCTTTTGATGCTGCAAAAGATATAATGGAGGCTCTTCGGGGAAAACATGCTAATTTGGCTAGTGAACTTGAGGTGATCTTCTTTCAGGCATTTTAAATTTATTTTCTTTGTTTAACAGTAACGGCATGCAACCTCACCATCTCCCACCCTTTCCCCCTGTTGCATATGTAAAAGAGTTCTGCTCTTGGCCTCAAAATTAAACTAAATTATTGCTGCTAGCACTTGGGAATTTGGACAAACGATGAGATAACTGTGAACAAAGGCACATGAAGAACAGTAGATATTTGATGTAAACTTGGATATGTAGCAGCATTTTCTACATGTTTTGAATTATGACAGAACATTTAATTTTGCAGATCCTGCTAACAGAAATTGGTTCAAGGTTTGTCACTCTTCCAGAAGAGAGACTTTTGGCAGTGGTTAATGCTTTGCTCCACCGCTGCTACAAATATCCAACAGCTACAACTGCAGAAGTCCCTCAGTCTCTCAAGAAAGAGCTCTCGGGTGTTTGTAGGGCTTGCTTTTCTGCTGATGCTGTAAATAAGCATGTTGATTTTGTGAGGGAGTACAAACAGGATTTTGAACGTGATCTTGATCCAGAAAGCATTACTACTTTCCCATCTACCCTGTCTCAACTGACTGAGCGGTTGAAACACTGGAAAAATGTTCTTCAAAGCAATGTTGAGGATAGGTTTCCAGCAGTATTAAAATTGGAAGAAGAAAGCAAGGTGTTGCGGGACTTTCACGTTATTGATGTTGAAGTTCCAGGGCAATATTTCACTGACCAGGTGACTGCTTCTGATTTTCTTTTCAAACGATGCCAAAAGCTTTATATATATATATATATATATATATATATATATATGGATCTTGATTAAAATAACCTCGAGTTGACTTGGGGAGTATTTGGTGCATCCCATATGATTCTTAGTTATCTTATTTTCTTCCAGGAAATTGCACCAGATCATACCGTGAAGTTGGATAGGGTTGCAGCTGATATTCCAATTGTACGGAGGCATGGGAGCAGTTTCCGGCGCTTGACTCTAATTGGCTCTGATGGTTCCCAACGTCATTTTATTGTCCAGACATCTTTGACTCCCAATGCTAGAAGTGATGAACGTATACTGCAGCTTTTCCGTGTGATGAACCAAATGTTTGAGAAGCACAAGGAATCAAGACGCCGTCACATATGCATTCACACACCGATAATTATTCCTGTTTGGTCCCAGGTTAATTAAATTAATTTTCCCTGTACATTATTGTTTCTTTTTTTCACTTCTATTTCTTTTAGAGAGATGGACTCATGGCCTTCATTGCAATCAAGACTACCATGACTGCAAATGAAACCTTTACCTACTTAAAAGTATATTCTAATAATCTTGATTAATTTTTGTGTGGACAGGTGCGCATGGTAGAAGATGATTTGATGTATAGCACTTTCCTTGAGGTCTATGAGAATCATTGTGCAAGGAATGACCGTGAGGCTGATCTTCCAATAACCTATTTCAAGGAGCAATTGAACCAAGCTATATCTGGCCAAATATCACCAGAAGCTGTTGTGGATCTCCGTCTGCAAGCCTATAATGAAATAACAAAAAATCTAGTCAATGACAACATCTTTTCACAGTATATGTACAAAACTCTACCTAGTGGCAACCATAGTTGGGCTTTCAAGAAGCAATTCGCCATCCAGTT
This sequence comes from Glycine latifolia, assembly GCA_013407115.1. Classification (NCBI taxonomy): domain Eukaryota; kingdom Viridiplantae; phylum Streptophyta; class Magnoliopsida; order Fabales; family Fabaceae; genus Glycine; species Glycine latifolia. The sequence goes on from CM023951.1 coordinate 6,510,346, forward strand.
AGCCCTTTCGAGTTTCATGTCCTTCATGCTACAAATTGGTGGGAGGTCCCCGAACAAGATTTTGTTTGCAAAGAACACTGGAAAAATATTTCAAACTGATTTTCATCCTGCATATGATGCAAATGGATTGATTGAGTTTAATGAGCCAGTCCCATTTAGGCTGACAAGGAATATGCAAGCCTTCTTCTCCCATGGAGTGGAAGGCCTTATTGTATCTTCAATGTGTGCTGCTGCACAGGCTGTGGCTTCACCTAAAGTGAGAACTGAGAATACATACATACATAAGCTTGAATGCTTTTCAATATCAATATTTTGATTTTAATTCATGTTATGCAAGATCACCAATTGATATGTTCTTAAATTACTGGTATTGCAGCAAAGTCAGCACCTATGGCATCATCTAGCAATGTTTTTCCGTGACGAGCTACTCTCTTGGTCTTGGAGAAGACCGCTTGGGATGCCCATGGCCCCTATGGCTGCAGGTGGTACTATGAGTCCTGTTGACTTCAAACAGAAAGTTATCACAAATGTGGAGCATGTTATTACAAGGGTTAAGGGAATTGCTCCTCAGAATTTTTCTGAAGAGGTGAGCAACTAACAAAATTGCGTTCCCTTTTCAATTTTATGAAATTATTTATCCTTTGCTTTAATTCATTTGGAAATTCTACAATCAGGTTTCCTTTCTAATTATTTGATAGATGGAACAAGAACTGGAAATGTAAAAATTTATTAGTATTTTATGGATTAATAAAAAATAAAGCAAATCATTTTTATCCTTTGGACAAGTTTATTTATGGATGCTCTTTAACAATTACTAAGAGTCTATTTGGATACAAGGCTAGAAGTGCTTATGAGAGCTTTTCTATTGGAAAAAGTCCTATATTTTAGTAGAAAATTTCTCAAAAACACTTATGACTTGTATCCAAACAGTCCCTAAGATAAAGGGGAAGAAAAGGGGATCACATGGTAAATTGAATGCCTTTTATCACAAGTTTTCTCCCTAATTTTTTTTTATACAGGAGGAAAATGTTATGGATCCACCACAACCTGTGCAGAGGGGTGTTACTGAGTTGGTTGAAGCTGCCTTGAACCCAAGGAACCTGTGCATGATGGATCCAACGTGGCATCCCTGGTTCTAAGTTCTGATGGCAGTCTTTTCATGAGAAGTATGTAGTAGTACCGTAAATATGTGTGTACATATTCCAGCTTATTTATTATATTGAAACCTAATTGTAAATCATTATATTGGGTTTCATTTATCTTCTGCTATATGCTAGAGCGATTCACCGTAGAATATTACCTACAAGAACATGACCCGGTACCCATATTTATTATTACGTGGTGTCATTGCTTTGTAGAAGTGGTCCGCGGGTTATTTAACGCGGTACGATGCGTGTGCATCTGTAAATCATGAGTAGAAGACCATTTTTAATATTTGAGCAGAATTAACCTGTTTCTTTTATTATTTAAATAATTAATTAATTGCAATCTAGCCTCAATTGAGAACTACAAAAGTTACCCTCAACGGTAGGGATTTTAATCATCAAATGAGTTGTTTTGGATAATAACTTGTAAAATTTTACAGGTATTATCCTATTGAGTTTAACAAATTTGTTACGGTTCTTTTGGGTTTATTGGTAATGTCTTTCGTGCTATAATTCCTTTGAAGGATGTATTTGGCTTTAGTAAAAAAAAAAATCACTTCATATTCATCTGCATGGGATAAATTTTGGAACTCTTTTATGCAATTAAATCATTAGTTTTCAACTAATAAAAATTGTCTTTATACATATAATGTCGCATGAGTAATCTAAAATAATTGTGTGCATGGTTTAGGATGTGGCGTGGTAAATAATTAAATTACTTTCATGATACTTAAAGTAGATATAAATAAATGGTGTGTGGAATGTAAAAAAAAAAAAAAAAAACAAAACAATGATGTGCGTGGATTCCAAGAGTGTGGTTATATGGGAACTAATTATAATTATTCATCCATTATTATAAAGATCAATTGCACCTTTTCTCAATCATGGATTATGGATGAAGAACTATAACATAATTATTCATATAAATGGTAATTAAGAAAAAATATTAATTTTACACAACCTTGAAAAGATGCTCAAAGTATATTTATTTCAAGAATGTATCAAAACTTAGACAAAGTAAGTCTTGTCATCAATGGATGTAATAAATATTCACACAAAAATGCCATGAAGAAAGTCTAAGGAAAATTGAGCTATAATTATAATATATTAATAAAAAAATAGTAAGAACATTTTATTTATTTGATGAAAGGTGTCATGTAAATTAAGGAGTCTAATTCAATTGATTGAAGATAATATGTGTTGTAAACCTTTTAATAATGTGTTTTAAAAGAAAATGTTAAACTTTATTTCTATAATTATAGTTTACAAGACATTAAAAACTATGGTTCTATAATTATTTCTAATATCATAAAAAAGTGGATAGTTACAAAATAATGATATTAATAACAAATTAACCTAAAAAAATGTACCCTCAATTTTTATTTTTTTTGTTTTAGGTGATATATCAGGGTGTTTTCAACCTACTGATTCAGAAATTAATTATACTTGTAATGTATGATGATTGTTGGACCAAGAAAAATTTGTACAAAATGATAATCAAACATAAATTATTTTGTTAAATAATCTTTAGATATAATGAATCAATATTTTATTGCATGAGATTTTAAAATCTCTTTTAGAGAATAAATTATAAGATTGTCTTTCATTTTTACTTTTATATACAAAATGACAGTGAAATTTTAGTGCATGAGATTTTAAAATCTCTTTAGAGCATAAATTATAAGATTGTCTTTCACTTTTACTTTTATATACAAAATAACAGTGAAATATTAAATGAAAAAAAGAGACTACAATAAATATTTAAAATCAGAAATTAACAAAAGATTCTTGAAAATCTTAGAAACTAAAATTGTTCGATTCATACAATCTAAAAGAATAATTACTAGTTAAAATATAAAAAAAAAATTAACACTTACTTTTTAAATAATTAAAAATATTTCGTAAGACGAAGAAAATATTTTTTTAAACCAAGTCTTAGAGCATTTGATACATAAGTATATTTTAACCAATATCTTACAATATTTGTTAGAAAGACCCTCATTATAAATTATAAAATTAATAATCCATTAACTGAGTGAATTGAGTCGAACTGAAATTCTCTAAAAAAATAAGTTGAATTTAAATGCGAAGCATTTAGTACAAAATAATTTCATAAAAATGCAAACAGATGAACGTTTTATTTTGACCACTAAATTGTGGTCACTCGTTTTTCATTTCTCGAACAAAAAATCCAAAGAATCTGCTAGTGAACTCTGTCGGGACCAAAAGAAACAAGAACTTTAAATGACCATTATTTTAGAGCATACATACAGATATGCCAAAAAGTCCATCTTGGAATCACAAAGTAGATTTTGCATCCTCTTCCTCATAAAAGCGTAGGTGTTTCCCCCCTTTTGGAGTTGGCATTCCTTTCAAACGCAATATCTTGGTCGAAGAAGCATTCTCACCAAAGTTCTCTTCCACGTCTTCTTTCACAATCTCATCATCACTGTCGTAAACAAATCTTGTGTGCTTTCCTTCAAATTTTGTAGTTATCCTTCCATTCATGCTAATGTTATTCAAACCTTCACACATTTCATCAAGCAGCAAACCTCCTTCATCATACTCTTCCTTTTCTGCTTCTCCTTCAACATCCTCACTACAATCTTCTTCATATTCAGTTGTAACCTCATCATCTTCTTCTTCATCATGGGTGCTTGCATTGACCTGCACTGACCAGATAGAAGCATCATCATCTTCTATGCAACAGCTACTAATTTCCTTTCCAGCTTGTACTACTTCCTCATAACTCCGCTCAGAGAAACATTCTTCTGATGCATTCGAAATTTGAGATTTGTCTGAGAAGTTAAATAAAAGGGACCTGCTTATTACACTCTTTTCAGATTCAGAACCATCAAATACATGATTCACCACCTGCCACCAAAGTTATGACATAACATTAATTATAAAAATCATGATGTTGTGATGCATCAAAATTAAAAAGATAATTATAAAACTACCACCTTGTTTTTAACCTGTTTCATAGTTTTAAGGATATGTAGAAGAAACATTGAATATATATTTGGGGGTTTCTTTCTTGTACTCTTTTCAAACATTGGGTTTCAATAAACAATTCAATACGGTTTGATTTAGATTATTTAAAAATAATAATGACCTTTTATCTTCTTCGTGTCATTCTAAAATGAAGCTGTTATTTCTTTGAAAATAATTCCAACCAAGCACGCCCTAGTTATTCTAGTTGTCAAAAGAACACGTTTGTTAGCATTTTCCATTGGTAAAGAATCGACAAACCTGAGGAATTTGTGGGTTTTGGAGAACAACAGAAGGATTGGTAATTGAAGCCAAACCAGAAAGATTCTGAATTTGAGGCGTAGTCACGGGCATTGGTGCAACAAGTTCCGTGCTTTCAAGCGAGAACTTGGATAGCTCGACCTCTTCTTCCACCTTAAGCAAAAGGGTCTTCACTTGTCCCCTCAGCAAGGCTTCCCCAGACCCTGGCGTGTTCTTCATTTTGCTTCTTCTCTGCTTCGCCAATGGGGTACCAAGAATCACCCCATTCGCAAGCCCCACGATTGGAGAATCATTTGTTATGTCTATTAGTGCTGATTGATCTTGTTGTTGTTGCACCCTTGATTTTGACTTTGATGTGTTCTTTTCGCAATCTTCAATCTTTCCTGCAAAAGACAAACGAATGATGTTGTTTTGGGTGAGTTTGGAGAAAGAGAAATTGAAATTGAAGAGAAAAAATCACTCACTGGACACTGTGATGAGAGCATCGTTGAAAGCAGATAAAGTCTGTGATCTTGATATTACTCTTGTGGTGGACGATGGGGTCTCCATTGATAATCGGATTCAAGATAACCTAATAATGCCAAAAGGTGAATGCTTTGCTCAGAAAAAGATTGAACGAATTGCAGAGCAGAGAACAAAGTTGTGTGCGGTTTATAAAAGACAGTGAATATGATCGTTGACGCTTACGCGTTTTTCCTAAACCTTTCTGAAAAGGAAGTAGCCGTTAGTTTCTGCTTTTTGAATTCTGGGCCTTCTTTTTGGGCTGATGTAGTCTTCTAAACGTTATGCTGTTCAGAACTATTGCTTAACAAAATAAAAAGAAAAATAATATAACGGTTATGCACTGTACTGTATTATTATTATATTATCAATCAATTAAAAATTATTTTTTTAATTTTGTGATGTTTTATGATTAGATGATCTGTAAAATAATTTTTATATTATTTGAGTGTATTTTTTTTAATAAAAAATGTTGTATGAAATAATTTGACAAAAAAATTTGTTGTTTGTTCGTTTGACTATTTAATTTTTTTATTTGGGTCAGACAACATACAATTAAATAATCAAATTGAAATCATAAAAATTAGAAGACTCAAATAGAAAAAATATAAAGATTAAATTGAATAATAAAATAATTATTTTTTTACTGAATAATAATAAAATAATTATAGATAATATTGTTGACTTTATAATATTTAATTTTTAAAGTCATATTTAAAGATATTTTCTAATTACTTAATAATATAAAAAATATTATTTACATAGACAACCTCTACATAACATATAATTACATTTTTAATTTATAAAAAATTAGTATTAATAACATGTCGCGGTGCAGGAAAAAAATGTCAAGTAAAAATTAGTTGAAAATTCATTATCTCACATCATGCAATAATCAGACAAATATAGAGGATAATAAATTATTTGATTAAGCATGGGCACTCTCTTGCCACATTATAAAAACCACGCCATCTGTTCAAAACACAAACAAAAACGCTGACGTCTATTGCTGAGGAAAAGACTCTCGAGTCTCGTTAAGGTCGCTTGCAACGAATTTAGCATTCTGAAGGCCTTTGAGGACACCAAACTCGTGTCGGAGATGACAGAGAAGCTTCGCCTTGACATGACCGGTGGCAAGAAAGGAGGTTTCTTAGTCTCCAGCCACCTTCCACTAAATTATTTCCTAAATCCTATTAATTACATCTCATCTTTGTTTTACAAGAATCAAATTCTAATCACTAAAAGGATAAATTATAAAAATTAGAGTTTCATCTATTGATAAAAATCGATCCGTTGCTGTTGGAGAACAAGTGCCTCTATTCCAACTCACAGGATCTGAATTCCCACCTACCGAGGACAATGCATGCACTACTAGTTGTGCATAGGGATGACAAAGAGATGGATTTCCATTTTGTTCTTGCAAAAGACGAGGGCCAGTTTGGATTTATAATAGGTGAGGTGAAAAAATGAAATTCAATCTTATCTCTATTGACGACCATGCATGCACTAGGGTAGGGGCAGTTTGTCTATCCCAATTTTCGTCCTCACAAAACGATGGTATAGGTGGCGTCGATGCGGTTGGGATCGTTGTCGTTCCAGTGGAAGCAGGTAACCGCAAAACTCGCTAGGGAGAGGGTGTCGTGGGAGATTGGGGAAAGGGAAAAACGTCAGAGATACACGTGTCCAACATACAATGGTGAGACATCAGACAAGGGTGGAGAAAGGTGACGGAGGAGTCCGGCGAGAAATTCATGGCTTTGGCATGCAAGTTGTTGGAGGTGTTGTCTGAGGCTATGGGATTGGATAAAGAAGTGAAGAAAGCAAAATGCCCTCAACCGGACCTCACACTCGGAGTGTAGCGTCACACTGACCCTGGCACCGTCACCCTTCTGCTTCAAGAACAGGTTGGTGACCTTCAAGCTACAACAGATAATGGCAACATTTGGATTACGGTTCAACCTTTTGAGGCAGCTTTCGTCGTCAACCTTGGAGATCATGGTCATTTAAGTATTATCTTTTTAGTCCAAAACATTATACGTGTTTAACCAATAAAAAAGCCATTATTTATATATCTTTTAAAATATTTAAATTTAAAAATTAGCAAACTTTCTCTCTCTCTCTATATATATATTAAAATTATTGATAACATATAAAACTTATTTACATTATTAATTAGTATATATACATATATTCACTATTTACCCTATTTTAGTCGATGCTAATATTATAAAACACTTATTTTATTTTGAAAATTTTAAAATTGTGAAAATTAAGGTTTTGTTGTTTTTGTCATTTCTTTTACAAAATTCTTGTATGAAATGTATAAGTATAACGTGTTCCTTATTAATTCTTCCATCACCAAACGATAATTTCTTCAAAATAACATATTTTTCTTTCTTTCTTCTTCTGCGTTTACAATATCTTAGTTACATTTTCTAGCTTTTGACTAAGTCAATTAGCTAGATTTGACTTTTAAACAATTGGACGGCTAAAAAAACAAGTTTTCTATTTTGTGTGTGTATTTTAGTTTATTAGGTAGTATTTTTTTCGTTAAATCAATTGAGATAGTTAAATTAAACTGTAGAATATAATAAATTATAAATATGTAAATTTAGTTTTCAACAATATATTTGTTCCTTTGCTATTTTCTTATGAATTTAATACTTATCTACTGGTTATATAAAATAATTTTACACAATCATTTAGTTGTGTAAAAATTTGCCTAAGTGTAAAATTCTCAAGTGTTACATATAATAATCACCAGTATATAAATGAAAATAAGTTGTTTCTCACTTATAGCCTGCTTAGGCGGTGATGAGGAATTGAGAATGCATAGAATAAAAATTCTACGTTTGAAGTGTGTATTTAACCTTTTGAGTACATTCAAACTTTGATGAATCCGTGTTGCAGTATTTGTAGGTCACTTATACGTATACTATTATTGTAAGTAATTCATGGTTAAAGACTTCTAGCAATTTTCATAATATTAGTCTGAAAATAAAAAGGATATCCAATTTATTTTTATAAAAAATCTCATTTGTTTTTTTAATTTTGTACGTCTCTTCAGAATTCTCTTCATATGTCGTCAAAGAGAATGTTCCTATTAAAAATAAATATAGAGGAATAAATACTTAATGAAGAAAAAATAAATACTTAAGTTAGTCTTTGAAATAATAATTAATTATTCTTTTGAAGATAAATATTAATTAACCTGATATCTATCGGTTAATGACGGTAACGACACTTATATAGCATCTTAGTTAGGTGTCTAAGTAGGGTTTTGATTCTCTCTAGTTATAGACTCACGTGGGACGTATAAGACTTTTTTCTAGGTAGCACCCTATATAACACCAAATTTTCGATATTACCAATATATTATAAGAACTTTTCTTAGAAATCTTCTTGTTATATTTTTTAATTTGTAAATATTTATTATTATTATTATTTGTATATAATTGATTTTGTCTTAAGCATATATTTATATTGTGATAATGTGTGTTTTTATAATGTGTGTATATTATTATTATTGTTGTCGTCGTCATCGTCATCATTGTCTTTATTACATTATATTATATTTTGTGTTAAAAAAAATATTAGATTAACGTCTTATAGTTAGAATGCTTGAAAAATTGGTCTTAATTAAGTCTATTGTTAATTTTATGATGACAATTTCAGAAAGATTATGTTATATCTTTAGTTATAATTGTTTATTTGAGGTGTTGTTTATGTTGTTGGAAAACTTGTTGAAAAAATTACAATTCATTCATACACCTTAGAAACCAAAATCAGCTCCAAAGTAGGTCACTTGATCATGAAAAATGCTTTTAAGTTCTACATTGGGTAAAATAACCTCATAAACCCTTTTTTTCCCCTACATATAAAGGAGACCACTAAGTCTTATGAATTAAGTGGACTTAGCATCACACATGAAGTCCCTTATAGTCAATTTTTTTATATTTTTCAAACTCAAAAAATTTAGACGATTTGAGATTGTGTTTTAAATTACAATCAAGTTTTTGTCATAGTAACATCGTCTTAGGTGTGGTCGCAAGATTGTCTTATTTTTCCTTGTTGAGGAATTATTTCATTTGAGGTTAAGGGAAGTGGGTTCTCTCTTGATGTCCACGAGTATATGTAAAAGTAATATGACATGATATGCGTATGTGTTGCGAAAAATGTTAAGAGAACCTAATTCCCACGCGATAGAAATCTCCAAGGAAATTTGAAAATAAACTATGTGCATATTCTTTATGAACCATGCATCATGTTGTGCATGTGTTTTGAAATGAAGCACGCTTATGAATCTAATCAGAGAGGTGATAAATGAGTTGACGTATGACTCTGATCTTTGGGGTGCAACAGTTTGGAATCTTCTTTAAGCTCATGTTGATCACATGTGTTGAAATCTCCTTGTAAGACCGGAACACCCTAACACACCATCATCGGTGTCATCTCGATGACAGTAATAGTGTCGAATTGTCATTTGTGTGATAATTCATCAACTACATGGACTCTCGGACTACATTCATAGTGTTTTCCAAAATGATACCACTTGCATATGAGTCTATGGGTCTAATGTGGATCGCATTTCATGTGTGACTTTGTGTATGAAATGTTTGATTTGGATAAGACATGCTTGTTGAATGTAATTGTTTATAAATGTATCTTATATCTTATGACTTTCTTAATGTCATAAATTTATTGTGAGATGTATCTTGTTTCCTATTTGTTTGTCTTGTTTGTGTTTGGGTTGAATATCACCCTTGCAGTTGAGTCTTTATAAGGTTATAGTAATGATATTACATTATAAGGTTATAGTAATGATATTACATGAGAGACTTAAGTCTCCACTTTATATTATTATTAATTTTAGGGTTATAGATGCTTTAAAATAATGTAACATTGAAATACAAGTTTTATTCATTTATCCAAGGATTAAATTAATGAATAAATTTTCAACATATTTAATATGGATTGTATGAATTTTGAAGTGTCTATTTATTTTGCTTTCTTTAAGTTTACAAATATATGTAATATTCTTACCACTAAATAAATTTTTTAAAAAAAGTGAATACATCTTTTTAATTAAATTTCATTGTAAATGTATTTTAAAAATATTTTGTAAATGTATTTTAAAAATATTAAAAATGTATGTATGTTGAAGTATAAGAAAGTTACAAGCTTAGCATCTTTAGTAGTAAATCCCAAATTGAGATCTTAAACAACGTTTTGGTGAACCTCATAGTGTCACGTAGGATTAAAAATCTCTTAAGATTTATGACATTTTTTTCTTTAATGGTAGATCTCAAATTGAGATCTTAGATAATTTTAATGAGTCTTACATGAATCTCACTTTTAAATATTTAATTAATAAAACATAGAAAAAATATATAAATATTAATAAAGTATATAATTAATTTTAAATAATTAATTTTAACTTTTAATTTCATTTTATTTATTTATTTTCATCCTGCCACTTAAAAAATTATTTTTTTTAACACTGTGCATATCTTCGAAGATCTAGATCTCCATGTGGAAATATACTTTTCCTCTTTAATTGAAGATCTCTCCCCAAAATTCCCCACCGGTCAATTGCACCCATGTGATCTTCGTGTTATTTATAAAGGTGCGACTATGGTGAAGTCCTTAAAACGCCCTGAATTTTGGAAGCGTTTTTTTAATTGGTAGTAGAAGATCTCAAATCGGAAGAAAAAAACATATAAAAATATATTAAAATTATTAAATAAATAAATTTTAAAAGTTTTAATTTTTTATAATCTAAAGCATCTTTCTCTTTGATTCTCTCTGGATTATTTCCAAATCTAGTTCATGACCATCCTTTCTTCGCCGACAACGGTAACGTATTATTTTCCGTCGAAGTCGTCACCACCGCGAGATGCAATTTACGGTAGTGTAGACGGACTGGTGAGATACGACTTCACCGTAGCCGCGTCCTGATTATTATTTTAATACGGTGTTGACGAAAACTTCATCTTCTCTCCGTCGATTTGGCTGTCGTGATATACGACTTCGCCCTCGACATGGTCTCTTTTTCCAGATCTGGGACCCAGTCCACCCAGATCTAAGAACAAAAGAAAAGAAGAACTTACACACAACTTGTCCTTCCACTCTTGCAATGTCACCTTTGCCGCCAGCGACAGTAACAACGACATCTTGGCCCACTCGTAGAACCAGTTCAAGGTGGGCGACAACGACACAAAGAGGCCATCGTCACAGCCGAGGGCGCAAAAGGGCTGGGCAGAGGGAAGAGATGATGAGATTAGAAAAAAAAAAAGGAAAAGTTTATTTTCTTTGAGGAGAAAAGGAAAAAAGGTTTTATAATAAGGAAAAAATAAATTTAAATATATTAAAAAAATTACCCGTTCAACAGGTTTCTTTGCTTTGAGCTCAAACCTGATACTTGTTAAAGTTTTAATATTTCTCCATTTACCTTAAAAAATTTTCCCATGTTATTACAGGTAATTTATTGATTCCTCACTATTGTCCACCATATGCAATCTTCACGTAGCCATGTCCTATTTATAAAGTATGAGTGGTAGTTCATAAATCTAGTGAATTTTAATATGAAGTCCTAAAATTTCATCCTCATCCGTGAAGTGGTAATTTTTATCCTTAAATAAATTTATTAAATATTCAAGGATTAAGATTTAAGAAAGGGAACTCACTTGGCTAGTATTTTTTTAAATTCATTTAATCTTTTTTATCAATTTTTTTATTTTATTTTATCATCTTTCCTACTGTTCCCCCCACTCTTCTATTTTGCAACATTCTCATTTGAACTAAGTCTGATTACTTCCTTCCAATATTGTTGAATAGGAGAGGGAAAATGAAAGAAGTAAAAGAGGGTCAGCGACGCAAAGAGATTGTTGGCGTGGTAGTGGTGGTGGTGGGATTAGAGTTGTCGCCAGTAAGGAGACGGAGTAGCAGCAACCACCGTCGTCGCTGTAGAAGTCATCAGTGAAGAAGTGGTCGGAGAGGACGAAGCGCAACAGAAAGGAAATGACTTTCTTGTGATGGTAGAATAGAGGGCAACAGAAGTGGTAGACGATGCGAGGGGAGGGGGAGGCGGTGGCAGAAGTTCAACAAGAAGGGATGAGTGATTAGAGACGACGAGGAGAGGGGACTTGGTGAAGTTCGCAAGCTTGATTGAGGAGGAGTGATCGAAGACGACGGAGATGCAACAGATGGAATGAGTTCGTGACGGTGGGTGAAGGTCACAGTGGTGGGTGGTGTCGTTTGATCTGGGAAAGAAAAAATGCGAGAAACACGTGGATGATGCCGAATGAAGATAACATAATAAAATACTTTTAATATTTTTCAATTTCATTTTTGAAATAATAAATGTTTTTTTTATTTTTTTTCTTCCAATAAAAAAATATGTCATAACAAGTTATTTTACTCCCTCACCGCTGAACCCGTGCTTTTGAACTTCATATTAGAATTCATTCGTAAACTTAGCCTCATTTATCATTTACTTAAGGGATGCGCTACATACATTTCTAATACACCGTGTATGAACAGTGCGTTTCCAAAACTACCCTTCGCGTGTTTACGACCTTCATACACGGATCCTTATAATTCACACATACGGATTGGTGGATCTGTAAGATTCTTACTATAATGACCAAGCTTAAAAAATTTAAATTTACAATATTCTGTCACAAAAAGCGTTAGCGACAGAATTAGTGACGGAATTAGCGACAAAATTAGTAGCTACTGGCGCCGTTAGCGTAAGAGTGGTGCCATTAGCGCCAAAAGTGCTCCAGAAAGTCATTTTCCACTGGAATTTGACACGGATAGCGTGGAATTGGCGCGATCAGCGTGGGAACGCGGGCAGGACCACTATAAAAGGCCAATTCTCACGAAATTAGAGCCCAAAGCTTCACCTTCTTCCTCCTTGTACGTTTCTGCCATTGAGAAGCTTTGAAAGCTTCACACCCACTCATTCTTTGACCAAAACCTTTAGCACCCAACATGAAAGTTGAAGAAAATTATCCAATGAGTTAAATTCCAACCTCCATTTCCCTTGAAAACCATCAAACGGAGAGATCGTTGACGTTTTAGAGGTAAGAAACGCAAGTTTTACCGATTAATTGAGGATTTGTTCTTGAGATGAATAGTGACCCATTTGTGTTAGAGCTGATGGATGCATCCGTAAGCCCAATCCGTATGTTTTTTTTTTATATACGGATTGTCCTAAGCCCAATTCGTGAGTTTTTTTTTTGTAAGTTAAAATATATTTTAGAAAATAATGGTGTATGCAAGTATCAAACTTGTGACCTTCAAGTTATTAATATGATGTTCCAACCAACTGAGCTAATAGACCAATTATGTTAAAAATTAATTAATATTGATACATATAACACTAAATTTTTTAATTTTAAAACAATTTATTATGTTAAAATTATATGTTGTTATAAAATTTTAGCATATAATTTTGTTACAGATGTGTATGCATGCATTAATTAAACATATAATGTTATTACAAAATTTAACATAATAAATTAAAATATAAATTAATAGCTCAATTATGTTAAAAAATAATTAATGTTGATACATATAATGCTAAATTTTTTAATGTATATTTAATACACATATAATTTTAACATAATAAATTATTTTAAATGAAATAAATTTAGTATATTAATTATTTTTTTAACATAATTGGTCTATTAACTTAACTGGTTTGAGCATCACATTAATAACTTGAAGGTCACAAGTTTGATACTTGCATGCACCATTATTTTCTAAAATATATTTTAACTTATAAAAAAAAAACTTACGAATTGGGCTTACAGCTTGCCCAATCCGTATATATAAAAAAACATACGGATTGGGCTTACGAATTGCCCAATCCGTATATATAAAAAAAAAATCTTACAAATTATGAATTGACTAATTCGTAAGAATCTTATGGATTCACTAATCCGTTACAAATTGACGAATCCGTATGTGTGAATCATATAGATCCATGTATAAAGACTGCAAACACGTGAATGATAATTTTAGAAATACACTATTCATACACAATGTATTAAAAATTTACCTAATGGATGTAACACATCCTTTACTTAATCCACAACCTACACGGAACGAACCTATTATTGCTTAGTTCATTTAAATGTGGAGTACATATGAGTTTACCTATTTGATTATATATATATATATATATATATATATATAAATCCGATGCAATCCAAAATATTTTGATGGAATCAAATAACTTATTTGATGAAACCCAACTAGACCTGCCCAGAAACACCCCTTCCAAAAAAGAGGCATGGGAGAATATTAGAGTCTAGACATTCGACTATGATTTTATGATCAGTAAGGCAGCTAGATTATCGTTTGCCTTCCTTTAACGTGTGAACTTAAATCCATTCACACCATTGTTGTCCCCTTCATTGAACATGTGCTATAATAATAAGTGCTAATCAATAACACGAGTTTTATTGACTTGGCAATTGACAAAGGGCTAGGGATGGGCTTTTGGTCAACTTGACTCATCTTCACTTATTATTATTACTTTTTATTTTATAGAGGATCCCATCAACACGTTAATATTAAAATTTTGCACCGCTTCCACTTTATCCTACATTTATAAATATTTTTAAATAAATTTATACAATAATTCATCGTTATTTTAAAAATAGTCAATTATAAATGTCATACAAATTAGAAAATATTCGTAAGACAAATATTAATTTAATGAAAAGTAATATAGTTTACTTATTTTCTATTATAATTATATATGACTATATATTAACAAATTAAAAATAAATAGACATGTTGTAATTTTCACTTCATGTTAACTATTAAATTAAAAAAGTGCTTGTATTTTTTAACTGCTAAAAAAAGTATATGTATAATATATTTTTACTTTGAAATAGAACCTATGTATAACCTTATAAAAATAATAAAATTGGCTTAAATAGATAATAAAAATACCAAATTAACATAAACATCAAACATAAATTATCTAAATTGAAAGTACAAATAAAAAATATAATGTAAAGTGTAATACAACTTTGTGGGGGTAAATGAGAGAAAATATACAACTAAAAGTTCAAAGTTAACTTTGGATGAAGTAAATGTTTTTTTATTACTTTAACCCCCCACCATAATTTTTCTCAATTGAAAGTGAATTTATTTCAGCAACAAAGTAATATATATATATATATATCTATCAACCTCACCATGAATTGAAGTAAAGATATTTTTACATCTTAAATTTGAGTCAAAGCAAGTTTGACTCAACTCACCATTATCCATTGTGGTTTCACTATCAAACAAAACATACACTACCATGTAAAAATTTATACTATGGTTAAGCTTGTTATGAGATTTACAAAACAAAAATATTTTAAAATTATTTTTATACCCATACAACTTTCTTTTAAAGTTAAAAAATATATATTAAAGTTACAAAGTATTTTAATATAAGTAAATAAATTTTATATTAACTCTTTCAAATATTTTCACTTCTGTTTATAAAATAATAATGCCAATTTAAAATTTTAGAGTCAGGAGTTTAAAAAGGTTGGGTTAAATTAGGTTTTGTGAAATTAATGTAGAAGTCTAACCTTTAAATTCTAAAGTTGCTTTTGAAGTAAACCTATAACCTTATAAATGCATATAAGCTATTTTTATTTTCACTTTCGTGATAAATATGTAAATTATTTAAAAATTAAATAAAAAATAACGATATAATTAATAATATATATATATATATATATATATATACACTCTTACACTATAAATCTAGAATACACAACTTAGAGAGTTTTACTCTCCCCGTTCGTTTTGTTAAACATTTTCTATATTTTTTACTTAAAGCTATATTTAATGTATTATCCAAAAAAAAAACCAATCATCTCAAAATGCATTATTTTATTTGTACCTATAATATTTTATCTTTCTAATCACCCATCTCTTTCTCTCTGTCCTTTCTTATATTATATCTATTTCTAAATTGAATTTGAATATATTTTAAATAACTTATCAATAATAAATAGTAGTTTATATTATAAAATAAAATTTTCATTATATTTAAAATATTGTTTATTTTAATTTTAAATATATAAAAAGTAAATATTAATCCCATCATATCATATATAATATATTGACAAAAAATATTGATTGTTTTAAACTTTAAAAACAGCAAATAATAATAATTTTCTGAAAACCAATTCTTAAGAAAAAGACGGATTGAGTATTTATGTTGTATTTGGTTTAGAGAATAAAAAAAATAAAGTGTAAAAAATCCGAAACATGTATATAATTCACACATTTATTTCTTTATTTCTCTTTTCTTTCGTAATCAAACACAACCTTATTGAGGAACAGTACATTCTACGTAATTTATTTCAGTTCCGCCGAGGCTAGCTCAGTGGAATCTTTGAATTTCGAAGTCTACGCGTTGTCCGAAATTGAAGCATCCTAACAAGATACAGTATGGTGGAAAACCGTAGTCAAGTGATACAGTCAAAGTCTAATTTCTTATTAAATTATTTTCACCAAAGAAAAACAATTAATAATTGGCTGGGATATTCTGACAGAGACGAATATCCTCAAGACTCAATCAATGCACACTCCATCGTCTCCTTTTATTTCGTTCCATTTCGTTCCGGGTAATGCTATGTTTCTTCTATTGCTAACGTACACAATCAATATTAGGAATAATCCATGGCATGACGTGGTTCCGTATTCTCTATTTTTGTGGAAACCACAGACGGTGTTAATCTTTGAAATTATTTTGCTTTTATAGCAAAATAATAAAAACCTTACAATTGCAGTAGCATGACGTTGCAACTCATCACAGTCCAGCCGTACTATTGAAAAGAAACAGTTGAATTAATGAAAGTATTTAAACAGTTGGTGTTAAACATGTAGGCTACTGATTTTTAATTAATAAATGGAGCTTCCTTATTTTTTAGTAATAGTACAACTTAAGAAGGGTAGATAATTTCTTAAATGAATTATGTAGAAAATAAATCATGTTAATTTTGCATCATATATGTGTGTATGTGTGTGATTGACTGTTGATACTTTTATATATGTGGATTTTTTCTTTCTTTCTTTTTTTCTGTGGTATTTGATAAAAATACAAAATCATTTGACTTATATTTTTAGCAAGATTAATTATATATATATATATATATATATATGCGCACACACATATTTATAGATAAATAAATAAATATGAAAATTCATACTCAATTTTGATCAACTTGCATTGTCAAATAAGTTAAATCATGTCTAACAGAATACTAATTTGATTACTAGTTATTCGTCAACTATATCTTAACTAAATTAGTTTGAAATGCAAGTTACTTTTGGATTTGGTTTGCGTATGTGCCTTTGTTTCTTTGAAGAATAGCATTCTAGCAAATAATCCTATAGGAAAATAATACTTGCACTTCATGTTATTTACATAATTCTGTGCTCGACAATGATGATTTAATTCTCAGTTAAAAAAACGATGATTTAATTCAAAATTAATACGAAAGTTATATGAATTTTCCAACTAATAAATTCATAATTTGAAATAATAACTTGAAGTCAAATACTTACATTACAGTTTCGTTTGTCAATCTGTACACTTTTTAAACGGATATATAAGTTGTTAAAACTTTTGGTGTGGAAATACTGTTATATTATAAAATAAAATCATATGTGTTAAAATTGTGTCAATGTCTTGTCATAATGAATAGCAATAGAAAAAGGAAATTGTCAGAAAACAGCAACTATAGGACCCCAGGCCTAGGACACCCAACGGAAATGAAATTGCGGTTCATTTGATTACTGCCCGATTAAATGATAGTAGTATTGTTTATTTTGAAGAGTAAAAGACTTGGTCAACATTAGTGTATTTGGTGTTCTAAATCTCGCGTGATTTTTTGGATATTAAATTCAGAGGTACCGTAGTGATTAATAAAATCGTCAAATGAAGTGTACAAATGGCGAGTTTGAGTTTGAATGTCGATTGTGTAATAACGTTTTTCAATAAAAATTAGTAATTATCTTTTTATAGAACTATTTGATATTAATATCATCATAATAAAAATATGACAAGTTTGAATTTTCTCATGTGATATTTTTTATCATATGAAATCTTAGTATTTAATTAAAAGTAAGAGATGGAATACTTAAATAAAAAAAATGACATGAAATTTGGATGAAAGAGGTATAGTGATATACACATGAAAATATTCGAATGAAAACGTGCCATGAAAATAGTTAAACTAACAATAAATTTGTATGCTGCACAAATATTTTTAATTTAAGTGAGATTTTTTTAAAAAATGTATATAAAACAATTTAAAATTATAAGAAAAATATAAGTATATAGATTCAAGCGTAATAAGAAAAAAATCTTCAAGAGTTGAGTTTAATAAAAGATGTTAGTCTCTCATAATATAATAAATTAATGTTAAAATCTTTGTTAATAGAGATATTAATGTTTAATATCTTATTGTATCTCAAATAAAATAATTTGTAAATAAAAACTTATGTGAAAAACTTTAAGAAGAAAAAAGGAACAAGAAAATTTTAATTTTTAAAAAATATTTTGAACGTATAAATTGCCAAGAATTGAGATAAAAATTATATACAAAATTTAAAAAAGTTTAATGTCTATACACCTTAAGCAAATGTCCATTTTGGCAATGGCAAGCCATAGATGATGTTCATGCCATGGTGAGGTTAGTGTATTTATGTCTTAGGCGGTGTATGCTACTTTGAGCTATAACGACGTACGTGCCACGGTGGTTTTCTGTTATGGTTAGTAGGTGAAAATATAGAGTGAATTTTAGAATTGGAATTGGTGAAGTTGATTTTAGAGGTCGAGTAAGTTGTATTGGGCCATTAAAAAGCAGAAAAGGAAAGAAAGATGAGTTAGTACACGATAAATCATTCATGTTCAAATCTAATTCTAATTTTACATGATTTTGGTGATGAAAGTATTCCATTTAGTAAGAGTAATAAATAAGAAAAGAGATTGTCGTATTATAATATTCAAAATTCATGGAAATAGATTGAAAATGTTCTAAGCTCAAAGTTTCATTATAGTCACCATGTTTTTTTTTCAAGTTTTCATTATAACATCCATGTAAAAGTAATAAGATCATTTCTAATTGATATTTTAAAAATATTTACACTAATAAAACAAAACTTTTAAAAAATTACGACAAGCTTCAACTTGATCTTCTCTTAGCTAAAATTTATCCTTCTTATTATAAATAGTTAGTTTTTACTGTATCCTTATTAAAACATGTCCCCCAAAAATATTATTAAAACTTGTTGACATTATTAATCTATCTCAACTAATTAAGTAATATTTTTTCTCACAATATTTTCAATAAGAGACGATTTTACTTGAAATCTGATTAATTGTTAAATATGGATCTCTTTCAATAAAGAATGAGGCGTAATTCATCACTTTAAAATATTTCAGCCCTTTTATTTTAAATTCGTTAATTAATAAGCAATGTATTATCCTTGTTCAATAATCACACTTATTGTTTATAAATTCTTTTAAGTTTGATTAGCATTCATTAGATGTATTTATTGTTTTCCAAACCTCCATCTTCCAAACCAAAGCGTGTCAGATTTGAAAAAAATCAAAATTCAGAGGATTAAAACTTAAAACTTAAAATGAATGAACACATATGCAAAATCAAGCTAAGGGAGTCCTCCACCAAAAACCAAGCTGTTTATTTAAAATGAATTTAATTAATTATGGAAAAAAGGCTAACATGGGGAAGTGACAGCTAACTTGAAAGAATGAAGAATTAAAAAAGAAAAGAAAAAATTACAATGGCCAATGGGAATTATTGGAAGTTGTTTAGTTTTAGTTTTAGTTTAGTTTTGGCAACGCCACGCCAACGCCTTTTTTTCTGTTCTTTTCTGTCATTTCATTCAAAAAGTCTCTTTTGACCACCACCTTCTTCCCTTCTTCGTCGACGCTGCTTCCTTCTTTCCTTCTTCCTATTTCTCTCTCAATCATTCACACTACACATATAGCTCTCAATTCTTTCTCTCTCTGCTAATGAATGAATGCTAATATCTTTGTCTTCTCATTATTCCTTTGATCTCTCTGCCATTCTTCTTCGATCATGGGCATCTGTTTCTCCGCCACCAAGGTCAGCGGCTCCAGCAGCAACAACGCCGCAGCATCCAACCGTAACCGCAAAGGTTTGGCGGCGCCGGCGCCGGCGCCGCCATCGCAGCCGGTGACGGCTCAGCATAAGAAGCAATCGTCGCGGGATAAACGGCGGCAAGTGCCGGAGGATTCGCAGAAGAACCCACGCTCCAAAGACAAAGTGGGTGCACGTCGGAAAGGGACGCTTGTTCCGTGCGGAAAGCGAACGGATTTCGGGTACGAGAAAGACTTCGAGAATAGATTCTCGCTCGGGAAATTGTTGGGACATGGACAATTCGGTTACACCTACGTTGGAATAGACAAAACAAATGGGGATCGTGTCGCCGTTAAGAGACTCGAGAAGAGCAAGGTATTCAAAGTTGTGTCTTTTGTTCTTCCGTGGATACGCAGTTTAGATTTTGTGATCGTTGTGCGATGATGGAATTAAATTTCTGTTCTTTTTCCCGTCTTCTCCAATTATGGTTTTGTTTTGGTCAATGGGTAGGAAGAATTATGATTTTTTATTTTTTTGGGGATCCCAGTTCTGGAGGTACTACTAATTTGGTGCTGGAGATTGGTAAATTAATTTGTTTGGAGTATCGGATAATGATGATTTTTATTTTATTTTGCTTCGTTGATTGGAAAAGGGGTTTTTGGAATGTCTGCTGATTCCCTACTGCATCTATTATTTTGTTCGATGTTTACCTCAACTAGCTCAAATTTCCGGTTTCGAGATTGAAGTTTTTGTATACCCGATTTTTATTAAACATAACAAGGTTGATAAATTATGCCTTTCTCTGCAATCTGTATATAAAGCCACTTGGTTGTGTGTGTTTTTTTTTTTTTTTCCTTTCGCTCTTGCTTGTAGAAAACAGTACGAGTTGTTGACAATTCCGTTTTGCATATCACTTTAGCTCACCATTATGTCGTGGCATCCTCCTAGGAAGGTCGTGATAGAGATAATTAATGCTATATGGAATTGTGTGAATTCGATTGTGTTTGGTAACGTATTCTACTTCTACAACCAACAAATCATGATCTTGACGTGAAAAACGTAAAAGCTAAAACTAGTAGTGTTCATTGTGATGTGAAAAACCACGTCCCCAATCTGTTTCCAAATACCCATTTCACATAAAGAGTGGCAGGGTAATAATGAATCAGGCTAGCGATGTTGATGCCTGCAATTGGTTTTGAATTAATGTGAAATACGGATTTTGTGTAGAGGTTTTACACAAGCTCTTTTTCAGTGTTTTCTTATTATTTATGTTCTGATTTGTTTTCATATGAGGTTTCGAGCATTCTTGAATCAATTCTTGATTTTGGTGGCAGATGGTTCTCCCCATAGCGGTTGAGGATGTTAAGCGAGAAGTCAAGATATTGAAAGAACTTACAGGCCATGAAAATGTGGTTCAGTTCCATAATGCTTTTGATGATGAATCATACGTGTACATAGTTATGGAGTAAGTTGCTTTTTTAAACTCTTTTCTATACTGCTTCAATGTGTTCATATGATTTTGAGCATCACTTAACTGCAATGTACTCTGGATTATATCTTTTGGGAGCAGATTCATCAAATCGTTTGTGTTGTGTTTATACTTTCTAATGTTCCGTCATATACACATCAATGTTATTATTAACGTGAACTTTGTGAACCTTTTTAGGTTATGTGAGGGTGGAGAATTGCTAGATCGGATATTGGCCAAGTAAGTTCCAATTTATCTTGAATGTGATTATTTTTATTTCCTTGTTTAAGTGGCTCTTCAGTGTGTCTATGGTGATCAAATTTCAGACTCATGACCGCTGATGGCTAAAATATTTTTTTTCTTAGCAATATGTCTTTTCTTGTACTGGAACTTACTCTGCCTACACATTTATCAGGAAGGACAGTCGTTATACTGAAAAAGATGCAGCTGTGGTTGTAAGGCAAATGCTTAAGGTTGCGGCTGAGTGTCATTTACATGGGTTGGTACACCGGGACATGAAACCAGAGGTGTGGTCAAGTTCGCTGGCATATCTACGCAATATGGAGTTGTGTAATTTTACTCTATACATTAAAATTTTCCTCTTTGCATGCAGAATTTTCTTTTCAAGTCAACCAAAGAAAATTCACCTTTAAAGGCTACTGATTTTGGTTTGTCTGATTTTATAAAACCTGGTGAGCAAAAATATGTGTTAATCGTTATTTTGTTCCCTTTTTATCCCTCTTTGCATTCAACAGGTTCTTGCAATCTTTATTTGAGAGTTACTTGTTCTCTCTCTTTGAAAACAAAACAGGAAAGAGGTTTCAAGATATTGTTGGCAGTGCTTACTATGTTGCACCAGAAGTGTTAAAACGAAAGTCTGGTCCCGAGTCAGATGTATGGAGTATTGGTGTGATTACATACATATTGCTTTGTGGGAAACGCCCATTTTGGGATAAGACGGAGGATGGTATCTTCAAGGAGGTACATTTCATTTTATGGCATGAATTTCCTGTAATTTATGTGGGATTCTTAACTATTCTTGTTTCTTTATGAACTTGAATAAATCTTTGACCTTTAAGAACTTGAATAAATATTTTGCTATTACATTTAATTCATGATCTTATCATACACAGGTCTTAAGGAACAAGCCGGATTTCCGGCGGAAACCATGGCCTACCATAAGCAATGCTGCAAAAGATTTTGTGAAGAAATTGTTGGTAAAAGATCCTCGTGCAAGATATACTGCTGCTCAGGCTCTATGTATGTATCCAACTGTTTTCTTATTGTGAGAATGCTGTTTATTACCATATCTAGTTTCCTTTCCTTGAAATAAATCTAATTACATTTTGATCGCTGCCTAAAATTTAGGGCATTCATCAGTGCTTGAACTTTAGGCACTGAATTTATAGCATTTGAAAAGCTGTTCATTAAAAAGGCTACAATTATTTTTAATGTTGCTTGCTTAAATTCAATGAATGTTACTGTGTTGAATTATTATTGAAGTAAAAAAAAGATGGAGGAAATTTCAAAATGAAAAATGAGAGAAAAACACTGAAGAAAACTATACTGCACAATTGATTGTGCATAAACCCAAAAGACCACAGGTAAGTTATCTTGAAAAAAGAACAGAAGAGGGACATAACCATTGCTGCAAGTGTGGAGCAGTGAGGTGATCCAGTGCAAAAGACTCCCACCCAGTGGATTTTTGAGAGGATAAATGTACACAGTTTTACCTCCACAAGTGTAGAGGTTGTTTCTAGGATTTGAGCCTGTGACCTCTAGGTCAATAGGCAACAACCTTATCATTGCAGGAAAGACTTGCCCTGTTACTGTTGCAAGTATGCTGTAGTGACAATAAATTTACAATCAATAAACTGTTTATCTAAATCCAAATAAAGGGTAATAATTAAATAGTCATCTTCAAAATTAGTGAGTGGCTTAACTGCCTAATTGTTCAGCCAAGTTTGTTTTGCTGAATTAATGCAGTAGTTTTTCATAGAATTTTTTGTTTCAGTTCAACCTCCGCAATTATGGTAAATGGTGTTTCTGTACAGAGTTTTCTCAATTTAATAATTAACTGAGAGTCAAACTTAAACTTTATTCTAACTGTAATTTTTTTCCTTTATCTAAACATATTTAAAATAAAGCTATACCCTAATGTTGTGTTGTGCTGATGAATTCTGATATTTCCAGCACATCCATGGGTTAGAGAAGGAGGAGAGGCATTAGAGATTCCTATTGATATATCTGTCCTGAACAACATGCGACAATTTGTGAAATATAGTCGGTTGAAACAATTTGCACTAAGGGTGAGAAAAGACAAATTAAAGCCTTTGCATGTTAGAAGCAATGAAACTTGTTTGATGCCGATTTTTTTGTTACTTGATTATCATGCAGGCATTGGCTAGCACACTTAATGAAGGAGAGTTGTCTGATCTAAAAGATCAGTTTGATGCAATAGATGTGGACAAAAATGGTTCTATTAGTCTTGAGGAGATGAGACAGGTAACCCATCAATCAACCGTTTTCTGACTATATTAAATTTAAACTCGTTACTTATCAATTGGTGAACAATTAACCCCTTGAATATATTTTCCCTGCTTCGGTCTAAAGGGTATTATTTTGTGCAGGCTCTTGCTAAAGATCAACCTTGGAAGTTGAAAGAATCACGTGTGCTAGAGATATTGCAAGCGGTTAGTATCTAAAATGATCCTTTATAGGCGCCACAATTGTTGGTTACTTATCAGCCCTTTTCTAACTTAAAAAATTTGAAACACATGAAGTTTCCTTGGTGTATAACGATATTATTTTCTCTCTCTTTTATTATTGTATTTTTATAGAGACAATATATGTTTCTCCTAATCACACTCTATTCACCATAGCTTTTGTCTTGTGTGTTGGCAGATAGACAGCAACACAGATGGGCTAGTGGATTTCACCGAGTTTGTGGCAGCTACATTACATGTACATCAATTGGAGGAACATGATTCTGACAAGTGGCAGCAGCGGTCACAGGCTGCTTTTGAGAAATTTGATTTGGACAAGGATGGCTATATTACTCCAGATGAACTTAGAATGGTTGGTCTCATGTCTTTTCTCAGTCTCCCTTAACATTTTCTATTATAAATTCTATCCTTAGAAGTTAGTAATAGTACTGCAATAATATAATCAGCGTGAGCTCTATATATTTATAGAGTAATGCTTTTTACATAGGATACAGATTTGCTGCATGCAACTAATATCACTTAACTTTGTTGGCTTTTTAGCATACGGGTTTGAGAGGCTCCATTGATCCATTGCTTGAGGAAGCCGATATTGATAAAGATGGAAAAATCAGCTTACCAGAATTTCGTAAACTTCTAAGAACTGCAAGCATGGGTTCTCGGCCCATAATGAGCCCAAGTCACCGTCATCGAAAGATTTAGATTGGATTTGTTTCGGAGGCTGAGATAAAATTCAGGATATGAGAGTGATGGATTTCCTTTAAGATGATGATCTTGTACGCAGATTGTGCTGAAGCCCTCCTTGTGATATATCTATTCTGCTGCAAATTTTGCACTCTGACCATCATTATATGGGGCTCTGAAACTAGAGTTAATATTGACTATGGCATGTCGCACAGGACTGTGTGTTAAGCTTAGTCTAGAGGACCATGTCAAGAGGAGTTTAAATAGTGTCTGTAGACCCTGCGTGGATCAGAGTTTCATCGGTGTACTTCATTTAAGTGCCAAGGTTTTCTGTCATGGGCTTGTTTGTGCCATACATGTAATGTGTAATACTATTGTAACTATAAATAAAAATACTTCTTACTCCCCTCCCCCTCCAAAAAAAATCCTTCAATTAATCATCAAATGAAATGTATTTAGATTTCCATTTCTTACTCATTTAATCTCTTTTCATGTTCGCACGTCAAATCGTGATAATTAATTATTATTTTAATTTTTGGCTTTTTTTATAAAGTTTTGTTCCTTTTTATTTGTCATTTTGAAAGTGTAGTATTGATTATTATTTAATCAATTATGTTTAAGAGAGAGAGAAATGAAGATTAACAAATGTTAGCAGAAATTAATCAATGAGATAGATACGGATATAATAGGATACTATTAGGTAATAATTTTAATTAAAATAAGAACATTAATTATATTTCTTAATTATTTAAAAAATTAATTTAAGGTTTTATCGACTTTAAAAGCACCCTTGCTACGTTGATTCACACTTAATTTTATAACTTCTATAATTATTTATTTTGGGGGCGAGACTTAAGTTACTTGAAGAATAACTTTGTAAAATTAATTTTGTTCAATAGTTACACACACACACACACACACACACACATATATATATATATATATATATATATATATATATATTAAATTTTAATAATCCAACTATTGAATATTTTGCTTTTATTGAATACACCAGGTCCAAATTTTTTTATAAAGCTTTAAAATCATTGGACACTTAAATATATTCAATTTAACATCTAATACTTTTTTGAAAACACTCTTATTAATTAAAATTTATTAGAAATGTCAATTTTTTGAATTTCATATCATATTTAATGATTTTTTATTCTAATTTTATATTTTTAATAAATTTTAACTAAATAGATAAAATATGTTTGAAGAAGCATGATAAAGAGTGATTTTATAACACTCATTTAACAATTAACATATATCATGTATCCTTTTGTTTATTCGATTAAAAAATAAAATTAAAAAAAAAACACAGGAAACCCCATAAACAAAAGAGCATGAGCTGCCTATTGGCTTCCTATAAATATGATCAATAGTTACAATCCAAACCCTCTTGATGAAATCAAAGATCATCAATATCAGCGAAGCATGCTGGTGACAACGAGGAGGATAATCTCCACTCTTTATGATCTGGACTATGTCAAGGCAATGCATCTTTATAAATAAATAAAAATACAAGTAAACATTGACTATAAATTACCCAACTACAAAAGTCAGATTTTTCTAAAACTTAATGTATATCAGTGTAAGATCATCGAGATAATGTCAAAATCTTAAATTATATATTAAATAGATAGTAACTTGGATTCTCATCCATCATTAATTGTTGTTATCAAGTAACGGTTTTATTTAGTCATCATACATGTTAGTTCAAATTTATCACGATTGATTAACTTTGAAAGCTATTATTATAAATCTTGTGTTGAAGTTGAACCACTGCCAATGGATCAATGTTTCAACAGCTTAAAGCCTTAAACATTGGAAAGCAGTGGCAGTAACGGAAACTCTTCTTCCTCGTCGTTTTTGTTTAGCTTACGTTACGTCTCTCGCTTTCTCTCTCTCTTTTTGGGCAATTGTTTTGTATGTCTCCACGCACGTCAGGCCTTGTTGAGTGCATAAATCCAGGAATGCTAGCTACTGTGTAAACCTTGAAGAGAAAAATCAGATAATGGGTGTTATTAAAGGTTAGTTGAAATTTTCTTTCAAGGCAATAGTCTCTGTCACAGCACAACACTTTTAATCTTTTATTCTTCTTCGTCTTCTAACAATCTAAAAGCAAATTATGTGTTCATTCGTGACATTGTTGCTCAACAAGAATGCCTTACATTACATCTTCAGGCTTAAACTCCTTGACGGAACCAGCTGCAAACGATGCTCACAAAAACTGCCCATCTAGGAATAGCTTGATGTTTACTATGTTCTATACAAGTGAGAATGTGAAAACTATAATTAATTAAAGTATCAAAAGACCATAAAAAGCATAACAAACTTTTATGCTTTCATCTATTTAATCATATGTCAAAGTATTTAATTTTGATTAAAGAGATATCTGATTAGTAATATTTGTTTTTATTAAAAAAAATATTTCATGTTTAATTAATGACTATTTCCTGACAATGTAAAATAATTTTATTCTATAATTCAATCACAAATAATTATTATTATAAATTTTAAGATAATTATATTAAAAAACAAAAAATCTATCATATGTTGATTTGTGATTATAAAATTATTTTACATTTGAACATAACATTTTTCTCATATTTTAGTTTTGACTAATTATGTATAGTCATAACTTTATTATTTCAAATAACTTTGCACACCTGGCCCCAAAGTAACAATATCAGCTGTTGTTTTTTACATAAATGGGTCAAGCCCAGCAGCATTTGAATATCAGGAAAAAAAAATCTCAATTGGGCCAAGTACAACGACATAAATTTGAGATAAAAAGAGAAACAAACAAAATATTGCGGTACCAGATCAAGGCAAAAACTTAAAGCAACTAATTTTTGCTTAGTGCATCCCATAATTTTGAACATTCCCAAAATATTCTTATTTATTATAAATTGATAGTATGTAACATTTCTCAGTGTGTGTGGAAGCATCCAACTTTCTCATGTGGGCATATGTATATATAGAAAAGGAAAAGGATCTCTCTTTAACAGGAGAATTGGATATATGGCCACTCTTCTCCGTGCTTCAATTTTTTTCTTCCATTAAGTGCGAAACATTAAATTTAATTTATACATCTGTTTCATGACATCTTTTGTCATTAAATTATAATATTCAATAATTAGTTAATAATAAAATATAATTTTTATAATTAATTTGACATTAACGTTCCATATTTAATGATGGGATGTTTTTGACACATTTTCTACACTTTTGATGACTATTCAAAATCTTTTTTCTTTGAAAGACTAAATTATCACTATTTTATATTTTGAGGTCGATAGTAATCTTGTACCCTAATAGAATGTAATGATAGTTTCCGAACTGTTAATATGTTTAGCTTAATGATCCTTAAACAAAAAAGAAAAAAAATGTGACAACTTAAAAAAGGCACCTGTAAATGTAGTGGCTAGGAAGCCTGTCTTGCTAGTGGTGTAGCAAATTTGGAGAAATGGTGCCTGCCAAGCTGTGGTGTCTGGACGTTACTGGGAAGATGCAGGGGACAAAGAAGGGGAACTTGGAACATACTTAGAATAATCAATGACCATTTTTCTGAAAATGTATGTGGTGCATTAACATATGTTGACTATTTCATATGAATAATCAAAACTAGTCTTTAATAAATTTTAATTTTAATTATTCTAGATAGAATCTTCTCACATCTTCATATAATATATGTCTTATATGACATAGTTGTAATTTTTCAATTTTTTTTATGTATGCATGAAAATGGGATGGATAACACGAGTTTAATCTCTTCATCTCTTGTTTCCGATTCCTTTAATTCTTTCTATTTCTGCCCTTGATTTTTATTAGAGTTCAAAAATTAGATTCATCTTTATCCCACTTTTGATCTTATCTAATTTTATTATTCATAAAAAATAAAAATAAAAAGCATAACAATTTTAATCTATTACCAAAAAAAAATTGATCTTATTGATTTTTTATAGTTTAAAAAAATAGTAATCATCATATCTTATATTAAGGTTGAAATTTGAAGTAGTTAAGTAAAAATTGTTTATTCACATTTATTTTTTGAACTCAAAAGTAAAAATTATACATAATTATAAAAAAAATAATTTAATACATAAAACAAGTATTAATCTATTAAAATTTTAAGATTATAATAACAATTTAAAATATTTATTATATTAAAATAAGGCATGGGACGCGAGCAGAAATCAGCATACCCAACTCTATTTCCAAATCCGATTTTCTAAATAAAAAAATTCAAACCCAATCTCAATTCAAATCAACTCAATTTTTTTCATCAAAATTGAAACGGTCATATCAATCCCACAAGAACGTGTACAGTTACCATGCCTACTTTTATGCATCCTCCCTTTGAAAATATTGATACAGACAGAAATGTATATCTTTTTCCAATATTTCATTGGTGGATGGAGCGACGGGTGGCAAATCCATATGCCTTTGCGTAAATTGACCAATAAGATCAAAGACGATAAATAGATGTTCTACCACTCAACGCTCTGATGCTACTGCTAGTAACCAGTAACCACATAAGAACCTAAAAAAAGAAAAACAAAAACAAAACACATCTAAAAGATAAGAACCATTCATCAAGTAATGGAATTTTGAAAATAACGTTTGACACAGACTTGTAGACGGAGACCAGTCTTGGACAAAATATTAACGATTTCAAAATGTAGAATTAGATAAACATAAGACGCAATTGAAACAGTAAAAATGTTACTTTATATGCTGATGTTTATTTGTGTTGGCAAGACAATCTTTTAATTTACTAATGATGTCGCATCCTGATAAATATAATATATATAAAATCTTCAATCGATTTGCCCGTCTAATTGATTTTTTTTCTCAGCAATAAAATATTACCTTTGATTTAATTTGTAAAAATAATGTATAAACTACAATTTATTTCTTATAAATAGAACCATCATTCGTTAAAATGCACAAGATGTGCAACGAGCACCACAAAAGCATATACACAGTACACAGCGTGATAATCACTCAAACGGTTCACTTAGATATACTAAAATTGAATTTGGACACTGATGCCAATTATTTTACTATTGATTTTTTAATTAATAAATAAGATATATAACTGCATTCTATTCTCTAAAAGCATTTTTTCACTTTAGGTTATATGTGATAACTAATAAAATAGGTGAAAATTAATTAAAAATAAAAAGTTAATTATTAGTTAAAATTGTTAACTTATTAACTTATAATTTTTTGATGAAAATAAATTTTCAATTAGTTGATAAATTAAATGACATAAAAATATATTTGAATATTTTTATATTGCAGACTGAATATAATATTAAGTAATTATAGTTTTAACTTTTAAAAATTTTAAAGTCTTACATTTTTTATTGAAAAGGTTAAATACTATAATTTTAAAGAAGACAGAAATTGAATAATATTATAAAAGTATTGGGAATAAAATAAAAATAAAATAATAAATTATAGTTATTAGGAGACAAACAAAACTATTTCAAGTAGTATTTGAAAAGTTACTATAAATTAACGAAATATGCTTATTTATTAGACATTTCTATTTAATTTAAATGAGTTTACATAACTTAATCAAATAAAATATAGGTTAAATGAAATGACTTCTCAAAATCATTATTAGAACAAACAAATTAAAAAAAGAGAGTCTAAATAGTTATTATTACTGGCACAATGTTTTTTTTTTCTTTTAAAAGAATGGCACAAAGTTGTAGAAAAAGGAAAAATACTCAATTTATTTACATTAAAATAAAGTGCAACTAATTTCATCATTCAAATAGGAGAAGGTGTAGCTTTTTTTAATATAAAAAATTGCCAATAAAATCAGATACATTTGATAAATAATCGATAGGTCTCTTAAGCATGTTAATTAATATTTGACTCATTATCATATATGAAAATATTTCATTAAAGGAGCAACATCTCATATTTATTTATATTTTAAAAAATGACTATTTTTTTTTTACACAATGATCGTCCTAAGGTTTGAACCTAGAATTCATGCATATTATTTTAAATCTTAAACCGACTGGTTAAAAATCACAATATAATTCAATTTTTTAATAACTTTGTCTTGCGATGCTAGAGATCGAGAAATAATTAAATATGTCTCCCACTTATAACGGGGACATAATTACACTATTATTTAGGGTCTTATCATTCAGTTTCCTAACTCAATTTTGCGTGAAAGTATTTTTTTTTCCACTGTGTTGGACTCTCCTACTCTGCTCACACCTTGTCTCATAATCAAGTGAGACCATTTTGGAAAACATGCTACGTTGTGCTAACCATTTACCAAACATATGATTACACGACACTCAAATTGTGGATTTCCTTATCTTAATTAACAGCATGTGAGCTTCAACTGGTGAAGTCTCATCATCACTTGTATCTTCTTAGAGCTTGTTTAAATACAAAACCATAAGAGCTTGTGAAAAAAAAATCTATATTTTTAGTAGAGGCTTCTAACTTACATGCAATCAGGCAATTAATCTACTATCAATGAATTGTCAATTCAAACTAGACTTTATGGTACATATTTTATTTGGATCTTAGCTAAAGAACGAGATAGGAAGTAGTATTGCTTTGAATGCAAACATGGATGTTTATGTTTTTAAATTCAAAATGAAAATTATAATTAAGGTAAAGAATGAGAGAGGAAGTAGTATTGCAATTTTCTTCCGTAATAGGAATCAAACATATATAGTCCCTGCATTCTGATTCACATACAATTACGGTTAATTAATCGAATATATTCAGTTGACATCTTATTATAATGCCGGTATTCGGTATATTATGTTTTCACACAAACAAGACATTCTGCATCATCATCATTGGTTCATATATATAAGTTCTAGAAATAGGATAAGAATCTCTTCTTCCACACTTTAAACTTCAATTTAAATTATGAAAGACTAGGAATTTGAAAATATGATAATATCGTCTGGTATTGTCTGATTTCATTCATTAATTAGTTTAATTACTAATTACTATACTATTATGACATGATCTGTATCGTCTAATTTCACTAATTAAATTATGGTCAGACAGACAAATTTGAGTAAAACTGTCAGCCATGATACTTTTATAATATACGAAAAAATAAAAGATAATTTTTTTAATCAATTAATTAGCTAGCTAGTACTTACGCATTTATTGTGTCAAGAAATTATTTTCCTATTGACTTTGATACAAACAATAAACTTTCAAGAAGAATACGCAACTTGTCAGTAAGAACAAAAGATTTTGCTTGAAAATATTAAGGTGGCCTTTGGATTACAGAAAAGTCTAAATGGGCGACACATACAAATGGGAGAGGGAATCATGTAAAGATATTATTCATGAAGTAATTTATACACAACATTTTCTGTCTATATTTTTCTCCATCACATCATTTGTTATATCTTATTATTCTCTCTTTTTTTCTTTCTTAATCATACAATTTGTTTCAAAAAAAATTATACAAATTAATAATAGTTCTTAATTGTGTATGTGCGGTGGCTCTTGTGAGGGTTGTATGGTTGTCCACGGAGGTAAGTGATTGATCTATATATCAGTTGCATCACTCATCACTCACAAGATAGTAAATTAATAATATACCAGCACTTAGACGTGGTATGATTCTTTTACCATATTGTTTAATTTGTCGAATGTGGATGACATGCATTCCACGGATAAGGGCGACGAACAAAAATATTGGCACTGATTGCTTGCTTGTCCTAGCTATTTGATTAAATTAGCATATAAATTAGTTAAAGAAGTTTATAAACTTTTTGTGAGTATCTTACCAAAATCGCTCTTGCTTTTGTGCTATCCGGCAAGATGGAAATAATGAAAAATAAGAAAGAAAAAGAAATATGTTTGTTTCGTGTTTTTGATTGATGAATATTACTTGCTAGCTTATTATTTTTTTATATCGAAAAAATAAATTAAATTCATGACATTTTTCTCATTTTCATCTTTTTTAACCAGTCAATTAATCTTACATCTTCATATTTATTAGGTGTTATATTGTGATGAATGAAGAAACATTATGCTTAATATAGTGCAGTTATGATTATTGTGATACCAAACCTCTAATCTTATATTACTAAATATATGTGCCCAACATTTTTTTAATACATAAAATGAAAACTATCAATCTATTTTACTTTAATTTTACAAAAATATTTTCAGTTTTAACTTCAAAGTAATTTTTAATTAAAAAAGAAAGTTGAAGAAAACATAAAATATAATAATAAAAAAACTTCTAATAGTGTTTTTACCTATAGTAATTGTAGGATGATTTGAAATATTGTTGCAGGAAGATTTTAAATTATTATATTCATAATTTTAATTATAAAGAATAATTTTTTTAAATTTAAGTCTTATATAATATGAGTGTAAAATATTTTTACTCAGCGACATTCATTATAAATTCACACTATCACTGCATCATATTAATGAATAAAATGATGTGGTAATTAAAATAATGAAATCCTATTAATATGTGAAATATTTTTTTATCACTCCGCCCAAATTTATCACTTTATATTGACAGTATAGATTAAAAAAATTGGTAAATGGGTAACTCAAGTTAAAGTCTCATCTATTACTAAAAAAAACCTCATAAATTAAAATTAATCTTTATATATAAATATTTTCCAAAAAAAATTCCTTTAACTTTTGTATAACATTCTTCCAATAACTCTTCTATAAATACCAAATTAAAATATATAAGTTGCATTATCCTCAAACTTATTTTGATTAAAGGACTCGTAAATTAAAAGATAATTCAAACTAAGCCTAGACTCAATACTAGTACTAATTAATGGAATGAGACATATTTAATTGTTTCTATAGATTAATTACATGGCGTCCTTGTACATTTGAATCTCTGAGCAAAGCACTGGGGTCATGCATTTGGCGCAACTTGTAAGTCGTATGTATGTAGCATATGCATCCCACTTGTAGCATTGATGGTGGTATATAAGATATCTTTGGCCTTGTCTCTAGAAGAAAGATAGTAGACGTATACACGAACATGATGATGATCTTCAATTCATCTTCCAATTGTGCAACAAAGCTAGCTGCCGGGCCCTTGCTGTCCAATTATTATTATATCACTTTTCTGGCCTTTAGCTCAGAGGCTGCATACGGGGTTAATTACGGAAATAGATAGATTTTTAAGAAAATGATCATAATAAGTATCTTTTTAAAAAAATTATGAAAATGGATAAATTGTAATTCGATATATGATTTTATAATAAAAAAATTGTATATCAAAGTATGATTTTACTTTATATTTATTTTAAATATTTTTCTCTAAAAATTGAGATCGTATATAAAAATATGGTTTTAGTTTTTTTTTTTTATAATGAAATTGTATGTTAAAATATGATTTCAATTTTTAATAATAATAAAATTAAAAACATATGTACATATATAATTTTAATATAATAATTTTTTTTAAAATAAAATCGTATGTATCTTGAAACTCAACTTTTTGATGAAATCCCACTTCAAAGTAAGATTTACTTATTTTTGTAATTTTTTAAAAATATATCCATTATCCTAATTTTTTTATACGAGCCACGCATACGATTTGATTTCAGCGTATTCCAACTTAATTAATTACCCTTATTTTATTTTATTTTATTTTTTGAGATGGGGGATGGAAGTTGGAGCTTATTCATTCCAAGAAAATGTAAACAAAAAGTTACGTTGTTTAATTAATTATGCGCGCTGAATCTACGGATGATACGACATCATAGAACAAATGACACGCAGATTCTTTTTCCTTACCGTATGTTGGTATTCAATAACATTTGGAAAAAAAAAAGAATAATAATAATAATAATAATATTGAATCCAAAATCTTCAAATTTTTATGTGAACGGTATAGATTTGAAAAAATATGGATACTTCAATATAACTAGATTAAAAGATAATAAAATCTATACAACAAAATAGTATTGAATGTTAATTAGTAACTAATTAACATTCAATACTATTTTCAATTATTGATTTTAAGATAATTTTAAAATCTTCCTCCACCCAACAAATAGTATTGAATGTTAATTGGTGATAGATTTTCTATAATTCATGATAAATGAACAAAAAACTTCTTTTGGTATAAAAAATACCCATAGGATTTTCTTTTAGGTCTTGCTAACCCAGTAAAAGAATTTAAAATATTTTTTTTATTAGAATTCAACTTAAAGAGCACATTAGAAATCACACTAAAAATGTATTGACGGCATTTTAAATAATTTTTATGTTAAATTCCTTGGCAGCTTAGTTAGTTTCTTAAGATAAGTGTCCCTTTTTATATTTATTTGATATTTGATAACTGATTTACCTACTAAATCCATTAATAGAAAGTTAGACACTGCAAAAAAATAAAAACCAAAATTTAAATTAATACAGTAACTTTTATATTACCAGAGCAATGGCAAAATTTGTAGAGAAAAAAGAAAATCTGATTAAACTATTGAATGGCATTCACAGACACGAATAAAAATGTGGCAGGGAAAAATAGCCAAATATATGACAATGATGTTTAACTGAGAACACTAGTGGTGGATCTCGAAGCAGACTAATAAGATAAGCCAGATACGTCCTGACTCAGCAAATCGTCCAGCAAACGCCCATTGGATAAGTTCTATTTCCGTGTCCTAAAATACAAAGTCCAAACACACCAAAACCACGGTTATATTCACTGTGGGGTCCACATTCCTTCTTTCTCTCTCCTCACTTTTATATAATAACCCTAATCCCCAATTTTCGTTACTCATATTCCATTTCCAATTTCCATATCTCAACTTCTCCCAACGACAACGTATCACAAGCTCGCGATATAGCAAGTAGCAAACATGATTTCTTCCGTGTCCTTTCCAGCGTCTCTTCCCTCCGTAAACTTCTCCGGCAACGCCATGGCTTCTCCATCGTGCCGCGTCAAATCCCGGCCAATAGTCGCCTTCGCCACCGCCACTGCCACCGCTGAAGCTCGCTCTTCCTGGACGGAGCAACCGAGACCTTCATATCTGAACTCCTCTTGCTCTTCGCTTTATGATATCCTCGGCATCCCCGCCGGCGCCTCGAACCAAGAAATCAAGGCCGCGTACCGGCGACTGGCCAGAGTCTGCCACCCCGACGTGGCGGCCATCGACCGAAAAAACTCGTCCGCTGACGATTTTATGAAGATCCACGCCGCGTACTCTACTCTTTCTGATCCCGACAAGCGCGCTAACTACGATCGGAGCCTATTCCGGCGACAACGGCCGTTGTCGACGGCGGCGGTGTTCTCCGGTTACACGTGTCGGAACTGGGAAACGGATCAGTGCTGGTAGTGAGTCACTGAGTCGACTCGCTCCAGTGAATGAGAGAAGACGCGGTTATTAAAGCGCCTTTCTTTGCATATAAGTAATTAATCACTAATTAATTAGTCGTTAGAGTTTGTATGATACTACGTATATGTATAGCTACATACATACATATACGCGTAGAGTAGAATAGACTGCGACTTGTACTTAGTACTTGCCAAGTTGCCAGTGTAAAACTCTCTCCCACTCTTGTAATATAAACTTTTCATCAAAGTTTTATGGATGAAAAAGAAGAAAAAAAATAGAAAACAAAATTGACTTTGGTATATGCAATTGCCCAATATGTACTTTTGCTTCTTTTATTTCTTTCTTTCGATTAATTAAGAAAAAATCCTAGGTTTATTGTTGATTCATTATGGATCAGTTCAAGAAACTAAGAAAAAAAGGAACATGATTGAGAGATTTGTGATGTTGATTGAGCTAGGGGCGAGTTAACCTAAAGCACAAGGTTTAATTGGCTTTTTCTAAATCAAATTTGCTTGGCGCCGTAGAAATTTGGAATTTTTTGTTCTATTATTAAAATCCAAAGTCAACTGCATTTGGCGTGTTCATGAGTCGTTCACCATAACGCAAAAATGCTAGAAGCTCAAGGTTTCTAGAAGATGGAGTACCGTGCCGTTTGTGCGATTCTACTGTCGGTTGATTAATTAATCGTTGATTTTTATGCATTTATTTTTAATTAATTCATGTGATGATGTGAATCTGCTTTTTCATTTGCCCTTTTTGATTCATCCAAGTACTAACTTGCGACGCACATGAGAAGGACAACCCAAGAAAAGTAAGATGCGTGTTCCGATTGAAATTGCGAACAGTTAGCCGGTAAACGAAAATCTGTGTATTGTTCAATCATGTTTTCAAGTTTTTTTTATTTATAATGATAATGTTTTAAAGTTACATCTAGGTATGTGTTCAGTGTTCAATAAAATTAAAAAATTGATGTACATGGACGACAAATGTGTTTCATAATAGTATTATTAAATTCTACGACATAGTGATACTTTCTATATTCAAATAATAGTTCTCAGATATTTTATTTGAAAATTTTCATCATTCATTTTCTTAATATTCATCTAATAAATTATAAATTATTACCCCTGCATGTGCTAAGATCCCGTGGCATTACTCTTCAAAATTCTTCCGTGTTTTTTTATTCTTGGTAATAGATACAAAAAAACATTATTTACATTTAATATAAAAAAAATTGAAAGAAAACGTTATATTTTCAGAGATCAAACAAAAAAAATGTATACCCCAGTCCCAGCAACATTTGTGTGGTCATGCAGATCTCATTATTTCTCATTGTCAATCAACTTAATAAATGAAAAAAAAATAATATGTATGATAAAATCTATTTTATGACAGGAAAAAAATAGAGAGAAATAAATCATATTAATAAAATGTATAAAATCAATAAATTAATGAGTGATTGATATATCACTATGCTGTAAATAAAATACCCGCTTCAAATTCATGCGAACCCCACCAATAGACAAGATTGAAAAGTATTTGATTATCTCTATCACATAAAATGGATAACAAACCAACATCGTATAAATTAAGATGATTTTAATTAGTTAATAGAATAAAAACTTTCATATTGACTGCATATATGTATTTTACTCTTAACAAATTAGATAAATGATTAATATATACATGAAAATTGAAATCTCGTATGTTACGAATAAAAGTTTTAAAATTTAATTATCATTTGGAGATAATTTTAAAAAAAATTATTAAACAGAGATAAGTCATTACAGGTGTATAACTTCTGAATAACTTTTAATTTTAATTCAGAAGTGTAGAATCTATTACGACATATGTTTTTTTTTTATTTATACAAAAGTTGTAAACATATATATCACATCTAAGTTATATAGTTTTTTTTTTATGAATTACGATTTTAAAGTTGTAAACTTTTTTTTTCTAGAATTTTTTTTATCTTTTTTTCTAATTTCATTTATTTTAATTTTTTAAATATTTTTATTTGAATATTTTTTCATTGTTTTTCTCTAATTTCGTTTAAGTTATTTTAAAAACTATAAAAAATTATAATAATTTAATTATTTAAAAATAAAAATTATTTTAATTATTTTAATTTGATTTAATATTTTATATATTATTTTATTTAATATTTTGTTAATTTAATTATTTAATAAATAAATATAGAAAATATAATTATTAAATTTCATACTTATTTTAATAAATAAAAATATTAAGTAAAATAAATTAATAAATTATTTATAATTTTTCAAAAAAAAAAAACTAAACTATTACAACTTGAAAGTCATAAAGTTTTTTTACTACTTTCAAGTCGTAATAATTTATTTAATAAATAAATTAATAAAATAATATAAAAATATTTAATCGAGTTACAAAAAATAAAAATAATTTACATTTTTAAATAATTAAATTAAACTAATTTTTATAATTTTAAAAAAAATTAAACAAAATTAGAAAAAAATGAAGAAATATTCAAAGAAAAAAATTTAAAACAAATGAAATTAAAAAATATCATACCAAAATAAAAAAAAAGGTTTACAACAGTCATAATCCATATAAAAAAAAAGCTAATACGATTTAGAAATTGTATATATATTTACGATTTTCGTATAAATAAAAAAATAAAAAATCAGTTATGACTTTGAACTCATGAACTGAAAAAAAAATTACTGAAACGGTAAAAAAAATTTACTATTTTGGTTAAGAAAAAATGACTTATGAAGAAGTCGTACCCCATGTGATTTATGGTCATTTTTTAAAAAATTACTCCTGGTAATTAAATTTTAAAACTACTCCCAGACCAAAAAGCCCGTTATTGCAGTGTCACTAGGCATGGACCACCAAGACAGATAATATGTCAAGAATAACGAAACAAGTAAATAAGCTTTATTTTTTGGGTACCTAAGAACATAATCTCCTCATACCAAAAAAAGAAAAGGAAAGAATATTAGTTCAGATCAGAGGTTTTGACTTTAATTCTCTTGAACTGAAAGAGAAAATAACAGTTGTGTAAATGTGTCCCAAAACATGATTAATAAAGTGCCCCTTTGGTAAATACTTAACGATTAAATTATTTTATTGTGACATAATTTAATATAAAATTCATAATCGAAATTAATTTAAGTGTATATTTTTTTAAAAAAAATAGCGTGATAACAAATTTTTCACATTGCTAACTACATACCATTCTACATTTTAGAGAAATTAGACAAAATACGTAAAGAAAAATAACAAAGACATAAAATTATAAAAACGAATCACAGGTTATGAAACGAACGAAAATGGCATTATTTTCCTCCTCGTGGAGGTGACTTTTCAGCAGCTTTGAAAATTAATTAATTTTGTCGTTGTCCCCCTATCCTTCTAGAAAGAAGATGTGTAGCAAATTCATCGTGATGTGTATTGTGGCCCTAAATGGTACAAATAATAAAGCATATTATATTATCAATCACTGTAATGGACTAGACCCTATCTTCCAAACCTATATGATAAATTATTCCAGTAGACACAATCACACGAGAGAGAAAATAACCTTCTAGATGTATATAGGAGAAGAAAAAATAAATGAAAACCTTCTAGATAATTAGAGGCTGCTGGGATATTAAAGTATGTTTGAAAGAGCTGAAAGAAGATGTGAGAGATGAAAGAAGATGAAAAAAATTGTTTAATATACATGAAACGAAGTTAAAAATAAATGAATGTTTTAAATTAAAATGGTTATGTTAGTAATAAAATAATAATTATTATTATTATGCATTTTCAATTTTACCATTTGAACACAACTAGGAAATAATAGGTGTTTGAGTAGTAAAAGGAAGTTTGCCAATAGTAAAGGATAAATAAAAAATAAAAAAACTTTTTACTGAAACTTTGATATCCATCCCTTCTCTTCTCATTTTTCCATACTACGGCACCATCCACCTAGAAATCTACAATGTGTAGCCACCACTGAAGGGTAGTATGGAAAGCAAAACCTTTGCTTCACTTTTATTGCGAATTTCACTTTTTTTTTACCTCATTTTTTAGGTGAAAGGTGAAACGTAAGGACCCACAGAAAAATTATTGCTTTCATACTCTTCCAGTAAAACCAAACAGAGCTAGTGAAAGTGTTTCACTGCATTTCATCAATGAAAGTATTTCACCTCTCATCTTTCAATAGAACCAAACATCATGATAGGGTGTTCTTCCTGTCCAAAAACTTGGGCTAGCTTGAAAATATTTATGATAAGTTTGGGTTTATAAAATTAAATTTAGTGTACTTTGAGGACAAATTCGAGTTACACATTATATCATTCCAACTCAAACTATAATTATACAAATTTTCTTAAAAGGTATTGCTTTCGATCCTTATTCTAAGGTCTAAGTAACTAATTCATCATATTAAATAAATTGGTTAATTTAGTTGAGTATTAAATTTATCCCAATTTAATATTTTTAATGAATTGTTTTTCTTTCACTTCCACATTATTTATAAATAATTTAATTAAGAGTATTTTTGTAAAAAAATTAATGCAAGAAACATTTTAAATTAAATTTTATAAAATAGACTAAGTCACACTTTTTAATTTGGACCTTATAATAAAAATAAAATGAAGTTTATTTTTTAAAACAAAATATATATTAACATGCAAATTCTTAACTTGATAAACATAATATTATATTTATATTGAAATCATTTATCTTAAATATAATTATAAAATATATCAATTATAATCATGTACTTTAATTTTATAATTTAATTATATATAATGGTAAAAGTAATCAATTATGTCAACAACTCGATTAACCTAATTTTATTCAAATATTGTTGGATTTTGATCAAATCAGTTTGAGTTCACAAGATTCAATCTTTAATTTTTGGGCCAACTAGAAAATAAGTTAACTTTTCCGAGAGACAAGAAAACCTTTACTCATATAAAAAATACAAAAATATTTATCCTTAATTTATAGAAGATTAAACTTATAACTTATTTTAATTTAAAGGAAAGGTACATATACTTATATTTTCACTTTGCAAATTTTGTTATTTTAGATAATATATATTATAATTTTGCAGAAAAATAGAAACGCCATAATCATAGGAATAACCTATCTCATCAGAAGTTTCTGAGCTATCATTGACTTAAATTTTTAATATTTTTATTGTTTGATTATTTTTTAGTTCTAGAACGAGGTATAGAATTTAAACCAAAAGGGCAATATGTGTGGTTTGCCTGCAGGCTGCAGTGTGCAGTGATTTCGCAGAGCAAACTTCTACAACCTTCCATGTAACGGAGATAAGAAACAGTGCCTAATTTGACTTGGTTATACTAATAGTAGATGCGTTTCTAGAAGACTAGAAACATAGCAAGGGGATAAGAAACAGTTTGTTGAAGACTCTCTTTTCCCTTCTTCAAACCTCGTGCCACACTCTGGAAACCAGAGACTACTAGAATATATATAAAATTAAAATATTGAAGAGTTAATTTAACGATGTGTCAAATCTTTATAGAATTAATTTAGTCAAAAAACATTTAAAACACTAATGGTGATTTTTTTAGGGACTAAATTAATTACCATTTATATATATATATATATATATATATATATATATATATATATATAATTTAGAGAACCAAATTGAAGATTTACCTTGTCTTATTTCATTATACATGATTTCATTAATTGTTTTATTAACCTTAAATAAAGTTTCACCAAATATTTAGCCTCCATGATCAATTGTATCCATTGATACAACATATCTTAAGAAATGAACGGATGAGATGATTTTTGAAGAGATAATAACACATTTAACTTAAATTAATTGAAGTTGATAATAAATGAACCCAATGATAGATATGAATAAGTTGAAAAAAAAGAAAAAAAAATAATGATGAAAGAAGAATGAGAAAAATGAAGATGAAAAAAAATAAAAAAAGATCATAAAAAACATAAAAAAAAATAAACATATAATTTTGAAAAATAATTTTTAAGTCCTTAATTAATTAAGCATCTTTATTGCAGTGACAAAGGCCTACATGTGTTGTTGTGCCTCTCCATTGTGGCAGCTTGAACGCAAAGGGAAAGGGGATGGAAGAGAGGCTGAAGCATGAAGGGATAATTGAGTGAGGAGGCATGCAAAACTTGAGGCTGGCACAATGGAGAGACAACTTAAGTCAAATGAGTTTTATTTGTAGATATTGTTGTTGCTTGCTTAGCTTGCTGTAATTTCATGGTTAACATTGAAATTCAATAGTCGACATTGGATTATCTATTGTTTACCTAAATTTCATGAACACATTATATAATGGTGTGTTTACTTTTTACAAAAATAATATTTTCATTTGTAAGCATCAAAGAGTCTCTTTTCAACTGTATTTCATCCTATATATAAATAAATATCAGAATAAAAACAACCTAAATCAACGATAACATTAATTACAGACAACACCATCCATGTTTCACAATGATCCAAGCTATTTAGATTCACCGTGCAAGTGTTTGGTAATGCATCAGGTACCATTTGACATGAAAAGTCTTGTTTATGCATATTTGAGCTGAGACATCCGAATTAAATATATAATCATTTATAAACACACTCAAAATTGCTGCTCTTTGTTTGTAGACGTTTTTTTTAGAAATGATACTTGTAAAATAATTTATAAAACAAAACTGTACAACTAAGAGAGAGGAAGAGATACAAAAGAAAAAATAAATAAATTTAAATTATAATAAATGATAGATTTGAGAAAAAAATTACATACAAAATTATGATGTTGTATAAATTATTATATAACTTATTGTTATATGTGTATTACATGTCTTTTGTTTTCGCTTTCTCCTTCTAATCTCTATATGTTTATCTTTAAGATTAATATCCGGTGGGCAATTAAAAATGCACTTGATTGCAATTAATGTCAGCTCCTCGGTGCCAAATGCTTAATCAGATATCAAGTTATGAAAAGTAAGAACCAACTTTGGCATTGGTAAATAATTCATCATAAACCAATTGGATTCTTAGTTTTTCTCTTCAATTTTATTAGAATATATAGATAGTGTAAAAGAACTTAACTTATGTTTGATGTAACTATTTTTTTTCCTTAAAAGAAACTTTAAAGTTAAAATTAACTATCAAACAATTTATACTTTTTTAATAATTATTTTAATCACTAACTTAAAAAGTTTTTTTTTAAGAGAAAAAAAGTTATCCATCAGTTTAAAAAAATTTACATAATCATTCAATTATGATAAATTTATTAACTTTTAAAATAATAATCTAATAATAATTCAAAAGATGATTTATAATTGAATAACGGTTTAAAATTATTTTACATCATTAATGTATAAAAGTTAAACTTTTCTTTTAAACTAAAACTTTTATTTTTTCCCCCCTCATCTATTAGTTCCCGGTGAGAAGGAGAATAATAGGAAGGTTAGATATACAACTTTTTTTAAAAATTTATTTCAATTATTGTCTTTTCTCTTCAAAGCTAATTTTCTCCCTTTTGATAAAAATTAAGCTCTTTATTTTGAAAAGATATTTTCAAAATATGTTTAACTTAATTTATCTTTTTTTTATAAAAAAGAAACTAATCAAACACTACCAATGAGTTGTAAATTTGACTACCAAATTGAAAGCTCGGGCAAATAAAGTTTATATAATTTTTTTTGCAAGTATGAAATTTTTATCAATTTTGTTAATAAATTTTTATCGAGAATTCCACTAACTATCATGTGAGACCCATCAAATTTTATCATTTTTAATAAATTTTAATCAATAAAAAAATATTTAAATAAACATGTTAGAAATGTGTTCATAATATTTTTCTTAAGATTATTATTTTTAATAATAAAAAAATCTTTCAAATATATTTTTTTATTCAGTGTTCAAACTCTCATTTAAAAAAGAGTAATGCTTTGAGTCTAGTTTTAGTTAAACCAACAATTGGTAAAGTTTATGTAGTTTAACCATTCCTCAAAGAAAATATATATTTTTTACTCCGGTAACAGATAGTGGCAAAAATTTTGGGGCAAGCTTTAGTCTAATTTTTTTAAATATATATATATAGGTACGTGAATGTCTAATTTCTGGATTATGAATTAATGTATGGGCCAAGGGTGAACAGAGTTCTTACATGCTGGCACAATTTAAAAGTTTGGGGTCTGTAGAACGTTGTGCCGATAAGGTGTTATAAAAAGAGGACAACTATGCCTCTCAGGTCGAAAAACTCAGTTGACCAAAATGAAAAAGATCGAAAAACTTCTAGAGAGAGTATATTAGATTAGGATTTAAAAATTATATAAAAAAT
Organism: Glycine latifolia; assembly: GCA_013407115.1. Classification (NCBI taxonomy): domain Eukaryota; kingdom Viridiplantae; phylum Streptophyta; class Magnoliopsida; order Fabales; family Fabaceae; genus Glycine; species Glycine latifolia. The sequence goes on from CM023951.1 coordinate 6,554,946, forward strand.
TGTAACATTCGGTCAGAATTTTTAAATACATTAAATAAATTTTATGATATTTAATTAAATTTTTAAAGATTTTTTAAAAAAGACAACAAAATCTAATAATATTTAATTACGATTTTTTTATAATTTATAAAAAATATTTTGATATTAAAAAATATATAAATTTTGATGAATTATTTTAAAGAAGGATTTCAATGAATTTAATCAATTTTTTAGTATAAAATATTTATTAAATAATTTCACAAAAATCTTGAGATTTTGTTAAATTTTTTTCTTTCTTTTTTATTGATTACCAATTTTTTTTTCTCATCACACATATCTTTTTCTTTCTTTAATATTTTTCAATATATGTGTAATAAATTTATTCTATTCTTTATAAAATTAATGTTTATCTTAAGTGTTAAGATAAATCATACTTTTCTTATAAGGACTAATTTCATCACATGTTAAACTTAATATTTTTGTGATTATTACTTTTAATTTTTTCATTCACATGACTCACTAACACTTCTACCAATTTTTCATCTTCAATACTCTCTTTTAGTGTAGTATATACTTATTATTATACTTTATTTAAACATAACATCATATTTATCATAAAATAATTATAATAATTAAAAATCAGAAAATCAACATATAATTATCTTTATCTTTCTTTTTGTATCACATCACAAATTTTATCATACCTATATATTATTTTCTTATTTTTATCTTTTTTTGTGTGTGATGAATAGGTTAATGGATGTTGATCAAATATTTTTCTAAAATAAATATGTATTTAGTTTAAAGGATTTTGGAGAAATGGTTTTTTTATTATTTATTTATAGATTTTATGAAAAAAGTAACTGGTTCTCATAAATGATCTGTTTCTAAACATGTACGTACGAAGTGTCAAAATATCTTTATCTGCTTAATTACATAAAAATTTTGAAAACGAATATTTATCTGCATCTTCCCTATCTGCATCCTTGATCCTACTATCCTAGTTTAAAGTCTAACATTTCGTCCTGTATTTTTTTTTTATTTTTTATATATGAAACTTGTGTGAGCCATTAACGAGCAAAAAAGAGATCCCAATTATGTTGGCACATCTAAATAAACTAACAAGAAACACACTGAATATCATTAAAAAAAGGAAAGAAAATAGAAAATAAAATGGGGAGATATACCAAAACACGTTAACCAAAATTAGAAAAACCTATAAGAAGATGTAACCACTACTAATCTATATACTTTTGTTTCTTTATCTTTGTCTTCCTATATCAAACTATTTCATCATTGAATCAATGTATCTTCCTTTCTCTTTCAAGGCATGGACGCATCGAGGGTGTCTAACAAAACATTTTCCTTTTCAGGCACTGTAACCATCCCAAATTCTCAATGAACCGGGAAAATGAAAGCTCACAAATGGGGTAGGGCCGTAGGGGTAGAGTCCTGGACTGGATAAGGACTGTGCAGGCTTTATTTTCTCTGCTTTATTCAAGAGCAAGACAGAATAGTGTGACACTGTGTCACATGTTGAAGAGCAGAAAATAATCAAATATGGACCTACTTTGGCATCGTGTGAAACCCAAATATGGCCTCTCTCCTTGCTAACCAATAAAAACACAAAAAACAAAGCGATTGTCTTATACTTTTGTTTCTTTTTTGGTTGTGACCATATACTTTTGTTTAGGTTCTTGCTAACAACTGTTGTCACACACACATATATATGGGGTCTAACAATATTATTGGTTACGCAAGGGTATTCAGAAATCATTATTTCTAACGAACTCAGGAGAACTGCACAAGTAAGACGAAATATCATATCTAATTAAACCAATATTTTAACAAACTAAGTATACAATTATTCGTATATGATAGCTCAATTTATTCATCCTCATTTAATGTAAAAAAATTTAACCCATATTTGTCCTTCTATTTTTATTTATTTAAAAGTTCTTAAATAATCATGAGTTTCTTATTATTATTTTTATTCTACTTATATTCACTCCAAAGGTTTACATGATAAGCAAAGCAACCTCTGATGTGTGAGACCTTGGTAACTGGCATATATAATGACACTAATAAAGAAACTCTATTCTATATTATAGGAGGGAGGATCGAGTGTTTTTTGATAAAAAAAATTTGTATATGTTGAATTTTAATAATTTAACTGTTAAATAATTTTTTTTATCTAGTGAATCAAATTCACATTTTTTTATAATTATTTGATATTTCATTAATAAAATTTGATTTAATGTATAGTATTATTTTTAATTAAAATATAAATAAATATCAACTGTAAGATAATATATAACTATATGTTTGATTTATCTGATAATGTGCATGATAGTTTTGATGATATTGACAAAGGTTATATAAATTCTTGATCTTTATAAGATATACAGAGTCAGGAAATCGATGCTCCCTCATTTTATATTATACAAAAGTAATAGAACTAATTGGTCCTGAAAGTGAAATTAAGGTTAATTAATTGATGACTGTGAAGCTGATACCTAGACGCCTGTAGTATGGAGACAATGAGTGATAAGAGCTCCCAAATTTTCCCTCATGAGTGATAACGTGCGGAAAAGATCAGATTCGGCAATGTTGAGAAATGAGCTATCATTATTAATTCCTTTGTAGTTTTTAAGTAAATAATCCAGACGAGGTTGCTTCCTCGAAAGTTTGTACCGTTGTGAAAGAAGATTATAATTAAGGAGCATGATATAAAGCCATATATGTGATTTAGATATGTACTATGTACTATTGTGTCTCACTGATACTTACAAATAGGAAGCTAACGTATGCTCCTCATCAGCTCAAATATAAAGGAACCAATCCTGTGAATGCATGTAACATCGAAGCATGCATTATGCGGAACACTAACGTTAATTTGTCACGACATTTTCTAGCAATTAGTTAACCTTGTCGTATTTCCTAGCTTTTTGTTTCATTGGTAATGCCACTAAATGGGTCCTTTTGACCATTAACTGATATGCAGATTTCCCTGCAAATTAGCCACTAAAAGGGGTTAGTACTGGTCAGATAATGGTACGAGTTATGGAACACTTTTTTAATAAGTTATCGAACAGTTGTGCATGCAATATTTGGTGCATCGGCTTCAATATATATAGTTTATCGTTATCCACATAGAAAGCAACATAGAAAGACATATTTCCCTTGTAAACGTATAAAGTTATACCTACTTTAGATGGCAATGGGCCTTGTGGTTTACAATCTTATTGGCAATGGGACCCTAATTATTATCTATTTTTCTTAACTTTCGTATCAGTCGTATGTCACCGGACAAAAAAGGCTTGGGCCTCAGGTAATCCTTGCTCATTTGCAATAATAATGGTCATGTAAAGTTCAGATCATGTTACACGTACAATACCCTTTCGGCCATTTCAAAGGCCACCAGTTTTTCTCTATTAGAAATTCAAAGTAAGTGAGGATTTACATCAACTCACATTTTTTGTAAAAAGGCTACCAACTTTTGTCATAATAAAATAGCTTAAATATATATTTTTACCTGTAATTTAAATTTTTTTGTTTTAGTTCTTATAATTTTTTTATTTTTAAAGTATTTTAGATAATATTTTTTATTATTCAAAACACTTTTTTACAGTCCAAATTATAATTTAAAACACTTTAAGAATGAAAAATAAAATAAATGTATTTTATAAAGACTAAAACGAAAAAAAATTGTAAGAACAAAAATGAAAAAAAATACTAAATTACATAAATAAAAAATATATTTAAACCTAATAAAATTGGTCTTAGAAATTATAATTTTGCCTTTTTTAATACTTTCTTTTCCATCTCTCTATATTTCTCTTCAAGTTTTATCACAAGTTTCATTTTTTCTCCCTTTCTCTCTGAATTTTTTATATTTATTTATCTCTTTTCCATTGACTCGTTTATTGCACACCCTATGAGGAGTGTGAAAAAAATTTCCTTGAAAATTCCTAGTTTTAATTTTTTAATAATATATATATATATATATATATATATATATAAATATATCAAAATTTAATTATATTTTCTGTTTTCTTTTTAATTGCATTAATCCAAATTTTATTATATATATGTTGAATGTAACTAGCTTTCATTTTAAAGCAACAATGGGCTTGCTTCTACTTTCTTGTTTTGGAAAATAAAAAAAAATTGTAAACATACTTCAACCGATAACCAAGCACACTTTACATGATCAATAGTTGGACGATGATTGTCTTTGGAATAGATCAATTAAGTTATTAACTAAAATAGAATATGAACCAATTGACCGGTAAGAGATCGAGTTACTCGACCTCATGTTGTTTCAAATTTGTGTTTATTTTTTTTAAACCAAATCACAAATTAAAAAATATATTTTATTCAAAAGTGTTTTTATTATTTTGTTGTTTACGAAATAATATTATAAAAATATGGCACAAGTTTCCTTTCAAGGCAAAATATGACACAGACAACATTATTGCTACAAATTAATTTGCAAGATGACGAGAGTGAAAACTGAAAAAAACATTGCTGGTTTTGACATACCATGTGATGGATTGAATCTGTGAGAAGCATCAACCATGACACAGATTGTTTATGATATTTTCCCAATTATTGGTCCAAATTAGTCATTGCAGAACGCTGCTGTATCAGCGAGCCAGGGGAGGGGAGGGTCTCATACATACGTGGTACTATGTGGAGAGCCATTTGCCTGGGCATATCGCATATCTGTCACTGGAAAAATATTGGTAAAATTTATTCTTTTGATCTCTATATATATTAATTTGTTTAATTTAGTTTCTCAATATAAAACTAAACATATAAAAATTTATTTAGAACTACTCCAGGTGATATTTCAACCTAATTCTAAGTAATTAAACATGAAACCAATAAGACACTTTGGATTTTTCAGTGCAGCTTTCTTTTCAAGTCATTCTTTGAATAAAACCAAATTTTCACTCAGTCAAGTTTTCTTTTCAAAGCAAGCAAAATTGTGTAAAGAATCCACGTGAATCATATTGAGTTAGTTACCATCACTTACCACAAACTAAAAAGAAATAAATGAAGGATGACTCCTTTTTCCAAATACGAGCTCAAATCAGAACACACAGAAATTAAAAAAAGAGAAAGTGCAGCTTCGTACAATCATACGTGCGGTGGTTCTGAAGTACTTACAACTGATTTTGGAGGAAAAGGCAGCTGTGTGTGAATCTCTGGTGGGGTAGGATAATACTATACTAGATTAAGATTAAACTTGAATGAAGAGGACGTGTCTTGTTTTCACAGCTTAATTAATGAGAAGCAACCAACAAAATTAACACAAATAATAACGATGGAGTCTCTTTAATAAAGTAATTCAAGATTTAAATTTTAATTAATTTTTTGAATATGAAATAAATTTTATTGAGAAATAAATACGCACACCTTTTTATGTTTCAGTTATCAACAAAAATTAATTATTATTTTGTAGCAATCTCATGAACAGAAGAAAAAAAAAAAAAAAAAACTTAACGAGACGCTAGAGGGTGAGACTCACTCAAACCGAGTTTATAAAAAGAGAAGTAAGTTAGAAAGCGCGTTTGACTTAGTAAAATAAATTCTCCTCACCCACCTCAGAGTCTGCGCCTCATAAAGGCACATGCATCCATCTTTCGTTATTTATTTAGGGTTAAAGAAATTAACAAAAACAAACACAACCAAATCCAAAGCCCATTCGATTTCGATCCGATGGGTGACATAGTGAAACAAATATTGGCGACGCCGATCCAGTTGGCGGACCAAGTAAGCAAAGCCGCCGACGAAGCCAGCTCCTTCAAGCAGGAATGCGGCGAACTGAAGGCAAAGACGGAGAAGCTGGCGGCGCTGCTGCGTCAGGCGGCGCGTGCGAGTTCCGATCTATACGAGCGTCCCACGCGCCGCATTATCGACGAAACAGAACACGTCCTCGACAAGGCCCTCGCCTTGGCCCTCAAGTGCCGCGGCAACGCCCTCATGAAGCGAGTCTTCACCCTCAACCCCGGCGCCGCGTTCCGCAAGGTCTCCTTTCTCCTCGAGAACTCCATCGGCGACGTCTCCTGGCTCCTCCGGGTCTCCGCCGGAGACGGAGGGGGAGACTACATCGGCGGGCTCCCTCCGATCGCGACGAACGAGCCGATCCTCTGCTTCATCTGGGAGCAGATCGCCGTCCTCCACACGGGTTCCTTGGAGGACCGCTCCGACGCCGCCGCGCAGCTGGTCTCCCTGGCCAGCAACAGCGACCGCTACGGGAAGCTCATAATCGAAGAAGGCGGGGTGGGCCCACTCCTGAAGCTTCTGAAGGAAGGAAAACCCGAAGGGCAGGAACACGCGGCACGTGCCATCGGGCTTCTGGGGCGTGACTCCGAGAGCGTTGATAACATGATCCACGTGGGCGTGTGCTCCGTGTTCGCGAAGATCCTGAAAGAAAGTCCTATGAAAGTGCAAGCTGTCGTGGCCTGGGCCGTGTCGGAACTCGCTGCCAATTACCCCAAGTGTCAGGACCTTTTCGCGCAGCACAACATCATAAGGTTACTCGTCGGTCACCTTGCTTTCGAAACCGTTGAGGAACACAGTAAGTACACTATTGTCAGCACCAAACCCACTTCCATCCACGCCGTCGTCATCGCCAGCAGCAATTCCAATAACCACGTCAAGAACGAAGATCAATTTCACGACAATGAAAAGAAAGCACGTATCCCACATCCCTTGGGTGCTAGACCACGAAATCTACATAGAGTAATCACAAGTACAATCGCAATGCACGCTGCCACCAAGCAAGGAAACGAACCTAATCAGAATCAGACCAAGAGCAATGAAGTTGATAATGATGCTAAGCAAGGGAATCAGAATCATCAGCGAAACTATTCACATTCGGGGATAAACATGAAAGGAAGGGATCATGAGGGTCCTGAGACTAAGGCTAACATGAAGGAAATGGCAGCGAGGGCTCTCTGGCATTTAGCGAAAGGTAACTCGCCAATTTGTCGTAGCATTACAGAATCAAGAGCCCTGTTGTGTTTTGCTGTTCTTCTTGAAAAAGGAACAGAGGCTGTGCAGTACAATTCAGCTATGGCTGTGATGGAGATCACATCAGTGGCAGAGAAAGATGCCGAATTAAGAAAATCCGCGTTCAAGCCCAACTCTCCTGCTTGTAAAGCCGTTGTTGATCAAGTTGTTAAGATAATTGAAAAAGCGGATTCGGATCTTTTGATTCCGTGCATCAAGACGATTGGGAATCTGGCGAGGACCTTCAAGGCGACGGAGACAAGGATGATAGGGCCATTGGTGAAGCTTCTCGACGAAAGGGAAGCGGAGGTGTCCAGGGAAGCATCTATTGCGCTAACGAAATTCGCGTGCGCTGAGAACTACCTTCACGTGGATCATTCCAAGGCCATTATAAGTGCCGGTGGAGCGAAGCACTTGATTCAGCTAGTGTATTTTGGGGAAGAGATGGTTAAGATTCCTGCGCTGGTTTTGCTCTCATACACTGCAATGCACGTTCCTGATAGCGAGGAACTTGCTCAGGTTGAGGTCCTGGGAGTCATAGAATGGGCATCCAAGCAATCTTCCATTGCCAACGACCAAGCAATCGAGGCGTTGTTGTTGGAGTCCAAGAGCAGGTTGGAGCTTTACCAGTCTAGAGGTCCAAGAGGATTCCATAATTTGCATTTGCATTTGCATCAATAAGAAGGAAACAAGAATAATACATTGTTCTTGTCATCATTGTAATTTGTAAAGGTTTTTTTTTAGTTATTCATTTTTGTAGATAATTGTTTTTCCCTCATCCATTTGGTCCAGCTCTCCTTTCCCTCCCTCTGTTACCCTATACTCTGCAAAGGTCAATGTCAGGTTGAATTGTAAGTTGAACAGACCCTGTGTGGCTGTAAGGTGTAATACCGGAGAAATATTAGGTGGTCCTAAATTATCATGATTTCTGATAATCTTTGCATGACACAATTTTTATTAAAATTGTAAAATTTCAATGTTGATCTAACACCATCGAATTATACTGAGCATATTTTTACTATTTATCTTTTGTGGAAATTTTTACCATGAGGTAGATCGCAAAGTGTTGTATGATTTGCTGTCTGCAATAGTTTACTATTAATCGCTGGGCTGGACCATATAGAAAAAGACTGGAGAGAATATTTTATTACTTTGAATGATTCGTCGGCTTTTCGGGGCGAATAGAAAGCAGAGAATATATTTTGGCGATGGATCATGGTCCAAAATATTCGAACGCTATAGAGTTGGACGTGTTCAAACTAACCCACGTCAGGTTTACTAGAATATATTTTGATTCCATCATGACACTGAATTGCTTTTTGACAACAATAAAATATAGTTAACTTGCAAATTTATGACGATATTCTCCTATGTCGTGCAGTAAGAAAAGAACCATTGACTTTAGAAAATGGAACCAAGAATTAGGTGTAGCTGAGGTTGTATAATAGTATTATAGATCATAGGCATAGCACGTTGCAAACAGCTTCTCAACAAAATACTACTCTGCTGGGCAAAATATCTAGATTGCATGATTTAATTACTTAAGAAACCGTAAATGCGTAACTGATCGAATAGATGAAACCAAAATCAGGTGGAGGAGCTAAAAGGCAGTCAAAACTCAAAACACAAGTATTTTTTGGGTACAGAAAACACAAGTAGATTTTTTAGCTTTGTTAAGTATAAAGAATTTAAAATAAATGTTTCGACCACTATTCGTTAATATTAACAAAAGTAAAAAAGACGACTACAATTTATGGAATGCAAAATATGCATATACTACTAGTTTTGACTAGTCAAACAAATATCTTTCACGTAGGTAGTAAATCCATTCAAGACGATGGTCAAATGTCTTCACACCTTGAAAAAGTGTCAGCACAAACCACACGGCATTTGGACAAAACAGATAAACTAAAAAGACAAGGAAAAAAACGTAGCTTTATAATACTCTCTCGAAGCAAATTTTCCACGGTGAATAGAACGTGTATGGTTAATGGAATAGTTATGAAATTTGATTTGTTCAACTCATAAAAGTAGTAGATCAGGGTTGATAAGTATTTACTTAATATATATTAAAAATTTAAAAATTATATATACATTTATTATATATAAATATATAATTGTAAAAAAATTTATTTATATTTCAAAATTCAAAATAAAAATTAAAAATCTAAAATCAATTTTAAAAAAATCCAAAATCTAATTTTTTTTTTAAAATCAGTCAAGTCGGACCTATCTAACCAAATCAGGTGATCTATTTGGTCAATTCATCTCGAATCAATTGTGTGACCAATTTAATAATGGAATCGATTTGATTAAATCATTAAGTTCTGATGACCTACCAGGAATTCAAAATCCAAATTTTCTTTAAAAAAAAAATCCAAAATCCATTGTTTTTGTAAAAGTAATCAAGTTGCATAATTGATTCAGTTTCGCCAAATTTAACTAAATCATCTTGATTATATGACCAATTCAATAATGAAATCGATCCGGTAGGACCGGATTTCATATTAATGCTTTTGGATACTTATGCAATGGCAACTAATCCATTTTTCGACCAGGGGTTTCTCACGCTACTATGTTGATTCGTCTTAGTCATTGCATCAGACAAAAGTCAAGAGCTATATAAAAAGTGAAAACGGTTCGCCAACCGTTCAGACTTGCAGTTCATGCTTCAGCGCTACATGTCTACTTGGTCAAAGCCTGGGCTACAGTTAAGCCCAATTACTCAAACTGGCTAATGATCCTAAAATCCTATTATTATTGCATCACATTTATATTTCAAAAAGTCTATTTTAAAATATAAATTTATATTTTAAAATAATTTTTTCAGAACATAACGGGAGTTGCAGAATGCAATAGTAAGAATTCAGAAAATAAATGCCCCCACAAAATAGGACATGCCCGAATGGTTAATTAACTGAAACCTCTATCCGTTTCATTTGTAAAATCCAGTCCAATAAACAGAAAGTGTATTTATAGCCCAAGAGACAGTATTTTTAAAGAGCCTAATAGCCTATTCAGTATTTTTCACATGCACATATAAAACACACAAGGTACTCATGAAAATGAAGATAAAGAGTAGAAATAGTAAAAAATTAAAAGACACTCAATTTACGTAATATTAGTGTTGCAAAACGTTTGATTTTCAGTTTGATCAGTTTTCAACCTTTGGATATTTTTTTCCCGATAAATTTAATGGGCTTGTGAATAGCCTACATACGAGTAGGTCATTGCAAACCATTTCTATTTTTTATTCTTAAAAACATCCTTTAAAAACATATACAAGCTTTTCAGCTCAATTTATCACATTCATGCACATTAATTAATACTTACCTGTTTATGTTAGAATCCTTTCTTTTCACACATCCTTTAAAAAAGCATAACCTAGATGGTTAGAAAGCCTTCGTTTATAAAAGTAATTTTTTTGGTTATGATTTTAAAAAAATGACAATGACTCCATTTTGAACTCATTTATTAGGCTGGGTACATAATTCCAATGGCATCAATGAAATAAATGGATTATAGGATGTATGTAGAGAATGATTAGTTAAAATGAAATCTTGATGCATTATATTTTTTTCCCTCTTTATGCATTATTTTGAGATCGAGTACATATATACTGAGATTGATTGTATATATGCAAGAGGAATAGTAACCGATCCGATGCTACCCCTCTTTAAGCCAATTGAGCAGTTGATATTGGTTGAGAATTTGATTAATAATTCAAACGTAGTCATAAATCATGTCAGATTAAGATTGAAATACAATGTCCTTCTATTCCGTGTGGTTCTGCGGCGAGTGGGGTGTGTCCTCGTTCCTGATGCCTGCTGGAGAGAGCCAGAGAGAAATCTTTAGCAACGAGATTCTAATATTTTCCATATCCAATATAGCTGGGGTTTATACTACCGATGGAAGATTTGTCTGACAACTTTCTAGTATAAACTCAAAGAAACAAGGTTGACATTTTATCTTCCTTTCTTACTTTTCCTCCTGCCACTGACTCGTATACTTAATTTCTTTCCCCCTTTCTATCTTAGTATTGTGGTACAGATTTTGTGCCTCACAGAAATAGTAACGTTACAACCAGCTGCTATATATATATATACTTGGGACTCAGATCTTCTCCCTCACAATCTCTATCTCAACTATGGCTACTTCAGCTCAACTTACATCCGTCACTTTGGCTACTATATTCTTCTTCCAATCCCTATCAGGTGACACTTGATACTTGTTGGAGACGGAATGAACTAAAAAAACAAGTAGAATAGAAGAATAGCTTTTATTATGTGAAAATTTTACAAGAACAAAATACAACACTAATTTCTCTTAATATCTCTCACAAATCTCTCTTTAATATCTCTCACAAGTGTTTCAACACTTTCTTCTTTTTTTCACTCACTTTTCTCTTCTTTCACTCATTTATATCTTTTTCACTTATTTTTTTTTAAAATGCCTAACATACAACACATATATATAGATGAATATAGAAGAGTTTAACTTGAATTTGACAATCTATGATAACCATTAGTTTTCACCTCCTTTGATCAACTCATATAAGATAATCTTGCCAACTCATTTGGATAAGATTGTAACTTATCTTCTTCTAAGTTCTTCAAGTTTTCATAAGCTTCTTCAAGCCTCCATAAGCTTTTACATTTGTGATGAAAGAATTCAATTTGGATTTGAATTCTTTTGGTGATAGAAAGGAGATAGATGCAAAATTGAGTTTGAATTCTAACAATACTTACAAGTTTCAAGTAATTATTTTTCTTCCATTTTTTTTCTAAAACTAAAAGTGCTTAAGATATTACTTACTGAGGTACAGGTTCGGATTCAGCGACAACACTCACTATCACCAACAAGTACAGCAACACAGTTTGGCCAGGGATTTTACCCTCCGCCGGAAACTCCACCACGGGCTTTCGCCCTTCAACCAGGGGAGTCCAACACCGTCCGTCCTGTGGGACCCACTTGGTCTGGGCGACTATGGGGCCGCACTCTGCTCTCACGACTATGGGGTTGCGCGAAGGACTTGAACGCAGCGTGTCCGACACAGCTTAAGGTGTTGAAAGACAGAAACGGCGTGGCGTGCAAAAGCGCGTGCCGAACTCAGCCATGCATGTTTGTATTCACAGCTTTTCAAGAGCGCATGCCCACACGTTCACGTCTATGGTTATGACCACGGCTCCTTAACTTGTGATTCTGCGGATTATACCATCACTTTCTGCCCCCACATCCTCCACAACCACAAGATCTACGACTCTCTCTCTCTCTCTCTCTCTCTCTCTATATATATATATATATATATGCTTATGACAATTTTTCTTAACCTTTTTAAAAGAGATGGTAGTTTTTCAAAAGTCTTTGTTTTCATGCAGTTCGGCCGAGCCAGCTGCGAACAAGAAAAACCCAGGATTAGGAGGTCAAGAGGATGGCTCAGGCTCACACATCAGCGTGATAAGCGTGGTCGTAGCTCTTGCCTCTATCTGTGGCCTTTTTATAGTATGTATATGTCAATTAACCATGCGCTTTGCAAATGGAAGTTTTTGCTCCCTTGGCTTGGGCGCGGGAACTAGGCGCCAGAACCGAAAATAAGCGAGAGAAAGGTAATGAATGTTATATTATATGGCTTTTCTCGTCTCTTTGTGCCTTCTTTACTTTGCTTTTTGTCTTGTTTGACGGAAATGGATTTCGTTTTGTCACATGAAATTCTGGTCATTGAAAACAACTTCTATATAGTATATATTAAAAGAAAAACTTTTAGCCATTAGATTTAGGATTTAATAATGGCAGAACCATTTGAAAAGCAAGTGCAGGGAGTTCAGAGAGTGGGTATGATTTGATTTTGTTTTATTATTGGTAATCCTATGTCTTACTAAGTAGAGAGTTCGTAGTTATGTTTTGTCAGTGCAGAGTGCAGACATTGTGTCTTACTGTTGTTCTTTCTTACATTCAGTTGGTCTGGTCTGGTCTGGTCTGTTTGTAATGCAGCATATTATTACTCCTGCATTTTTAAGAAAAGCAAGTGCACCAAATTCAGAGTGGGTCTGATTTTTACGGCTATTCTTTCTTACTTTCAGTTGGTCTGTCTGTATTGTAATCTCAAAGATTTGAAATCCCTATTTTATTTTAAATAATTATATACAGATTTTTTTTCATGATCTTTGATATTTTCCATTTAATATGTATTCTTAACATTTAAATGATTAACCATGTATATTAATTTTACAATGCACAAATTACTTACTAATTTTACTAATCATTATCTCGATACGCAAGTTAAGATAAATTTACTTTTTCTTTTATTTCATTTTAGTAAATTATAAGGGCCAAAATAGCTTGTTGCCATATGAAAAAAGTTGATCTGAATTAACTCCTGACATCTTTCAGAAATAGCTTTTTAATGAATTTCTTTTTTTTTATTCTCGACGGGCCGAAAGGTCAACTTTTTAAATTAATTTCTATAAGTTTTAACTTCTTGTGTCAACTTCCTTGAAAGAAAAAGAAAAACTTCTTCTCTCACCAACCTACTGTTCCCCCTTTCAGTATTTTTATCCTCTTTAAGTTAATTTCGTTTTAGTTTAATAATGGTAAATTTTAACATTCCATTTTTATTATGTTGTAAATTTTAAGTTTTATTTTCATAAACTTTATCACTCGTTTTTAATTATTATGCATTTTATTATCACTGACAAAAAATAAATAATTTTAATTTTTAATATTGATTATAATTATAACTATAACTGATATAGAAAAATAAATTTTTTATATCAATTATAATCACAATGTAAACAATTGTACATTGATTGTTATTACAACCGATTAAGAAAAAAGGAAAAAATTTTCCTTTTTATCATATTTTATTATATTAAAATTTACCGTAAAGTATATTAATAAACTCTAGTTTAAAAGAATTTATTCAATGAATATTTAATCAAATTATTTAGTCGACCACACACGCTTACTCAGTTTCTTTGAATTATATCCCTTGGGAAGCAAATGCTACTGCCTACTGCGATCACATTGCAATTTAGGTGTGCATCCTTCTTCCGTTATAAAACTATAGTGTAACCCTAGCAATTGTTAGTCGTCTTTAGACTCTTCTGTCCCTAACCCACTGCTCTCCCTTTTGTACTTTTTATTTTCTTTAACCTAATTGTGGTAGATGTGCTCTTCTTCAGTTTTTATGTTGCCACGTATATAAATCAGTTTTCTTTTCAATGACTTATAAGTTGATTTTATGTGATTGAGTTAGGTTAAGAACACTATTGACAATCTTTTTCTGACTTTCTTTCTAACATTTTCTTTTAACTGTCATAAACATTTCTCTAGATTGATACTCATATTTTAAGATACTGTTATATAAATTTAAGATAAGTTTTATTGTTATTAAATTAACTAATTTTTTGAATCTTAATGAATCAATTAATTAATTGAGTTTTGAAAAAATATGCTGAAGGGAGTATGATACAATTTTGAAGCTCAATGCAGGTGAGAAACTGACTTTTCTCTTTTTGTGTGTTTCAAACATGAGACTGTAGCGCTGAAGTGATTTTATCCTTGTAATTAAGCTGTAATATTCAGATAAACAGCCCGGTGATGATCTTTTTGACAAGGTGGATACAAGTAAAGTAAATGCTCATCTGATCAGCCTGAAGCAACCCAGCCATGGTCATATGTACTGATCTTGACCAATGACCAGGCAATGAACATCTAACAAATTCTTGTATTCAGTGTATTGATATGACAGTGGGTGTTTGGCTTCATTCGTTTTTTTAGACTTTTGGGCGTGTATTGAATTTACTTGCAATTTGACTATTTATTTGTGAGTTGTAACTGATATTCTTAACGTATGCTTGCAACTTCAATGGAATGCCTAGTGATTTTGTTTAAATATGCTTACAACTTGTCAACAACAATACAATTTTTGTAAATTTAAATGGTGATATACTACGTGTTATTTTATTTTCACAAATTCAAATTGCGATATATGCCTTTTGTCAAATTGTAATAATTTTTTAAAACGATAATTTACGATCTCTTACACACTCGAATTTCCATTACTAAGCCTCTTCTATTCCTTTTGATCTAGCGCACGTGATATATGAGACCTTATCACAAAGTAACTTATGACTTATGGCGAGCATTATGTTCTAACAGTAGTAGAAGATTGCATACAGTTTACTGCATATATTTGTTATAATCAATTAGATGTCAGTGCATGTATACATGTGTTGAGAATACCCGGTGTAGTTCAAGATTTGTGAGAACATCTTTAATTATAGATTTTAAATTGGAATCTTATATGATGTTTTTAGTAAATTCTATAATGTCATAAGATCTTTTACATTTTTTTAGTGAAAATCATATATTAAACTCAAAATCTTTACAAGATCTAATACTAAAAATTTTCAAATTATATTTAAAACATATTAGCAAATATATAGTATTTTACTATTTATGTAACTCATAAAATGGAGAAAATTATATCCATGAATAAGAGAGAGATGTTATGAAAGTTATATAAATTGTGTGATTTAATAAGATGTCTTTTGTTTACAAGGAAAAAAAAAAAGGCAATCTTGTTATAATATTACTATTTTACAAACTCATAGTCATAGGAAGGATCCTCTCAACCCAATTTACAGAGAAAAATGGAAAAAAAAAAAAGTAGGTAACCTTTTGCTTACCAGAACTTATGATGTTTTTCCTTGGATTTCGTATGTAATTCACATATAGAATGAGCAACTGTACAAAAAATCATTAAATCTAGACTAGTAACAGTAAGCGCGCATAAATGCAGTTCTACTTTTGAGGGATTTGGCTCCTTTAAGAACTGAAACTTGAAGAAAAATGCACATGTACGGGGCCATATTTGCGTCACTACACGAAAAGATAAATGAACTAGCTAGCTAGGAAACATTCCATCTGAATGCTCTTCCGCTATTTCTCATGCTACCTCTCTTCAGTTGCTTTTCTGACTATTGAATCCATCTCCTGGTTGAAATTGATTAATTAAAAGCTAATGGATTCATCATTAGATCCCATGAGTGTCGTTTGAACGGCTGTGATGCGCATTTGTACGACTGAATAGTGAACACAAATGCAATTGTTAAATGTTTATATCAACTAAAGATTGCATGGAAGCGCGACATGAAGCATCATTTGAAGTGGTGAAAAGACGAGGATGGAAAAAATTACAAAATTTGCTTTCTTAATGTTTAATTCCTGTCTGGGACATTTTGTTTTTCTTTCTTTCGTGAGTTTTCTTTTCTATTGGAGAAGAAAAGAGAAAGAAAGTGTTTTGTTCCGCATAATAATCTATCTTTGATATATTTATTATTTTATTAGAGTTATTTAACATATCAATCTTTTTTATACATATTTTATTTTCCTTCATTTCTTACATAATAAAATAGGGAAAAAAACCTATAACTTTATTTCTTTCTAGCTATTTTCATCAATATCAAATAACCTATATTTTTTTTACTATTTTCCTTTCATCTTCATTTTTTTACCAAATATCAAAATTGTGTGAATTTTACAATTCTTTCTTGATTTTAATAGTTTTTAATTAATTTTAACTAATTAGAAAAATTATATTTGAAAGAGTGTATTTATTATTGATTAAAAAAATGCTGAAGTCATGCGCTTATGGCTTATGGGCCTATTTATGTTGGGTGCATAGGCATTTTGGGCCAAAGCTCGATTGAATTCTGGAGAGTACTCGCCCATAGGAGAAGGGAAGATACAGTAAAAATAAAATAATGATTAGGTTACTTTTCCGATCTGCCCTCTAACATTCAAATCCTGTGGAAGTATAGTGTCAGATATTTGAATAATGATTTTAAGTTTAAAATATGTTATTTATTATATCTTTCAATAAAATAATTGAACAGATTTTTAAATGAAAAATGAGTTCTCATATAAGAACTCTCAAGATATGTAAAGTGTTCAAAATAGAATAATATTTTTCTTCTCTTCTTTTAAAATCTCAAAATAAAATATGAAAAAAATAAAAAAAATCTTACATTTTACGTAATAATATTATAGGATCCTTCGGTTAAATAATCTAGATCTCAAATTAAAATCTATTAAAGATACCTAATGATCTTGACAAATGCTGTTAGTAGTCAAAGACCCTAAAGGCTAAAAAGGTCCATGCAGGGTTGAGTATCATACTTCATACGTTAAAAATATAAACTTATCCTCACATCTGCCACTGCATTGGCTTACAAATCTCAACCACCCAATCTTAAAATCTTCTGTGCGACCAGAAAAAAACGAACCTTGCCCTTATTCTCTTTCTTTCCATCGTCACTTCATTAAACATTATTCACTCTCTTTCTCTGTCTCTAGTTTTTACAACATGGCTACTGCGATAACTGCTGCAGTGTCCTTTCCAGCCACCAAGTCCACCTCTCTTTCAAGCAGAACCTCCATCACTGCCCCAGATAGAATTGTCTTCAAGAAGGTATACTCCGTACACATGTATTGAATCAACCGATAGCAATTTCAGCACTGCAATATGTAATTGTAGTATGATCCTAGTTGTTTTGTTTCGCAGGTTTCGTTGCAATACAGAGATGTTTCAACCACTGGAAGGGTAGTTTCAATCAGAGCACAAGTGACCACAGAGGCACCTGCTAAGGTTGAAAAGGAATCAAAGAAACAGGAGAAAGGTGTGATCGTGAATAAGTTCAAACCCAAGAACCCATATATTGGTAGGTGTCTTCTCAACACAAAGATCACTGGGGATGATGCACCTGGAGAAACTTGGCACATGGTCTTCAGCACTGAGGGTAGGTGCTCAAATCTTTTTCTCTCAATTGTACCTTTTTTTCCCGTCACTAATCATAACATGGATCGTTTTTAAAAAGTCAGAGTTTTTGAGTAAATTTGTTTTTAAAAAAAATGTATATCTGTATTATTTCAGGAGAAGTTCCTTACAGAGAAGGACAATCAATCGGGGTAATTCCTGATGGGGTTGACAAGAATGGAAAGCCTCACAAGCTGAGATTGTATTCAATTGCTAGCAGTGCCCTTGGTGATTTTGGAGATTCCAAAACTGTGAGTCTTAACTCTATTTGGAGAACTAATCAATTATGCTATTTCTATGCATTATTGTTTCAGGGAATTAGGATTTAATCGTTCAAACTTTCAGAGTTTTTATTAAGACTGCGTCATTCTTAGTTGAATGTTGACCCGCTTATCAAACTCTTGTTTATTTTCCACCCAAATGAATTTTGAGATTAAATCCGCATGTATATGCGCTAACATATATCTTATATAAGGATTGCATCATAGCAGTTAAACTTACCCAATTTTTCTCTTAACTCACCTAGGACTTCCAACTTACTTACCATCTGATATGATGCCTTCTAACAGGTTTCTTTATGCGTGAAACGTCTTGTGTACACAAATGAAAACGGAGAACTTGTCAAAGGAGTTTGCTCAAATTTCTTGTGTAAGGATCAATGATTTTATTTATGAAATAGTAATCAATATGGTATCATGTTATAAAAAGAATTCATTCAATATGTTAAAATAAATAATAATGGTCTTAAATTTTTTCTTTTTTTTACTGGTAATTTTTTTCTTTTAAACCGTGGATGTAAAATTAAGAAGTGAGAATATTATTTCAAACAAGTAAACAACAAATAAAAATAATAAAAAAGATACTTATAAAATTTATTACAAATAAATTAAGTAATATAATTATTAAAATACAAATTATTCTTTTCACTATATTTTATCAAATTGAAATTATATTAAAATTTTAAAACTAATTTACTAATCGAATTATATACTAAATATATATCTATTAAATAAAAATATATTATCAAGAATTTTAAAGTTAAACAATTCACACAAGGTAGCATGTTATAAATGAAATTTAGTTATATTTCTCACCTGAGATAATTAATCAAGAAAATGTTGTGGTTTTTCCTTGTTTAGTTCAAATGATATTTACATTTTATGACAATCACTTCTGGCCATGTTTATTCAGGCGACTTAAAGCCAGGAGCCGAAGTAAAGATTACTGGACCTGTTGGTAAAGAAATGCTTATGCCAAAAGATCCTAATGCAACCGTCATCATGGTACACATTACCCAACCATCTTCATCTTAACGGAAAAAGGAATATTTAAATACTTTCTTATATATTCATAAATTCATAATTGCTGTTTTGTTTTTCACCATTACCATTGATGATTATAAATTTTTTTCCATATATAGTTGGCAACTGGAACTGGAATTGCCCCATTCCGCTCATTTTTATGGAAAATGTTCTTTGAGAAGCATGATGATTACAAGGTAAGTTTACACTGATCGGAGTATAGCTTGAATCAGAACTATTATAACTAAGTCGTAATGTATAAAGCTCATAAATTAGTCTACAATAAAATGAACTTGATGCCTGGTAATTGAAACAATGAAACGTCTGTACAATTTTATTGCAACTCCATGTAAAAAAATTCTTTATGGATCTTTTACAAGACGACATATTTTAGTCACGTAATAAGTAATAACCAAAGGCAAAATAAAGTGATTGCTGCATAAAAAACTAAATAAGAGTTTAGCATTATCAGAAATGTATTTGTACGTGACCATATTTGATGATTTATGTAGTTCAATGGTTTGGCATGGCTCTTCTTGGGTGTCCCCACAAGCAGCTCACTACTTTATAAGGAGGTGAGTGAGATAAATCATGCAAACTTTTCTTTTCATCCAGGAACTTCTACGATTTGGTGTTTGGAATGTGATGGCTTATATATATATATATATATATATATATGCTGATATGTGGAGCAGGAATTTGAAAAGATGAAGGAGAAAGCACCTGAAAACTTCAGGCTTGACTTTGCTGTGAGCAGAGAGCAAACAAACGAAAAAGGAGAGAAAATGTACATCCAAACACGAATGGCTCAATATGCAGAAGAGTTATGGGAATTACTGAAGAAAGATAACACTTTTGTCTATATGTGTGGACTGAAGGGAATGGAAAAGGGTATCGATGACATAATGGTTTCATTGGCTGCAAAAGATGGTAATATCACTTATCTTTAGGGCCAGTTTGGATGAATATCCTCTCACAAACACTTATAAGGGAAGCAAATAATAAGTTAAAAGTGAATTGAATTTTTCCCATTTAACTTATGCAAGTTGAAGTGCGTAAATTTTTTTTTTTTAACTTGTGCACTTCAACTTTTGAAAAGAACCAAACGAAAGAGCTTCTATATATAAAAGTTAAGTCCATAAGTTAATTATAGAAGAAATTTATCCAAATATAACCTTGGCCCAGAATCAGAGAAATTTGTTTCATCATGTTGAGTTGGCTTTTGTGGTGTAGGTATCGATTGGATTGAGTACAAGAGGCAATTGAAGAAGGCAGAGCAATGGAATGTCGAAGTCTACTAATTAATATCACTTGCACTTGCTCAGATATCATGTCCTACTTTGTGCAGCAGCAAATCTATTTTGCTATCATGCGTTGTGTAGATAGATTATGACCCTGTAATTTTTCTATGATGGGATTTTTTACCTTCCTTATGAACGTACAAGCTTCATTGCAACAGCCTTGCATGAAATAATTTTGAGGATCTACCAATATAGATGAAGTCAACTTCTGTTTACAAATTTCCTAAATTTCTCGTGCAGATTTAGTAGTATGTAGTTTTGAATGAACTAACCCCTAATGGCTCTACTGTTGAGTGTATAGATTAATTAGTAATAGATTATTTTAATTATCTTGAAATAGAGATTTTGACGCTGAATTATTCTTTCTAGTGTTTTGGCAAATTGAATTATTTTTTAACATAATAAAGATTTTTATATACTACTAACCAATCAATAATTATCATTTTATTAAAAATTAGTATATTTTTAATTTTAATATTTAAAATCATATTTAAAGTGTTATTCACGCCCCGTTTTTTCTTCACAACATCCATTTTTTAGTTTTTTTTATATTTTCAAAATATCCAACTTTTCTTTTATTTGACATAAAATATCCATATTTTCTCTCACCTTTGTATCCTTACTTTTTCGTAGATCTTAGGGAAACTATTTTTCATAAAAAAAATTATAAAAAAAAAACGCAGAAGCGAAGAGAAAAAAGAAGAGAGGGAGTGTTGTGAATACTATATTGTCATGGGCTGTTTTATTAAAAGCTACTGATAATGGGTTCGGAGACTGGTGATACGAAAACAAACTTTGCCTTTTCTTTTTGGGCCGTGAAACATTCCATTTTGTATAACTGATATCAGAGACATAGAGCATGGACTTCTTTTTTTAAAGGACAGGAGCTTGTACTTCGCAGCCATTGAATAATACTTACAGAGCAAATTAAAAACTTTAAAAATATTTTGAGCTTAATTTTAATTTTTAGTCTGTTTATTTTATACTAATATCACAATTTGGTCAACAATTTTTTTACAATGATTTGATTTTTTTCATTCTTTTAATTTCTACTATATAAATTGTCTTTGACTTTTCTCTAATAAAACTCATGATACCGTTGTTTTCTACTCCAAACATCAACAATAATTATATGTCAATTAAAAATATATATATTTTTCTCCATTAAAATTATAATTTATTTTTAATAAAATATCTTACATTTAATCAAATTTATTATGGTTCTTAAAATTATTTTTGTTTACAAATTCAACATAAGATCACAAATCACAACTTTTCAAGTAAATGAGTAAAACATAAAGACTTAATAATTTTAAATAAATAATTAATGGAAGAATTTGAATATAATAATTAAATGTACTATATAATATTATCACTCAAATAAGATTATAAGTGTTTGAAGATTCTCCTTAAAAAATGTGTTTGAAGATAAATAAAATACTGATTCATTTTATTTTTTTTCAACTACGATTTTCTAATAATGTAATATTTAGAGTTATAGTAGTAATAAATATGTGATTCTGGGTTTCTTTGCATGCTGATATGGATGGAAATGGGCATTAAGAGTCTTTGGCCTGACTTGTTCTGACTTGTTTATTATAAATGTTAGACTAAAATTTGTTGAAAAGTCTGTTTAAATAAAAATGTTAGACTCAAGCTTTGAAAAAACTTGTTACGCCTATTAGGCTAGCCTATTTAATATATATATATATATATATATATATATATTAAAACTTAGAAATAATATATTTATTTTTCTAAAAATATTTTTCTTTATTATGAAGGTGGATGATCAATCACTTCAAAAAATCACATTGAAAAACTAATAAAATGATTATTACTTATTTGAAAATATAAGTAAGATGTTAAGACATTTTCTATTTAAAAATTGTTTCTTTAACTTTCCTAAATTGATTTAAAGTGTTTTGTAAAATTAAATTTCCTAAAAAAATGTTTCTTCATGATTGGGAGATGGCTTGAGAATTAAAAAAGTTTATTCGTCTTTGTATTTAACTTGCCTTGATTCTTATTTCTTATTTATTTTAGTATTTGACATTGAGACTAGATTATTGAATGAAACTTATGATATTTTATTTAGATTGCTTATTTTGTTTATAATATTTTGTTGAATACTTAAAAGTACTCTAATTAATTTAAACTTATTTTTTTCACGCACAAATTAAAAGAGAAGTATGTGCCTTTATTTATACTAAATTTTAAAAAGTACTATGCGAATTTTCAAAGTTTTAATGTATAGTTATTAGATTTTCTTTATATATAATATTTATGTAAAATAGGTTTTTAATAGACTAATAGCCCAAATCAAACTTTTAAATAAGTCAAACTAAATCTAAAAGAAACCTATGACAGGTAAATGGGTCAAACTAAATTTTATATTTTTAAATCAAGCCAATGTCATGTGTAATCAAACCTGGGTTGACCAAATTCCATTCCTATCTGATACCGGTGTGAATAATGAATAATATATGTAAGGCTATATTAATATTAATGTTTGAGAAGCAACTTAATTTGCATAATATACATGATCGGTATGTTTGCATTGGAGATCAAAATTCTTATTTTCTTATTACTTTAGTCTCCGGCCGGGTTAATATGTACAATATTCTTGATATAGTCATTGCTTTAAGGGACCTGCTATACCTTATTTATTAAATTGAAATATGCCTTTCTTGTGTCAGAGCTGTTAAATTAAATTTCATATCCTGAATCCTGACTTCTCTGAACTGAAAGGTTATTATTATTGGTCATGAATTTATATATGTTTATATTAAATATTAGATGGAGGGTTGCAACAAAAGAAACAGAGAATGACTCAAGCACTGATCATACGTTGAGGAAGCCACGAAAGCATACATGAGAAGATGAAAACTAAAGATAGTAGTTTTTGGCCTCTGAATAATACTTTCCCACATGCATTTCAGAGGTTGATGAATCTTGAAAACATAAAAAAGAATCACCAATGTTTTAATAATATGTTGAACTTAAAATGTTTTAAGGATGATTGAGCTTACCTAAGTTATATTGGAGCATCTTAGAATCCTGAAACATTGAGTGCAATCTGTAAGTGTCACTACATAACGTTTGGAGGATCTTTGTGTATATATGGTACGTTGGAGGGCAAAGGACCAAACAAAAAGAAAAGCCAAGAAACTATACGAATCTGGCCGGGCAGAGAGTCTTTTGCAATATCAGCAAGCTGGAGTAAATGTGTCTTTGGTTCAAAGCTGAATTTCTTTAATCAGCAATCAAATAAAATCATTTCAATATAGTCTCAAATCAAGTTCTACACCACACCAATCACAAATAAGAATCACTCAATCAAACAAAAAAAAAACTAAATTCATGGAAACTAAATGTCACAAATCTCATGTTTAAAAACTAAACCTGTGATAATTATTAGCTATAATCACTCCTATATTATTAATAAATATGTTAATGAATTATTTGTTATAATTGTGTTTTAAGTATTGTAGGCTACTTTAAGGATGAGGTGGACTAGTATTTTGCTTTGTCAATGCTGTTGGAGAGAAAGGTTATCGATAATGTGCATAGAAGGTTCAATTATCGAGTCCTAAAATTCCTAATTATTAGGCCTAGCCCATCCGCTTTGCACATTGATTTACTTCTTTGAATATGCAAGAATAACTCAAATATCACTAGTCTTTTTCAGTGTAGGATTTTCTTAAGAAGTCAAATATAAGTGACAGATGATATACTCTGATTGGTTCTTCATTAATGATATAGCGGTATGGTAACGACCCTCAATGTTCTTGCCTCCGAGTCATCATAATTCTGAAATAACATCTTAGGGCTGCGCAAGAACCGTTCATATGCACATAGCTATGAAATACACTATCTCAAATTTGCAGTGTGACAGAATCAAAATTTTAGTATACTAAAAAAGAACTGAGAATTATTATAATTAATTGTTTAAAAATATAGTACTATGTAGAATGATATGAATGTAAATGTGCAAGTAGATTGAACTCTTGCCAACTTGTGGTGTATTTTAGATCATTAAGTCAAGCAACTTATAAAAACATTTGAACATGAAAAACTATTATAATTTTTATGTCATCTCAAGCATAAGATTATGGTCTTAGTTCCTTTGGTTTATATCTCTGGGCATTAGTCGGATATTGCGACTCTTGAGGCTGAGGGATGATGTTATCACTTACTCTAGGCTTATGACACAAAGCAAGGGCCGTAATATTGGGCAGTTCAGGTTGTTGACCTTTCATCAATTCACAGGGCACTCAATGACTTGTGAAGTAACTACTTGAATTCATCATTGTCGGCCCAATCCTTATGAAGACACATACTTGCATCTTTGGGAATGTTACATTTTTGTTTTTTTTTTAATTGGGTATGAACACCAATGCATGATGGATCTCTATTATTATGTGCTGTCAGTCTTTCTTTCCTCAATTGCTGACACGCATGCAATTTTTTTTTCTTTCTTTGGTTGAGACTCAAATTTGAAAGCGACAGGAAACGAAGTTGTTTTTGGCACTATACATTTTTTTAAGATCATTTAAAAATGCATTTCGGCTGAAAACGAAAGTATGTTTCGGTTCATTAAAATTTTAAGAACAAATTATAATTAGTTAAAGGTATAAATGATTATTTTAAAATTAATCAAAATAATAATGATATAAATTATCCTTTTAATTAATTATGATAGAAATTATTATTTATAAAAATAATCAAACTAATTATTATGCAAATTTTATTTATTTATAGTAATCAAATTAATTATCATACTACTTTGTATCATAATTAATTAGATTATAATTAAAAAAATTAACTTGTGTTATCATTCATTTAAATTTAATTTTAAGAAATAATTTATATCACCATTAATTTTATTATTATTAAAAAAGATATTAGATGCTATCATTATGATAATTTTGCGTCATGATTAATTCAGTTATCATTAAAAGAATAAATTATATCACAATTAAATTAAATAATTATATATATAGAGAGAGAGAGAAAGATCAAATAACACTAGTGTAACTTTGACAAATATTACACCATATCAAGATGGGGAAGAAGTGAGGACAAAAATGTCATTTTGCAAGCTTTTGGAAAAGTAAGGGAGTAAGAATAGCAAAGCTGGAATGAAAGCAACTCCCTCATTTTAACTTTTTTTGGGCCATCTTCCAATAGAAGTCCAATGCTGAAAGACAAGGCCACAACACACAAGTTATAATTTTATTTGGATAAATAGTCATTTTTGTTCTGAATGTATAAAGTCTATTAATGAAATAATCTACGTGACATATTCAAGTACAAATTTGTTAACACTTTATACATTTAGAAACAAAATTTTAATCGTTGCAAGCATAACATCACAATAAATACTAAAAAATAAGAAAGCATACATAAGTTAGAACTAACATAATAATAAATATAATATTGATTAGTAAACATAATCTATCTATTGCTTTAAAAATTCTAACCTGACATTACCTTATTCAAAATATGAGACTAAAAAAAATGCATAGTCATTAAGTTAATCTTTATAAAGAAATGAGGTTCAACTTGATTTTATCACTATCTAATGTTGTCATAATAGAAATTCCAAACCATTAGACAAAATTATGTTTGTTAATCAATATTATGCTTATTATTATATTTGTTGTAACTTATGTTTTTACTTTCCTATTTTTTTAAATATTTATTGTAATATGATGCTTGCAACGATTAAACAAAAGGGAAGATGAGATTAATTTATATTTTGGATAAATAGTCATTTCCGTCTCTAAATGTGTAAAGCGTTAACAAATTCGTCCCAGAATATGTAACGTAGACTCTTTCATTAATGATAATGGACGAAAGTTAACGGATAAATAGATTTGTCACACTTTTTTCAATTTTGGTAACTAAAATTTGAATTTTTATCTTTTGAGTATAAATTTATTATACTCTACGCATTCAGGGACGAAAGTTATTATTTATCATTTTTTATAACAAAATTCTATAATAGTAATATAGTGCCACTTATTCAAAAATGACGGTGATATGTTATAAACTCTATAATGATAAATAATAATAAAAAGGATTGATTCGTACGGATACTTTCATTTTTAAATTTTTATATGTCTCTTTGGTTTTGAGATTAGAAACAACAATTTTTCAAAAGGAAAATATTAACTTAAGCTTTAAAACCAATAACTATGGTTTCACAAGAAACAAGAAACAAGAAGCCAATTATCAATTATTTATGTACCAATAGAGAAAGAATCAATTATTGAACAATGAAATTGTATAATGTACTATAATTGGTAAAATACAAGGCAGAATGCATGTGATCATATGATGGATGGTCCATGTGAATTAGCAAGATTCATAAAGAGCGACAAAAATCACATGGAATTAGTCCTTTACTGCCTTATATTTGACTCTTCAGTCCTCACTTGACCTCAACGAACCTCCATCCTACGTTACTTAGAAACGAGAATGGCTTCAAGTGCACGAGTATCAAAGGTTCTTTCGAACATTATTCATATATTATTTTCCTTGTATGTAAATTCGTAGCCGTCCTTTTAATTTTGAGCTCCAATTCAAGCTTGTCAGCACTGTTGTTGATTCCTTCGAAAACCCTCCATCTCTATTATTTTTTGTCATTTTATATTCAGGTTCCTTCGATCTAGGGCGTATGCAGAAATCGTCACCAATAAACCAGACACTGCCGACCTCCACATTGGCGGTTTATGCATGCATGTGCACTGCTCCACTGGGGCCCACATCCATAACCTCCCTCAACCCTATGGGCCGTGGCTCCACAATTGCACATGGCCCACATCAAAGCCTCTCTCTCTATATATACACATTCACTTCCCTCTCAACACAACCCATTCCTCATCCTAACACCTCTCTCCAGAACCATCCAACAAGGGAAACACTTTCTTGCATTCATTCCCCATTTTCAACTATGGCCTCTTCAACTCAATTTTCCACCACTTTGGTTGTTATATGTCTCTTCCAATTCCTAGCAGGTAATCATTTATACTATCATTAAATTTTTATGTTTTAAACATGTTGACTTTTGTAGTATTCAATTCCAGTTCCTGGATATGCAACTAGGTGATTTTTTAGAAGAAAATGTTAGCTACTTGTATTAATGGTCGTGTGTTATGTTTAACGTTGGACAGGTTCATATTCAACGACATTCACAATTGTGAACAAGTGCAGCTACACAGTTTGGCCCGGCATTTTAACCGGAGCCGGAACCTCACCGCTCTCCACCACCGGCTTCGTCTTACAACCCGGCGAGTCCAACGTGATCAACGTGCCGGCCGCCTGGTCCGGCCGCCTCTGGGGGAGGACTGTCTGCACCCAAGACGCCACCGGAAAATTCTCCTGCGTTACAGGCGACTGCGGCTCCTCCGCCGTGGAATGCAACGGCGCAGGAGCCGCCCCGCCGGCCACGCTCGCCGAGTTCACACTGAACGGTGCCGGCGGGCTTGATTTCTTCGACGTGAGCCTCGTCGACGGTTACAACCTCCCCATGATCGTGGAGCCACAGGGCGGAACCGGCGCTGGAAACTGCACCGCCACGGGGTGCGTGGTGGACTTAAACACGCCGTGCCCGACGGATCTCAAGGTGATGAGCAGCGGAGAGGGCGTCGCGTGCAAAAGCGCGTGCGAAGCATTCGATGATCCACAATACTGCTGTAGTGGCTCTTACGCGACGCCTGACACATGCAAACCCAGCTCATACTCGCAGTTCTTCAAGAGCGCGTGCCCACGCGCTTACAGTTACGCTTATGACGATGGCTCCAGCACCTTCACTTGTGCCACAGCTGATTATACCATCACTTTCTGCCCCCAGCCATCCACTAGGTAATTTCATTTAGTAATTATTTGTCGCTTTTTCAATAGCTGACTTAGTTATTCTTTTTTTGAAAATGTTTATTAATAATTAATTAACTAATCTACGGAAACTCTTAGCTGCTAAAACGTGTTTTACAACATAGGAATATGATTGTTTTGAGGAAAATGAATAAGTTGGGCCGAATGTCAATTAGGGGACCAGTTTTTGGGTGTGGTATCACCATAGACATGGTTGTCACGTTTTTTGTTTTTCAATGTCGTGTTTTAATTTTATTGCACCGTCCAGATTCCGCGTCCAATGTTTTTAATTTGGGTTTGAATTTGATTGCAGTTCGATTAAATCGGGGAACGGGAAATACCCAATGGCGGTGGACACTTCGGGTGCTAATGTGGACGTAAGAACAAACAATGTTATGGCGGTGATTGCTTCTGTTTTGGTGGCATTTGTGGCAACTCAATTAGGTTCCCCTTCACTGCCAATGTTGCATTAAAATAGCTGGTGAATTTGGTGGGCTATGACTTTCTATTTTTATATATTAATTAATACACAGTGCATGATGCCAATGGCCAGTCTCTATCGGTTCGGTGCTCAACTTGCATCAGATTCTTACGGAATCAAGGTTGGCAACTTGTGTGTGAAGAGATGCAATGGGAACCGGTGCAAAGATTGTCACTTCTCAACTTGTAAAACTAAAACATTAATTGGTCATGTCTTCATATGGAGCACTTATTGAGAGTAGGAAGGTTCAGATGCACAGACAGAATTATTAGGCCGGCGGCTTTTACATCAGCTCACGAGTCTCATACCATTCATGTGTTGCCCTCTGTCTTCAGAGGATAAAAAAACAGGAGGACATTTTGGGGAGAATTTGTGACATTTTATGAAAAAAATATCATTACCATTAATTTGCTCCAATTGTAAATATGAACATCAAGTTTATTGAGGTTAACAAAGTAGTAGTAAAATTTTGATTTGCTGGAGCAGTTATTTTCTCGCCTAATGGCACCAGATAGATGTATGTGCGTTTGACCTACTTTTATATATATCATAAATTCTACTTACATTTTTTCTATTTCACTATGTGTTTAATATTATTTGGGGTATTTATTTATCTTTATTCTTGACAATCGTTAATTGATTAGAATTGAAATGTCACTTCAACAAGGACTAGCATGTATTTCTCTCTACTTTTTCCCAAAAGTATTTAATTGTGTGTTTGGCTTTCAGTTAATTGGCCGGTTGTGCATTTCAATTTTTAGCCACCAAAAGTTCAACAAGAGGAAAAGTTTTGTAATTGAAAATTAATAACATAATTAGTCCTAAACCAATAATTAATTCTATAATGAACTTAAAGGATGAAATTTGTAAAAATATCTTAAAATCTCCATGAGAAATAAAAAATTATAATTACAATAATTACAAAAAAAGATTAATAACATATTTGATTTAAGAAATTAGGAAAAAGATGATTTTAAAAAAAATTAGGTGGCATTTATTTTATGGAATCATTTTGTATTCTTGGGATTCATATTCCAAAAATATTGTAGTTGGAATGTTAATCCTTTTTACATATAAAAATGTGTTTGGTTAATTTTTGACATTCTTAGGAATATTTTTAAAGTTTTAAAATAATAAATTAAAAGTAAAAGTGAAAATGGAAGTTATACTAGAGTTAGAAAATAATTTGTTAAATTCCCATAAAAATGAAACTTTCTCGTCCCATTAGCATGCGAATAAAAATTATGTAGACATAACAATGTAATTTTTCTATAAAAGAATTCCAATAACCTCTTAACAAACATGAAAATAAATATTTTTACCTTCGTATTCTTAAAAATGTATAAAGCTAATATTCTACGCATAAGAGTAGTGCATGCATGGTCTAACAAATTGATTTCTAAAAACACTGTTTAATGTTTCCTCATCATCCAAAACTTAAGAATAAAAGAGATTCAAAAAAGATAGATTGAAATTTATCTTAGAAAAACGTGGTTAAGTAAGATTTAAGATAAAGAGATATAAATTGACGGATGTTGTGTATTAGGATGGAATGAAAAAAAATTATAAGTTTGATGGAATGTTAAACATATTATTATCTTTATATTTCAAATTATCCATTTTTTATTTTTTTCCTCATCATTCTCTCTCTCCTTCTTTCCCCCTTCTTTGATTTTACCTTTTTTTTTAACCTTTTTATATCTATGATTTGATTCATTTATTATCGACTTCAATTAATTTGAATTAAAAATATTGTTGATATTGATATTTCCTTATCAAACTTTAATTTTATTTTTTTACTGCAAAAACAAACTTGTCTTAAATTTAAGTGAAATATTTTTTTATAGTAAATGCTTCCTCGTGATCAAATACTCACTATTATTTTTATTTTTAGAGTTTGTTTATTTAAAATAAAGAAATTGTGTATCAAATTAAATGCTTTTTTTTAGTTTTACTCTTTAAAAGAAATAGTATAAAAAATAATGTATAAATATCGTTAATTACTTAACAATTGCACAATAATAGATAATAAAATAATGCATAACAACAAAAAACGATTTATTCATGATGTTTTTGATGCAATGATCAGGTCGGTTTGCCACCACAAGTTATTTCCTTATTTATTTTTTAAACGAATAAGACCATTAGTTTACTTGTTCGAACATATTTTTATAACACTAACGAATGGCTTATGGTTACTTTTATCTCCCTCTGCATAATTTTGGCCATTTCCCTTTGACATTACCATTTGCAGACAACGCGAATGAATCTCTCCTTTCGTCGTGATATTGAGGAGGTTGAAGATCTCGTCGATAGCTATGTTTGCATGCTTGCATCTAACAATAGTTTCTTTTTTTTTTGTTTTTTGTTTTTTCTTTGATCATAATTGGAATGAATTATTTAAATTTGCACTTACCGTGCCATTACATGTACTAGGGCGTATCTCGAAATTTTGGATTCTTAACTCAGATAAATTTATCAACAAATGTTTATAAGAGAAAGAAAAAAAAGAAGAAAAATTGAATTATAAATGTCTGATAAATTAAAAATAAGTTAAGTACTTCAATTTTTGAAAGAAAAAAAAATAGATAAAAAACTTATAAAAATATAAAGTGTTTAATTTAATTTTAACTTCTTAAAAAAATTGATTTATTTTAGTTCTTTATTTTCTTCAAATACAAGTGTTTGTTGAAAAATAAAAAAGTTTGTATTTGAAAATTAACTTAAACTAGTGTTACATTTGAGGTTGAATTTATAAATTATCAATTTTCATTTTATTTTTTTAACTTTTAAAATTATAAATTTATTTATAAAATATTATATTCAAATAATTATAACATTTATCAATTAATAAAAAAGACTAATTCATTTAATACATTTTAGAAATTGGATTTGATTGAATCTCAGATTCTCAGTGTACCACCAGTCATTTCCAGGTTGGACACTTTCCCATCATACTCATCTACTAAACTTTATTGCATCAGCTGCCACGCCATGTTTGTTTATCACCCTATTACCTTGTGGTCACAAATATAAAAATGCAACTTGCAACGTGAAAAAGAAAAAAATCGTTCTCTTGTTTATCGATTAACTTGAACATGTAAATACGCAATTTTAAGAAAGCTGCTTTTGTTATCTTGATGAAATTGCACTTTCAAACGTTAAAGCTGATCTGCCAATTAAAAAGTTAGAAACTAATGGATAGTACCACGGGAGACGCCCTTTTGTGCGGTAAAGAAAAGTCAATTACGATTAGTCATTCGTAATCCATCCAAATCTCTCATTAACCTTTCACACTAATGAGTAATGATGGATTTTGCAACAGTAATTCAGCCAATTCTTCTCTCTTCCGAATTTGGAAACTCCGCTCCCACGTACTAATGGCTTGTTATAGATTCCTTTATCTAATCTGACTTGGTTTGATTGGCCTAATAAATAATTGGGTTCATGAAATTTCTACTCTTAATCTGTGCCACTTCAATCCACGGGTTAGAAGGATAAAAAAGTTAATTAATAATAAACACTTGGTTGAGTGGACTACATATGTGAGAATACTGATTGGAAATTAAATTAAGAATACTAAGTTCAAAATCTACATAAAAAAAATATTTTTAGTGAGAATACTCAATACAACAAAAATATGATAATAATGAATTAGGGATCAAAATGAGAAAAATTGATTAATTTTAGGGACTTAAAAGAAACTTTATAAAAATTTTAAAGAACTTAATCAAGGTTTTTTTTTTAGGTTTCAAGGATTAAAATGACAGTTTAAAGACTAATTTTACCATTTATTTTATTTACAAATAATTCAAGACACTCACGCTTCGTGCATCCAATGGCCTATCAAGTATTTGTTGTTGTCATTATATTTATTGCTTAGTGGATATTTGAGTTGTCACTGAGGATCCTCAAAATCGAGTTTCAATTTTTTTTATAAAAGTGTCAATTTTTCATTCTTTCGCAAACGATCATTGAATCTGTATGGGGACACGTACTGCCACACTCCAAACATAGCCTTAGATTTAATTGAACTCATTTATTTGGCATCATAAGGTAATGTCTCCCATAGTCCCATTGGTTTGAGTTATCGTGAAAAGAATTATGCAATCCAATAATGAAAACTAGAATGGATAGGTGTATAATTTACAATTACAGGGTAACATATTCCCTCCCCATTTTGCGCGTTACCTATGAGTTCAAATCAAAGTTATATTATATGATGATATCATATAATGGAATGATAAGAATGGCGACTGCTAGACCTTTATTGGCCTCTCCATAAGAAAGCGTTCCTTCACTGTCAGCATCTACGTCTGCTTTTTCGCTCCCTTTTGTTCAAGCATCGTCCTTTTGAGTTTTAAGATCATATGATATACTATTATTTTCACTCTTTTCTTTATTTGATCTTTTACAGAAAGGGAAATACTTCTAGTCTTTTAACATGTTGGAGGAAATTACAAGACTAAGGTTTAAAAAGAAAAAGTAGAAAAATATTATTTAAAATGTATGTTTATATATTAACGATACAAAATATATTTAATACTTAATTTTTAAATAATATTTATTAAAGTATAGTAAATTTCTTAACCATTAATTTAATTTATTACACTTATCACCTTCTATCAAGACTTTAACTTTAGCTTTAGATCAGGCACACTCATGTCAGATAGGGCAGGAAATAGGAAAGAAGCCAGAATTATTTTAATCCAAATTTTTGTTGTTTTCTCTTTAATTTAATTTATACGTTTAAAATTTCACGTAAGTTAATTAACTATATCTTATTTATAACTTTAATTTTTTTTAAATATTCTTATAATTCTTTTTCATCTTTTACCTGATTTAAAATAACCATGTAATATACGGAATTTTACTAGTTAAAACTATAAAAATGATAGTTTTTTTTATCAGCAACTATAAAAATGATAGTAAAACTTAAAGCATCGAACTAAACAATTTAAAACTCAGATGGAAAGTTTTAGACATTAATTTTTTTAAAAACTAATTAATTCAATACTCCTGTAAGATCTGTGACACTCAATTCAGAAGAATATATAATAAGATTAGATTCTCATAAGACCCACAATTATATATTTTTTGTTCGTCAATCGAGAAAAGTTTTAAGTAATTTTTAAATGTTTATTTTTGTTAAAATGAAACGCTTATAGAATGAAATGATTGAGAATTGACCATTGCATAATATTTTTTCTATTATGAGTACAAGAATTCTATGAAACACAACAATATAAAATTTTTCATGGCAACACTTTCACCAAGCTATTAGAAATTTTAGCATCTTCCAAACCTTTATTATTTGCTATTGTTGTTGTTATTATTCACTTGTGACGTTATGGAAAGTTCTTGTTCTATCTTAAGGGCCCAAACATTTTCAAACAAACACTTTCCACGTTTGACTTATCCTTATTAATTATGCAGTTCAAATTAAGAGGTTTAATCAAAATTTGACCTTGGTTATGGATAGATAAGATTATTAGCCAAATCATCAACTTTCCAAAAGCTCATTGTTTTCCGTGTGTGGGCTTTTAGCATATAATTAATGGGCTAAATGAAAAAGTGGATTTGCCACATCAACTTGGTCGCTGAAGCAAGTTTCGATACAAGCAAGCCCACAACTTTGCCTGAAATGTGAGTGGCATGTATCAGCCCCACCTCATCCTCATTTTTATCCAAGTTGTTGACAATGTTCTGTTCTAATTCCAACTACATAGGATCATCCCCAACTTGTTTCCTAGGCATTTCATTTTCATAATTAACAAACTTATTGCTGTACGTTAAAGTGCCTATGTCACTGCCAGAAATCTCTGTGTTCTTTCTCTCATATTTTATGATGTTCCACTTGCTATTATTAGTTGAGTCCGAAATTTCTCACAACCACAATATGTCAATCTCTACGTTATCACGATATATATAATCCACCATGTGCATCAGAAGCTAAGTTAATTACAAGTACCCCCAAGTAAAAAAGCTTCCACAATGCTAATCTGAACTCTGCCTTTTTCCCCATATTAAGCTTTTGTCGTTCCTTTTGCTTTATTGCAGGATTATGCAAAATGGAATCACTGTTTATTAAAGTTTATAATGCATGCACTCGATCGGTATGTATTATATCAGCAAAGCGTACATTTAGGTTTGATTATTATGGGAGCCTTGACTAATTGACTTTTTCAGCATATATATATATGTGTGTGTTTGACATATTTAAAATATATATATATATATATATATATATATATATGTGTGTGTGTGTGTGTGTGTTTGACATATTTAAAATGAAAGAAAGTATTTTATATGGAAACAATTGTTGTATCAAAATGTGTTATTAGTTGAATTAAAACTAGACATCATAAATAAACATGTATATATATATATATATAGTCTCAAATTCTTCCTGACTTTAACAAAGGATATTCACTTTAATCAATTATGGATATAAGTATTATTCGAATTATTTAAGTGGGGATGAATATCAATTATATTCGTGCTCATATATGTCATATTATAATTTTTCTGTCACAACATATATATACATAATATATATATATATATATATATATATATATATATATATATAAAAGATTTTATTGTTATAATTTTTTAATATAAATCAATTAGCTTAATAGTCAAATAATTAAATAACAAATTTTAAAATATATATTTAACTAAAAATATAATTGAATTATTATTTTTTAACTTTAATTTATTTGTTATTCGTTATATTTATATATTGTTTGAATTAAAATATAATTAATTAGAAACTTATATATAATTTATTTAAAAATATATAAGTAAATTAAAATTACAGAAAAAGTATCATATATTACCTGTGGGTATATCCAATCCTGATAAAACTCAACGGGTATTAAAATTCTAAATTAAACTCTTTAATATCCGTACTCATACTCGTTCGGTCTTTTGTGGGAATGGGGACAAGGAGGGTCAAACCCGTCTCCAACCCACCCAATTGTCATCCCTAATTTAAAATAATTGACTTATAGATAATTTTATCTAGAATTGAAATTAATAACTCAAAACTAATACATTGGAGAGTTAATTTGAAATTGGATGTTGGATTTGTGTATCATGGAGATAAATAAATAAATGATGTTTGAATCCTACAATTTACAATCATTTTGGTTGTTATTTTTTTTAATATTGTATCTTTCATTATGATTTTGTTTTTTTAAAGACTACTTGTATATTTTATAAAAAAAAATTAAAAATTATTTAAGTCAAATAAGATTATTATGAATAATAAAAAAAATTCAAGTATTTGATGTTGCTGCATCAAATATGAAACCATTAAGTCAAAATATAATATCATGTTAGTTTATTCATATCCTCAATAATTTATTATGATTGTAAACTAATATATTATTAAATCAAAACAACACGAATCAATGATTCAGAGAAAATAAGCAATATTATTTTGGTAAGCAAAAAATACCAAGACTATATATAAATGAAATGAATAAAAGAATATAATGGTTAAATAGAAAGAACTATCATTTAAATAAAAATACTAGTTTATAAAATAAAAATATAAGGATGAAAACCCAATTTAAACTTTATAAGAACTAAAAATTTATTTAAGATTTAAAAATAAAAGACTCTAATAAATTCAACAAAAAAATTTGACATGCAAAAGGCACTTTAAAGAATCGGTAATATCATGCATTTTTTCCAAGCTTACAAAAGCCATTCGATTGATGCTACTTTTTCCATGTCGTTTGCTTTTTCTTCTTTCATTTCCTTCGTTGGTTCTGCTTTTATCTTGTTCGTTTTTCATTTTTTTAAACTATTTTCTAATTAATATACCTTTTGCTTATATTCCCACTCCCATTACATATATTCGCTCTTGGTATCGTCTCCATGAAATTCATTATTATTATACATTAATCACTTTCCCCATCAAACTTGCTGATCAGATGCTGATTCAAATCTTTATCATAGAATGAAGGGTGCAATGCAAAGGGAAAAAGTTGAAAAGAAGAAAGAAATCTTATCCATACTTTACACCGCATGTAAACGAATCAAAAAACCAATATGTTGACAGCAGTTGCGAAGTTAAATATATTTTCAACTATAGGAAGCGAGAAAAAGCAATGAAGTCGTCTTATATTTAATTTCTTGATAAGCTTTACGAAGTTATCATATAAATATAATTGTTATTAGATTTTTTTAATTATCAAATTTTAAAATAATTTAAGCATTAACAGTGGGAAATAAAACTCTAAAACCTCATTCGTGTACTCGTGATATATATTCCACTTTTCAGATGACTTTTAACCCAGTTAATGTGGACCGCATTATAACTAAGATTGGATTAAAACAATTAATTATGTTCCAATATAGATCAGCTACTTAATTAATTGTCAACCACAAACAAAAGAAAAACAAGAACATGGTTTTATATATGTTGAATCGGACAACAGTCACAAATACTGCTTTAGATGATAGCCGAAGAAGAAGTTTGATTCTGGTCAAGCACTTTAACAGTGTTATTGCATGGTGTATTATACTTACAAATCATCATATAGCTAGCTAGGTCATGGTTTCATTATCTAACTAATTAAATAGTAGTGTTAGGTTACTCCTGTCTCAATCATTATCCACACATTTTCAAATTAACCACGTCAATTTTTGGTGTTTTGCACACATCAACCCACTGACTTTCACGTGTTTATTGACCACTTTAAGGTGCCGACTACAGGTAAAATTTGGTGCTAGTAAGTAGTATCCTTAAAAAAATGTCAAAGTTTGCTTTTGGACGTTGAAAATCATACACAAACAGACACAAATTAAGCCAAAGATTAATAAACACTTGTATATAGCTAGCTTAAGTGAACTAGGTCTTTGAAAAATCAAAATTTATAGCTAAATAGCATAGACAGATAGACGGGTATATCCATTTGCCAACGCAAAAATCGGAAAATCAATTCAGCACATGACGTGCTTTTGAAATTTCAAGTCTATAACATGGCACTTTCACAAGCGAAGCTTAACATGGCACACCCACGTAGCTGGGAAAACGAAGGAATTGAATTGAAGATTCTCAATTCGTGAAAGGGTATCCGTACCCAAAAAAAGGATGGGCTGAACAAGCATCACTAAAGTGGTGTTAATTTAAGTTTCATGCAAAAAAGAACCTTAGCCGATTGAAGTAAAAGGTTTGGCAATGACTATGGGACATGAAGACGTGATTCAAGCATCAACCATGTGACATTGTTGCCCTTTAAACATAATTCCGATTCACTCACTTGTCTTGTCCACGTATGATATGTTTCAGACAGAAAGAGACTGACATTTTGAAGTTCAGGTCACATGTCAAGTAGATATATCATATATGAATTGGGAATTCTATATCTATCCTGATGATGTAAAACTGCAAAGAGCTAGCTTTTCTGATATTTTTCTGTTATTATATATAAACCTCCCTATATATATTAGTATTTTTTATGAAATTTTTACTCACTAAATAAAAAAAAAATATTTTCTTATGTTTGAAAAATATTGAATAAATTAATTTTTTTATTTAATACTACTTTATAAAGTATTAAAATGACTAAAATAAAAAGATACATCATTAATTAGTAATTTTCTAAAAGATTTTGGTTTAGATACATGTTCTAGTCTAGGCTTTTCTTTATGGCCCAAGATCGGGACTTGAATCCTCCACTTCACAACTGTATCGTGCACCTCCCTATTTTGCTTGAAATTACCTTATTACCCTTAACGAATTAGCACCTTTTTCCCCAACTCCTAACACCTCTCTCCTTCAGATTATCTACACCTCCCTCCGCCGACGGTGCACATCTTGTGATGCAATGCTCCTCCCACCTACGACGATTGGTTCCCACGAAGGTTGCTCCCTCCCGCAACATCTTCCTCTTTCGTTCCCTTCCTCGTTCGTCATCCAAGGTAAGCTTCTTCCTTTCTATATGGGTGTGGGTTTGGATTTTGGTGAGCGATTGGGTGCTAGTGGGCGACGGGTTCTGGTTTGGATGGGGTTGGGGAATAGGCTTGCAGAATGACTATTATGGAATAGGCATTTCAGAAGCATGTTCAAGAATTCATGTTCCGAAACATCTAAGTAGACAAGCTATTTAAATCTTGTTTGAAAATGAATTTGAGTTGTTGAATTATAGTCATGTCAAAACTAATTATCATAATTGTGAAATCCGGTTTGGTCATTGACCCAATTGAGTTAGTGAGTCAGTGGGTCAATGGTCTAACATGTGGGTCAGTAATTAGTCCAGTTTGATCCGGTATATATTAAAAATTCAAAATTATATATGTATCTATTATATATAAGTATA
Organism: Glycine latifolia; assembly: GCA_013407115.1. Taxonomy (NCBI): domain Eukaryota; kingdom Viridiplantae; phylum Streptophyta; class Magnoliopsida; order Fabales; family Fabaceae; genus Glycine; species Glycine latifolia. The sequence continues at coordinate 6,594,068 of CM023951.1, forward strand.
TAACTAACATTATTTGAATTAAAAAAATTTATTCATACTCCAAAATCCAAATTTAAAAAAATCCAAATTTTTTTTTAAAAAAAAATTTCCAATTTTTTTTTCAAAAAAAATATTAAAAAACTGGCTGGATCGAATCGGTCCAATCGAGAATCCAGCCGGATTTAACCAGGTCAACTACATATCCGATTCTAAAGTAAAACGGGCTCAATTAGGTCATTAAATCCCAATCCATACCAATTTTTATAACAATGCTAATTATCATTACACTATCACAATTAAATTCCTGTGACTAAAAATGATCTAAGATGAGCAACAACTTTGTTGGCAATTGACGAGGCATAACTCTGAGATTAATTCTTTTAAATTCTTGCATTCAAACTAGTTTAGAAAATGTTAGCATTGCCTATTCTTATTTATTATTGTTAGTGAAAAATTAGAAAATATATTTTTTTTTACAACTAGTTATTTCAAAAGAGTCTCTCTCTCTTTTTCTTAATTTTTAATTTATTTTATGCCATTTATCATCAAAACTTATAAGCGGTCAACTGTTTCCATATCCCCTTGTTAGTAATAGTATTTCGTCTTGCAATTAATTTTAAAAAAATTAATAATAGCAATAGAGAGAACAAGTTAATGTCTTTCTCTTTTATTATATATTATCAGTGTGATCCAGTTGAAAGTTAAGATTGTAGCATTTATATTAGTAAATTTAATATGATTTGAATTGCCTTGCAATTTATTCTCAGTAGTTTATTTATGTGTAGTTTAGTTGACATTAGAAATTTAGTTAACATTTTGATATAATCAATTCAATGTTGATAATTATTTTTTTATATTTTTGTTCTCTTTCATTAATAGTAGTGGCGAAAATTAACTAATAAATGAATTTGTTATGCTTTTTTCATTTCTGGAAACTAAAATTTGAATTTTTGTTTTTTGGAGACGAATTTGTCAATATTATATACATTCAGAGATAAAAATTATTATTTATTTTTAAATTATATTTTATCATTAAATGAAACGAAATTTTAGTTTTGACAAATTAGTCCAATAAAAATTTATTAATATTTTGATTAAATGAAAATTTAGTGATATTTTGGTTTAATTTATTAAACAGTCGTGTTGACAATTATTTTTGTAATATTTTCATCATCTTTGTATCATGTAAGCTCTTTAATTATTAGTGACAGACTTAAGTTAAAATATAAATGAATTTGTCACTTTTTTTTACTTTTAAAAACTAAAATTTAAATTTTTATCTTAATGAATTTGTTAATGCTATGTAGAGATAAAACTAATTATTTGTACTATTTTAAAATTATAATAATGAAGTTTTTCTCTCTTCTATCAGAAATTCAGTGTTGTCCCGGTGCATGACACGATCCTAGTCAAAATTAAGAAACAATTAGCGCAAAATAAGAAAGCGGTGCTGCTTGTCGGTACTAAATTTGCGTTGGTTGTTAGGATATATAAAGTTTTGGTACACACGTGGAACATTTTCCTTGCCGCTGTTACATTCGTATAACTTTGTGGTTACTCGATCTTTAAAAAAATTGTAGTTTCTTTTATACCGAAAATAAAACTTTGTAGTTTATTTCAAGTTTTCGTTAGTTTGAAAATAATAAAGTTTGAGTATTTATTTTTAATTCAAAATATATCATGAATATTTAAATTATCATTTAATAACTATAATATGAAATAAGTATTATAATAAAAAGACATATATCATAAAGAGTCTATTTTTTTATAAAATTTTAATACAATCAATTAATCGAAAGTTATTTTAAATACGACTTTAAAATAATTATTACAAAAAAGATAATATTATTATATATAATAATATATGTGATATTATTATAAAATTATTTGTATTTTTTCAAAATACTTTTAATTATTTTATAATGATTTAAAGAGATGTATTGGATTAGGATTTTAATTTTTTTTTATATTCAATAAAAAAATTTAAATAGTATAAATAAGTCTTTTGGTATTCAATTAAAATTAAAATTATAAATAAGTCATTGCTATTGTATGAAGGTGCATCTCAATTTCATCTGAGATAACCATACATATTCCTTATTTTCCTTCCCCTCTCTCTGGGTACATCCTGCGCCTGCAAAATTGTACATGCCCTTTTGTGTGGTGTAAAAGACACATTTCTTAAGAGAAAAATCACTACATACTTTACCTCCTAATTTCTATTTAATACCGATGAACCTCTCCCTCAAGATACGCTCTCTCTCCTCTAAGCTTTTACACTTTTCCATTTGAGTACATAACTTGAATGTTAAAGTGCTTGTAAGTAGTTAGGCTACTACTGACTGAACAACCATGAAACTCCTCCCTGCTTAAGTTGGGAAATATATCTTCGATCAAAGCAAGCAAGTTTCTCTAACCCCTTCACATTTGAATAGAACACCTGTCATAAACATAAGAATATATTCACAAGAACCGATTTAAATATTTAGTGATTTTTAGATCTTTGTAATTTAAATTATTGTAGTTTAAATATTTAGTGTTTTTTAGCTAATATATTATATTTTCTCATTGTTATAACATGTCCAATTTGACAAATTAATTACTTTTGTTAAATATATAAATACGAAAATTTGTGAGAAATCCAATTAGCACCAACACAGGGAATTGAAATTTCATAATCATAAAAATGGAGACTAAAAAAATTAAGCTATATTAATTTATATTTATCAGGAGTTTTGATTTAAAACATTGTATGCAATAGTGTAGGGGCGGGATTATGTTGCACTCACGAAAGATATGGACATGACAATCAAGAGAACATCAGTATTACGACACATTACCCAGTTGCAACACGACAAACTCATTCCGCTGCACCAGATTTTTTGACCGACAATCCAAATATTTTTATTTTTCCCCTCTTTATTTTTTTCTTCTTTTCTTTTCACTTCACTGACTAACAAAAATGGAAGGAAAAAAAATATATTAATGGTCGAAACTTTGGTTGATCCTCTTCTCCCCCACTCTGTTTCTCTCACTTACTCATCCACAGTAAACACAAGCGTCGTGGCTGTGTACTCACTTTTGTTTATACCTTCTTTATAAATAGCGATGCAGAGCTTAGCATTCAGATTCCCCCCAACCCCTCCCCATCTCTTGGCTCTTTTTCTTCTTAGAAAGAGAGTTTTAGAATTGTAATTATATACTAAAACGTACTAACACTTGATAAAGCAGAGATTCTGCTTTGTGTAATCATCCCCATCCTTTATCACCTATTATCATCAACGCATTAATATTCTACCAATCTCTATCTTCCTTCTCTATTCAAAATTCAATAACCCACAAACTAACAAATAATGGCTCTGTTTTCACATCACCGACACTCTTATGAAACGCTCTTGGGCTTTCTACTCTTCCTCGTATTCAGAGGTAAATTTGGATTCTCTTATGAAATTAAGTAAATGGGTGTCGCTATGTTCGAGAATCCATACATAGGAATAACCAAACTAAACTAACTCGATCACGTTTTCAAATGTAGAGGTTTCAGGGGCAACATTTACCTTCGTGAACAAGTGCGATCACACAGTATGGCCAGGGATTTTAGGAGCACCACAGCTAGGAAGCACAGGCTTTGAACTTGCGAAGGGAGGTTCCAAAAGCTTCCAGGCTCCGACCGGTTGGTCCGGTAGATTCTGGGGCAGAACCGGTTGCCAATTCGATGGTTCGGGAAAAGGAACGTGCGCCACCGCCGACTGCGGCTCCGGCGAGGTCAACTGCAACGGTGCCGGAGCCTCCCCGCCGGCCACGCTCGCCGAGTTCACGCTCGGCAACGGCTCCATGGACTACTACGACGTCAGCCTCGTCGACGGCTACAATCTGCCCATGATGGTGGTGGCCAGAGGCGGCTCGGGCTCCTGCGCCGCCACCGGCTGCGGCGAGGATCTCAACCGACGGTGCCCGTCGGAGCTGAGGGTGGAGGGCGGCGACGCGTGCCAGAGCGCGTGCGGCGCTTTCGGGAAACCGGAGTATTGTTGCAACGGTGCGTTTAGTAACCCTTCCACGTGCAAGCCTTCCATGTACTCGCAAATGTTCAAGTCCGCATGCCCCAAAGCCTATAGCTACGCCTACGATGATGCCACTAGCACCTTCACGTGTTCCGGCGCTGATTACACAATCACATTCTGTCCTTCTTCTCCAAGGTACGCAAAACAATCTTTGTTTAGTCCAATGTTTTTCTGTTTCTTATTTGTTCAAATTAAGGTTTTGAAAAACACAATTTCGATCCTAACGTCAAGATTCTAAGGTATCTGCAATTGTTATTATGATCATAATATATTGCAGATATCGTAAACCACAATCATGATTGCATTGCAGCTACCCTAAAAAATGTTTACATTATGGTCGACGAACAATTTCGATCATAACGTCCAGATTTCAAGATATATACAATTATAATTATGATCGATGGACGATGTTTATCGGCCATCATTATGATTGCAGTTACCTTAAAAAAAATAGACATTACGGCCGAAATCATATTCATAGACCCTTTTTAAAAACTTTGATTGTAATTATCTACAATCTCATCTCATATCAAGAACACAATTTAAAACCTTAATAGGTGAAATGTTAGTAATTCAATTGGCATAAGATGCTTAGTGATTGAGTTTTATTTTTTGCAGTTTAAAATCTTCAACGGATTCAAGTCCAAAGGGAATGGATGCAGGGTCAGGGTCTGGGTCTGGGGGAGGTTCATCCGTTGAGCAATCTGAATTAGCTTCTACTTCGTGGTTAGCCGACATGGCAACAGCTACAGGGGCCTCAACACGGACACGGCCTTTTGTTGCTTCAAAGGTCTCTTTTTCGGTGGTGGTTGTTTTCATTCTCTCTCTTTAGGTCGCTTAGCTTCTTGGTCCCTCTCTCCTAGTGACGTCTCAACAACATCCTTATCTTCCTTCCCTTTCACACAGACACAAAAAGATCGATAGCATTGTTATCTAGTGACAAAAAAGAGTACCATTGTGATTGTTAAATTATACTCTAGTATATGTAAATTATAAAGTGGTAGTAGTAAGCGTTTCAATCATTTGTTGCGGGTTATTCTGTTTGTTACTGTGAGTTCTTAAATTGTGGACCTTTGGAATTGGAGGGTAGGGTAGGGTAGGGTAGGGCGGGGAATTATGCACATGATATTTTTTAATTTGAATGTGAATAAATAACAACCAAGTTGTCGCTTAATTTGATGAGTACTCGAGTTAGTGGGTTTTGAGGCCCATCTCCTTTTTGCTCGCTAGGAAATAGCGAAAATAAAATAAGAATAGTAAAAAATTGTAACCAACCAAACTGTCCCAAATTAACTAAATAAATAATCATGCGAGAGGAAATAAAAACATTTATTACAAATGGCATCCCTACGTAGGCATCCAATATTTTAATCAAATAACCGTGGGCAGCCTTCAATGATATTTCTATTATAGTAGTATAATTTTTGGGAAATGATTAGTAGCACTTATAGACTTAGTTATACCCTCAAAAAAAGACTTATAGTTGTATGCCTTCATGAAATTAATCTATATACAGATAATTGACATGAGATTGTTAGTGTTACTGTAAAATAAATTACCCAATAAGTTGATAAGAAAGTATTAGGAATGATTTTTGCAAAGGTTATAATACAAGTTAACAAAGTTATTATAAATGATTATTTAAGATTAATTGATACTATAAAACCCCCTGGTATTATTAGTGCATATATATATATATATATATATGTATGTATGCACTGCTTATATAAAAAATTACATTATTAATTAATAAAATAATATGTTATATATGACTTTTAAAATGAATTTTATTTTTATAAACTAAATAATATGAAATTATTTTTAATAATATTACAATATATAATATATTAAAAATGTATTTTAGATATATGGAGAGAGATAAGCATGTGAGGAACAAATCTTATGTATAATCAAGAGACATCAGTGATTCATTTTGATATAAATTAATTTGTTGTTTTGTTTTTTAAATAAAGATTATTTAGACATTTTATCTTTTAGGTTTAAGGGATTTAGAAAATATATATTTCTTAACTTTATTCTTGTATTTTTATTAAGTCAAACAACAAAAATAATATCAATAAATAAGAGAATGATACAATTAAATAATAAATTGATATTTGATCATTTTCTAAATATTTATGTAAAAACTTGAATGATAATTATTTTAAAATAATGTTTGGCTGTTAATTAAAAAGACGCCTTTCGCCTTTGGGTAATTTATGATTAATCAGCAGAAAATGACAAAAGAGTAAAAACTAAGAAGGAACTACTATTAAATTCAATGATTCGATCTTAAACCGAGGGAAGATATTTTACGCAGATATTTCTGGGGAATCTAGTGGCTGGGCTGAGATAAAGGATAATGCTAGCAACTTTGGGATGAATGTGGCGTTATCGTCCACAAAAAGGCCTGCATATCAGGATTTAGTGGGCAGAGAAGAATATCAAAAATTGATTATTACACTTATTTTGCACACACAAACAGTTCAGAATTGAAACATGTATTTTCAAGTGTCATGTTGAAGGAAGCTAGCTTGCGTTCTTTTCATTCCAATCAAAAGGAAAGATCACGAAAAGGAGAATGTGAGAAAAATGAAATGAAAGCGGTGATAATTATACACCATGAAATGCGGTGTTGACACAAAAACGCTGGAGCGGGGAAGGTCCCTCACAATTCACTGAGGGCAGATAAAGGACTTAACAAACTATTTTAATTGATGGTTACAACTTATTAAAAATGATAAAACCATAGATACAATTTATTAAATAAAAAAATTCATATCATTTTTTGTCTCTCCATTTTACTCAATAATAAAGGATTTAATTTCACAAAAAAGGATAATTTCAAATATGTATTAAAAAATAGTTTTTATGTCTATACTTGGACCTTATCCATGCAAGTAATAGTTTTTGAATATGTTTGGATAAATTTCTTCAGAAGCACTTTTAAAAGAAAAAAATAGGAAGGAAAAAATGAAATGAGCTTTTCCAAAAGCAAAAATAAACTTTCCATTAATTAATTTTTAGAAGTTCACCAATATAACTTCTCTAAAAGATGAGATGATATCTACAAATGAGCTAATAGAAAACTCATTTTAACTTATGGAGAAGCTCATTTCATTCTCTTTTTCCTATTTTTTTCCTCTAGAAATACTTCTAGAGAAGCTTACATCCAAACAAACATTTTATGTTCATATTTTCCTCTTTATTATCTAAAGTACTTATATCCATACTTTAATTAACTATGAAAATTGAATGAACATAAAACACTAATATCAAAATACAATTGGAATAGGGCTCTGCCCCCCTCAAATAAAAAATACAATTGCAATATAATTAAAATACTATTTAAAGATCTCTTATATATAAAACATTACAATAAACTCTTGAAATAATAATTTTATAAACTTCCAAGCTCTATGCACTGAAGTGATTAGAGGTAATCTTAATTGAATCATTTAAGATTATTATGGACAATACTTTTTTTCTTGAATATTTAATGTATTTACATAACTAAGACAAACTCAAAATTTTTAATTAAGTTAATATAAGTCATATAATTATATGTGAATAATCAAAATTTAAAGTCATGTCTTAAAACAGATATGAACTTAAAAAAATTCACTTGCGACTTTTAATCTAGAACATTTATTATAAGATATAACGATCAGTATTTATTATTTTCATTTTTATGTAAAAAAATCTTTCTATAAAAAAATGTAAAAAAATATTGTCATTGTGTACATCCCTTGTCTCACTGTATATGTGAACCATACATCATAATCAAGATTAAAAGAATAATTCAGGTAACTTTTTAAAGTAGTGATGTGATTACTAACTAATTTATAATATTGACTATCTATATATTATTGTATTAGTATAATTCGAATTTATAGTTCTCATCCTCACAATAACTAAGTGGTTTCTATATTTTTGTGTGTGTGAAAAAAAAGAAAAATATTTTATTATCTTTTTAGTTATTTAATTTTGTTATATTTCTATTTTTATTCTTTTGAACTTTTTTTTTTTGTTACAAATCAATATTCCTTTACTTTTTTCATCTTTACTTTTAGTCTCTTAACAAATACTAAAAGTAGAAAAAAGTTAAAGTACTAAAACCAATAAAAAAGTTTAGAAAATAAAAATATAAAACTTAAAAAATTTAAAGACTAGAAAGATAACAAACCAAGAAAATAGATTGATGATTTTTTTTGGAAGTGCATTGCATTTTTTGGAGTACTTAATATTAATAAACATGCTCAGGTGTCACATTAAATGATACGTAGGATATTTATGTGACTATATATACCTGGACAATTCTCTCTTCATTTATTACTTCACGTAAAAGACTTGCAGTAAGAAATATGCTAAGAAACTCATTCCTCACACTGCATTCCACGTATCTTTCACTAAGTCAGACAACCAGTTGATCTAAGAAGGAAAATGCCCTTTAATTTTACATAAGATAGTGTTTAAAGTTAGAATGAGTACAAAATAAAACTAAAAACACTTGTATCAGAATTTTTATTATTATTTATTTTTGGTAAAGGAACAATATAATAAGGTTTATGGTTTTAAGAACCAATCTATCTTGAAATTCGAAGTTTTAGAATTCTTTTAAGGACTGTACGTATCTTTCACTGTTCAAGTTATATTTCTTTGCAAGGGAATTGAGAGGGAAGCCACGAGATTAGCAAGAAAAATATTTCCTCGCTAACTAGTGACCTGAATTTAGTTACAGAGTTCCTTTGAAAATCCGTCGCAACTGTATTAGCAAGGATTATAAAGGGAACTTATAGTGGTTAGATAAGACAATAATACACAATAAAAAATTTCATTTAAATATTTAACGCAACTTTTACACAAAATTCAAACTTGATATGAACTATGTATTTATTGTGTGATATCAAGAACTAAAAGCCTATTAAGCAGTGAGCATGTATAAAGGGGCTGTTAGGTGCACAACTGCCATCATTCCACGGTAATATAAAATGGGACATTACTCCTCATATCATAAATAATTGCACATACTCATGCTAAAAGCGAAGAAAATCTAAAACTTTTGTTATCGCATTGTAAAGGTGAAATATACATGAGATGGTTGAAAAATGCTTTTTCTTTTTATGATATCCGTAGGCACATTTCAGACACCACTTGTTATCAGAAAATGAAATAAAGCTACAGACTACAGAGACGCCAAAACTAGGGGGGTGGGGGTGGGGATCCAAATTGGCACCCCCTGTGCTATATGAGATTCCATTTTAAGTTTTACGAACAGAGGGGTTGTCAGTGCTAGTGATTCTTTCACCAAGTAGAATCTTTTGGGCTTTTGGCCTTTGGGATAAAAACCCACATGACTAGGAACACAAAGAAAAGAAACAAATCCTCTTTTGGCCCCAAGATATGAAGATGACTTATGTCTGTTCCTCTCAGTGGTTGTTTTCTTTCCAATTTCAACTTTTTCCCAAATGTTTCTTCACGCCAAAGGCAAATGGCAAATACTTATTTAGAAGGGATGCATTAAAAAAGATATAGAATGTGAACAAAACATTTAAGACATACTAATGTATAACCAACCATTTTCAAGAAAATGATTGCTACATGCCTAAAATTTGGGCTAGCAAGGATACGTCTAACATCCTTAAACGTAAAATTTTAAATTTTAAAGTAAGGCTAAAATTTCTCTAAATAATGAGATAAGAAAAAACTTCTTTATGGATTGTGCAACCACTCTGCTTAACTACCAATTGCCAACAGCATAGTCTCCAGCACACCCTTCTAGCACTAGAATTCAGTTAGCCACAGTTTATGATTGTCTACTTTCCTTTTCTTTTTGTAGTAAAAGAAAACTTTATATTCAACCCCATAGTCCATAACTGACGTAGCCACATAGGCTTGTGGAAGTTAAGAGTTTGCTTTACCACGGAATTTTTACACAATGCATTACCTGTTTCTTGGGCAGGCACTTTTTCTATGCTTAATTATGGTATAGATAAGCTACTAAAGCTAGCATAAATTAATAAGAGCTCCTTAGAAATAAAAGCAATTATTGCATTCAATAAATGAGGGCAAGTCATGCCATAAAATTATATCTTAATAACTTGTGAATTATGAATTTAAATCCGAAAATAATTTTATTTATATATAAAAATAAAACATACAATATTCTTCTCCTTACCTTCACATACAAGTACAATAAATATAAATTAATATTTGCTTCCGTAATAGCTAAGAATTCCAAGTCACTTCAATAAGGCAATAACAAATTAAGCACATCGCATTGCTGTAACGTACAAGAGAGAAAAACATTCATTCATCTTCCACTTGGATTAAATTCTAGTTTTATCGACCCAATTGGACAGCTCCTAGCTTTTGACCCCGTTTAGCTTCACTCAACTAGTAGTTTTGCTTTATTTGTTACTTTGAAGCTTCAAGATAAGTAAACTTTTTCTTTCAAAGTTAATTTGAATGTACAAACCAATAGCAAATCGAAAACCGTATCACCTTAACATGAACAAATATCTACGTAAATGATTCATCTCAGTTGCCAATCTCTGACTATTCTACATTACGGAGACAACAACATTCAAAGATTTTTATCACTATTGGGTGCTTACGTACTATTATCTCTACCAAATCTATATAAAGAACTTTCACTTTCCCTTTTATTTTTCTTGAATGCAATGATCAAGTGGATTAGAATTTTATTTTATTTTAAATCCTGGACTGCTTTAATTTGGAGACATATTTATTCGATTAAGGTGAACCTTCAAATATGCTCCATATTCATTTGAGCAACTTGTATGATGTAACATGAGAACAGTGCTGCCCACTTACAATTAACCCTAAACAATAGACTATGTAAGGATGGTTTGTTTTTTGCAATTGCCTGTACATGGACGTTTCTTGTGTCTCGAAATACATGTTATGCTATATCTTGTCTAATAAGAGTCAAACAACAAGGGAAAGAGGCCCAAAGCATAGTATATATTCTTTTCCTTGATGGAATCAAAGGAAATTATTAGAATATTTACAATAACTCATGTACTTACTCAATCAATCAAGTTGAGTTGAGCTAGATGCCTTGAATTGAGCAATCTGAAATGCATACAAATGTATTACAGATTGAATATCCATAATACAAATTGTATGCATGTTTACATAGGTGTGGTGGCTTCACCTCATCAAGTGTGTAAATGGAGCTGCAATGCGACACAACTTAAACACGCAGAGACGAAAGGGTACAAGAAGGAACAAGGAGCTGTGACGACTTTGGGAAACGAATGGGCAATGCTAGGGTGTTTTGGGGGTAGTGAGGTATAGTAATACACTAACAGGGAACATAATAGTTCATTTGGGTTCATATTTTAGCATGTACCAAGAAAAAATGGGATGCATTAAATAATTGTTCTTTTTTAAAGCATCCATCAGTATACACGTGAAAAGCTGGGGGCTATTGCTTTATGCATCTTTTTTGAAATATAATTTTACGTTCCGAAAGCTAAAAAAGAAATGCAGGAAACAATTTGGAGGTGCGGAAAACAAAGGTTAAAAGCCGTATTCTAACACAAAGTATAATCACCGCAGGTAGACACCCTCTTCCAGTCCGACGCGCTTAGGACTTATGAACAAACTATTGGCCCAATTCTAACTGATTCAGCATAATGAACCCGATTTAACGTGGTTAGAATATGGACATTCCTAATTACACCCTTTTATACTCATCACACCCCCAAATTTTTTAAAAAGTGCAAAAATTGGATGAGTGTTAAGCAAGAGTGTCAGTTTTAATAGATTAGCCGTATAGCAACATTCACCCCCAAACAATGTGTCCCTGATGCTTATGAATGTCATGAATACTTTTAACTAAATCAAAACACGGATGCGAAGGGGAACACCCTTTAGTCAATAGATTTACTGCAGCCTTAGAGTCAGAAAGAAAGTATTACGTTAAAAATTTATAATTTACCCTTTGCATTTGTTAAGAAAATTAAAAACCTTTTACATAACATACCTACAAACCTTAGTATAATTTTAATTGACATGGAGAATTAAGAGTTTAATGTGTATGCGATGATATACACAATCATCTAATAAAAAATCATTATTTAAATTATTTTAAGATAATTATTTTAAAAAATAATAAATTTATTATATATAATAAATTATGATTGAATGATTGTGTAATACATAGTCAAAATTCTAAAAATGATAGTCATTTAGATTTAAAGCATAAATCCAAAAAAGTTTTAGATTTCTCTCCCTAATTCTAAAAGAGGGAAAAGTTTTAAATCACAATTATATCAATTTAATTTGAATGATTTTTTACTCTCTTGATAAACCTTAGTTGATTTAACCTAATAAGAATGAGCTACTTCCATATAGATAATGGAGTTGAAAACTTATAAATAAATGTAATTATAAAAATAGATAAATTTATCATAAATATAAAGATCTTGTTCATCAATGTCCTTAACATATAGTTAAGGAATACAAATAATATTTATTATGAAAATTATAAAAAAAAAACATAAACAAATCTGATGGGTAACATAATTATATTTATTCTAATAAAAATATTTTATTCTTTAAATTTCTTAACAAATTCTTTAACATTTGCCAAAAGTTAATAGTAACCGTTAAAGATTAGTAACTTGATTTAATTTTAAAAAATCTGATTTAATTTGATTGGTGGAGTTTGTCCAAGTGATGGGATACAAGAAATACTGTCTGAAATTTGACGAGAGATGTTCCAACCGGCAACGCCCACCGAAAGGGAAAGCGTTGGAAACAGGTGCTGCGTTCCACCGCGTTTTCTGTTTTCGGAAAGATTAGAATTAGCTTTAAGGCTTAAACTGAGCAACAGAGCACCCAGCCATAGAGATTTGACCAGTCAAATCCACGTGCTGCCTACAAATAAATACTACTCATTGTTGTGCTCAGCTTCTATTGTCAATTGAAGAACCCATTTGCATTCAGGCTTACCTCGCTTACCACACCACACCATATGGCTGTTGCTGTAGCCATGTTACCTCGTTGGTCGGTGTTTCTTCTTTTTCTGTTTGTCTTGGGTATCTCAGGAGCAAAGGTTGTCACCATTGATGTACGTGCAGCCAAGAGTCTCATCCAGACCGGTTCCATTTATCTTGATGTTAGGTAACGCATCCATTCACTTTAGAGGTTACGAAGTTACTAATCTAACTATGGTGTGCTTGATTTATAGGAGAGAAATAATGTAGAGTATAAGAAGTGTGAGTACTAGGTTCCATGGAATCAAGTATAATTTTTTTTAATATATTATTTCTCTCCTTCTTACCAAATATAATATAAGTGATGAGTGAGAAAATCAGCTATCAATTGCCTAATATATTATAAACATGTTATAATATTAACGGGTTTGGTTTTTTCATAGACTTAATGACATTATTTATCAGATTTTCTTTTCTTATTTTCGAGGAGTTAAATTCATTTAAAGAAATTTTATGCTTTTTAGTTTTTTTTTTCTTCTCTTTTAAACCTAAATCTTTTGGTAAACAAATAATAGGACGGTGGAGGAGTTCAAGAAAGGGCATGTGGATGCAGATAATGTTCTTAACATTCCATACATGTTGAATACGCCCAAGGGTAAGAAACTTTTTAATTCCTAATAATTTCTGAGACTAGTTCTATCCCTACATGTCTCTTTATTTATTATTTACCATATGACCGTATGTTGTGTTACAAATTTTCTATGGTTAAAATTTAAGATGCTTGTGATTTTGTAGAGCAGGCAAGGTAAAGAATGGAGACTTTCTGAAGGAGGTTTCATCAGCTTGCAACAAAGAAGATCATCTCGTTGTGGTAACTATATATCTTTTCTCTTACTACAATTTCAACTGGTTAATGCTAGTCAAAGTCAACATAATGTTTATCTCTGGTATGTATCTGTATTTCAGGGTTGTCAAAGTGGGGTGAGATCTCTGTATGCCACTGCTGATCTTCTATCTGATGTAAGTTAATTCATGTCAATTTCATTACACTTATTTATATATTTTTAGTCTTGAATACAAATTAGTATGTAGTAGTGGCTATGAAATATCTGAACATTACTCTAGCTATAAAATCTATGTTATGCTTTCTTTTATTTACTTATTTTGACAATTAATGGATGAGAAGACTAACTTGTATTGTTTGGATTTGAATTGATAGGGTTTTAAGAATACGAAAGACATGGGAGGAGGTTATGTGGATTGGGTTAAAAACAAGTTTCCAGTGAATATACCAGAGGCCAAAGAGGAGCTATAATAAGTAATGGATAGGAACATTCATCTTTCTTTCTAAGTGGTTTCATCACGGGGATACCACATTCATCCATATGTATATGTACTACTTCAGAGAGTTCATTAGTTCTACTTACAATACTTCATTTCAATCCCTGCGGCTATGTTTCCAATTATAATTGTATCTATTCCTCCAACTTACTTACTACCAGGCCTATGATAAATTCTACTGATATTAATCGCCGTTTTTAAATGGAAAAAAAGATTCATAATTTTAAAGTTGTTGGCACTATTTATGGGGTAGAATGACATAACATAGTTGACGAATTCAATCATTCAAATATTAATGTTCACACCAACCGCTACTGCGTGACGGAAAGCAGGGGCAAGATTTCGTGACATTGGGTCAATGGGCTTAATTGTTCCTCAATTAATATGAAAATAATAAATCGGTTGTTTAACACGCACGTAGATTTGTATGATGATTCATAATGGTTTGTCAGGAATAACTATTTATTTATTTTTCCACTTTCTTTTCTCATCAAGATCCTGAATGATTTACATGTGGAGCGACATAGTTTAAGTCCTGATCCAATTCTAAACTAGCATAGGCCCATGTTGGATCTAATTGGTGAAAAAGTGACCATAACGTTTGGTCATTGTTCAACCGTGGCCATGCGACAGATCCAACTTGAAATGACTAGTTAACCGAACCTGACATAGTTAAGAGATTAGTTAATGGGACCAGTATTCTCAACTAGTTCGTGGCAGCACATGCATGTGCTTATTAATTTTCTGAGGACAAAGTCTCAACATTTTTGCCTCAGCAAAGCCACCACCAACTCTATCTCCACATTATGTTATGCATTGAAGAGACAACACACACAATAGGGTTGTCCGTTCTTGTCTGATGGAAACCTTTCATTATAAGTTCCATAGAAGGATATAGTAATTTTCATGACATCGTGTGTTGTTTTTGAGGACGAATACCAGACATCATGGGGGAAGAAAATGGCGAGGGAAGATCCTTAGCTGAAACCCCCACATATGCCGTGGCAACTGTGATCACTGTATTGGTTTCTCTTAGTTTTTTGTTCCAAGGCACGTTAAAAAAATTGGTAAAGGTACGTAAGTATATGTATATCCTTTGTTTTTCTCTAGCTCCTTGCAATTTCTTACATTTATAGGTTTCTTATGCATTGAACAATGTCACAGTGGTTGGACAGAACTAAGAGAAAATCTCTGCTTTCTGCACTGGACAAGATCAAAGAAGGTAGGGATCAGTTGTAACCCCAAATGGGTTCCATTAGTATTACTTTTGTTGTTAAATATATGTTTGGACGAGTGGAACTCACTACTGTTAAAAAAAATTAATCTTTTTTTAAGCAGAATTGATGCTTTTTGGGCTTCTGTCATTGCTGATGGGTCACTGGATTATTTTTGTGGCAAAGATTTGCGTTAAGTCATCCGTATTGAGCAGCAGATTTTTCCCGTGTGCAATCCAAAAGAATTCCGTGAAACGTTTTGTCGGGCCGGGCTCAGAACCTTCAAATAAAACAGTTCTCAAAGGGCAAGTGAACAATGGCCTGCATAATTATTGTCCTGAGGTAGTTTTCTTACCCCTTCTAGGGTCTTTCAAGTGTAAATTTGCTATGCTTTAGCCTTCGGTTGGTAATGCAAGCTAACTAATCATTCTCAGAGTGATTTTATTCTGATCAATAGTTCAATTTTAAAAGTGGACTTCACAGGTGCACATTTCACTGAAAACTCATCACATGCTTCACAGGGTCATGAATCATTGGCTTCTTATGAAAGTCTTGAGCAGCTGCATCGCTTTGTGTTTGTTCTTGGGATCACCCACATTACCTATAGCTTTATTGCTGTTGCCCTGGCCATGATCAAGGTTAAAATAGTCATGACCAAAATTTCTACCTATTCTAATTTAGTTGGATTGGCATTGATTTTCTTATTTTAGAGTTTATTCAGATATATAGCTGGAGAACATGGGAAAACGAAGCAAAGACTATTGCTGTACAAAGCATACAAGGTTCTGACTTCTATGTATCTGATAACTGCAAATTTTCAATGAGCCGAGAATTATTGTGCAATACATTAAGCTTGATCGTGTTCAAATAATAATCCCTTTTGATCAAATTGTCTTAGTTTAGATAATTCACAAAGCACATCAAGATTGAGGCGGCTTAATACATTCGTCTTTCACCATACATCCCATCCTTGGAGTCATCACAAAATTCTTGTTTGGCTGGTACTCTATGCAGTCATTTTTTCTGTCTTATCCTCTTTAGGCATAAGATATATGAAATTGCATTAAATATTGTATCTACTCATGGTTTATTATTACTTGTTCTTATTTCATTGGTTGAACTAAAAATCATTGAATGAATTGATTTCATGAATCATATCTTAATTCCAAAAGAAACAAATCAATCCAAATGTATTTCTGCTTTAGATAAACTGTAGTTCATCAACTATGGTAACTGCTCAATTAAAACTCTTTTCCCCTCAACATGTTCTGTAAAGATTGTTTCCAACAAGAGAAGTGTGCCAGTGTATTATGTGCTTGACACTTGCCACAATTTGTCTCTTGCATAAGCTTTTTAAAAGCAGCATGCCAGCAAAATGGAATTTTCTCTCTCTTAACGTATAGATTTTTGACACTTTTTTTGAAGCAGCTGTAAAAAAAAGGTTTTTGGCACTTTCAGTAGCAATTTGCTTGGCTTATTAGAATACTGATGAACCTGTATTGCAGCTATGTTTCAGCCGCCAATTTTGGAGTTCCATCCACAGAGCTGATTACATGGCATTGCGCTTAGGCTTCATTACTGTGAGTAAATTTTTGTCAAAGCATAACACTATCTTCCATCAAATAAAAAAGTGTAGATAGGCACTTAGTCCATAGTTATAGCTTTTTGAACCGAAAGACTAACAGCACCAAGTTGATGGAGGAAACTAATGGAGATATTGAATTTCTTTACTATAGTACATGTTATAACTTTTTGTAAAATTGCATCTAACTGAAAACAAAAAAAGGGAAAGCTAATGATTAATGACTCATAGATATGAGTGGACCAGTATTACCTCTTTTCCCTGATTTCTCATTGTGAAAAAGGAATGTGAAAATGAAGAATTGAAGATGACAATTTCACCTTTCAGTTTACTAGCTAATATTTCTTCCTTTTCTTCTTTATTCCGGTGTTCTATAGAATCATGGTCTTCCCACAACATATGATTTTCACAACTATATGCTTCGAAGCATGGATGAGGAATTTCGTGACATAGTTGGTGTTAGGTATGGTTTCTTTATTCGGATGAATTTAGTGGCTTTATTTATCTTATTATTAAATTTTCTACTGTCATACTAATTAGATTTTTAAGATTGCTATTAGCTTAATTGAATAGGGGAATACTTTTTACAATTAGATATATTTTGCAACTTTCTATTTTTATTTTTGTGTTACTTTTATTTCTGGTTAGTGAAAATAAATTTGATAGCTTCTGGACTTGTTTTACAGTGTGCTTCTCTGGATATATGCCATCTGCTGTATTTTTCTAAATTTTCACGGTAAGTTTCAGTAAGTTTTAGCTTAAAAGTATGTTGCTCAAATTTGATCTCAAGCAACTTGGTGAATGCAACTATCAAAAATTCAAAATAAGCTCCCACTTTAGTAAACATCTTCTTCCTTGAATTTGGACAAAAACCTCTGGGAGGCTCTATCACCAAAAATCATATTATTATAGCTACTCCTTTACAAAGATGCTGGTGCAGTGGTGCAGTTTTATGATAACCTGGTGATAACTGATAATAGCAGCCATATTTGTGGAGGTCTTGTGATGATGAAAGCTATAATTCTATTTTAGACTAGTAAACACGTTTATGGTCTTGTTTAACACTGGCATGGTGTTCTGTTTCTGAAATATTATGCTAGTTTCATTTGTGGACCTAGTGTGAAACTAAACTCCATAAATTTCATTCAGGAAGCAACTTTTACTTCTGGCTGTCCTTCGTTCCAGCAATTGTAAGTCCTGATAATATCTGCTAAGTTTCCACTTACCATCTACTAGTTGTTTCGTTTAACTAATGAATTTTCTTTTATTGACTTGCATTTTAGTTGATCCTCATCATTGGTACTAAATTGCATCGAGTGGTAGTAAAGTTGGCTGTTGAAATAATAAATCGTTGCCCAAATATGAAACCTCACCAGTTTAACTTAAGAGATGAGCTCTTTTGGTTTGGAAAGCCCAGGTTTCTGTTACGGTTAATTCAATTGATATCCTTCTTGGTAAGTAATATTGAGTTTCCATTTTGCTTTTCATTGCTGATATATTTCTTAATTTCCTTTTCCCTTTTGTTATCTTTCAGAATGCATTTGAAATGGCAACATTCTTATGGTCCCTGGTAAGAAACTGGCATGGTTTTGATATTGCAGTACATAACTCTAGGTAGTAGGTAGTGTACCATAAGTATGTTAGTTCTCCAACACCATTCCATGCTGCTATATCTCGGTTTGTAATTTTATGGACTAACCATATTGCCATAACTTTTTTTGGCTTTGGTTAAAGTGAGGACTTGACAAAAATTGGATATATGCATAATCTTATAATTGCTGTCTTTATATTTGGGTTCAGTGGGAAATTAAAGATCCTTCTTGCTTCATGAGCAACCGAACGTTTATTGTGATCCGGTTATCATTCGGGTACACATTACTTTTTGTCAATGTTCCTACTCTTTCTACGGATTAAATTGAATTACAATTCCAACAAAATCAAATGTACTTTTGCTCTTTTGTTGCCACAGGGTCACCTCCCAAGTCTGGTGCAGCTCTATAACGTTTCCTCTCTATGTTATCATCACACAGGTCAACTTCCTGTTCTTTTTGCTGGAGATAAAAAAATATTTTGGAGCCTGCACTGCTGCACCAAACAGTTAATAATCAGCTGAGAAATGTTATTAACACACTAAGTGACACACTCACTTAAACACTATTATCAATTGAAATTTATTAAAAATCACGAACTTGTATAGGTCTTATTTTGTATTTAATGAATATTTATGATTTTGTAGTTTTCAATAAATTTTAGAGTCGTGCTAACTAGTGTCTAATGGTTAAGGAATCAATAAGTAGAAAGTTTTTATATTAAGATTGGCAGATTGCATTGGAGATCAGTAGATCAAGGTGGGATGCACTGTTACACTTTCCAATAAAAACTACTACTACTTTGGATTCCTTAACTAGTGTCCTTGGTGAACATTTTTCTGTTTTAACTAATAATAAAAAGTGTGTTAACATTTCATATAAAGTTGTTTGAAAAACTTGATTCTTAAGATAGTAACTTAAATATTTATTTGTCTTGCACCTAACAACTTAGGCCTTTGGGAGTTGTGTATGATGACTTACTAGTAGGTCCTTGATACATCTTCCCTTACTCTTCTTTTACACCAGAACATGTGCAATTGCACTCTCACACATTTAATCCCTCATAAAATCTTGGTTATGTAAATGCAGATGGGGTCAAGGTTCAAGAAGACTGTGGTCTCTGAAAATGTGAGAAAATCTCTTTCTAAATGGCAGAGAAGAGTGAAGGACAAACAAAGTTCCACTTGTGCAGTCCTTACTGCAACATCACCATCATCATTGAACTCTTTGATGTATGGAACTGACAAGTCTAATTCCCGTGCCTGGATCAGTGAGGAAGGAAGCTCATCAGGGACTAAAGATATTTGTCTCTCTTATCTTGATCATGTGTCAAAGACCAAAGGAAATGCACCATTTCCAAGTTATGAAAATGATCATGATCAGGATCATGATGTAATCCATGATTCATCTCCCCCTCCTTTGTCTTGAGATTGCTTTGCTAGTGCTGTGGACACTGGACAGTATGATGAATTAAATTGAAATGCGTATTATATAAGTTCATAACTATCTCCCTGTCATTTTTTATGTAGTGCATCTAAAACCTACCGTATATACCCTTAACACAATCATTTAGTTTGGTGGTATATTCTATGTTTTATTATCAGATAATATTTTATTATAAAATTTTTAAATATGCTTATTAGTCACTTGAAAATTAAGAAACATATTTATTAACATTATAAAAATGTATTTACATAAAACTATCAAGATGCCCTGCTTCTGATTAGTAGCTAAAATGAGGCCACCAAAAATTTCTTTGGCTAACCTATCCAATACGTAAAAACTAATAAAACATATCTGCAACTAATACAAATATGCAATATATATACAATCTAAAAGTCACTTTCTCATAATATAAAAAATAATATAATATTTTTTTTAAAAAAATACTCAAAATACAAGCTACTCACTCGTGTATAGGAGGGCAATAATAAAATCCACACCGTTAACAAAGATTTCAGCAAAAATTGCTACTTCAATTCGCACAAGGAAGAAAAACAAAAAAGAGGAGACAGCATTAATTCGCACAATGCAGCTTGTATTGATGTGTTTGGATACACATTGGATCCACGATCCATGTTGAACGGAAAATTACATTTTCCAAAGCTAAATGTCAAAGCAATTATGTTGTAGCTTTCATTTGAAAGTCCTCTTACATTTGATTCAATTGTTTCCTAAACCCACTATATTGCTAGCCAAGTTTAGTATTAATGAGTGAACCTGTCACATGCAAAATTCATGCGTGTGTATGGTGTGATGTGAGTGAGAGAAAGACGAAGGAAGATAAAGGATAAGGAGTTTATTTATGTCGTGTGTGCTTGGTAAGGTTAGAAATTAACCATGGTTAAATAGGTGGTGGTAAACCAGTGATCGATGATGGTTTTTATTATCTGGTCTACGACCACCACAACAGTTGTGATCCCGACTAGTAATAGCATGACATGTGAACAAGTGGAGATGCTCAATAATAGCAAAGGTTAATAACATTTGCCTAAACAGAAAAATGAAAATTTAAAAAAGTTAATCAGTTTATCTACATATGGTATAAATCACATATAGTCAAATTATAAACAATCAATTTCAAAATAAATCATATTATTAAAATTTGACTTGGTGACTGACCCGATCATGGTATTGGGTCATTGGGTCAATAATCAAATCAGTGGATCACTAATTAACTCGCATGATCCAATCTGTAATAAAAAAATAAATTTTTTTTATACTTATCTTAAAATCTTTCTTATGGTGCATTGAAATTCAAAAGTCTTAAAACACAAATAAAATATAAAAAACACAAGTTAAAAAGTAATTATTATCTCTAACATTTAACATTAAATACATCAATTACAGTATATATCAATATTCACAATAAAATGAAACATTACCATATTACATCAATATAGATTATAAAATATAAAAAATCAATCGAAAGTTTCAAACCACAGTTTTAAAAAATGATTCAGAATTACAATTTCACTTGCAACTCAACCACAATTGTGATCACTTCTAAATCAATTTAACTCAATAAAAAATGCAATTACTATTACAAAAAATATTCAACAATGAATGAAAGATCTATTTAACTCAAAATCACAAAAAAACTAAAATAAAACAAAATGAAAAAAAAAAGATAAGTGACCCGGTCCAGGTGAACAGGTCACCGGTTCGACCACAAACCTGACTGGATTAATTTGAGACTCTCCAGATCAAAAGCGTAATCGATCGAAATTATGACTCGACCTGGTCCAATCACCGGGTCACGATTCGACTAGTCGAATCGGCCGAATCGGTCCGGGTTTTAAAATTCTAAAATAAACAGTTGATGGCAAATCTTCCACACTGAAAATGATAACGCCCTTTGTATTTACCCAAGAAATTGATGTGCGAGGAATTCCTTGATCAAAACTTCAACAACGAGTCTCCCAAAAGCTTTAATCATATGTTCACAAAGTGATCCACTAGGGTTTTTGAATTTGAGAAATAGATGTCATTTCACCTTTCAAACTCAAAGAGATCTTCCAAATCCATGTGAAGTATAGCAACAAGGTCTCACCTCATTCCAATAAGCATGCCCAAATGAATGTCAAAGGTTGAATAAATTATTTGATTTTTAAATTTTAGATTTTCGTTTATGGAAATGCTATCTTGCATACTCATTGTTAGTGAACATCTTTGCTTGTTTACATGTCACATGTCGCATTATTATTGGTTAGGACTACAACTAATGTGATAAACCTAGAGTAGGTAATAGTTTATCGTTGGATAGGGCGTGTAAGAATCTCATCTTAATATCTTATTTGTTGAATTGGTCGACGGAAATGATATATTTGAAATCCGTACAGTTTTTTTTTTCCCGTAGGTTAAAATATATTTTAGAAAATAATGGTGCATGCAGGTATCGAACTTGTGACCTTCAGGTTACTAACACGATGCTCCAACTAGCTGAGCTAATAGACCAATTATGTTATAAATTAATTAATATATATATATATATATATATATATATATCACTAAATTTATTTAATTTAAAATAATTTATTATGTTAAAATTATATGTGTATTAAATATACATTAAAAAATTTAGTGTTATATGTATCAATAGGGATGGCAAAGTGGGCCAGCCCACCCAAAATGGGCCGGGCTGGCCCAACCCACCTAGTAAACGGGCCGGGCCGGGCTGGCCCACTTTTATAAAGTGGGTTAGAAATGCCAGCCCACCCCACTTTAAGGTGGGCCAACGGGCCAACGGGCCAGCCCACATAAAAATAAAAAATAAATTAATTAATTAAATTATTAAAAAAAAAACAAAAAAATTATGTGAAACATTGTTAAAAAATGTCTATGCATATAGCAACATATTATTCTAAGGTGGAAATACTCATTCTGGAGTTCACGAGTCAGTGTGAAACATATTAACATAATCAATTGTAAAGCTATCCTGCAATAAATAACTCTCCAATTAATTCCACAGCACTATTGAGGTGGTTCTATTTCATTCAATAAAATAATATCAAAAGAATAAAGAGAAGTGACTTGCTAGGTGATAAATTTCTGCCCACAAAAGGACAAGAAGTGTATATGTTGAGAAAAAAAGTAGTCTTGGGCTCCTGGCATATCCAATAGCACCGAAATCAACACCTAATCAAACAAGCAGCCGCTCCAACGCCGTCTCCAAGGTCGCATTCAAATCCGTGGCGCCTGTTCCAGGAATTCATCTCCAAACGCATGAGCAAGCTCGCTGGTGATAAGCTCATCGATTCCGAAAATTCCCTCGTGATCCGCTCCAACTGGGTCTCCTCCATGGTGGACTTCGTGTGGCGGAAGCGCCAAACACTACTGCACCTTAGGATGCAAAAGAGAGAAAGATGAGATAAACACCGTTGTGAGCGTGTTGACAAAAATGAAGAATGAAATCGAAATAGCAAAAGAGAGAAAGGGGAATGGAACGGAAGCGCGTGGCATAGCAGAGAAGGGGAAGATGGGGTCTCGACGTCTCCGGCCTTGTTCGGCCTCTCCGCCCTCGTCCAGGTCTTCGGCGACAAGTCCCGCACCGCTCTCCTCCCCTGCGAATTCTGAAATATTCATTACAACTTACAAGCTCCTCTCTCAGCCACTCATTTTCATTAAATATCTACTGAATATTTTATTATTTTTTGTTGTTGGGCTGTTGGCCCATCGGGCTGGCCCGGCCCGGGCCCGATTTAGCCCACATTTTTGTGGGCCGGGTTAGCCCGGCCCGTTTTTGATCAGTGGGTTGAAATTATCAACCCGGCCCGCATTTTTTTTTGGGCTAAACGGGCTGGCCCGCCGGGCCAAGCCCGTTTTGCCATCCCTATGTATCAACATTAATTATTTTTTTAACATAATTGAACTATTAATTTATAGTTTAATTTAATATTTTTTAATTTAAAATAATTTATTATTT
>CM023951.1:6618327-6747891 GCA_013407115.1 Glycine latifolia
GAAAAAAAAAACTGTACGGATTGGGCTTACGGATTGTCCAATCCGTATGTAAAAAAAAGTACGGATTGACGAATCCGTAAGATTCTTACAGATTGGCGAATCCGTAAGTTTTTTACGGATCCATGTACAAAAGCAGCAAAAAAACGAAGGGCAATTTCGGAAATGCACTGTTTAAAATGGTGTAATAGAAAAAATGAATGGTGTATAAAGAAACACTCCAATTCTTTTTCCCTAAGTAACAGGCTTAATAAATTCAAAGCCTGCCCGCTTGGGTAGGCCCAATAAGTTTCGTCCCCCTCTGTATTACGTTGCACCAGATTGTTGGTTTCGTTTCGGAGAAGAATTAAGCACTCGGTTGCAGAACAGAACAGAACAAACTTCTTTCACTCTTTCGCTTCTGAATCTTCAACAATGGTGCTCGAGGTAATCCCCGATTTCCCCTCGTGCGTTGATTTCAGACAGCCATAGCATACCAATTTTTAGGGTTTTTATTGATGTTGCGGTAACATATGTTTGATTGATTGCTTTCTTCAACAGGCGACGATGATCTGTATCGATAATTCTGAATGGATGCGTAACGGAGATTACTCTCCTTCTCGATTTCAAGCTCAAGCAGACGCTGTCAATCTCATATGCGGTGCTAAAACGCAGGTTAGGTTAAGCCAAACCGTACAGTATTATGCTTTTACATTTATCCCCCTCTCTATTTTTGTATTTGTTATCATTACATTAATTTATTACTTTTGGAAAATTAGATAGAATTAGAGAAGACTCGGAAATCGGAATGTTATAGCTGGCTTGTGCTTGGTGAACTAAGCGTTTTATAGTTGATATTGTGTTTCAGATTGGGTTATTAAATTTGGGGTTCAGATAATTGTGTAGGGTTCACTTGTGCTGATGAATTGTTTTGATTTTAATAATGCATACAGTCTAATCCGGAAAATACAGTGGGAGTTCTCACAATGGCTGGGAAAGGCGTTCGTGTTTTGGTTACCCCTACCAGTGATCTGGGCAAGATCTTAGCCTGCATGCATGGTAAGTATTTTACACATTTTTTGAACGTTTTACCTTTATTTTTATGTGCAGATGTTCTAGATTTATTATTTGGATTATGCTCTGTTGGAAAAAGCATTATTTAGTATGAGTGACAATTGAATCTAACCGTGTTATGAAATGGCTATATTTTGTCTTCAAGTTTTATTATTAAAATTAGTGTTTTGTTAGCATGTGCCCCTAGGACTAGGGTTAAAAATAAGAACAGTAACTAAATTAAATATCATGAAACTCTAAAATTAATTTAATACTTTTTTCTTTAAATAATTAAGATGAGTGATAGACGTGTTTTTTAATTTTTATTGCATAATGTGTTCCCTAAGACATTAGCAAAAATAATAATAAATGATTGTTGTCAACTACCTGTAAGTTCTTAATGATTTAATGCTGATGCATTTGTATTTCTTGTTAAGTCCTTCGAGAAGATATAGAAGGAGATAGCAAGGTTGTCAAATTGAGAGTCTATGGAAACTCAGAGCTTCCATAAACTTGACTCGTAAATTCGTTGAGAGTTTACCTAATACAAAATTTTATAATTAAAACGCACATTATAATATCCAAACAAAATTTAGTACTATATTAATTATTCAACAAAGTTGGTGGGGAGTGGTTTCTGCTCGTAGGATTGCAATTGGGTTAACCTTGTGTGAGATGAGTCTTTCTCCTCAGCGAGAATTGGGCCCTGTTCATCTCGATGGAGCAGGGTTCATCTAGTCTTCTTGTTGGCTTCAGCAGGCTTGCAACAATGGATTCCTCAGAGCTGAGTTAATCACTTTGTTGCAAGTAGGTTCTGGCTATGATGTTGGACACAGTTCTAAAGTCAAGTTTGCATGGCTGTGAGGTTGAAGGTTGTACATTCAAATTTCATTATGCCATGTTTTGGGTTTTTTAAAAGTGATAAAGCACTGTCATTTTGATCCTTTTTGAAGGTAGAGCATCACTCTGGTGTAGACTTATTCAATTGCCCTCTAACTTGCGAGTTTATACAAGTTTATGTGAGTTTACACAGAAGCAAGTTCCCAAGTGAGTTAAGTCAATTTTCCTATCTAGAATCGTAAAATTGCATGATTTTATGAGTTAACTCGCAAGTTTGACACCATAGGGAGATGGGATTAACAAATTATGCTGGCATTCTATTAGGAACTGGTACAAAGCTGCAGAAAAGTGAATAACAAAATGGAAAGAGCAAGAAAGTGAAGGCTGTTATTCTCAAGAATGTAAAATTACAGAGAAAGAATTGGTTCTGGCACTTTGAGGGACCAGAATCCTCCTTCCCACCTATTTCCAATTTCCCAATAACCAATACCCGTCTAACAATTAACTCTCTCTTTTAATACTATTTATACCATAGTTATTAATATTGTATGAATTGTACGATTCGAAACAAAAATCATGTCCAGCGGTACAAATCGTAGCATGTCTCTTTTTAAGCTTGAATTGTTCTCCATATTGCATGAATCGCTTCTGTATCGGATGATTCGCGATTTTGGAGCTGTCTTGCATGATCCAAATAACAATTTGGGTTGGGTTTGCGGGATCTGACTTTGGAGAAAGCATTTCAGATCACTTCTTCTGCAATTTTTTTTTTTAGGAAAAAGAGGAAAAGTGCCGCTTTCAGTTTTGCATGTGCCCAAACTAAAATTTCAATACTTAATTTTAGTTTTCAATTTTCAATTGCCTATTTTTTTTTATTTGAAGGAGAGGCTCTATTATTAACTTATTAAGCTTTCAACCAATTTCATTGTGAAGAGAAGTGCAATTATGCAAGTCACTTATGCTTGACCGCTTATGCTTTTTATAATTTTTAATTGCCTTTTGTCTTCTTGTGGTGGTTACTTTTTCTTGTGGACGTCCCATGAGTCTATTTCTTGTAACTTATAGTTTCCTCTCTCTTACTCTCTTTTTGTCAGCTTTATGGCTTATACTCTTTTAATTTCTCATCTCTTATTTGTTACTTTCATTTTCAGTTTTTTGAGGTACAAGACTTATTTCTTCTTATTGGTTTTACTTTAGAAGGGGTTGAACACTTTGGGTAGTTACTATTTTTTGTTCTTTTGATTTATGACTTGAATATATGATATATTAGGTTATGTTTTTTTTTTTCAAGTCACTCATTTTTACCTAAAAATGTCATATTTTATTGATCATGTATCTTATGTCATAATACGATTCAATTCACGATTCATAAAATAGCTTTTCTAATTCACGATTCGAATCTTGATTCAATAACCATGATTTATACAATATATTCCCCTCACTCTTTTTTCTTTTCTCTCTCATAAAGAACGGTGCTCCCTATCAAATTCATAAAGGAAATTTTGTATGGTAATATTGTCTAGTTAATTGACTTCAAGTTTGGTGAGCCTATTTTCTTTTTGGATGCTAATAGCAGCTATGATAAAGTTGCTTTCTATAAGCATGTATATTGGTGAGGTTGAACTTTATCTAAACTCTTTTCTGAAACGGTAAACAAGAATCAAACATGTTTGCTGCATTTTCTTCTACCATGTTGTGTCATTGTGGATTATTTCTTTTCGTTTTTTTGAAAAATGAGTTCATTTTGTTTTTTTTTTCCTTCCCAATTTAGGACTAGATATAGGTGGTGAGATGAACCTAGCTGCTGGCATTCAGGTGGCACAATTGGCTCTTAAGCATCGGCAAAATAAAAAGCAACAGCAGAGGATTATTGTCTTTGCTGGAAGGTATGCTTAGCTATATTTTGTGCTATATTGAAATTGTATTATTTGTAGTTATTTTGTCTTAATTATCTTGATTCATGTTTTTCAGTCCTGTCAAGCATGAAAAGAAGATGTTGGAGATGATAGGGAGAAAGTTGAAAAAGAATAGTGTTGCACTTGATATTGTTAGTTTTGGTGAAGAAGATGAGGGGAAGACAGAGAAGCTGGAAGCACTCCTCGCAGCTGTTAACAATAATGATACCAGCCACATTGTTCATGTTCCATCTGGTCCAAATGCTCTTTCTGATGTACTTATAAGGTTTGTGGGCTCAATTTCATCTTCTTTTTTTTCTCTTTTTCCTTTTTTATCCTTTGTTTCTCTCTTAATATAAGTTCAATCTATTTTTTAATATAACTTTAAGATATTCATGTGTTGTTGCTTTGTGGCAGTACGCCTATTTTTACTGGTGATGGGGAAGGTGGAAGTGGTTTTGCTGCTGCTGCCGCCACTGCTGCAGCTGGTGGTGTATCCGGATTTGAGTTTGGCGTGGATCCAAACTTGGATCCAGAATTGGCTCTTGCTCTAAGAGTTTCAATGGAAGAGGAGAGAGCCAGGCAGGAAGCAGCTGCAAAAAAGGCTGCAGAGGATGCTGCCAACCAAGAGAAGGGAGGTGAGCAGCAAGCAAGCTCACAACATGCAACAATGACTGAGCGTGCCGGTGCAGCAACGTCTGAAGCTGAGAATAAGACAAGTGATTTGATGGTTGGTGTTTTTGTTGCATTTTTATCAATGTGTAATTGCTTGTTTTTCTCCTTGCTGAACTGGAATATAATAATCTATGTGCATTATAATATTTGGTTGGTTGGACTGCTTTCAGAATTTATAGTAATTCTAGGTAATTAAATTGTAAAGGCATATCAGATGTGTAGGCCTGAAAATTCTCAAGGAAGATGGGAATTAACATAGTATTTTTGTTGTTTGTATTGACCATCAAATGGAAACAGGACGATGAGAATGCCCTACTACAGCAGGCGCTTGCAATGTCAATGGATGATTCTGCAATTAGCCATGATGTAAAAGATACAGATATGTCTGAAGCATCTGCAAGTGATCCTGACTTGGCTCTGGGTGAGTTTTTATGTTATTCATTCAGTCTTCATCTAAGAAACAGAGATAATGACGTGGGTCACAATTTAGGCAACGGGCACTGCCATACAGTACAAATAAGTGTCCCAACTCCCATGAGGCATTGAAGTGTGATGTCTGATATCTGTCCAACATGGAAACACAGACACAACTCCTTTTTTAAGTGTCCAGCTCTTTATGCGTCATATTTCTTACATTAAACATGAACACATGTTTTAGCAAATCGCAAGTCTTCTTTTTCACATCCAGTCTTTTATATGACAAATGCCTTGTTTATATATCTTGATGATTTAAGAGGATTTCTTCATGTGTTTGCACTTTAGTGAAGTAGATAGTTCTAATTCCTTTTTGGTAAAAAGAAGGATTTGAATGCGTAGGGTTTGTTTTGTCTGCATATACATATTTACTAACATAACTCCTATTTGTTTTGATGATTTTCATATGCCTACTATGACCTGTACATGGGGTTTAATTAATATACATCTTAGAATTTCTAAGGCACAGTAAAGCTTCAGTGGTGGTTATAATCTTTTGTTGGTTTCTGGTCATTTATTGCTTGCAGCACTTCAATTGTCAATAACAGATAGTGCAAAAGATCAATCAAGCCAGTCAGACATGAGCAAATTGTTGGCTGATCAATCCTTTGTATCTTCTATCCTTGCATCGGTATGTCTAATAAATTCCATGATTATTTGTTTTGTTCTTTTAACATAGATTGATCTGCTGTATTTCATGCACTAAGCGATAATTCATGGGTTCTGCAGCTTCCTGGGGTTGACCCAAATGACCCTTCTGTCAAGGATTTGCTGGCGTCCATGCAAAATCAGTCTGAGGTTAGTCTTTCAATGAAAAAGCATATATTGGATTTTGAAAGAATTTCTTTTAGAAAATTACAGCGCAGGCCATAGTTGGGAGTAAACGTTAACCTTGAACCCCTTTCCCCTTTCTCCCTTCTTTTAATTGTTTTTTTATTAGAAATCCTTTGTGAACTGTTTATGATGTCTTCCCATTGAATGCCTTAAGGACAATAGTTAGCTTTGTTTTTTTAATATGAAAACATAATCAGACCACGCAACCTTGATTACTAGGTTGATTAAGAAAATAAATGTGTTCTTAATAACCTAATTTTAGAAATTATGCTACTCATTACTTCATTGGTGATTTTTTTTAAATGTATTTTCAGGGTTAATATTGTGCCTTTTAAGTATATTATTAGATGTGCTTGCGTAAATTTGCCCTGAAGTGTGTGTGTATATATATATATTATTTTATTTAATGGATAACGATAATTTTATAAAAATACTAATATGCTACCAACCTTATGATGTTTTATGCCTTGTGCTCTATCTTAAATTTCAACATTTTCTTTTCTGGGTGGGGGTAAGTGGTATTTTGCTCAACTTCCTGTGCTGCTATCAGTTTTCTGATTGTATTGTTTATCCAGCCTCAACAGAAGAATGACGACAAGCCATCAAATGAGGAGGAGAAGAAGTAATCTTTAAGAGCCACTTTTCCCTGTATGATTTTTATTTTGTTGGTAGCATTCTTCGCGGCTGTTACTAATCGGGGAACTATTTTACCATGTTCCAATATGTGTCTCTCTGCAGTTTAATTGGAACCCAATCCATGTGTCTCGATTGAATATTGGATGATTTTTAACTTAAAAAATGCTCTTGATTGTCATGTCTTATTCTTGGTTGGTGCTTATCATGTGACGAGGGCTTTAAATGACTGTTTTAATACCGAAGAAAGTTCCAACTATTAAAATGTATTTCAATCTCATCTCCATATTTTGGTAATCCGTTTTAATTCATTTTGTTACCTTTTATTTTATTTTATTAATGTAGATGAATGCTTAGGTTATGTTATACCGGGGATTTATTAGGTGAGTTTTATCATGAATGGTCAAGAACATGTGAGATAGTATTTTTTTTTTTTTAAATTAATTGACCTTTTTAGAAGTCATGTGATTTTGAATTTTAGTTATCCATGTATAGTGGTATGATTTAAAGTCACTCTTTTCTAGGCTTTCTTAGATATGCACCTTTCATCCAATTTTTTGTCTTCAAATTATTTTAAAGTTAAAGCTTGAAATAATTTTAAAAATAAAAGTTATATAATTTTATTTTTTAGCTTAAAAGAAATGATTTGATAAAGGGGGCGAGGATAGTAGGAAGAGTGAAGGTTTAGTTTTTTTCTACAAAAATTCACTCATTTTTTTAAAAAAACTTTTAGTTAAAGCTTAGTTACTTTTTTCATTTTTTTTTAAACTGTGTAGTCCAGAAAAAAAGTTATAACATCATTTCAATGTTTTTGTTCATGCTGTGTCGAATTTTTTTCTGAATGAATTTGAGTTTTCATATATTATATCAACTGCGTAGGATCTTAAGCATAAGACGCTTTAAATTATATGTTTATAAAGCTTATTTACATGGTTGTTAGAACCGGACCGGTTGGTTCGAACAGGTGGTTTGTTCGTTGGGTTTAAACACTAAAATTGGTGTTCAATGGAATTTGGTCATGAATAGGAGAAACGGGAAAGAATTGGCAAAACAGCTAAAAATTGATGGTTGGACTGGACTGATTTTGATGGGTAGACGAAAATCATAATTTTTTAATTTTATTTTTTGTTAATTTATTTTATTTGTTATAGTTTTTTTTATAACAATTTTAGTTATTATTGTCGAATTTAATTTGGTAGTTGTTAATGAATTTTATTTGTCATTGTTGAACTTAAAATATATTAAAGAGGTTTAGCCAGTGGTTGATATATTATGATATATTAGATTTATTTTTATATATAATTTACTTTTGTTATATGTTACAAGTTACAATATTTTGAAGTGAAATTGAATATTCAATTTTATAAATTTATGCATGTGATGTTATTTTTTGTTTAATATTGTTTAATATATTGTATAATTTTTTTTAAAATATTTTAATTGAAACTTGAATTAGCGGTTGAGTGACCAGTCCGATTCTGAATAACATTGCTTATTTAAACTATGCAACTAACTTATTTACTAATTAATTATGCTTATAATTAAGAATTTGTAATTCTTATACGATTTAGTAATTCCATACATAATAAATTTTTTTCAAAGTTAATGTGATTTGAAAATTAAAAAATTAAGTTTATGAACTTGTTCGAAAGCCCTGATGTACCGAAGACCTTAAATAAATGTGTTGGACAATGTGAAACTTTTATTTTAACAAAAGAAAAAAAACTACAATAAACGGTAGAG
Source organism: Glycine latifolia (assembly GCA_013407115.1). Taxonomy (NCBI): domain Eukaryota; kingdom Viridiplantae; phylum Streptophyta; class Magnoliopsida; order Fabales; family Fabaceae; genus Glycine; species Glycine latifolia. Next base: position 6,626,451 of record CM023951.1, read on the forward strand.
CAAACTGCAATTTACATTTCGTTAAGTAGACCCAGGTTTGCTGGACAGTGTTTAACCTACGCGAGCCATTTGATAGTGTTAAACGATTCAACTTGTCACCCAAAAATAGTGCAACTAAGTGAAACTTATAAACAATCTATTGCCACTTAGTTGTGGTTTGATTATAATCAAAGTGAATTATAATATAAAATTATTTTCCCCATTTTCTATTATGTTGCCAGATTGAATAATTTGAATTTTAGAAGCACAATGTTTTATTTAAAAAAGCTGGGAGTAAGGGATCATTTCTATAATTATACCTACAAAAATATAGGTAAAAGAAAAAAAAAATGAAACAACAACGATTAGTTTAGTTGATAAAAAATATATTCATCTTATAAGGATGTCAATAATCTTTAAATACTTTTATAAACACTCTTAACTTTAAGGTCTGACATGATTAAGGTGAATCTCTAGAATTCAAGTTAATCTAAACTTTTTGGTTAGAAAAAAAAATTATATGATATTTAAAAAATAACGCACTTCAGCATGTTGTTTGATATTGCACTGAAAAACAATGCACCCAACGAAGTGCAGCCAATAAATAATTGAGATATTCCTATCCAGTTTAAGGAATGAGGTTTTCATCATTCTCGTCTTTGAAGTTTAAACATGACAATGAAGTCCAAGCCAATGGAGTTTGTACTTTGTACTGAAGAGATGAGACAATTACCTTCTTTCACAGGTATAATGGCTAGAAACAATGTCATTGCAGTTGCAGGGTGACGATCCCCCCAATCCCACTAAAATCAAGTACAAGTATGATTCATAGATCCTCCTTGTAGCTTGGTTTTGATTCTGTTCACTTCGCTAGGATTGGTTATCAGGACAGAGCTAAGCTCAAAGTTGATAAAACTCTTGAAGTTGTGTGGCGTGGCTCTTCAGCTCAGGTTTGGATTGTGCCATCTTTTTTCATCAATTTTTTTTTTTAATTTACCTTTTGTATCTTCTACAGATTTTTGCAAATACTTTTCCTGTTCATGATAGTCCCCCGTGAGGTTTTCATTTTGAAGTCAATGATGACTTTGTCCCCGTACAGGTTCTTACATTTTACTACTCAAACCATTGCAAATGTTGTGCTGCATATTTACTTGGTTACAGCACATTGCTAACTGTATGTTACAACTTACAATTAAGTAATTAACGACTACAGGATGACCCCCTTCTATTTGATTACAATGTTGAACAGCGAGTCAAGGACATCATTGCTGCTGCTATTACACAAGTAGGCTCATTCACTCCAAGATCTTTTGCTATTACTCACTATAGTTTTCTTAGAAAAAAAGATGTGCAAATGTATAATTTTCTTGAATCTATAATAGGCAAATGTGACTAGGACGAACCGTATCATGTGGACAATGGGCGATGATTTCCAGTACCAACATGCATAGAGTTGGTTCAAACAAATGGATAAACTAATTCACTATGTTAATAAGGTTCGTGACTTTGTGTTTATGATGCATACATCATACATCAACAATCCATTTTTGTACATTGTTTTATATCATGATTAGCCATAAATACATGTTTTGTGTGTGTTTTAATCTTGTCAGGATGTCTTGAGATTCAGAACCTTCAAGCCCCATGCAATCAGCTTTTTTTTTATTTTTTATTTTTTAAATGGTCTTTTTTACATATTTCGTGCGGTTCGTACTTAATTTTTTCGTGCTGTATCGCACTAGTCAATTATTAAATTACAGCCTGCAAAAAAGGTAAAAAATAAATAAGAAAGAAATCAATTTAAATATCAAGTTCTTACGGGTATTCGCGCGGGAATCTTTACGCGGAAGTTATAATCTGTCCCACTCGCACGCGTCACTTCTTTATTGGTGCGATCCTTTCCCTCTCGCGCCCTCAAAAAATCTACACTCCATTACTGCAACAGTTGCAACTTTGATCAATGGCTTCTCAAAACCCTAATCAGAGAAATTCTCTGTACCCACAAGTAATCGATTCTAACCCCGATGCTCCCTCACCTCTCCTTAACACCAATCACTCGTCCTCTTCGCAACCCAGCCTCTACCCTTCCGTTGACTATAACGACCTCGTCGAAAACCTATTCCCTGAGGATGCCACCGCCGCCGGCTCCCCCTCTGCGCCGCCGGAGGCCACCGAGGAAGTCCTCTTCCGGATCCCCGGCGCGATCCTCAACCTCGTCGACAAGGACTACAGCGTCGAGCTCGCATGCGGCGACTTCTCCGTGATCCGCCTCCGGCAGGGTGACAACGCCGTCGCCGTGTACGCGCGCGTCGCCGACGAGATCCAATGGCCGCTCGCGAAGGACGCCGCCGCCGTGAAACTCGACGACTCGCACTACTTCTTCTCCTTCCGCGTCCCCAAGGGTTCCGATCCCGATGAAGAAGAGGATGTGCTCAGCTACGGCTTAACGATCGCGTCGAAGGGACAGGAGAGATTAGTGAAGGATCTCGACGCGGTTTTGGAGAACTGCAGTTGCTTCTCCGTGCAGAGCGTTTCGGAGAATGCGAAGAAGAAAGGGGAGGCTCTGGATGGGACTGTGGCGAGGGAGGTTTCGCCGAAGGATATGGAGTCGGGGAAGAAGAAGAAGATGATGGAGGAGCGGTGCGCGGCCTATTGGACCACGTTGGCGCCCAATGTGGAGGATTACAGTGGAAAAACTGCGAAGATGATCGCCGCAGGTTCTGGACATGTTGTTAAGGGGATATTGTGGTGTGGGGATGTGACCGTGGACAGGTTGAAATGGGGGAATCAAGTTATGAAGAAGAGGATCGCTCCTGGTTCGCATGCTGAGGTTAGTCCTCAGACATTGAAGCGGATTAAAAGGTGGGTTATGAATCAATTTCAGAAATTCATTAATATTATTCTTATTTGGATTTAATTTTTTAGTTTTATTTTTATAATGATTTTTACATTATCAACTTGGAGTTTAATTTGTATGTATTTTTAGGGTTAAAACTAGTATGATTTTTAGGGTAGTTGTATTAGGAGGCACTATACTTATCATGACATTTTGTTATTCTTTATACTATCAGTGCATATATTATTTACTCTCACTTCTGATATGACTTTTAAAATAAGAGAAATGGTAGCAATATACTTGAACACACTTTTTTGAACTCATCCTATTTTATTGACTAAAATTTATTACAAATTTTTATAGGTATGCTTCTTATTTAATGATTTTTTTTTCTTCTAATTTTATAATTTTCATCATATAATAGCATGGTCATATATGATGAGTTTAATTTTTATGTATTGTAAGTGAAAATTTTTTAATGTATCAACAATGTAGAAAAATTATTGATGGTATATTTTTAAGGTAATTATTGTAAATGTCAATAAACTTATCATATATATGATAATTTATGATTGAATAATGGTGAAAACCATTTTAAACCATTAATCTATACATTATTTATTCTCTCATGTATGCTTCGAGAATAGTGTTAAATGTTTTTACGCAAGCAGTGATAATTATCAGGGGACATGCCTCTTGTGTCTTCAGTGGCAATATCCTCCTTAAAAAAATTGAAAATATTAATTAGCTTAAATAAAATGATATTTTTCTTTTACCCTAGCTCTGCCCTGCATATTGCTGTCATATCTATATCCAATGTTTATTAAACGAGGAAGTCAGAGTCGGCTACTTTAAGTCGTTATAGTTATCTTTTTTATTTGATCAGTTCGAGTGATTATTTAATTGGCAATTTGGACTTTTGGTTTTATATGTATCACTTTTATAGGGTTAAAAGAGTTACTAAAATGACAGAGAAAGTAGCAACTGGTTTCCTCTCAGGTGTCGTGAAAGTGTCTGGATTTTTCACCAGTTCAGTGATAAACTCAAAAGCCGGAAAGAAATTTTCCAGCTTTCTACCGGGGGAAGTTCTGCTTGCATCGTTGGATGGATTCAGTATGTCAGTTATATTATTGCTGAATTGCTTGAGTTCCTAATTCTAACCAGTAGCCAAATATGAAACATCTTTCAAATATAAAGAAAGGAAGATAGTAGATAACCCTTTGTCTTCTTTAGACAAAGAAAAGATAATGCGAGATTAATTAATTAAGAAAGGAATAAAAAGAGATTAGATTTTACCTTAAGAACTTTTTTTGTCAAATTTAGTTTTGTTTTCTACTTGGTGGCTTCAGATGGATTTTTGTATTCAGGGTGCAATAATATCAGGTACCTTCAATCTAGCACCATTTTGTAATCTCACTTTATTGATAGTGAAGAATTTGGGTGGACTCCGAGATCGGTCCCGTGGTTTTTATTTCTCACATTGAGAAAGTTTTCCACGTTAAAAATTGTGTTGTTGCTTGCATAATTATTGTTTGTGTATAAAGTATTTTGCTTGTGCAAGACCATTCATAACAGGTCCTGGAAGGGGAAATTGGTATCTTTTTCCCAACAGTATTTGGTCCCACATTGCGTATTGATTTGACTTAAATAGTGCTTATAAGGCTTGGTCAGTTTTCAGTGGGGTTTAGTTTTATCCTATGTCCAAATTCGAAGAATAACCTCGGGCTAAAAATATTCAAAGTAATTTAGTATGATTTTCAGTAAAATTGGAAACATCCCATTGAGTTGACAATTTCACATGCTATACATATCCTAAAAACATTTTCACTATTCAATACGCAAGCAACTTTCTTCACATCTTTTAATCTTGGGCATTGTGAGGACTCAGATTGGCATGCATACATCAATAGGTAAAAAAATGGCATTGGCTTTATGGCTAATTTATATGGAATGAGACACAGTCACATTGGTTCTTTGTCTGATTTGACTATAGAGGATATGAACATATGTATGGGTGCTTTTTTGTGATATTATTCAATACATCAGTGAATTTTTTTTCCTTTTTTGGGGTGGGCGATAGCTGCCACCCCCTGCCCCTAGTATGTTCTGCCAGTGCTGTCTCTTGTAGTATCTATTTTCATATCTAGGATGCTCTTCTAGAGAGAGAAAAATGTAATGCAGTTGGTTTGGCAGTGCACACATTAGTAGAGATTTGTTTAGATGGAGAACATAGTTCGGATCTTAGATAACCCATAGTGGAAAAGTTTGTTAGTTGCATTGGTTAGTCATGTTAGAAAGGAGGGGACCGGGCCTGCCGCTAATTAGGTCCATTAAGGATGGGTTTCGGTTATGAACTGTAGACCAGCAACTGCCTATAAATATGAATAACTGTAAACGGTTTAGGGAGACTTTTGTGATTGAGAAAGCAGTGTAAGGAGTGGTTTATGTTCTATAGATTTTAATAATTCTGAAGTTGGGTAGGTTTGAAAAACATTTAAGTGCAGCCCCGATGTGCTTGGGTGTATTGTTAGAAATTGGATATGGGGATCACATATGATGGTATTGTATTTTCACACGGCTGATTCATGTGCATGTGTTCAGTCATTTCTTTTTCATTTGGATAAAGTTATCCTGCAATATGTGGAGATACATACACTTAGTGACTGACAGTGAATTGTTGGATCAGCATAACCCAGGATTGTATGTCATTTGATATGACTGGTGTTAATTGTCAAATTTAGTAAATCAAGATCATTTGCCTTGCCTCTAATCAAACCTCCTTGATTCGTTCACGCAAATATTGTTAGGGACCTCCATCCTTGTCCATAATCAATTTTTAGTCATTTATATTCATTTGACTAACAACTCTTATATGATAGGCACCCAAACATTATATTTGGACTGTTAAGATTAGCCAAGCATGATTTTGTTGATTCTTTATCATTTACGGAGCTAGTTATTGCTTGATAAGTTTGTCCTGGAAAAGTTTGAATTTTCAAATTTACATACCCTCTTATGTTTCAAACTTCTTGTAAATAGGTAAAGTGTGCGATGCTGTCGAAGTAACTGGAAAAAATGTCATGTCAACATCATCAACTGTGACAACTGAGCTTGTCGATCACAGGTAAAGCTTGATATATGCATTATCTAGAGTGTAAAATACCTATAGATTAGGGATTGAATCTGGCGATAGTATAATATTTGCCTTTCCTAAACTAGTGGTTAAAAGTTCTGGCTCTCTTGCTTTACTGCTGTGTTTAACTGATGATATTATTGGAGCATATGCACACAAGTAATTTTGCACTGGTCTGTAAAATATCCACTTCATATACCCAGAGTTCAAGATCTGCATGCTTAGAGTGGGAATTAAAAATTTATTCCATGTATGATCACAAAGAATGCGTAGATTCTTGAACTGACAAATATATAATATCCTAGTGATGTGATACAAACTACGGACTCAAGAAACAAAGTTACAATTATTAAATTGGAAGTACAAGTGTTTAATATCTTGAAAATCCTAAAGCATTCAATACTTCATTCTTTGAGAGGTTAGGATTAGTAATGAATATGATTTTAATTTATTAACATTTGCTCTTAGGCCAGGTAAACTAAATTCTATTTATATGAATGATTTTGCTTACTATTGCCCTAAGGACATTGCTTTTGTTAGATATCACATTGAGGATGTATTAGTAACATTGTTTGTTACACTTACAAAAAAAAAATTTATCCCTTAATCATTGCCTTTAGGAAACTGTATTTCATTTTCAATGACATGCTTTAAGAATTTAAGCATAAAATATAAAAGCCATCGTGCTTGTCTAACAGTTCAGAAGTGAATTTGACAACATATATATAATATACTGCAGATATGGAGAACAAGCAGCTGAAGCAACAAGTGAAGGGTTTAGTGCTGCTGGTCATGCTTTGGGTACTGCATGGGCTGCTTTTAAGATTAGGAAGGCTCTCAACCCTAAGAGTGTTCTTAAACCTACCTCCCTGGCCAAAGCTGGTGCTAAAGCTGCTGCTTCTGAATTTAAGTCTAAAAGTTCCAAGTAATTTATGCCAGGATATCTTCAATACAGGTTTATCCATCCTACAATCAGAAGTTGCTGCTTATGGCTTTTCATTACCCTTTTTTTCTCTAAGAAAAGGCAGAGGAACATCAACGCATGATTTGTTTTTCTTACCATGTGAGAACCCACCATGATTGGTCATGAGATCCACTAGTTATATTGAGAAAAAATATATATTATCTTTCTTTAGCGAGACCATATCTTGATATTGGAAAACATGATTGGATCCAAATCTGTGTGTATATATGTGCCTGTATGTAGCAACTGTATTTATTGCTTGGGCTGTAAGAACTTCACAAATGTATGGTGATGAATGTTGGAAATTAAAATCACTGGTAGTTCTGCTCTCCCATGAAGTGTGTTCTTTGTTGGCATCAGTTGTTTCCCAAGTGCGTTTGAAATCACATATCACTTTCACTCTTTATGGAACCAGGTAGTTTAGTGTTGTTTGTGCAACTTTTAGGTACAGACAAATTTTGAATGCGTGGGTAGACCATTGGAAGTTTTGCAAAATCAGTGCTAGAGGAAAAGCTGCCCTGATAAGGTGTATACTATTTATTGTCACTTCAGTAATTATACATTATTTTCTTCAGATGTTACTTTTGGATCAACTCAATTTATCATAGAATGCGATATATACATTAGATAATTTCCACCAAACTTATTTCTTTTTAACACTTATTCTGATATTTTCTAGAATATTGAGTTTTATCTCTTTACTTGCTACTCACTAGCTGCTCACTGGCTCTTTCCTAACACCGTCGGCTTAGTGAAAAATAAATAATCAGTTATATGACATTTCAGTTCAGCATTTGTGGGAGGTGGGACAATGTTAATTGTTAACACTTTGTTCTACGGACTGACGACTGAGATTGAGCCAACTACCTAACTTTGTCTTCTTTGCAGTGTAGCTATATGGGAAAAAATGGGAAAAAATGAAAAGGTGAAAATAAAACATCTTGTTCTTTATTATTTGCACTCTTTTGTGCACGATAAAGGGTGTAAAATGAATAAAAAAAGTTAATATTTTGTTTAAAATTGAGTGAAAATGTTATGTTAGTTATTTAAACTTACATGTATTATTTTATTAATATTTTCAAAAATTTCATCACCGAATTATTTTTTAAAAATATTTAAGATGTTATTATGCTAATCTTTTAAAAATATTTGTTAAATTAGTCTTTAAAAATAGTAAATGTTATACATATTCTTTTTTATAAAGACTAAAATATGACACATAACTTTTAATTTTTTGGTCCTAAGTTAGACATTATGACCGTCTCTCAAGAAATTAATTTCGCTCGTAGTTTGTAATTATTGGCGGTCTAAGAGAATTTTACACACGATGAAAATCAAACACTAAAATTGAACACTAATTTTCTTGCTTACAATTAATTTAATAATATAAAAGGATAATTTTAGTTATAAATTATTTCTTTGAGGGGATGAATTTGGTTCACAACAATTTTAAAAAATTAATATAGGGATATTTTAAATATCAATTTTAGTAACAAGTTTTCAAGAAATAATAGTAATAGATATAAATTTGAAAGATTAACTTTTTTTAGGAAAAAGATTAACTTTAAAGTTTATTTTTTAAGGGTAAAGTTTATTCTTATTATCATTATTATAGTACGTGAGCGCAAAATATTTTTTATAAACTTTTTGACATCCTATCTTTCAATTGATTATTTATATTTAACAATCTCAATCCGTTACCTTCTCAAACATAAATTTGGAGAGAGAATCAAATCAGTAATGGCCTATGGAATCATGAGTTGTGACATAAGATTAATATTTATTAATTTATTGTGGCACGGGAGGGTAAAGCATGATTGAAGCACTAAGTTACGATAATGACGTTTTATTTTAAATGTGTATCGCAAGCTCTCAAATTTTCGATGGCCATAATAAACTTCTTTAAGTCTTTGCAGCGAATCAAGTTTCGCTTTTGTTTGAAAACTATTCTATTTCAACCTTATGATATATAATATTTTTTGAAAGGCCAAATGAAAATATATTAACGCCACAAAAAGTGAACTACTGCACAAGACTTATAATATATCATATACAAACATGAATCTTTAACCTAAACCTGTCTATATTATAGGATCATACCATTTATAATAACATCCGCTAAAAGATGAGTTATGCTAAAATGGGGCGTGGACATTAATCAGCAAGTCGATTGCTTGAAAAATTGTGGTCTTGGATTACCTGAAATTTTATCACACCACCAGAGGAGGGGATTTTAATTAGAGGGGTCTCTCTCTCTCTGGGGAAATTAAAAATAAACAACGTTTCTAAAAGTTTAAAAAATTGAAGGGTTAAAGCACCCTTGTTCTGATTGTGAGAACACTGATTTATTATGAGAGGAATTTTCCATAATAGTTGGCATTAGAATGATATTATATTTTTTTGGTATAAATATTAGAAAGAATCTTGTTTAGGTTGAATAAGACTATTACAAAGATAAAGTTCTCTCTTTAAAATGAAACCCAACATTTAAACTAAAAACTGTTGATTGAACGAAAATAATTTTACACCAACTGATACATGTAATCGATGGTAAAATTCTAACTGAATATGTTGTATTATTATTAATATTTATTATTGTTTATGGATGATTGATTTGCAAGATATGCTTATATCAAAACCATTCATTCTTGATATATCGTATGGTCATGATTAACTATTTTTTCAGTTACACTATACTGTACTGCTCTTGAGTACATGACAGGTTCCCTCTAGATACTTCTGCTTTACAAAGTCGTCCAGAATAAATGAAATGGAAAAGCCGTCCAATATGAATTAGCACAATGAACTGTGTACATATATATTTGCCAAAAGACATGGATTCCACTTGATTCCCTTCATTGAACATAATCTCCATGATTTGATTGATATTTTGACATTCTTATCTTTCCTCCGATCCGAATGAAGATGATTTCTTTTATTGCTATAAAAATTCCCAAGATATACATCTTTTTAAAAGAGCTATATATCACTGCAAATTAGGAACGAATTTCCCTTATCGTAGACCCTTTTGAGAATCACAACTTAGAATTTCCGCCTAGTTTATGGTCCACGGGAATTTAATTCCTTCTTGATCCATACAATCGGTATCTTTGCATGCCCCCATGGAATATATAAAACTTGTTTTAAGTATGACTGGGGGTGATATTGACAGAATTAGCGCTTTTATATCCACTCTTTTTCCTTTAGTTAGTGCCCTAAGATTTTGTATATCAAGAGCTATTGCTTTACACTGATTGCCGCTATTTCAATTCTTTTTTTAACCAACAGTATCTTTTCAAGAGACTAATTTCTTTTTCATACAAAGTTTTTTTCATTTATAAGGTTTGAAATCAAACTTCTACTTACTCACAAAGTGGGTCTTAGGCTTTACTCAGCCACATAGACACATAAAAAATATGTTAGGTTTGAAAATGTATTTTTATTTAAAAATATTTTCTGCTTCTAATTAAAAATATTAAAGTTGGATGTTAGTTTATCTAAATAATTTTGGTCGTTTTTAGTCCTAACTTTGAAATGTTTGTTTTTCATGTCAAGCACTATCTAAATTCTAAACCATTTTATTATTTATTATTTTCATAAATATATGCAAAAGTACCACATTATTTATAATTTATTTCCTATTTTGAGATATGTATGCAGTAAAAATACTCTTTTAAAATTATTTATGTAAGTAAAAGTAAAAATAAAAAAAATGTTTTTCAAATTAAATACTCCCCAAAATTCTATCGCCAGATAACATTTTCTCGGTATGGAATTTTAAGTGGCCAACCTCGACCATGTTAATTTGGAAAATAATGGATGCCTTCTACGTACACGCATACTTGAATTTTACATATTCTTGTCAAGTTATAATAATTTAATTGAATTGACCTCATCTGTTTTTTGGAAGGAAGAGAAAGAAACAATATAAGAAATAGATTATTAAAATCACAGTACTCATTGATGGAAGAAACAAGGACAAGAAGAGTTTATTAGGTAAAGGAAAGTGCGCCACTTGGTTTAACTTTAAGGCAAGAATTAATGTATGATATTGCTTCTTGTTAGGTCGATCATCTTTTAGCCATGCAATCGAAATGAAATACTGTGGACAATTTTTGGCACCTAGCAGTTCAGACTTCTTCCCACTATACACCATTAAAAGGAGCTAAATTAACCCTTAGCATAATTAGTGGTTCAATTGATCATGCAAAGCCTCAACAACGATGGAGGAGGATACACTAAGAAAGGGAAGGGGTTGATGTGGATTAGTGAGTTGGAGCACAAAAGCTGTGTTCTAGAGGTTTCAGACTAGTCAAATATACCAAGTGCACGCTTAATAGGCCCACATTTTTATCAGCTAAGTTTTCTTTTAATAGCCACACTCATTTGTTTCTAAATATTGTGATCAGAATCGGATCATGTATTGATTACCAGCTACCACCACTTGACAAGAAAACTAAAAATAAAATAATGCCGACCCTTTGGTTCTTTCTTGGTTGACACATTTTGCATTAACTTTCTTTTTTGACGTTTATCCTTTGGGGGGCATGTAGCTGATGCTGAGCCAATAATATATATATATATATATATATATATATATATATATATATATATACACTAGTAAATAAAATAAGTAAACTCAGTCTATGAAATTATAAGCGGGAATAAATTTAATCTTCTATTTTATAAAATTCTCGTTTTAATCTTTATCAAATACTACAAAATATCAATAAAACTGAAACGGAAAAATTAAAATAAATAAAATTTTTCACTATTCGATAATATTAAGAACTATAAATAAAGTCAAGGATTAAAATATATAAAAAAAAACGTTTTCGGTCTCTAAAAATAAAGTAGTTTACTAATTCAGAGAGAAGATGTCATATTTAGCCACTGGTGATTTAAAGCACTTGTGTTCATACCATATGTTCTAGTGTGAACTTGGATAGCCCAAAAGGGATTGGAATGATAGCAATTTTGCTTAATCAAAATGAAGGGACATTATTGTGGAGTGGGTTACTTAGTTTGGAACACTAATCCGTTTGCTACGCAGAAAACAGGGGGCAAAGGAAATTATTCTCTAAAGATTTAAGCTTGGTGATGGTTATGGAAAATGGTTGCATGCTTTAAATTTTCTCGATCTACAAGGTCTTTATATTTTGTTATGGGAGATTTTGGGATCCTATGACGTGCCGCGAAAGGCTTGCATTGTCTCACAACCACCAACTCAAATGGGAAGAACGATCATTGCTTCTAGAAAAGTGCTTCCTAGCTAGAGAAGAGATCCCCCCCTCCTTGAGAGTATGAAGCAAATTCAAAATCGGTGGAAACTTTTTCTTAAATCCTTAGTCCCGAAAGTGTTAAGCATTGTATTATAAATCCTTGAAATAAGGAAATTCTAAATAAATTTTTAAGGTTTTCAACTATTGAAGTCCTTTAACTTAAGGACTTGTTATTTTTGTTTTAAAATATATGATTTTTTACGATAACAACGAGGATTGAAATTAACATAATAGACAAATGACAATTCAAGCAACATTTTTTAGATATTTTTTGTTTGAGAGTTCTTTCGTGAACCAAAATAATATTTTATCCTTTAGTTATAATTATATTTTCACAATATATACACATTTTAATATAAAATTTATGGTAAAAAATTACATATTTTAATTATAATTAAAAAGTTAATATCAATTAGTTTAATTTTTAAATAAACAAACTTTCTCATAAAAAATAAACAAACTTTAATTAATAATTAATGAGTTTAATAATAATTAGGGTAAATAGTTATTTTCGTCCATAAATGTGTATAGTGTTGATAAATTCGTTTCCGAAAGAAGGAAATTCAAATTTTAGTCTCCGAAAATAAAAAAAGTGCGACAAATTTATTTATTCATTAACTTTCATTCGTTACCGTTAATGAAAGAGTATACGTGACATATTTAGAGACAAATTTTTCAGCGCTCTATCCAAAATATAATTTAATCTTCATTTTCCCCTTTTTTTAATCGTTGCAAGCATAACATTACAATAAACACTTAAAAAATAGGAAAGCAAACATAAGTTAAAACAAATATAATATTTATTAATAAGCATAATCTGCTCTGACAATATTAGGTAGTGACAAAATCAAATTGAATCTATTTTTTTGTAAAGAATAATTTAATGATTGTGCATTTTAATTTGTTTGAGTATCATATGTTGGATAAGGTACTTAGTATTTATGTTTATTATTATGTTTATTTTTCTATTTTTTTAAGTGTTTATTATAATGTTATGTTTGCAACTATTAAAAAAGGGGAAGATGAAGATTAAATTATATTTGGGATAGAACACTGAGAAACTCATATCTAAATATGTTAAGTAGCTCTTTTATTAACGGTGACAAATGAAAGTTAACAAATGAATAAATTTATTGTATTTTTTTCACTTTTGAATACTAAAATTTGAATTTTTATCTTTCGGGATAATCTTGTCAACTTCTATATATTTAAGGATAAAAATATCTATTTATCCTAATAAATAAATATGGTTGTTGTTTGTTATTGTTGTTGGGTTTAATAGTTATTGTTGTTCTTCTCCTTATTATTGTTATTGTGAAATCACTCTCAGATAAATTTTATCGTCTATATTATGATTAAAAGAAAGTATGATCTTGTAAAATGATGTATGAAGATTTACGAATCGCAGTATTTCAGTTCATATTCAAAGATGATTAGCTTTTAGACAAGACAGAAAATTCGTTTTTTTTTTACAGCAAACAGAAAATTCGGTTTTAATAAAGTGTAAGAGATACTTCTTATAAATAAATCAACGGGTTATGTTTTACAGAATATCAATTTACTTGTTCACAATTAATACCGATAACATTAATTTCCACTATGTGTTAAACTTTATAAAATTATACCTTTAATATATTTTTATAAAAATAAAAGTTTAAATATGTTTTTATTTCTTCAAATTTAATATGTTTTATTTTTATCATCTAAATTTAAAATTAATATTTTTAATCCTTGTAATCTGAAAGAAAAAATATATATTTTAGTCCCTATGTTCAAATGTCATCTACTTATACAATACCAAAATAATATTTGGGAAGAAAAACATACACATGGTAGAATGTTTGATAATAAAAATTTAAAATCAAATTGAATTGTCATATAAATAATTTGTAACTCATTATCAATGTATGTGAAGTTTCTAATAGCCTTTGGACAAATGATCTAAAATAGTCAGTAATTCATTAAAGTTGTGTAAATTATTCTCTTTTCTTCATTAAATTCATTGCCTCCATTACATGGTCATCATGCTTGCGAGCTTCACATGCCTCCTAAGTCAATAGTCGGTAATTTGCACTTTCAATATGTTTTGGTAAGAACAAACTAGTCTACTTACCTTTAATCATATTATTTGAAAGTGAAAGCTAGTCTACTTGTGAAAGCTAGTCGATCTACTTAACTTTCTACACAAGTGTAGTTTTGAAACCCCTTCGAGGATACTTAAAATCTCATGTCTGCGGGTAATCTTTTCCAGAATGATCCCCCTATGTCCAAGGTTATATATATTTATTTGTGGTACTATTACACACTGTCACTATATATATTAAACATATAGTAAGTGTAATAGTGCCACAAATAAATAATCTTCTAGGTTGAACCGTGCTTGCCATTTAGCAGCCAGACTTATCAATACCGTCACGCTAATAGTATTGGACCATTGGAGTTTCTTGCCTTAGTATCTCATCTACAGTAATCATATTGTTTTTAAATCATTGAATATGAAGTCAGCAAAATGTTTTCAGTTATCAATAACAATTATCACGTTGAGTTTAGTTTCATGGTTCTATAGAAGCTATTGAACTTATCAAAACTTAAGTTCTCAATGAATAACTAATTAGTTTGATAAAAAAATTGACAAATTTTAGTAAATTATTGAAGGTAGATACTTTTTTTTAAAAAAAATCTATAAGTTCAAATGCTATTTTAAGTAGTGTTTGAAATAATTTACAAATTCGTAAAAAAATCATTTGCATATCAAACACTTTTATTTAATCAAATAAAACATAAAATAATTAAAATAACTTGTCTAATTGATAATTATTATGCATACATAATTTGTATATCTAAATCACATAGTAATTATCTATTTTTTTTTCTATTTTAACTCTTCTTTTTAGTTAAAAGTTAAGAATCTAGCTCTTGCTGAGTTTTACCATGTGGATGCTAAATTTAGTAAATTTAATAGTGTTTTGGTTCTATTTTTTGTAGAAAGTGTCATAGTTGGAGATTGGAAGATGTTGAAGAACTAAAACAGTGTGTTCAGCGCAAAGGAAAGGAACCAATCTGGAGGTCAGTTATAATGTGCATGCATGCTAAGCGCGCATCTGGAGGCTTAGTGTGCGGTCACTTAAGTCAGCTGGACTTTGTATACAGGCTTAGCGCGCACATGCATGCAGACTTAACACACACATGCATGCAAGCTTAGTGTGCACATGCAGCCTTATCGCACCGTCATTGTCGAAAAACATGACTTTGTAGCAATTTGAAGATAAAAAAAGGGGGAGAACTGTGCAAAGAAAGAGACAAATAGAAATAGGGTTAGGGCATGAGAGAAGAGAGAAAATCCACTTAGTTAAGGATCCCATCCTCTATTTTCTTTTATTCATCTTGCTTCCTTCTTGTATTTGTAAGCCTCTCATGACAATGAGAGGCTAAATCACCCATTGTTGAGAGCTCAGCAACCAAATACTCTTGATATAATGATTCTCACTATTTATTTAATGTTATTTTAATATTATTGTCTCTTTTCTGAGTTTATTATCTTATTTATGATTTGATCACTCATGCACATATATGTTATATGACTTATGATGCATTGGAAAATGTTTGCTCCCTAAGAACTTGAAAAAAGCATTTAGGTAATCCATGTCTAGGGATATAAGAGTATTATTTAGCCTTAATTATACATCTTTATTCTTAAAACAAATTATTTGATGTAGCTCTTAAGAGATTATGAGTGAAATTAGGTAATTTAGTCTCTTTCACATGAGAGATCATGATTAGAGTAAGTTAGTGGATGAAGGTAATAATTGAAATAATGTTAAATGGTGAAAATTTTCTAACATTTCATCAAGAGTAATTTCGGTAGATTGAACCCTTATCATGTTCTGTATTTTGCATCAACCAGCCATCACTACCCCAAGTATTTATGTTTTATCTCTTTAATGTACTTTGCTTAATTATCTTTATTCATGTTAAATTTTATATTTTCGCATTAGTATTAGAGAAATATTAAATTTAATTTATTATTCACTTAAAATTAGACTATATAAACTTTGAGTACAATCAAAGTCTTTGTAGACTTGACATTCGAACTTCCCTTTTTAATTATTACTTGAACAAATTGGTGCATTGGCCAAAAAATTAACACTAATCAAATCTTAATCAATCATGGTAACAATAGAAACATTTGGGTTTTTTTTTTTTTACTGAACATAGGTATTTGGTTAAGAAGCTCATTTTAAATAAGTTACTAACTTTAAACTGTTGATTTGATAAGATAGTGGAAATATAATATAACTTATCTTATAAGTTAGGAGGTACACATTTTTTTTCAATTTTACCCCATTTAGTTAATTTCTAAACCTGGAAATTTCTTGGTCATTGGGGTTTCTTAATTGTCCCCTTTTTACATGTAGTTGTGGTTCAAATGACGCCAACGGTCGTTTTGGGCAAACCCAACCCAAGTGTGGGTGGCAAATGTGGCATATGATGAAAGCCATAAGCGTCATGGATAAGGAATAAAACACCTCCACTTAATAAAATCAACCCTCTTGCTACTGCACTGCCATACAACACACAAGTGCGTAATGACACAACAAAATGAAATTTGAAAAGTATAAGATTAATTTGTTATTCATTAATTCTATTTTTTATGTGTAAAAATAAAAAATAGGTATTAAAAAATGTATAATAACTCACTCATTGTTCAACTAACCAGTTGAGTTAGATTTTTTTTCATTATTTCTAATTTTAATTGCATTCCCTTGGACTATGTATATGCTTTAACATCAAATAGTTTCCCTTCTTATATTTGTTCTTTTGATTAAATCATCTAATAAGTGAAGTCGGTTGAGTTGATCAATCTTAATTAATCCCCATAAATTAAGTTCAAATCCAGCTCGTGTTCTACAATGTTATTATAAAAGAGTTTTTCGTGTATTATTAGTATAATTTCTTGTGCTATTAATCAATTAAAAATTATATTAAATATAATTTTTAAAACAATTTTATAAAATTAATAATATATAAAGCAATATGCGATTAGCTCACATTGTGAAACACATTTACATTGGGTATGCTAATTAAATTCTATTATAAGTGATCTTCACTATAATTGCTATTTTGTCCTTTTTTATGAAAATTTATAGTTTGTCCTAACGCATGACATAGGTAAAAAAAAAATAATGTTGTAATAGAAAATGTCACCAGTGAAAGATGGTATAAAAGTATGGCCTGATAATTTTAGAAATAAAATGAGCTTATTATGTCTTTTCCCTTTGATCTCCAACAGTCCCTCTTTTAGTTGTCTATTTCTTAAGATTAGTATTTTTTTTTACAATCTAGGAAATTAAATTAATAAGCTAATATATTTTATTAAAAAATATTAATCAGCGGTTGAGATTTAAAATTGATCATTCATAAAAATTATTATGAAATAAGAGGAATGAGAGATAATAACAATTCTTCTACATCTTCAAAAGTAAGTAAAAAAGAAACTCAATAAAGGAATAAAAATGTTAAAAAATGCTAATATAATTAAAAGATAATAGATAAAAAAAAATTAAGAATAGAAGGTTAACACACACAATAGAAATATTTCTTTTTCAATTTATTTCATATTAAAAAATTAATTTAAATTTAAATTCTAAACCAATTGATTAAGAAATACAAATGATCATTTATATGTAAAAGTTGTTATTGGTATAAATTTTTAATCTTTAGGGGAAGTTTTATCTCTTCGCACTTATCAGTATCAGTCTTCGCTTTTCTTTAGTAGAGTATAATATTGGAATGCGATAAAAGATGTTCTCAATGTATATCTAATATGAATGCATTATAAAGATAATAAAAGGATGCATTTGTTTTTGGTACAGAAAAGAATGCATTTTGTTAATAAACAATATGTTATGAAATTATTAATAAATCATCAATGTATCGATACGCACTCACTCACTATATATTGAAAACTTAACACATACAGAGAGGCTTCTCTGTTTGACACGCAGGCCAAGCATAAACAAGTTGGAATCTCTAAGATGTGTTGCTTTATAAGCTCATGCTCATAGCTTCTGCAGTGAGTTATGGCAGAAAACAAAGACGAAATCTATTCTGAATGTTCACCAGGCTCAACCTCTCCAATGGGTAGCAAGTACAGATACTTGTTTCATAGATTATGCGGTTGTCACACTTCATGGAACAAAAACAGAACCCCAAAGGATCGAAGAATTTTCCAGAGAGATGTGGAAAAAGAAGAATTCCAGTATGCTAGTAGTCACTGTCTCTCATCCTACTACAGTGTCTTTGTGGTTCGACTAGCAATCATGGTCAGTCATTTTTTTCCCCTTAAATTTTTCTAGTAACTCAAAGATTGACATGTAGAAACATATCTTTTATTAGAGATTACATAACTGAAGCCAAGAAACTAGTTGTGATGGAAAGAGTGCAAAATTAATAATCACTAACCACGCTATTATTTTGTTTTCATGCAGGTGATGCTAGCCATCTTGATAGGGTTGCTCACTATACTGACATGGCATTTCACCAAGATTTATACAGCAAAATCACTTAGCAGTTTGGCATATGGTTTGCGTTATGAACTTCTGCAACGTCCCGTTTTGAGGATGTGGAATATTTTAAACTCTACTTCTGAAATTACTACAGCTCAGGTCAAACTGTCTCAGTATGTGATCAGACGTCACAGCAATCCTGCGACTCAAGCAGAGCAAGTTGAGGTTGAATCTAAGACACATACCCTTTTACAATTACAAAGTTAAATTTAATACTTGAATCATATAGTATTATTTTGATGATTATAAATTGGATATTAATAACTATGTTATATATGTTAAAATGAAATTATATAATAAGGTATCAACTGATTTTTAAATTGCACCAAAAAATTTAGATTTGTAGTAGTTGATTTCTCGATCAGAATTCAGAACTTTCAATCTAACAGTTTGAATTGATCAAATTCAGCATCATAAAATTTATTAAGTGGATTCTTGTGTTTGATACAATATTAGCACTTACCATATCAACCAATTATGTCTTGTTTATTTGTAATGTTGTAACTCTAGCAGCTGTATGAAGCGATGAGGGCTGTAACATGGGCGTTATTTGCTAGTCGAAAAGCTCTAAACTCTATAACTATCAATTATAAGAATGGATTTGTTCAAGCGTTCCACAGAGATCTTAAGGACAACAACACATTTTACATCTATTCTGATCTGTCAAATTACTCCATGGGTGCTAGCAACTCTAATGAGGTCTATTCCATTTCAAAGCATCGAGCTTGGGATGATAAAGGCCTTCATGGTAACTATTCTGCAATCTGGTACCGAGAACCACTTGACCCTGTGAGTGGTGAAAAGATTGGAAAAGCTATGAAAATTGCACCTGAAGACTTGATCAACATTGCTGGACTTTCCCAAGTGCCTGACGGTGTAGCTTCATGGCATGTCGCGGTGAGCAAGTTCACAGATTCACCATTGCTTTCAGCAGCATTGCCAGTTTGGGACTCTTCTAATAAGACTATTATGGCGGTTGTGGGGGTCACAACTGCACTTTATAGTGTAGGACAGCTAATGAGAGAGCTAGTTGAGATGCACAGTGGCCATATGTATTTGACATCTCAAGAGGGTTACTTACTTGCAACTTCCACTAGTGCACCTCTACTGGCAACTTCAACAAAGCCTCCTAAGCTTAAGATGGCTGTTGACTGTGAAGACAACGTAATTCGACTGGGAGCTGAATGGTTACAGAGAACTTATGGGAACAATTTTCCTCCAAGTCATGAGATTCATGTAGAGAATGTCAAGCTAGGCCACCAGAGATACTACATTGACTCATTCTTCCTAAATTTAAAGAGACTTCCTTTGGTAAGTTTGAAGATACATACTACACCTATTCCTTACATTTGATCTTGCAAATAACATTACTTTTGATGATAAGGTAGAATATTGTAGGGAAAATTTATGCATCTATTTCATTTCTGTTTTAAGTCACCAACTACACATTGTACAGGTAGGTGTGATCATCATACCAAGAAAGTATATCATGGGGCAGGTAGATGAAAGAGCCTATAAAACGTTGGTTATTCTGATATCTGCATCATTATGTATTTTTGTCATTGGATGTGTTTGCATTTTGATATTGACAAACGGAGTATCAAAGGAAATGAATCTAAGAGCAGAACTGATAAATCAACTGGAAGCAAGAAGAAAAGCAGAGGCATCAAGCAACTATAAAAGTCAATTCCTTGCAAACATGAGGTTTGTTTTACAAGTATAGTTTTGGAAACATAAAAGAAGTGCTTGGTTTATCCAATTTATGATATCTAAATTTAATATTTAGAGAACAAGGAACAATTTATCCACCAATAATCAATGGCTTGAAGGCAATTACATGTACATATTTTATGTATTTCTACAACTTATTGTGTTATGAAACATGTTGATTGGTTACTATAAACTATATCCTATTTATGACACTGTACTCAAGCTATCCTAATGACATATCTTTTCATTTGGATTACAAGTCTGAGATGATCTTTTCATTGAGAATTCACAAATTTGCTTCATGGTTTCTTTCTTTGGTGTGTTACAGTCATGAACTGAGGACACCTATGGCAGCAGTAATTGGGTTGCTTGACATTCTCATATCAGATGACTGTCTCACAAATGAACAATATTCAACAGTTACTCAAATAAGAAAATGTTCAACTGCTCTGCTCCGTCTTCTTAACAACATCTTGGATCTGAGTAAGGTGAGATATTAGCTAAATATTTTGTTCAAGAATAATTAAAAACTAATTCCAAGTTTCTTTACCACTGCACTTCTGCCAAAAGCTTCCTAATAGTATCAAGACTTTAGGTGGAATCTGGAAAACTGGTCCTAGAAGATGCAGAATTTGACTTAGGAAGGGAACTCGAAGGGCTTGTAGATATGTTTTCTGTTCAGTGCATTAACCACAATGTGGAGACTGTTTTAGACCTGTCTGGTATGATTCTCATTTTGGTAGTATGAGAGATTTTAATCTCAGTGAAAAGTAGATGATTAGAAGTTCTTTTAACAAGCTTTTAATCCATCTAGCCAATAACTATTATCCTGCAGATGATATGCCAAAGGTAGTCCGTGGTGATTCTGCCAGGGTGGTTCAAATATTTGCAAATCTGATCAACAATTCAATCAAGTTTACTCCATGTAAGTCAACAATTTAATGTTCTACTTTTGTTACAATAGTGGTAATGAAAAAAATATAAAAATGTTTAGCAGCTTGAAATAAATAATAATAAATAAATAAAAGTGTCGCAAAAATCTAAAATTGCTTTATTGGAAATGACTTCCATGTTCATCCCCCAAAAGTTTGTTACAAATTTTAACATTGGCCGGTTCCATTGCATTTCCTGAAGCATGAGGTTAGAAGGTGATAAAAAGGCTTCTTCTTTTCAGGCGTGTTTCTCTTATGAGGAGTACTACATAATGGCTGGACTACAATTTGAGAGTTAGTTTTGGTAGTTTTGTAGTTAGCTCCTACATTGTGTAAGTTGTCAATCATTTGTGGGTTATCTGAACCCTATTCTTTCCTTCTATAATGAATTTTACCTAAATTTCTAAAACAAAGTATTGAGCGACGATCTTTGATTTTATTCATTTTTCAAAAAATAAGTATCATCTTATTTAAATAAACTTCATTAGTGTGTGGAAGCATCAAAGTTGGTGATCTTCTGTTGCTGAAGACATTTGTGATCATGTCAACATTCATTAGCAAGTTCCCTCAAAATCCCAAATAATTTTAAATGGGCCTATTTCTATGATGAATCAATAATGCTCTGATAAAAGACTAATCTAAACTCTTTCAAATGTGTTGCAGCGGGTCATATTATTCTGCGAGGATGGTGTGAAAACCAAAATTCTTACGTTGGTAGTCCTCTTGACCAGAAGAAATCACGGAGTTTACAAAAGTGCATAGAGAGGCCAAATGCAAACCATGCAAAGAGAACATCTATGAAAGATAACAAAGTGATACTTTGGTTTGAAGTTGACGACACAGGCTGTGGTATGAACCTAAAAGCTTGTCTGAAAAACAAAACAGAACCATCCCTTTTGTATCAAAATAGAAAAACAATCTAAGTATAAACCACAGTGATTTTCTTCCTATGTATGTGATATAGGTATTGACCCAAGCAAATGGGATTCTGTGTTTGAAAGCTTTGAGCAAGCTGATCCATCAACTACACGACTGTAAGGAATTTAAATTTTCAACAAAGATAAAGTCTTATATAACTTACTTTTAGCTAACAAATGAACATGATGTTTCTTAAAAAAAATGAACATGATATTATTATATGAGATTGTCATCAAATGTCATTAAACTTCAAAATTGATATGAAACTTGTATCCAATGGTTTAAAAACCTTTTCAATGCTATGGGCTGAAGATTTATGGAGTTCTGAAACCTTTACTCATTTCAGGCATGGAGGCACTGGTCTTGGTCTTTGCATTGTGAGAAACTTGGTGAGTAAGACCTTAATGTGCTAATTTTCACATAAGTAAAGTACACTTATCAATTACCATTCATCATTCATAATGAATGTGTCCAATGAAAAGCAAAAACAGAAAATGTGTCTGCACTGCACAAATATATGACCACATTATTTAGATAAGTGAAGCAATAATCAGCAACTTGTATTAAAAGAACAATAACAAGAGCATTGTTTTAGAATGAGTATGGTTTCATGTCAAGGTTTATCAATTCCCTTAGTATGTGTACTTTTGTCTTCTGGAATAAATTGGGAGACTTGAATATAATTTCCTTTGATCTGATCACTACTACTGTGGGGTGGCAGGTTAACAAGATGGGTGGAGACATCAGGGTTGTCAAAAAGGAGGGCTCAGGAACACTGATGCGATTATGCTTGCTTCTCAGTGCGCCAATGGATATCACAGAACAACAGTGTGCAGTAGATTTGACAGACAATGGCTTAGTGGTTAGTAGAATCACTCTTCTGGGCCAATAATATTTGATATAAGAAACATAATATGGTTATGTGCATGTTTGTGTATGTAATAGACTATGCATTACTGAGACTCCAAAAAGGAAAAACTTTTGCACAGTTGATAACAGTGCAACTGCTGCTGCAGTCTTTTAGTTGACTTTGTAAGTACCAAAGCAAAAGCAGAATGTCATCAGTCTTTTTTGTACCTCTGTATCGTATAACAGGATATAATTTTGTTAAAAAGAGAGACCATTTTTTGTTAACCATAACTAGTGATCCTGTAACCAATTATGACAGATCCTTAATATAATGAAAATAATATCTTTCTTTCTCTAACATTACCATATTCTTGTACCCAATTGTTTTTGAACCAATCATATTCTGTTATTCACTAACATGAAAGGATTTATTCAAAATTAGAAGAGGATACGAATCCCATAAATAATTATGTTTTGTTTAGCAAAAAAATGCATTGACTTTTGCTTTGATTTTATAAATAAAAGTAATTCATATTTAAAAATATATTGTTACATAACTGTCAATGTAGGTACTGCTTGCTCTGCAGGGCAGCATGGGTCGATTAATTACATCCAAGTGGCTACAGAAAAACGGGGTGTGCACAATGGAAGCATCTGACTGGAACGGACTAACTCAAATTTTGAGGGAACTCTTTCATGCAAGAAGTTCAGTTCATAATACTGACTTTGATGCACACTATCCAACAAAAGAGGAATTGAAGTCTAAACTACTCAACATACGAGATATGAGGAACCCGATTTTTGTCATTGTTGTTGACATTGGACTACTTGACTTGAGTACAGATATATGGAAGGAACAGTTTAACTTCCTCCACAGGTACTTTGGTA
Organism: Glycine latifolia; assembly: GCA_013407115.1. NCBI lineage: Eukaryota > Viridiplantae > Streptophyta > Magnoliopsida > Fabales > Fabaceae > Glycine > Glycine latifolia. Next base: position 6,650,508 of record CM023951.1, read on the forward strand.
GAGCAAAGTTTGTATGGATGTTAAATCATGACACTTCCAATACCATAAAAATGGAGCTCCGTAGGAAAGGGCATATACTTATGGTTAACAAACCCCTTTACAAAGCAAAAATGATTCATATCTTGAAAGCTGTCATAAATGAGAGAAATCTTGAGCTACAAAAGAAAAACATGCTAGCTCCAAGGAACACAATGAAAGAGGGTGATTTGCATGAGTTTCTTGAGATTGATTCCACTCATTTTGATGGTGCTAGCTCTGATGATTCTGACATGTATGAAATAAGTAGTTCTAATCCCGTTAGTGCTAATGGAGATAAACCAGTTGAGAAGCTAGACATCTCTCATCCATCATCACCACACCATATGAATAACTGCCTAATTAGATTAACAAATGAAAATGAATGTTTGGAAGAACATAATTTGAGGAAAGAAGAATCTTCTAATCCCAGCTCCAGTTCTGCCACTGAAGACAACCAACCTAAATCACTGTACACCAAAGAATCATCATCCATTTCAACAGAAGATCAGGATGAAGATTCTGAATGTGGGGACACAAATAGGGTCACCAGCTCAAGTAAAGCAGTAGTAGATGGAAAGAAATCTCTTGAGGGCCTAAAGATTTTGCTTGCAGAAGATACACCAGTACTTCAAAGGGTTGCTACCATAATGCTTGAAAAAATGGGAGCAGATGTTGTTGCTGTAGGTGATGGACAACAGGCAGTAGATGCTCTCAATTGCATGTTCACTGCTGAAGACTGTAGAATGGAATCACTCCAGAAGGAAAGAAACACAAGATCTCAAACAGAGATTTCGACTTGCCGTCCATATGACTTGATCCTAATGGATTGTCAGGTATGAGCTAGAAAAAAAATGCATATCTCTTTAATTTTAAAAGTTTTAGGAACACAGATCATGCTTATAAAAGAATACCAACAGAAATTACCATAGAATTTGAAAGTTTAATTGTACTTTTGGTTCATTTATTATCATCATTTTGTGAATTTAGCCCTTCCATTTTTTTAACAAATTTATTTTGATGTGATACTCTATTGTAGTGTTATGTTAGTGCATCCATGCTAATGTGGCAGTGTAATAAAGAGTCAAATTAACATTTCCTTCAAATATTATATCTCAAGTTAATGAAAAACAATTAAAATTGCACAATTAAATTTAAAATAGTAAGGAATCAAATTCACAATAAAAGATAAAAATAAGAGAACCAAAATTTAAGAAAAGATTGTAGCAAGTAACAAAAGTGTAATTAAGTCAAATGTTAATATATATGTATAGATAACATTTTCTTTTTTACAGTAAGTGAATAAGAGTTTCTAATATTTTGATTCTTTGCTTCTTTGTGGAAACAGATGCCAAAGATGGATGGCTACGAGGCAACAAAAGCAATCAGGAAATCAGAAGTGGGAACAAGCAGGCACATTCCCATTGTTGCTCTTACAGCACATGCAATGTCATGTGATGAAGCCAAATGCCTAGAGGTGGGCATGGATGCTTACTTAACAAAGCCAATTGACTTCAAAATGATGGTGTCCACCATTCTTTCACTCACTAAAAGAACATCTTGACTTCTCTCATACGGCCCAAACTAACAAAGGGTTGGCTCACGCAACCTGGAAATTATAGAAGTTTACGGTATATTATTATAAAAAATTAAGTATTTCATTGTCCGGCTCTTCACTATGCGAATGTATGGAAGATAAATATTATAAACAGTTTTATCCTTATATATACAAAGAGACTGTTTTCAAATTTGAACACATGATCAACAAATCACCAAAGCACAACTTTATATTATTTCAGTATTTGCGCTCACCACATAATATTATTATATAGACATAAAAAAATCATAGCTTGACATATGTCTTTGTAATCCAATTTTCCTGACTCTTACTCTCATTTGGTAGCTATAAGGAAAAACTATATTTTTATCCACATAGGGCCGCGATGTCTTTATCGTCATTTATACCCATAAGAGAAAAGATATTCCTTAAAGTCCATGCACCTGGAAATTTTCCATATCAAAATTTTTTCACAACAATCGTAACCTGTAAGTCAAGATTACAAAAACTTTGAATATGATCAGACAGAATACGTAATGATTAAATTAAATAGAAGAACATGCAACTAGACAAAATTAGTACAAATAAACAGAGGAACGCAACCAAACAATTTTAGCAAACATGCATGGGCAAATCAAGTATCAGGGTAAACAAGACTTACTGCGCATGATATACTTACTTTTCTCCCTGTAATAAATTCAATAGTTGGACCCCCAGAGACCTCTATGGCAACAATACCGGCTAGCTGAAATGCAAATCCAACCGTATAAGAGTTAATATAATCAAACTTAATTTGATTTTGGATCCCCTATTTTCTAGTCTGATTAAGTTGTTTAATAATCACAATATATATATAACTTTTTTTATAAACAAATATAAGTTATTAGTATGTTAATTTTATTAGTAGATTTTTGCTTCTTTTTTTTTTCTTTACGATCAAATCAATATTGCGGAAACTAATTAAAATAACCTGGTAAAGGTCCGCGTATGAAACTTTCTTTGAGTTTGGCCTTCACTTGCTCTGTTTAGGAAAGAAACCAATTAAGATAAAAACGAATTAATTAAGAGCTAGAATAAACGAATTAAGAGCTAAAATAAAAACGAATTGAGTGAAAGGAAATTGACCACATAATTGAGTTGCTTTTTCCAATCCCTCGTTTGAATTGCTTCGTGATAGAACCGTTGGGGCCTCCTGTTCTGGTTCCGGTATCGTAGGTGGCAGCATCGTTCCACCTATATAGTGTATGTAATTAATTAGGAATGTACATTGTATTGAGATTTTAAATTTTCTTTTTATTAAAAAAGTATTAAGTATTTAATTAAGACTTTTAATTAAATATCTTGTGATACTCAATCGTATTTTGTAAAGATGGTGTCCAAATTTGATGATGTCTAATTCAGACTTTTTACAATTGTGTCTTTTCCATGTTTTTTCAAATTATTGTTACGAAAAAATTAACTTCAAAAATTATATTTAAAGATAATTTTGTTTACAAACATTACTTGATTAGTATGATACATATTTTTTCTGGAATTGATTTTCTTGTCTGGTGATAACTAGTTTGCCATATGTTGTATTAGTAATTTAAATGAGAAATTTGTAACCAGGAAATAACACAAAAGAAAGTGTAAAGAGGTGTAACATTTCTTGTAACTTTAAATTTTCGTTAAAATTCAGTCCTTAATTTCAAATGTTGTAGAGTCATGTAAATTATTTCAAATTTTATAAATTTTTATAATATAAATCTATTAAAATTCATCAATTCACAAAATCTTGATTATAAAAGTCATTTAAAAATAATTTATAACATTCTTACGTTGTTTTTTTTATATATATAAAATCTAAGTGACTTTTTATACCAAAATAAATAATCTTTTAAAACGACAGTTCCTTTAGAAATTAAGAAGGGAAAGTAGTAGTGAGTGATGCACGCTAATCGAAGCATGAGAGGGGCGCATTGGTTGCTGGTGATGAAAGCGCGAAGTTCACGTCGAGCCATCTCTATTTCCTTGAGATACTTCTCGTCAACTACAACAGGTTCCGCCATTGTCAAAGTTACTTTCATGAACTCTTCAAATTGTTTAGATTGCGGTTGGGTACGCGTTGCAGGTGCTTATTTTTACATGCATGCCCGTACGTGAATGGTTACTTAACATATATATAGATTAATAATGCGTATAAGCGTTTGTGTTGTGTATATGGGGGAGTGGTGTGACCTGAGAATAATGACAGAATGCGCGCCATGACCATGTGTATGTGCAGACTGCGAGAATTTAACTAAAATATATGGTTTATTTTAATAAAAAAAAATACTACTCTCGATGCTCTTCAAACAATTTATGAAAAGGAATTTCAGATAATTAGTGATATCAGTCAAAACAATTTCACCTGATAGCATCACTTTGAAGAGTGTTATTAATTTAGAGTGGCACTTTCAGGAGGAGTTGTGTTGACTAATGTCACTAATTACTTACATAACAGAAATTATTGGATTTGATAAATTATTTAAAGATCCGATCAAAGTAGTATTTTATTTTTTTATAAAAAAAAAATATATGGGTCAAATTCTCTGCAGACTGCATGCACTCTGCGCAGTAAGGAACAGCCTTCAATAGTTCAGTTGCAGGGTGCGTGTGATGTTTAAGAAAAAATTATTAGTAAGTGCAAAAGACACCACAAAATAACTTGATCCTTAACTATAAATACCTAAACAAAAATCAACCAGATTTGTTGTATAAATAAAAAATCTGTCTTTTTGTTTGACCTTTAATTTTTCTTTTGCTTCTTCCTTTTTTAATTAATTAATTGACATTATTTTCATTTTTATATCTTTTTTTTTACTTTTTTTATTTTTATTAATTGTCATGGACTATCCCTAAATTTTATTTTTCATTTTCATGATGATAGGTGATTAGTTGAATTCGAGAGTACAAATTATCGCGTTCACTACATTTATGTACCACTTATTTAATTTCAGTTTTTAAGATTTATATTTTAAATGACGACCATAATTTTTATATAAAGAAATGCATTGCTAATATTATCATGAAAATTTTTATTTTCAACCTTAATTCATTCTTATAAATACAAAACTATATGTTATTACCATTTTATTTTGCACATTTAGCATGAAAATATATCTTTATCTTCGATCTGTATATATAAACTAGAATAACTATCTTAAATAAAAATAATTTTAAAGAATTATTTTTAAAAAAAACGTTTTTAAATTTTTTTTCTTAAACAAAAGCATCTTTAGTAGTTGTTATCACTTTTATTGATCATACTTAAATGTTATTCCTAATTTCATATATTAAGCATTTATTTTTATTTTTATTCTTTCCAAATATATATTTCTTAATCTTAAATTTAATTATTTAATAACCAATTCAAAAATATTCCTTCTCACTTATAATGATTGATTATCTAGCCTTCCATATCTTCAAATTACACATTTTAAAGGTTTAAAACCCTTCAAAACATTCAATTCACGACTAGTTCATATACTTAATCTATATTTTAATACTTTAAATCTCACATTTATTTTGTCAAAAATTGTAATATATCAAAATCTTTGATTTTAGTGTCTAACCTTTTAATTAAATATTCAAAAGGATTTACAGTAAAAAAAATATTTCTTTAGGATTTATTATACTCTTCTTTGGTAGGAATCGAAAACAATTTTATAAATTTACAACATTAACGCACTTTATTCAATCAACTGATTTAGATTTTTTTTTATATTTACTATACTTTAACATGTTATTCTGAGTTTTGAGAAACTCCAAGAAAATACAATTGCAAACTTATAACTAATTATTGGTTTTGACCTAATAATAAACATTTGATTTAAGGATTTTTTAAATGAGCTAAACAAGCTTGACTGATGTTAAAAATTAAAATGCAAGGGATGGAGCTTTATTGGTTCATTATTTAACTCTAGTTGCAATATTTTATTTTACCACTTGAAGTCCAAAATTATGATTGGACCACCGTTGCATGATATTAATTTTCAAAAAGTAATTAACATGTAAACCTATTTAGACAAAAACATAAAGATATAAAATGAAGATTATATTTAAGGAACATTTGGAAACTTTTGAAGTGCACAAATTATATACAAGCTTTTTTATTTTTGGGAAAGAAGAAAATCAAACAAGTGTCCTGTTGTGGGGACTAGAACATTTATGTTAATAATAGTCTCTTTAATTGGTTTTTTTGTTCAGTTCACGTAAGTAACCCAAGATCACCGCGGTTAAGACAATAGCAAGTCCTATAACTCCCTTGGCCAATATGGAACGATGATTCTTGAAATTGAAGCCTAGCTCTGAGAGTTTTTTGTGTGAGGTTGCATAATCTGAGAAAAAAGCATCTTCATCCTACATAGTAAAATTGAAATTGTTAGCTAGTGTTAACCAAAATTATTTTATTATTATAGTGATAAAATAAAATAGTGACAGTAAAATGTTTCCAACTCTTTGTCTGCAGTTACCTTCGCATATAGTTCAACATACTTGCGGAAATTAGGATCTTCAACTAGAGCCTTGTCTGTGGGAAGCTTCAATAAATCTTTTGACTCCTCTCTCAGCAATTCCCTGTTTAGTGTTATGTGAAATTTCAATTATTTTTATTTTTATACATTTTAAATAAACAAACACATGACGTATGTAGTGTAATTGAACATCTTACACAAAATAGGAATTATCAAACTTCAAAGGGTCCTTTGTCCATTGACCATGAAAGTCAGAACGATCTTTATGTGCCTTACCCTTAACCGAATACAAACAATTGAAGTGAATTGGATGAGATTAAGTGTATACTTTAACTTAAAGAACTCCAGGATGTAATATTGTTTTTACCAAAGTGTGACCTCCGGATAGAGCCACAATGTCTTTGTCACCTAGACCCATGCGATAAAAGATCTCTCTTAAATGCGACGCACCTGAAATTGTTCCATATACATGATGAATTTTTCTTAGAGATTAATGCATGTATCCAAGGGTGTAAAATAATATTTTTCGTTATCCAATTATAAATTATTATTTACATTATTTTTAAATAATTATTTTAAAACTTAATAAACTTATAATATATAATAAATTATAATTAGAAATATCAGTGTATAGTTAATTTTTTTCATTCCTAGCAACTATAACTCAAATTTACTATATATAATACTTTGGGTAACGTTAAACAAAAACACACGATTGCTACAAAGAAGACCGTGTGCATTAATTAATGAATTTTTTTACAAGAATCAAATTTCAAAAGAAAAGACGAGCATATATATATATATAGGATCACCAAAAAAAATTCGAATATTTATATAGTAGCAAACATGCATGGGCAAATAAAATCATTTGCCAATTATTAAATTTATTAAACAAAATTTCTATCAAACGATTGTCCCGTATGAATAATTATTTTTTATACAGACTTTCTATAATATTTTTATATTTTCTTTATTTTAATTATTTTATTCATTTTATCTTACACTTTTTCATTTCTCTTTCTATCAATTTTTCTTGACTATTGGAAGAGCCATGTTTTCTAAACTTTTCAATTTATATATATATATATAATATTATTAAAAACTGAAGAAATTTTTGATTGAAAATAACCTGTTCAAGGAGGCTTCTCTGTCTCAAATGTATTCGTGGGTGTTTCTAGAAACTTCATTGAATTTGTTGGTTTTTCAATGTGTTTTCACTCTCAACTTCTCGTCTATATTTTAATTTCTGCCGCGTTAATTAGCTCCCCTTAATTATATACATAAAAAAAATGTTCATAGGCTTTTGGCTACTCCAAAAGTTTTAGTCAAGCTAACAAGTAGTGAACAACGTTTAAGGTAATGAAATGGCTATTTATACGATAAGCAGGTTGCAAAATTCAACTCTTGTCAAATGGTAACAATATTGAACAGCAAAGCCAACCTATGGGAGAGTTTTCACGTTAATTGACTTCTTAAGTAACCATGTTACTGGATAACACTTCATTTTATATTTATTAAAAATAATTCATTTTACTTTGTCCTTTCTCCCTAGCATCTAAGTGTCCAAAGATTATTTTCCTAATTAGTGTGACATTTTACATAAGGGGGTATTATTATAAATTAAAAGTGACGTCGCAAAATAGTTTTTATCCAGGGAAGGAATGACAGGAAAAAACTGGAGACGAAACAATTAGCAACAGTGATTTACCTTGTTTGGCATCTGGAAGACGCCCCTCTGCTGGAGATTCCAATGAATCCTAGTATAATAATAAAGAAAAGTAGTATATATATAGTAAATCTAAAGATAATGTTTTCTAAATATATGAATTACAGAGGGTTAAGATAGTTTGGATATAAATTATAAGTGTTTTTTAAAGTTTTTTTTATTAAAAATATACAACTTGCATTGTTTTCAAAAAAAATATTCTCAAAAAGCCTTTTAAGCTTATATCTAAACATGCTCTAAACCAAACTTGCGCGCATGAAACATACTTTTCTCCCTGGAACAAAGTTAATAGTTGGCCCCCCGGTAACCTCTACTGCAACAACACCAGCTAGCTGAAATACAAATCCAATGCATATATATAAGTTAATCTATGACTACAAATATGAATGAAAGGAAAAAAAATTAGATACCAAATCCAAAACTAGTTTCTTATCACGAGAACTATATATATATATATATGCCAAAACTAAAATAATTAACCTGGTAAAGGTCGGCATATGAAACTTTTGGATGTTTGGCCTTCACTTCCTCTATTATCCAAAGAAACCAAAACAAAGCAGTGAGGATTAAACTGATAGAATAAAAGAGAATTTAATTTCATCAAACTAACCACAGAAGGCAAGTGCTGTTTCCAGCCCCTTGTTTGCTGCGTGATTCAACTCTTGTCTGTTTCTGATAGAACCATTGGGGCCTCCTGTGTTTGTTTTAGCATCGTAAGTGCCAGCATCATGCCACCTACAAATTATATATTATTGTTACTAGATGATTGTCATATGAAATTAATATTCTAAATATATGGAGATATAGAGAAAGAAATGAAACGTACGCTAATCGAAGCATGAGTGGGGCGCAGTTTCTGTTGGAGATAAGAGCGCGAAGGTCACGACGAGCCTTCTCGATTTCCTTCAGATACTCAGCATCAACTCTAGGCTTTGCCATTGCACAAGTTAATTATAAATTGCAGGTGCAACGTGCACTTTGTTTTGTGGGAGAGGAAGGAGCAGGTGTGGAGAGGCTTTTGCGTTTGAAGGGTTTTTATATGAAGCGAGAGAGAACAGTAGAATGATCGAACAGGAAGCTGATGTTGATGCTGGTATTCCAAGTAAGGGATTTCATTATTCCTTTATTACTTTGCTGCAGCTAGAGATAAAGAATTTGTTGGCGTCATTCATTTGTTTCCTTCACAGGAGAAGATTCAGTTCTAACTGCCAATAATATTAATTAACGTAATTAATATGAAAGTCAGATGTTGCTTTCTTATAAAATCATTGTAATGACTGGAATTATAAACTACCATAGTACCATCCTGTATAAAATAGAGACCCTAACTTGCAACACAAATGATATAGTTATTAGTAAAAGGTTGCGACAGGTAAGTTAACCCATGAAGTTTGTAAAGAAGCAATATACTATTCATAACAGCAAAACTTATGCGACATTCCTGCTTGTCAATTTGAAAAAGTAACACTCCTTGTTCAATAGAAAATATTTTGAACCAATTCCCATCCCAAACCACAGATGAGAATCCTGAGATGAGATGGCCTTTATGTCTACTTCCAACTGTTAAAAGAGAAATATTATATATTAATTTAATACAATTTTTTTATAAAATAAGAGAGAGTAATGAAAACATAGAAATTACTATATAGTTTTATTACACGAATAAAATAAAAATATACTAGTGATATGTTCTTTCAATATACTACTCTTTAATAGTATATTTTTAGTATATTCCTTATTATTTGATTTGTACTTTAATGAAAATCACCCAATTTTAAGTTTTACTTTTATTTAATGAAGATATGTTTATTCTTGTGATTTTTAAAATTTTAATTAGTAATTAATATTAAAAAATATATTAGAGAATCTGTTGAGATACCTAATTCTTGAATCCAAATACACTGTTTTAAAATTGTTGGAGCCTTAGGGTATGTCTTGTCCGCGACATGCATGTTACTTCATGTTTCATAAAGAGAAAATTGCCCCTTAAATTACAGTATAAGCCCTGAGAGGAGAGGGTTATTCTCGTCCACTTAAACCCAAACATAAAAATAAAACTTACTGTCTGTTTTAATTGCCGGCTCTCTGCCCAAAGCCTCTTCTTGTCTGTGTGCTACTTCTCTTTCTCCATTACCATTGCTGCCACTCTACTAGAGAGAGAGAGAGAGAGAAATGCAACACATCACATAACATAATTATCCTCAACAAAACCTCATTCCTAAATTACTAAACTCCATTATCTCTCTACTTTAGAGTAGAGAGATTCTGATTCAAGTTTAAGTGAAGGTTTTGGAGTTTTGACCCAAAAATAAAGTACCTTTGGCACTTGCCAGCCAAAGCGAGAGTTCGAGGGCATTAAAATAGGCAACTTTTGCAGAACCACCACCACCACCACCCCATTTTTTTAGCATAGCAAAAGACACAGCCACAAACCAACCTTTATTCATTTCCCTCACTCAACCAAACTGATCCCATCAGAACAAAAAGAGAAGATGGGTTGCTGCCACTCCAAAATAGAGAGGGAAGAAACGCTGTCGCGTTGCAAAGCCAGAAAGCGTTACATGAAGCAGTTCGTGCAAGCAAGACACGCTTTTTCCGCTGCACATGTTATGTACATTCGCTCACTCCGCGCCACTGGCTCTGCACTCTTTCAGTTCGCAAATGCCGAAACAACCGTCCTCCACCACCACCACCTTCCGCCGCGCCCTCAACCCATCCTCCCGCCGCCGCCGCGAACTCCCACTCCTATGCCGCCGCCACCTCCTCCTCCGATGAGTCCTAGTTCCTACACGTGGACTTCGGACACCACCTCCTCCCCCGCCCTTCCGCCGCCGCCGCCGCCGCCTCCTCCGGTGGCTTCCTCCGCCTGGGACTTCTGGGACCCGTTCATGCCGGCGGCGACGGCGGTGGCTTCCCGCTCGGTGACGGAGGAGGAGTGGGAAGCGACGACCACAACGGGGTCAGAGGTGGTGGTGATGGCGATGGCGAGTGTGACGGCGCCGCCGTCTGTGGTGAGCGGGTTTTCCAAGGAGACACCTAGTGAGCTTGCAATGGTGGTGTCGAGGAACAGTACCAAGGATCTTGTTGAAGTCATCAAAGAGCTTGATGACTATTTTCTCAAAGCTGCTGATGCTGGTTCTCATGTTTCTTTGCTCCTTGAAGTTCCAAACTCTGGATTTTCTGATAACAGTAAAGCATGTAAGCCACCCTTCACTTGCATGTAACAATTTTTGGAGTGTTAGGTGTTAAACTCTTTTATGGAGTGTTGAGATTTGCTTGTGGCAAATGGGATTTAACCTTATGTTGAATTGACCCCTTTGTTTATTTTTTGTTTGATTTTGTATGTTGTTCAAGTTTGTAATTTTTCTTCAGGATTTTTTGGATTTTAAAGGGTTGTGTTTGTAATTGTTGTTTGTGGTAGGTAAAGTGCACAGCTATGGGTGGAGTTTGAGTCCGTCATTGTGGGCTTGGGGTTCGAGTCCGAAGCTGAATGGGTTTGGCAAGCTGGCTGAGGGAACTCCTGTTTCTGTTGGTGGCACTTTTGGGGTTAATGAAGTTGGAAGTGTTGGGCACTGTTCCACTGTGGAGAGGCTACATGCATGGGAGAAGAAATTGTACCAAGAGGTCAAGGTCTGTTGCTTTTTTGCTGAGCTGATGATAATCATAATAATAAAAATAATAATAATGATGATGATGATGATAATGATAATAATGATGATGATAATAATGATAATAATAATAAAAGGAAAGGGAAATAAAGGTTGGAGAGGATTTCTCTTTTTTTGGGCATAAAATTTGATGTGGGTCTGGTGAAGAAGTCTTGTTCTTTACAAGTAATTGATGCTATGGTTTACTAGGAGTGGTTATGTGTTCATCTACTTAGATTGCGTTCAATTTTGTATGTCCTTGCTCCCTTTTGGAGTCCCCTCTAAATCAATTGAAGAGGAAATCCGACTTTTTCTTTAGATTCATTAGATGACAATTGGATAATTCCCATTAATCGTTGTTTAACTTTTCTAATGTTTGCTTTGGTTGGTTAAAGAATGCTAAGACTATAAAGATGGAGCATGAGAAGAAGCTGGCACTCCTAAGGAAGGTGGAGATGAAGAGAGCTGACTATGTGAAGACAGAGAAGACAAAGAAAGAAGTGGAGAAATTAGAGTCACAAAGGATGGTAGCTTCTCAGGCCATTGATAGTACATCTGCTGAAATCATCAAATTAAGGGAGGCAGAGCTCTACCCTCAACTCATTGAGCTTGTAAAAGGGTAAGTTCTCTCATTTTAGAGTCCACTTTATTTTTATAGCATAACTTTGTGTCACAAATGGAATTGATGGTCATGAGCTAAAGGAAAAAGTTATCCAGAATAGTAAAAAACACTAGTTTAGTAGCATATAAGCAACTGGATCTTAAAGCAAGGGATGCATTTTTGTTTGGTTGGGACCCTTTTGGGGTCTTAGCTTGCTGGTGGGAGTGGGAAAAGCTAAGAGGCATGGCATGCATAAGACGTGGGAGCTCGCTTTTGTTTCAAGGAACTGAGTTAAAGCTTTTTACTATATGTAATAGAATGGGAAGTCAACTACAAATTGGGTCAGAATATGTACATGCGTAGCATCAGTGACAGTAGAAAATATTTTGCTTTTGACTGCTTTATAGTTTTCACTGATTTAATTTTGTGCTTCAAACTTGTTTTTGGCGAAGACAAACCTGACCACTCCCTTGACTGTGACAAGTACACAATCCATACGGCTTAAAAATCTCATTTTTGATCAAGTTTGTTTCCTTAGGATCAGGGCTTATCGCTTCTAAATCCCCTATTTCTTGGACTCGACATTAGACACATTATTGTACCATATAATTTCCAATTGGACTTTCAATTGGGTAAATGATGATACATGTACTAATGGACGGGATGGTACGGTCCCCGCTTGATGATTCTTATCTGTGTTTTCTGTTCATAAATCATGATATCCTTTTTACTTTGGCTACTCGTACAAATAATACTTAGTTAAGGGACAGTTTGAAAAACGTGATATACTCTGTTGGGAACAGGCAAAATTGTTGCCATAATTAGACCCTTGTCGGTTTAAAACTCAAATTCTTCGATGGCCATTTTATTTACTTTCATCACTGAATAGTTGTCCTGGCTCACATCATTGTTGCTTACTTGCGTCATAAATATTCATTGTCAGTGGCATAACTGACATTACAATACAACAAAGTAGACTATTTTTTTAGATAAATTTCTTCATAAATATTTTGGATAAACACTTATAAAAGAAGAAAATGAGAAAGTAAAAAAAATGAGTTTCTTCAGTAAGTTTAAATCAATTTATGTACTTAAATTTTTATAGAAATTCTCATCTAAACTTATAAAAAAATGGTGATTCATAACTTGATTTTAACTTATAAAAAAAACTTAATTCATTTTCTTCTTGTGTATATAGATAAGTTTGCTTAGAAAGAAAGAAATAATCCTTTCTCAGCATTGTGTGTTTGTTATGTTGGCAGATTAATGTGCATGTGGAGAAGCATGTATGAGTGTCATCAAGTCCAAAAGCACATAGTTCAGCAGCTAGAGTACCTCAATACCATACCATCAAACAACCCTACATCTGAGATTCACAGACAATCAACTCTTCAGCTGGAACTTGAAGTACAGCAGTGGCACCAATCCTTCTGCAACCTCTTCAAGGCCCACCGCGATTACATCCAATCCCTCACAGGTTGGCTAAGGCTCACCCTTTTCCAGTTCAGCAAAAACCCTCTAAGCCGAACCCCCGAGGAGTCTAAGATATACTCCCTTTGTGAAGAATGGCACCTCGCTGTCGACCGCATTCCAGACAAGGTAGCATCCGAAGGAATAAAAAGCTTGTTGACAGTTGTTCATGCCATTGTAGTGCAACAGGCAGAGGAGCAGAAACAGAAGAAGAAGTCAGATTCCGCATTCAAAGAGCTCGAGAAGAAGGTGGTTCAGCTGCGGTCCTTGGAGTGCAAGTATGGTCCATACTCCATGCCAGAATCATCTGGTAGCTTGAGAACCAGGGACCCGGTTACCGAGAAGCGCGCTAAGGTGGATGCCTTGAGAGCAAAGGCAGAGGAAGAGAAGAGCAAATACGAGAAGTCAGTGAGTGTAATGCGGGCAATGACACTGAACAACTTGCAAATGGGTTGCCCTCATGTGTTTCAAGGGATTGTGGGGTTTTCAAGTGTGTGCATGGAGGTTTTTGAGTCTGTATACAACAAAGCCAAAGCTGCTGAACAGGAGCATGACGTGAAGAGAATATTACCATAAGGGAGAGAATTCAAGTTGATATGTTATGTATAGATGAATATGATGATCATCACCCTTGCCCATATCCTTAGATTGTATTTACACCTACCAATATCATGAATCATGATATAATATACTTCTCCTAAACCCACTCTTATGTGGAGGCTAGTGGGAGAGTTCAATCTAATTCACCTTTTTTTTGGGGGTTAAGTTTTGGTGTAGAATCCTTATCCGTAAGCACTTATCATGGGTTCCACTTGAATTGGTTTCATTATGTACTGTTAATATAATTAATTCTATATAGTGGAGAAGGTTTGATGATTATAGTACTGAGAAGTTTGATGCGAAATTGTACGTTTTTCTAAGGTATAATAGTCTTTCATTTAACGTGTGTGTCTTGTCAATGCGTTCAACCAATAAAATAAAAAAACGAATCACTGATTCTGTCACGTTTCCTGCAAGAACTCTTTTGTTGCAATTATTTGTGCGGAATGGAATTTAATTTCGTACGATGACTGCCGACCAAACTCTACTCTATAATGGATATAAAATCCTTCTCTTTTTTATTTTTCTTTAGGAGAATAAAATCCTTCTTCTAATAACGGAAAATTGGAAATAAAAATATAAATATTAAATGGTCATAATGGATTTTTTCAATAATTATTTTTATGAAATGCTGAATGTGATATTCCGTTTGTTTGTTGGATAAAACAAATCAAATCCGATTCTATTACTGACCACATGGCTTTGCTGTCATGGATTTAAAATTTTGGCTGGTCAGTTTGACCGGTTAGAGTGTTGAAAAAAAATCATTTCTTTTTTTTTAGAAGAAAAAAAAATCAACTAAAACTAGCCAGATAAAACCTGTTTAAATCAATTCTTCCAAAAAAAAACATACCTTTTTTAAACTTTTTGAGAAATTTTATTATAAAATATTTTTGTTAAATAATGACTCTTAAGTAATATATATATATATATATATATATATATATATATATATATATAACTTTAGCTTTGTTTTATGAAAAAGAAAAAATTATCTTAGATAATCTTTGTTTGTTAATTTAAAATTTTACATAATTTAATTTATATAACTATTTTTTATGTTATGTAGGCATGGCAATGGGGCAGGGGACGGGTATTGCATTCTCTGTCCCTGTCCCGACTCAGCCTTCGATACTCGTCGGGTTTTAAAATTCATCTTCATTCCCGCCCCTGCTATTTGATTAAAGTTAAAATAATATAGCTTTTTTTTATTGAAAAAATCAGACGAAAAGACTAATTACGTAACAAAATATAATAATAACAAATCCACATTTAAAATATGATATCATAATTTAAAAATTACAAAACAAAATCAATCAATTAAATTAAAAAAATTACAAAATAATATATCTTTTTTATTTTTTTAATATTATTTATTACAGAGTGGGTGCAGGACGGGTATCAGTAATCTCATACCCATCCTCGCTTTTGGCTATCTAGGAAAACCCGAACATGAATCCAAACCCGATAAATTTGATTTTTTTTCGTTAAAATCGGGACGGATTCAGATAGGTACCCACAAGTTCAGGTCTCACTACTATGCCTAATGTTATGTAATATATTAAATATGCATTAAATTATTAGATTAGCTAACTTGTATTCATTTTTTGATATGTGTATTTTAACAACTCAAGCCTCCAGTTTCAAAATTCAAAGTTGTTGTTGGCGAAAAATACTCCTTTTAAAAAAAAAATAAGTATATGTTAAAAAAAATTAATGTGTACGAATTATATTTATTATATATAATATATTGTGATTATGATTAAATGATTATATAAAATATTATACACTTATTACAGCATGACCCTTTTTCTCTTAAAAAAATGCTTGAAAGTTACACTCACTTTAAAAAAAACATGCCAAATTATACAAAACATGCCAAATTATACTTTGTATGTATATATATATATATAACTTATAAAAATCCTCCTGAAAAGCAAGTATATGTTTAAAAACTCCTTTAGTAATTACCAATTTAACTTTGAACTTTGATTCAATTGCAATTCAACTAATTAATTATGAACAGGTTATTTACAAGTTCATTGATCCTATTTGAAAATATCGTTGGTGTCATGTAATATATTGTTTTAACATGAACAATTCAGTAAGTATTGTGATATGAATGAGACTATTTAGTCAAAGCTTGTAAATAATTTAACACAAACGGATCAAACTCTGACCAAAAAAAACCTTTGCCTCTTTTTTCATCATGTACAAGATTAATTGGATGCAACAGCACACTTGCGACGCAACCAAGTTAAACGTTTATCCCTTTTGAGAGACAAAAATATCTCCCTTGCATTAGGTTTGTCGAACAGCTCTAGAGCTGCAAAATACAGTTGTTGATCAACACCTTGCATCAAATCTAAGTCCCTAATACAGTCAGCCATGCTAAATCTAGCAATTTGTTGCTCTATGGCAGCTGCCCTCATCTTTGAAGCAGACGCCATCTCAAATATGGCATCTGCAATAGCATCATCAATTCCTTTACGCCCTCTTTTGCGGGTAGAAATTGCGGCAGGGGTAGTAGGTTGAACTGTTTGAAAGTCATTAGCATCTTCCTCGTCCTGGGATTCTGATGAGGACTCCTCTTGGTGTGTGTTCAAGGGCTCTGGACAAAGAGTTGTATAAGTTTGTTCACCCTCAGATGCAGCAAAATATTCATCCTTGCCGTTGGCTGCTGGCTCGGAGAATATTGTGCAAAGTTCCTTAAAGATTGAGCAGCCACCAGTTTTGACAGTCTCAGCATCTGGATGCTTCTGTAATTTCTAAAAATGTTAAAAAAATAAAAAACAAAAAAAATTACATATCCCATTGCCCAAAGGCTCCATGCTATGCGCAGGTAAGGAGGAGGGATATTGTACGTAGCCTTACCCTTGCATATGCAAAAAGGCTATTTCCGGATTCAAACCCATGACCAACAAGTCATCAAGACACAACTTTACCGCTGTGCCAAGGCTCACACTCATGACAACAAGTCACCAGATCCGGATTCTAAAAAAGTTAATCAAGTATATTTATAGAGGACAGCTAACAGCTGCTGTCAGTGATAAAGATATCCTACAGTACCTGCTATAATAGAAACTACAAAAAAAATGCCAGTAATATATAAACACATTCATTGCAACACCCACATGAAATCAAAGTTGGTCTCATTATTTATTGTGTGTTTAGTTATGCTTATTAAGAAAAATTATTCTTCTCTTTCTAATCTCCCAAGAGCTTCAAAAAAATACTTTATCCAAAATAATCCAAACCGAACACATGCTTAGTGGGTTCCACATGGATTAATACTTTACCCAACAATAAAGAATGTGTTGCTAGCATTCTTCTAAAAACTAACAGGATTTCAATTTAAAGACAGATTATGCCACAACATTCTCAAATTGTTAACAATACTTATTCCACATTTTATCATTAAAATGAAAGCAAACTTTTAGAGAATTTCAAATTAATCTCAGATGGGCTATCCGGTTACTAAACTTTATCTTCAGCTTGGTGAGAAAAAAAAAAAAATTAAGAAACATTTTTCATATAAAGCATCCATGAATGTTGATCCTGGTTAATAGCGTGTTTGGTTCAAATATTTGGAAGGGAAAGGAGGTAAATATAGGGGACAAAATCTACACCTCCCCGTTTTTGTCTTCCCTCCAATGTTAAGGAAATTAAGAGAAGAAAAATACTTTAAATTTATAGGCTGTGCTATAATTTAATTATCATTAACTTGAACACTGGAGTTTACTGACTTTATCTATCTACCATGACAGTATAATAGTAAAATATTGTATTCTTCCTTCCCTCCTTTTAAAACAAGTTGTCCCTCCACGAGGAATTATTGTATAGTCCGAGACCACCATGTGTCCAAAGTCTCGGTCAATCTCCACGTGACATGCAGTCAACTTTTTCAATTTATGAAATAGTTAATAAAACTCAGTTATGAGTCATGGAGATTGGCCAGGACCATGGACACAGTCCTAGACCATACAATAATTTCTCATTACTCTCCTCCCCTTCTTTAAACCAAACAGTCTAAAAGAAAGGTCATACTGACCATATGTCATATGATCAAAGTTTATTCTTTCAGCAGCACCATATTTTGATATTTAATTAATAACAACAAAATAAAAGATGAAGGAACATACCTTGATGTATTCAGCCCAAATTTCATCATTAGCTGTTATAGATCCTGTGGCTTCATCCCAACTAAAGTCATTTTGATCAAGAATGGACTTTACAATAGTATACTGCCTCCTCAAGACCGAATATCGGTTTTTGAGTTGTTCCTTGTCCCACTTCAGACCTGTCTTTTTGTAAAATTCATCACAAATATATTTCCATGCTTTCTTATTAAATAAATTGTTATGTTTATTCCCTTTATGAACTTGGTCAACCATCAGTGCTGCAAGTATCTTAGTGAGTGATGTCGTCCACTTAGCCCTTGACTGTTCCTGCTGCTGAGTTTCTAGTCTTCTTGATCTTGCAAGTTGGCCTGCCATCTATAGTTTAATGTACATAAGTGTTTGATAAAGAGGGACATAAACACACACACAATAGTATGGTAATAACGAGAGAAGAGGTGTTTGGAACTGCATTCACATTTCACACAGCAAGAAATGACATCTAACTCAATGCAACATATTGTCCATGTGTTAGGACAAGGAATGCGAGCCCATTCTGAAGCAAATAGAAATAGCTTCTGCGTATGCTTACTGTTAGGACAAGGGATGTGTGTCCATTCTTAAGCAAATAAAAGTAGCTTCTATGTATGCCCGTTAAAATTTACGAGACACATGATCAATCCATAACCAAACACGCGCTGTAGATTCAGCCCCAGTGTGGGTCTTAGTCACTTTGACACAATTCCAAACACATTGTGAATTCTATTTTTTTGGTCATAGGATTCTAGTTGAATATGGCTAGCAATAAGTAAAAGTGCACACTGCATAGAGTGGTGAATCAAAAAAGTGCATTCAACACAAAGCCAACAAATTGACGATAAATGAGAGAATTGTTTGCAGTGGTGAAATGGACAGCATAGTATACCAAAAATTCTTGGTACGAGGAAGACACAAAAAGTCCAAGAAAACCCACAAAGAAGTATGATTCACAGTGCCAGCAAGCATACCAAACAGCGAAAAAGGGTAAAGACATAAACTTTGTATCATTCAGAATCAGGGAAAGCGGATGTATTTCAGTATCGGCATTTTATGTTGGCTGGTGATTTCGACTATTGATTCTCCAATTGCATTTTTATAAACCTTTTTGAAAACCCTAAAGCATAGGGGTGAAGGAAAAATTACCTACGAGAAAACCCGATCTCTTCGATTAAGATTGTTCCTTCGTTGAGATTACGACAGGGTAAGAAGAACAGAGAATCCTTGAAAACAACCTTCGTCTGCTGCGAAGAAAATTCTAAACAGGATTAGGCAAAGTAAACGCTTTGTTGATAGTTTTAGTTTGAATATTTTAAATTATCCATTGGGAAAATTTTAAGAAAACTATAATTATAATTTAGTGAAATATTCTTTTCAAATCATAAAAGAGTCATACAATGATAAAATATATTATTCATAAATAAATAAAAATATTTTATAAAAAAATGTAATATATGTTTATAGATCTTCAATGGATATTTTTATTTATTATTGATTTATGTTTATAACTTTTATTTATAATTGATTTAGGTATTATTCATTTCATTTAATTATTTTATTATGTGATAATAAATTTTTTTTCCTTAAATATAAATTAGTACTATTACCTTAAATATTTTAAACAAGTATTCATTTTATTATTAATATAGATATTTTTATTATGGTTATTTTTGATAAAATGTTTTAGTTATTTTTAACTTTTTTTATTAACTAAATTTTTTTTTTGTTATTTATATAAGCAAGAATTTTTAATAGTTTTGAATTGAAGTAATATTTTTTAAAATATTAATTTTTAACTTTTAGCTTTTAATTTTAATTTTAATTTTATTTTTGATTTATTTATTTATTTTCTTATTATATTTTTAAAATAAATTATAACTTTATTATTTTTCTATCATTTTATATTTTTTATGTATTTCAATAATTTATTTTACTGAATACTTCTAATTTAATAAGCTAATTTTTTAATTACAAAATTAAGTTTTCATTAGATATAATTTGTCAAAAAAATCGTCCAAGCTTCTTTTTTATTTCATAGTAAAATATATAATTCGTAATTTAGTCAACGTTTGTATTATTATTTTTTTAAGAAAGTTTATATTTTATGTGTGTGTGAATCACAATTTTGCATTATCTATCTTTTCATCTTCTATTTACGCAAATTTTTTCGTCTTCGATACATATAATTTGACTGTCCTAAGAAATAATTGATTGAGGAGGCATATATCAGGTGGACCACCTCATTATTGTTTATGTACATAATTTTGATTTTTGATGTCTAAATAATATAATCTAGTATTTTAACTACTATTAATTAATTATCTGTTGATTGGTCTTAATTTTACTTCACTATTTGTCCCTTCAAAAATTGATTCTTCACTTTTTTATTATTATTCATTTGACTTAAAACTCAAACATAATGTTTATAACGTGAGTAGAGTAAGACTACAATACATACAACCTGATCTCTACCACATACTAAAAATTAAAATAAAACTTTTTTATTTAACAAGTTTTATTTTAATTTATAGTATTTTAAAAAAAATAAAAAAACTGATCTCTACCAAACATGCACTAGAAACAGTATCCACACCTACCCCCCGAGTGGTGTTTGTGTTCAACGAAGACAGCCACAGGCACAACATGTTATTGTTATTGTTGGCTTTTTCACTCAGCAACCACCATTCCATCGCTGATTCCCCCAATGGCTTCCAATGCCATCAATTTCTCTCTTTCTCTCTGCGCCAACCAACAAACTCCAATCCCCAAACCCTCTTTCTTCTCCAATACCAACCATTTGCACTTCAACTCTAATAATAATAATTGGGCCTGGGCCTCTGTTTCCACCTCTCACAAGTCAAGGATATGCGCCACCTCCTCTCAAGTTATGGATCCCTCCGCAGCAAAATCCGAACCCGCTCTTCCCACCATCGTCGAAGTCGATTTGGGTAGCCGGAGCTATCCCATTTACATCGGATCCGGGTTACTAAACGAACCCGACTATCTCCAGAGGTAGTTGTAATATTAATAATTCCTTCATCAATTCAATTTACTGTAATTATTTCCAATATGTCTGTATGATGGTTTTATACTTACTCAATTCATAGTGCAACGTGTAGTTTTTTTTTTTATTGAAAAATGTTAATTGTTAATTTTTGTTAGCGGGGGATTCGAACCTTCCCTTCTCCCTTCATCACTAGACCAATCTTATATCTCCGATGCAATGTGTGCTGTATCACTCTATTGTATCTTAGGCTGATAGGCTCTATTTGGATAAATTTCTTGATGAGTACTTACAAGAGAAGAAAATAAGAAGATAGAATGAATTGAAGTCTCCTCTAAGCTAAAATCAACTAATGTGCCTCAACTTTTGGAGACTTTAAATGAAAGAGCTTCTATAAAATTTAATAGTAAGTGGGAGAAGTTCAATTCAATTAAAGTTACTAATAAGGCATGGATTTATTTCTTGTTTAATATTTATTCTGAAGTGCTCTGTTCTCACTATTGGAATAGGCATGTGCATGGAAAGAGTGTCCTGGTTGTAACTAACGAAACCGTTGCGCCACTTTATCTAGACAAGGTTGTTGATGCTTTGACAAGGGGAAACCCGAATGTTTCTGTGGAGAGTGTAATTTTACCTGATGGTGAGCAGTACAAGGACATGGTAGGTCTCATGTGTTTTTGAATTGGCTGTGGTGTTTGTTGGCATTTTTGAGAATTGCATAAGACAGTTTTTGTGTGTTCAACTGATAGGATACTCTTATGAAAGTCTTTGACAAGGCCATCGAGTCCAGGCTTGACCGCCGGTGTACGTTTGTGGCTCTTGGTGGTGGTGTGATTGGTGACATGTGTGGCTTTGCTGCCTCTGCCTTCCTACGTGGTGTTAATTTTATTCAGATTCCTACCACTGTGATGGCACAGGTCTTTTGCTGCTCGTTTTAGAAAATTATTTTCATGATTCGTGTTTATTAGACCTTTTGTGGCTCTGGCTAATGTTAATGGTTCTAGTATCTGGCTCTCTGCTATCTATGTTATACCATTCCCTGTTCATTAGGTTGTGTATTATGTTCCCAGGTTGATTCTTCAGTTGGTGGCAAAACTGGGATAAATCACCGCCTTGGGAAGAACCTGATCGGTGCCTTTTACCAACCTCAGTGTGTTCTTATAGACACGGACACGTTAAATACGTTACCCGATAGGGAACTGGCATCAGGGCTTGCAGAGGTTATAAAGTATGGGCTCATTAGGGATGCAGAGTTTTTTGAGTGGCAAGAGAAAAATATGCACTTATTATTGGCAAGGTAATTTTTTTATTAATTAATGTTCTGCAATATCTAATTTTCTGGGAATGTCATGTTAAAATATGTATTTTTTTCTGGAAAAAGTATCCCAAGCTTGAGCTTTATGACTTGTCATCATTTATCAGCTATGTTGCACTGCTACAGATTGAAATATCTGGTATGATACAATACAATACTTTTCTTTAGAAATTTAAGATACAGGAATGGCTAATATATTAAATAAGATATGTTTACTTATATAAGTAAAAATAAAATAAAATAAAATCACCTACATGTGATTATCCTATCCCTCTTCAAGGTCCATGTGTTCCCCCTCTCTCAAGTCCCTATGTAATAATTGATTTTGCAAATACTGTGAAGATGATGGATATCCAAAACAACACTGATATGATAGTATTTTCCGATTACCTGTGCATGATAGATATTTAGTGGCACATACTATCTAGTTGCATTGATCTATTCTTTTTTATCAAAATGTTGTGCACTTGCTTTCATAATTCCCTTCTACTCTTTCAGTTTTTACAAGTTAATGTCCTCCACTGCAGAGATCCTAATGCAATGGTATATGCTATAAAGCAATCTTGTGAAAACAAGGCTGAGGTTGTGTCCTTAGATGAGAAGGAAAGTGGACTGAGGGCAACATTGAACTTGGGTCATACATTTGGTCATGTGAGTGATTGTCTATGACCGGTTATTATCTGAGGTTGTAAAACTGTGAAATCTGCATTGTGAAAATTTTCCATAGGTTTTTTTACACTCCCAATAATATTTATAACCTTGGGTTATGAATTATTATCTGTTGATATCCAAATATAAAACTGCAAACATAATGAAAAAAAAAATCGAGTAAGACGGAGACAGATTGTTTGAGAAAAATTTAGCTGCTAAGATGGTGTAGAAGCTTATTTTAGCGTGTCCCAAACCAAATACTTCCAATTGTTTCAAACAGGAATTGAAGTTTTTAAAGAGGATAGAACATGAAGAATATTAAGAAAAATATGCATTATAAGTTTTTTTTATCACTGTTAGTTTGTAATGAAAGGCAACGTCAGACATTTTATTAATTAACCATTCATGCCCCTTTAATGCTATATTGATTTGAGTTTATTTGTAATGACTTAATGAAACTCTCAGTCCCATAATCTCTCAGATTGTTTACATATTGTAGATTTTAAAATATAATGGTTAAAAATTTAATAATCTTTATTTATTTGCTGTGATGCTGTGACATCATACTATTCCCAAAAAAAATGTTTATGGATTCTCCTTTTCCGTAAATTTTCCTCTCTGATTTTAACTCTTTCCTGTGGCACTTATTTTAGGCAATAGAAACTGGGGTTGGCTATGGGCAGTGGCTTCATGGAGAGGCTGTTGCAGCGGGCACGGTATTGTTTTAAAAACAAAATATCATGAATTGTACTTACATTTGTGTTTAATACTAAAGTCTATAGGTCTATTTTATTGAATCTGTATGCCATGGTACACAGGTAATGGCTGTTGACATGTCATATCGACTTGGTTGGATTGATGATTCTCTTGTGAAACGAGTTGGAGAAATTTTAAAACAGGCTAAGTTACCTACAGCCCCTCCTGAGACCGTGACTGTGGACATGTTTAAATCTGTCATGGCAGTAAGTACTGATTCTCAATACCCTTTTAATGTTCAATTTGTTTTTATTAGGGCATATTCATTTATTTTGGTATTTCAGGTGGATAAGAAGGTAGCAGATGGGTTGCTAAGGCTTATCCTTCTAAAAGGTCCTCTAGGCAATTGCGTTTTCACAGGGGATTATGACAGAAAGGCTCTAGACGATACGCTTCGTGCATTCTGTAAATCCTGATCTTTGTGCTTCATGTTTCTATTGCAGCTTTATCCAATTCCTTTTAGTGAGTTTTTGTATGTTGTGATATAACCTCACTTGTATTTTTCTTATGTACTTTGGATGCCAACCATGGTCCCCATTATATACGCAAGAGTATATTATTAGAAATTGAGGCATGATCAATAATTATTATTTGAGCATATCATAATATTCTTCTCATCTTTTTTGTTACTCACAACAATGCTGAAATCTATCGCTCTGTCTCTTTCTGTTTTGGGGGAAGAGGTTATGGTTAAGGTCAACAACCTGAACCTGATAGATGTTCAAAATAAATCTACAAACAGTGCATGCATTTCCTGGCCCTTCATAAGCTCTACCATACAAACACGGTGAAAATAATCTCCTTCATTTAATTTGTCCTGCTTTTTCTTCTGAAATGAAACTAAAGGCCTCCCTCTAAATCCTTACTAAATTCTCCCCATAGTAAAGATCTCTGGCAAAGTTTCAGAGCTGCATGCAAGGCTCGTAGGTGACCCCATTTTGGTTCCTTTGGCAGACCTAAATTCACAAACAAAAGCACATAAACATGAGTTTAAGGTGGACATCTATAAAGCTGAGTTTAGCAGTGTCTCCTAAAAATTTGTGAGGGTCCAAGTCCAATGTGCCCAACCGTATTCATCAAGAGGACCTTCCATCATAATACTGAGTTATTGCAAAAGAAGCTTATAAAAATATGTTCTATCATAATGCTGTCAAAACAGTTAAATAAAATGATAGTTATTAGATTTTGTCTAAAATTGTGCTCCAAAGCTTGGACAACCGTGGTTAAAGCTGTTTACCATATAATAGTTAGCAAAAGTGTCATTCTTAGAGAAGAAACGTGCAACACAGATTGCAATATCTTCAGCTAGTCTCCAGATGATCTAAAACCTATAATGAAAAAGTAAATTCAAATAACATGAAGCAAGTACCTAACACCATTTTGGTGTAATGAACAGAGGAAAAACTTGTTTGGATGTACTATTATAGAAGATTTTATAGGAAAAAAATTTATTCAAGAAGATCTTATTTGAAAAGTTATTTTTACATAAGCTAATTTGATGTTTTTATGATAAATTCTTAGGTGAACAAATTCCAAACAAGTAATAATTCTAAAAAATTAACAATTTCATAAGATGAAAATTTGAGCTTTAAGAAAATGTTTGTTGAGAGCTTTTACTTTTATATAAGCTAAAAAAATAAAGAAGACATTTTTCTAATAGATAAGATGTTAGAAGGTCTTTGGACTTCATCCAAACATATCCTAATACACTTATTGAGCTTTTTAATTGAAAACTGTAAGTTGAAAAAATGAAAGAAAAACAAAACAACAACAAAAAACAAACAAAGGTTATTTGAAAACTGTTAGCTTTTTAATCACAATATCCAAATTTTGTCGATCGCCAAAAACTACTTTTTTCTTAAGATTATAAATTGATTATAATCAAAATTAACAACCACATTAGCATAGTAACATCAATAGTCTTTTTTTTTTATTTTTATCAAACATTATAATCCTGAAAAGTAAACCAAATCTACTTCTCACCCTGGCAACTAAAAACACCGTTAGGAAAAAGTCAAAATCACGTCACGTCACGTCAGTTTTCAATACGAGGTTGATATCAATGAGACATACAAATTATTTTCTTCATAACTCATGTATGCGGAAGGTACGAGAATAAGAGATTTTCCTTTCACTCAAAACTTGGAAGTTACAATTTGATACCATGTCACAAATTTCAAATTGATTGACAATAAGTCACAACTTCTCAATGAAAAGTGTTGGATGGTGGTGTGCAAGGTCTAATATCTTGTTTGCTAATGATTCACAACTATAAGATCCTGTACCACATACTCAAAATTAAAAAAAGGAGATCTTCAGGATTCTCAATTTCATTGTCATTACTAGAAAAACCTTTCTGCTTGGTGTTTGTGTTTATCATATATAGACAACGTCCTCATTTGAATGAGAGTTTTCTCCCACCCTTATTGAATCGCCTTGGTACCTCACTTAACCTTGTTTAACGGCCAACTACTATGCTATTTCACATATGGAAATGGATCATATGAGAAGCAATTTAACTTTGTATCTGTCTCTCTTTTTACTGACTTTATCAGGATAGAAATAAACACATATATTGAACTATGATCTTATTAAAAATATAATGTAACAAATTTGTGTTAGAAAATCAAGTAATTAAATAGAAGTGAAATTAATGCGTTGAAGTTATTGTTTAGATATTACTAATTTTTTATGAATATGATTTTTTGTCAGACTTATTTATTTCCTGGAACTAAATAGGGTAACTTCTTACTTTCACAAGATTCCACAAACAGATATATAGAAAAAGAAACAATGCCAAAAAAAACTACTCATTTCATCAAGAAAAAGCCAAGAAAAATGCCAGGAATGGAAAGAAAACAGAAAAACCTTACCATAGGGTTGAACGTGAGGGAGTGAGGGAGGAGATAGCTGGTGCCTCGTAGGGAACGAGAGACAGAATGAGTTTCTTTAACATTTTTATAAAGGGTTGACAGTCTTGGAATATTTATAAATTTTTATTTTTATCTTCAGTTTTTTTTAATGCCTCTTCAGTTTTTAAGATCAATAGATTTTTTCTCTCTCTATTTTATTCAAATTCTAATTCCTAAGGTTGACATTTAGCCTCCAGTATAAGAATTATAAAGTTTAGGTATTTCGAAAGAATATCTAGATTATAAACAATATTTAAAAGTAAGAGATAAGAACGATTTGGAATTTTTTCGGAGACTAAAAATATCATTAACTCTTAAAAAAATATAATTTCACTTAATGTTGTAATATTTTTACACTGAATGTTTTTATAAATATTACTTGAGAATTTTTATTTTTTTATATAACAAACAAAATTTTACAGATGATTTTATCAGTATAATTTAAAAATATAAATTATTTAAATGGTGTGTGTGACGTTTTTATATTAGTCTCTAAATTTTTTTAAAAAAAGGTCAATGAAATTATATTTGACAATCACGTTAGTCCAAATTTTTAAAAAGAATGTGAGTATAGTGAAAACATTAATATATATTTAAGGATTAAAATATTGATAAATAATTAAATTTAAGGAATTGTACTTTTTTAAAAGACAATTTAAGGAATTGTTTGAAATCTTAAAACTTAATTAACATTATTTTAATTTCAGAGACTAATGTATCAAGGTAGCCACTTTCAAGAATTAAAGTAGTGTTTAATTCTATGGATAATTAAAGGATAACCCAAGAGAGATTTCTCCTTTATCGGATTATCTTGATATGTTATTTCACATATAATTATATAAAAGATGGAACATACGACAAGACGTATTTAAATTTGTTTATCTACTCTTTTGACCGACATTAATATGTAGCTGATTTAAATAAAATTAGGTTATGATCTATTATATAAGATTTTAAGTTTGAATATTGTGCATAAAAAAATTTAATTGAAAGGAGATTCAATTAAGGATTATTAGATAGATTCTTCAATAAAAATTAATTAATAATAAAATTATTGAATATTTTACACTAATATTACGGTGGAAAAAAATTCTTTTTACAAATATGATAGAAATAAAACAAAAATTTTGAACTATTTATTGTGGAAAGGTAAGGAATACTGACTAGGTTGTGAAACTGACTTGAGATGTATTTTCATTTATTTTTTATTCGGGTTATTTTATAATTTTAATAACTGTACAAATGTTTAAGAGTTTATGAAAATAACTAATAATGCTTATAAAAAAAAGGAAAATAACTAATAATTTATTGATTCCAGATTATTCAATAAACCTTTTAGAATAATTATGAAAATAGTTTTTTTCTTTGATTATAAAATGACTTATTCATAAGTTTTTAAATGATAATAATCACTTATTCAACAAAACGCTTAGTTAATTTGTTCATCCATATACAAACCCAACTTGCCACCTTGGTCACTTTAACAGAACATCGAAAAATGTGGGAATTTTCTGTATCACACGTGATATAAATCTAGCCTTTGACTTCTTGTTGTTTATGTATTAACTTTTAAGTTTAAAATCAAATACCGTACTTGATGTAGTAATTGAAGGCCCATCAGAGGAAACAAGAAAAATTGGAAATACAAATGTCGTGTCAACTATCGATTATAATGGTAAAGATCAATTTTGTTGGTTGGCATCTTATATTCATCAGACATCCTAATTAATAATTGATGTTTGTTCTGATGCACATCTTAAGCGAGTTTCACAACATACTGGGTATGCTGTACCAAAAAATAGATATATTGACATTGTTGAAAAAGAAAAATAAAAATGAGGTAAGTCGATATCTTGTTTACTTTTTGATTAAAGGGAAGGGGGTGTTACAAGTTTTTTTTTTTGGTATCACATCTTATTAAACAAATTTCATAATTTTATATTTTTAATAAATTTAACCAGAAAACATATTAGGATATTGTTTGCATTATCATTCTAGAATAGAAGCTGCACTTTAAAGAAATTTAATCCATTTCCGAGTGTATTGTGAGCACTCATCTTACCTATAAATGTTTGAGAGCAGGATTTTTCGTAGTTTATAAGTAGTAACTAGAGGATCCAGCAATGAAATCATAATTTAACGGTTCAAATTTTGAGTAATATTTTCTTTATACACATTTACACAGTCAATAATTTAAAAGTGTAAGATTCATATCAAACGAGTTATGTTTTATATTTTTGATAAATCAAATTCAAAACATATATTTAAGACGTGAACCATCCGATATTTACTTAACGATTATAAAAGCATTGACAGCATAAAAATGTTGGCGATTTTGGACTGCACCAACCAAATCCATTTCCTTCATTAAAAAAAAAAAAAACTAACATGAACGAATATGCTTTTATTTGATTTTTTTACCCCTTTATTTTCCGTAAAAAAAACAATGAAATTTATCATGTAATAACAGTAATAATGACGATAGAAAAAAAAATACCCCAGAATGGGTTGAGTGGTGACCATGAATTTATGGCATAAGGATCCGAATTTGTCTGCGATTTAAAGGCAAAGTAAAAATGGCCAAAAGAAAGTGAAAAACTGTATTTATTTATTTATATTCTTAAAACAAAAAAACAATAAAAAAGATGAGAGTTTGTTGTTGCGTTGGGTTGTATGAGCGGTTCAACAGGAAAATCTCGCGGGCCAAAAAAGGTTTCACATTTCTCTCTCTCTTTCTTTCTCTATCCTCCGTCAATGCCTTCTCCTCTCACAGTCTTTGTTAGGGTTTCCTTTTTTCCATTTCCTCCCTTTCTCCCACACCATCTCTTTCCGCATTTTCCCAATTAGGGTTTGTTCCTTCGTTCTTTCTTTATCCATTCTCTCTTATTCTGTTTTTCATTCATTTATTCATTATTATTTTGTGCCGCAGATGTGTAATTGAGACAGAAGAAGAAGAAGAAGAAGAAGAAGAAATTGGAGGGGGTGTGTGATCGGGTCCTCAGGTTAAGATCTGAGGCTTTTGGTGTCTCTTTTCTTTTCTCCGAGTTCCAAAGATGAGCGCTTCTAGGTTCATCAAGTGCGTCACTGTTGGGGATGGTGCTGTGGGCAAAACCTGCTTGCTTATTTCCTACACCAGCAACACTTTCCCCACCGTTAGTTCTTTTCTCTCTTCTAAAAACTAAATTTTGGGTTCTGGTTATTTGAATAAATTCAGCTGCATTTGCATTTAATCTCCATTTGGGACATGTTTCATAATTTCCAACATGTGTGCAGTTTAAATGGGTCTCATTTTATTTATTATAAAATTTGGTTAACGTTTTATTTTCTTTATTTATGAGCATTTGGTTAACAATTTGATAACGTTGTATTCGTTGTATATTTAAAAACAGGATTATGTGCCGACTGTTTTTGACAATTTCAGTGCAAACGTGGTTGTCAATGGGAGCATTGTGAATCTGGGTTTGTGGGATACTGCTGGTAATGCTGCGTGATTATTGTTTCTGTGATGTTGGAGCTTGGAAGTTTTCTCTGGATTTATTGTGTTATTTGTGGAACAGGACAAGAGGATTATAACAGATTAAGACCTTTGAGTTACCGTGGTGCCGATGTTTTCATACTGGCTTTCTCTCTCATAAGCAAGGCCAGTTATGAAAATGTCTCTAAAAAGGTACTTCATTGCAATTTATTGTGGTCAGAGTGTTTTGGGTGAATTCTTATTTCTTTTTGAGAATCTTAAGGTTTCTGTATGGCCTGTAATGAAGGATGTATGGATCATGTTATATGTAAAGAAAATAATTCATTTATATAAAAAGTCGATGATAAATTGCATGTGTGGTTTCTTTTTCAGTGGATTCCAGAGTTGAAGCATTATGCACCTGGTGTCCCCATTATTCTGGTTGGCACAAAGCTTGGTAAGCATATTACTGTATAATGTGATACTGATATTGAGTACCATGCATTCATTAGATGCTGCCCTCTGGCTTGTTTGTTTAATTTAGTCATTGTGGCTTGTGGTAGAATGAAATATATGAACTTATCCCCACGGATTTCATGATTGATTAATGTTGACTTCAGATACAAGTACAGCACCATTGAAATTTTTATTTATCTGAATGATGAACTGTTGAACCAGATTTTGTTTTGGCCAGAAGTGCTGTATTTCTGGTGCATTTTATTCTCTCTTTTTTTTTCTCTTTAGATTTTCATCACCGTTGTTTTCTCTTTTCCAACATGTAGCTGATACCATAATGGTCAATGCATGGATGTTTTTGGTTGATTAATTTTATTCATGCATTGGCTGGCCCTGCCCTTGAGATGTGTATTAAAATTTTCAAATAATCTTCCAGGGAGGTTCATAGCATGTTTTGTTCTATTGAGGGGACAGATGGTTGTTTTAGTTTCTCCAGTTGTGAATATTATATTGATGGTTTTCGCAACCAAGAGTCTATTCCTTATTATTTTGTGATTTGTAATGAGATAGACCTTCGGGATGATAAGCAGTTCTGCATTGACCATCCTGGTGCCGTGCCTATTACAACAGCTCAGGTAAATATTGTTTCGGGTGCTCTGGAATCTTGTTTAGTTATTTAATAAATTAAATCTGACTTGTGCATTCCCTTTAAGGGAGAAGAGCTTAGGAAGCTGATTAATGCCCCAGCTTACATTGAATGCAGTTCAAAAACACAGGAGGTACATGGTTGAATGTATTTCTTTTATTTTTTTAAATCACAATGGTTAATTTAATGTTTAAAAAAAAATTGGTATTTATTGCAGAACGTGAAGGCAGTCTTTGATGCAGCCATAAGAGTTGTCCTTCAACCACCTAAGCAGAAGAAAAAGAAGGGTAAAGCACAAAAGGCATGCTCGATATTGTGATTCACTAGGTGTTAACATTTGACTGCCCTTTGTTCTACCTGTATTACCCTCCCCTTCTTTCTTTTTATCATTTCTTTGTCATTGAAGAAGTTGGAGTTTATGTGGGTGTTCCTCTGACAAATACTCTAGATCTCCTTGAAGCATAAGGTGGCTTAATGCTTTGCTTTCTTTGCATTATTGTCAACTCTAATAGTCAAATTTGCATTTCATGGTTCCCACCTTTTTTTCTTATAACTTTCGTTTTGATTAATGTATTAATAGACTGGAATATCCCAGTTAGGATAACGACCTTGTTTGCTTGAAGATACATATTTAAATTATATTATTTTTCAATTCAAGGTATGGCTATGTGCACAGATTTTTATTTGTTTCTTAGTTGTCATTTGGTGGGATAGAAGGGTTAGGCTGAAGTTGTTTCTTCGTTTCCTCGCATTACTTTTATTCACGTTGTCTCGATGACAAATCCCAATTTTCTTGAAAAACGAACGACAAATACTACTAACAATAAAGTTTGATTATAATTATCTATTATATATTCACGATATAAAATAATTTATTGGATTAACTAGTTAAAAATTAGTATTGATTAAAGATGACTGTTGCAAAAGTCAATAAATTTTATATTATCATACATCGTAACTTATAATCAAATTACACTATAAAATTTAGTATATAGCCCATTTTGTCATAAAGTTTTTTCTTCATTCACTTAAATTTTTTTATGACGAGTGCCTGCATCTTTTTTGGGTGTAGTGCTAATCTCTGGGCGTTGACCTGTCCTTATTATAAGATATTTTTAGTGGGTTATGATTTATGAATCTTTGCTAGTCGATTTATATAAAATTCAAATTTAGTCAAACCACGTGACTTTTTTATCCTTTCTGGTAATATCGTAATATGCAAAGGAAAATTATTGATGTTACGAAAGATCAAGTCCTTTTTGGTTTATGTATAATAATGAATTTAACTTCACAGACTAAGAATGGATTTTGCTTTCTGTTATGGCTTATGCTGCATGAGAAATTGAGAATCACATCTAAATTAGTTCAGGAAGTGAGAACCAGAATTTTCAATGAACCCATTTCAAATGAGACTCGTCTCGATGGTCGTTTTTGGCAACACCTAACGTCTAGTATTTGAAACTTATTAAACTACAATTTTGAAGCAAAACATGAAGCAATCAAATTCCTATCAATTTATTCTTGTTAGAGATCAGAAACATGAAGCAGATACGCTTGTGGATTACCCTACTCAGACAGAATACGAAGCGAAACATTACTAATCATGTTTGAGAAAAAGGTTATGCATCACTATTAAACTCATCGTGTTTTATACTTTTGAAATATACTAACCCAGCTTTTAAAAACATAAGCAGCTGCGGCACTCAACCCACTTTTTTTTTATAGTTTTAACCAACGTATTCACATGGGTCTTAATTTGCGTTCATATCTGTCTCAATTTCTTACATGTTATTGTCTTACATTTGAAAGCATCTATGTAACCATTTTTACTACCCCTCAATTATGTATTATTTAAAGAAATTAACTATATAAAAAATGAGGCAGAAGTACCAATATGGTAACGCTACATCTAGATAGCATCCAAAAATATCCAACCTTCCATTCCCGCCTATCAATGTACCAATAATCCATGCTAACGAACTAGGCAAATGAAAAAAACAAAAAAGAAAAACAAAAGCACTCCCTAATGAGATAATTCTATCAAAAAAGGAAAAAAAATGATTAAGAACTACTTTGTTTTTTAAAAATAATTATTACAAAAAAAATTGATAAGAATAACTTCAAATCTTTCAATTTTCAAAATTAAAAAACAATAGTTTAAAACACTCTAATTGTCTGACAATAGACTCCACTGGAAATCGATAAGTCCGTCTAAACCTTTGTGCACACTTTAAGAATTTAAATATAGCAACTGTACTACAAGTAAATTCTCTTAACTGGTGTAAAATTGGAAGACGAAAAACAGAAAAAGAAAAAGATCTAGCATTTATTAATGGTGGCTCAGTCTCATTAGTTACACAGTGAATCGGAGTCCTAACTCAATGACCGAGTGTACTTTTGCTGTCAGCACATATCAGGAAGGAGCACAAACTTGTGGTTCTTCAGTTGGAATCTAAAGACAATTGAAAGCAGTAGCTGGACCAGCCCAAGAACAAATTGCTTCAAAATCTAACATGACAATATCAAGGGTATCAGTCATCCAGCAAGTGAAACCTTGATGGCTTCATACTTCTCACCTACCGCACCGCCTTTTTGTTTCTGGAACTCTATATACCGCATAGTACTGGCTAAGAAAGCATTGGCAGCTGGATCTGGAGTTGTGGTGTCACTCTGCATTTCATTCATAATTAACTCAATTAAGCCCTGGATAGCCGCAACGGTGACTTGTAGGTTTCCCTTCTCAAAGAAGTAAAGATACCTAGAAAATAACATACACATCATCATCATTCCATTTTACACTGTTGCGAAGCAAAGAAGAACAATGCTGACATAAGATTATGGATGTTAATCTTACTTGTTCAATATCTCAATGAAGAGCATTACTGATCCGGTGCTACCTCGTGCTGCATTTGCCATTTGTTGGGCAGCATTTGCAATTCTTAAAGCCCGCTTAAGACATAACAGGACCCTGGTTCAAAAATAAAAATGAATGTAACAAAAACAGAAAGAATCATGATAACATAAAGTAAGAAATAAATTCTCAAATTCCTTTCAAATATTACGAAACATATCCCCCATCTATTTTTTCTTTCCCCACCCTGCTTTTCCAACTTATAATGTTCTTCAGATTCAATGTAAGTATGTTCATTCCCTTAAGAGAGGGCAGCATTGGACAAAATCATTCTTCCTCTCCTCTAATACACTCTTATACATTCAACTCTTCATTCTTGAAAACAGGATATCCTTTATATGTACTCAATAATGCAGCCACACGTCTTCTTCATTTTATAACATGTATTATGAGTTTTTATATCAATATTTTTTCCCCTTTAATTAGTTATGCAATCAGAGATGATTTTTAATTTTCTCAATTATTTTAATCAATGCTCGAATTTCTTCAATCAACATCAAGTATACTGAAATATTTGCAAATCATCATCAAAGTAAATATTTGCAATTCATCAATTAAACTAATTTTTTAAATTTTGAAGTTCCAATAACCTTATAACCAATAAAACAATCTTTTCTTAACTATTTTTTAAATTTATATTTTTCACATTTCACGTGTATTTACAAATGCACGTACAATGTACAAGATACTAGATAGTTACATACTTACATATGTATCTCATAATTCTAGAAACAGCAATGGACTTTTTGGACATGCAAACAATTAAAATTCACCAACTACTTCTGTTCAACCAAAACGACAAAAAACCCTGAAAAATCTTACAAGCATAGCACTGTAAAGAAACAAGCATTCCATAGAAGTCTAAAATCTCATAAAAATCATGTCAATGGAAACAAACCTCTCTCCATCTTTCATGTTATCATGATCATCAACCCAAAACAGATGTGAGCATGCATACACAGCTCTGCATTGATCTGGCTTCTTTAAAAGCTTTGCTGAATACTGTCCAATGAGAAAGCACAAAAATGAGGATTCAGTAGAAAAAACATATATTGGCACTATGTAAATAATGAAATTCAATAATTACCCCTGTGGCCTTGTGAGTTAAAGTGTCCCTGTTTTCAACACCAAAGACCTGCATCCTTTGAAGAGTCCCTATTATTAAATGGATAGCTGTGATTTGGGCTCTGGAATCCTAGTATAAGAAACACAAATGCATAGTTGAGCATGGCTAACCCATAAATTTTGTCAATATAAACATTCCTCCTCCAAATTCTACTCACCTTCAATCCCATGAAAATAACAGGATTGTTTTTATGGGAAGGGAGGGAAGCACAAAACTAGTAGGGAGTACTTACAGAAATTTCTTCTTCATATAGAATATAAGCTTGGGTGAAAAATTCATAAGCAACAGGTTCCAATTCACAGTCATTTGCAGCCTTAATAAAAGAAAAAGAAACAATAAAATCAGCAAATATAGTTAGGAAATATCATTTTGATGTGCTAACAACCAAATATATATAAGTACCTCAGCACATTGCAAGTACAACTGCAATGCTAATTCTGGTGCCAGGACACCTGACAAAGTCTCGATTGTCTGAGAAAAGACAAAACACCATCAAATAAATCAACCAATTAATTATACATAACTGTTTAGATTATCAGTTGCTGTACCAACAAATCTTCACTGCCTCCATATTATTAAATATTCAATCATCGTTTATACAAAATTATGTTGGCATAAATCACCGTAAAAAAAAACCCACATCGGTTATCAAGGAAATTACCTGATTTAAAAGCTGAAAAATTTTCTTTGGTGTTGTTGATGCATCATCTCCAAAAGGATTTTCTTCTTGACCTTGCAACTGTCTGACCAACTGTAGATGGTAAAGTAAAATACACTGCATAAATTCTACTATTTTACTTTATTAAAAAAAAAAAGATTAAGCAAACAGTGTAGTAGCAGACAGCCATTTTCATTTTCATGCAAGATAAAACAGGGTCACAGGTAACAACAGCATCAAGAAAGCATGAAGTAAAAGGTAATACAAGCCTTAGCATTTTCGCTTTGATTTAGATATTATGGCTGTGCCACTTTATCTCAATGAGAAATGGAGCTAACAATATGACTCCTGCCAGCTGGAAATATAAAGACAATTTCCATACAATCCAATGGTGAAAATTTTCAACTTACTAATCCAGTTGCCTCATTTATCAAAGTTGTCAAATAGAAAGCAAATCAATTATCTGCTCAAGCTTCTAGCATGAAATCAGAAGGCTTAGCATCATGTTAAGTAATCTATAATCCAATTCCAAATCAATTATTACATAGTAAAGTCAATGAAATATTTCAATCACCTTAAACATCAAAACCAAGTGAAAATGCTAAATTAATTTGGTCTCAACCTATGCTTTTGCTTCCAGCACTATCAAATATCAATTCATCATGATGTAAGCAACAAAGCAAAACAGCACACTATAAAAGCAGGCAACTAATCAAAACGGTCTGCCAAACCTTTAAAGAAGAAAAAACAAGAGGTGGAACAGTGAAAGGCAGACGTTTTGGTCCTCCAGTCAGTATGTGTTTCCTCACAGTATCAATGATCTGCAATTAAGTGGATGAAAATTATGCACAAATTAAAGGTTGAACTCATAAAAAACAGCACCACCCCCTACCAAAAGTGTAGTTTGCAGTCATAGGTAACATATCAAACATCATTACCTCAAGTTAGAACATTAAAATCACAGATAAGCATTCATATTTACAGGAGTCCATGACCAATTAAAATGTTAAAGCAATATCCCAAGTTAACACTAACTTCAGTTTAGTGCTTGAGAAATATTTATTTCTAATATTTGCCTGGGTAAAATTCATGTGCAGCTTCAGTGCAGAAGTACTAGTAAGTAAAAAATGGAGTCAGCAAATTATTAACTGATGTTAGAAAGAGAAAATTTCCAGCAGAAAAACAAGTACAAAACAAAAAAGTTTTTATCATCGTCATAACACATGGATATAAGCAGTTCACCTTACCTTAAACATTTCTTCTGGATCATCATTATAAAGCATCTGGATTAGACGGGAAACAGAGTTCTGCTCCTCTTTGAAATCATCTTCATCCAGCTAAAGGGGAGAGGGGAAAAAATAAGTATAATGCAAGGAGAATGGATCACAAAAATAAGTATTATTTTATCTTACATTTATAAGAACATATGTAACATATGTGACATTAATGGGAGAAGTCAAATAGGCATTGTAAAAATAGACAAATGAGACTAGTCATGGTACTAAAATGACCTCCTCATTAGGGATCCCATCAGAATCCTTGATAAGCCCCTTTATCAGTTCAAACAATGCTTCAACCTACACGAGCAAATCATGTTAAGTTATAATAAGAAATACACCAAAATGCACACAAGTAAGATATAACATACCTTTTCTGAAGTAGAAATGCGAGTTCCGTTTTTCATAATGCTTTGAATAATAATAGTTGCCATGACCTTAGTAGTTGGAATATCAAGGTATTCTATTATGCGAGGATAATTTGAAAGCTTCAATGCAATCATAATATCATTATATTTCTCTAGCGGAGCACTTAATAGAGCAACAATCTGCTTAGTTGCCCTGTTGTCCTCAATTTTCCCCTTGCCAGAGAGTTTTTTCACACATGCTCCCTAACAAGCATATACAGTTAGAGCACAGGTCTTAGAAAACACAGGAATAAGTTTGCTTCCTTACATTAAAAGAACTACCGTTGCTATAAATTCAATCAAAATGACATCCATTAAATGCAACAACTATTTTCAGATACATAAAATTCTACCAAAACCATGTCTTTGATTGAAAGGAAGTATTGGCTTATCACCATCCATGAGTAAAGAGATAAAAATAAAACAATGTCAAAGGCTACATTCAGGTAAGCTTAATTGTATGAATCAAAAAGTTATCATGAAAATGCACAAAGCAAACAGTTTGAAATGAAACATACCAATACTTGATCTGCATAATCAAGTCGATCAGGGTGGACATGAAGAGTGAAGGTAAGAAGGGAAGAATATAAAGTTACAACTCCAACAGTGGGCATGTCAGGCTGTGCCTCTATCACCTGCATAACAATTGAAGACATCATATTTCACAACCCATGAGCATAACAACAATAACATTGTATCATGCAAAAAATGACAAGGATGTAAAGAAGTACATTTCTCTCTTCAAGGACATCCAAATCAAAAGTATGAAAAATAAGACATTCAATATTCAAGTGGCAAATGAAAATGACAATTCACAAGGTTCATAATCCAACACTGAAAGTGACCAGCTATGAAAGAAATATTTGAAGATAAACAGAATGTAAAAAGAAAGGGGAAGAATCAAGATTAAAAATAAGCAAAGAATTTAGCTATATACTATATAATATACATTTGAAAAAGTATATTAAAAAATTCACAACAGCAGCTATCCTGCTATCCAACTAAAGCATCTGAGAGACCTAACACACAGTAAAAAAGGGTTTTTGAAGGCTATATCATGGTAGCGCCACTATAACACGCAAAAAACGGCTATTGCAGCCGTGATGGCCACAATAGAAAACTGCTCTGCTATTTGAATCCCCCAGCTGTCAAACGCCACTCCGCTATTCACTACTATGGGTTAAATCATGCTGGCCACAAAATTAGACAAACCATGACAGCTTATTGACTTTAAGGCAGCAAACAGTGTAGAGATACATGTTTGTGCTACCTGAATATAAATCCAAGAAAAAACAAATTGGGGGGGGGGGGGGGGGGGGGGGTACCTTGCCAATGGCATTGCTTAATTTGGAAAATGCTTCCACTTGTAAAAACTCGGGCAACACCTCTGCACTTGAAGCAGCATAATTTGAAAGCCTTTCCATTAACTGGGACAGTACTGTCTTGATGTCCACAGATGGCTGAAAAATACGGTGGGGGAAAAAAGACAGAAAGCTAGTGATTGACAATACCTACTGGATTTGCAGCATAAAACTGTCTAGATATTTATAGTTCTAAGCAAAGTATACAATAGCTACTGTCAAGCATGTGCTTATAAAACCAGTGGGGGAAACAATTGTATGCTTAACTAATAAAACCATGGCATTCAAAATAGATTGGTTCCCGACAGGCGAGGCCTATTGTCCAAAGTATGAGCACCAATTAGAACTCAGAATGCAGAAAC
This sequence comes from Glycine latifolia, assembly GCA_013407115.1. Lineage (NCBI taxonomy): Eukaryota > Viridiplantae > Streptophyta > Magnoliopsida > Fabales > Fabaceae > Glycine > Glycine latifolia. The sequence continues at coordinate 6,690,068 of CM023951.1, forward strand.
TATTTTATTTAAACAAATTATTAGTACCTCGGTACCATGAATCAGAAAATTATAAATCTCAAAAATAGAATATAATATAAAATGGATCAGTGAGTGTAACATTATCTGCAAATAAATGCAACAAAGTAAAGGTAGGCTGGCTTTCATCTATTACGCATGGACAGGCACAAACTTATAATTAATTAATGCAAGTTTCAACTTAAAATCATATTCTATAGGAAAATTTTGGAAACGCCAAATACATCCCCTCCTCAAATTCTAACATTCCAGCTATTACAGCTGACAGAAAGTTGTGCAATAGTTTGATAATTCAGATGATGTGCTAATTGCTTATTACTATATAGATGTTTACTTTCTCTATTTTTCAGAATTGTTTGATAAATATCTTCTATATTTTATTTGTGCTATTTCACAATAAAATATAATATTACTACATTAGTAAAACAAAACTGTGCAAGTTCACTCACCTGAACTTTCATGTTTTGGAGTGAGAAAAAACATATATACATCAAGGCATCCTCCAGAAGTAATACCAAAAAATGTGCATGTTCACTGACCTGAAGTTGGGGGTAAGCACCCAACAACACATCAAGAGTTTGCAAGTGATACTCATCGGGGAAGACTTGAATTATACAATCCATCAAGTAGAACTGAGCCAACTCATCTTTGCAATTCACAATCTGTCCATGATAATTGAGGAAAAGGAATCATTTTTTTTATGGTTAGAAAGTTAACCATGTCTTTGATGATTAGAAATAGAAACAATAAAGCAATTAGACCTGCTCGAGTACTCTGGGAAGCACAACATCTCTGTACATATCTAGGTCAACACCCTCTATCTGACTGAGAACATGAAGATTCTTGCCAACCTAATAATGTATCAAGGACAAAAAAGCAAGAGAAGCCTTCTATAAGCATTTCATCATTTATACAACCCCATTGCAGAGAAGCAAACCAGTAACAAGCTTCAGGTATTACAAGATCGCGCAACTCGCTCCTTTCCTTTTCCCGTTTCTCCTTCTCCCGGGCAGGCCCCTGCAGACCAGAAAGCCCGACAGCAAGCCTCAACTCAGGGTCAGCTAAGAGTATGAAAGATTCACATGCATTACTACACCTGCATGACCAGAAATCATGCCCTCATGATGTGCAACTATTGTGACGACATGCATGTCTGAACATGCGTGTTGTAATGATGTGCAGACAACTCAACCAACCTGATGTTGCATTCGCACCCAAAGTTTGTTCATTTCAGTGAAATTTTGGAGCACGAACTCTACAGCATCTGCTACAGTATCTGCATCCCTACAGTTGTCAAATTAGGCATTCACACATCAAGTTAATTTCCAATTGGTGCAGCTTTAAAATAATTGCCACTGCCCCATATTCAAGACAGATACATCAGAGAGTGAATCAGAAAAACTCAAAGACAGAAGAAACAAAAGACAAATCATTAAAAATAGGAAACAAAGAAGGAGGATCCAATATTCCAAAGACGGCAAGAGTTGACATCATGCATTAACATTGCAAAAGTGCAGTGAGATGATAGTGCGGTTGGTGGTCCTGATAGAGAAATGGTGATGCTTAGTGTGCCATCAATTATGTTCCAAATGTTCACTACTACTGGCTCAGTTCATTGAAACTTCAAATCTGACTCAACTAAGAAACCTCAAAGAGGAATAATCCTGCCTATGAAAGGAGTAGAGGGCAAAAAATTACTCACCCTTCGTACTCTGAACCAATATCTGGCAATTTGTCCCTGCTAACTTGAGAAAGGTAACTTCTGAGAAAGAGTCCGCGAACAGGGTGCTGAATGCCACGGCACATCTCCACAAGATCCTTAAGAACATCCTTTGCAGGAGCTTCCTTGGATTTGATGTATACTGATCCTACTGTACAGAGGAGGTACCTGATTGCAATCATAATATTAACAGCTCACAAGCATATTAAACACGAAAGAATGAACACTTAAGCACTGCAAAAATTCAAAACATTAAACCCTTCTAGCTAAAAATTAGTGCGAACAATGAGGTTCAGAACCACAAAAACATATACCAAGGCATCAGTGAGAAAAGTTACGCGCAATTGGTTTTTAAGCAAGCCAAGTATTTTTCACCACGAGTCATGATGAAATAATAAATATCAATCTCAATGATGCACCATTAGCAGGAATCAATAATATCAACACGATTGTGCATCGCTCCACTTGCAAAGATAAAATAAAATAATTTAAATTAAAATTTAGAAACAAGCTTAACAGACACACAACCCACTAACTATTCGTACAATAAACATTATTTATTATTTTTAATAGAACAGTCGAGAACAGTTTCCTATCATGATCGACGCATAGTCAACAAATAATATGAGAAGAAAAACGGATTCCGCGACACTTGCCACTTACAATCGAGGCAAAATGTTGCCGGCGTGCTGGACGAGTTCATAAAGATCAATAATGGAGCAACCGCGACGAGTCTCTTCCTCGAAGAACATCTCCAGCTTCCTTAACTGATCAAAGGCGCGCATGTCTGAATCAACGAATTCAGCGAGAGAAAGACACAAATTAACAATCGTAATTACAGAAACAGTTACAGGATCCAACGAAAAACAAGATAACGGTGGATCTGAGAGGAACTGACATAGTTCGTAGTACTTGTGAGGAGAAAGCTTGGAAGTCCTGAGCTCGGAGAGCATCTGAGCCGAATACTTCAAAGCATCCCTGAGATTGTTCGAGTCCTGCGACGAATCGAAATTGGATCCGAATCAATTAGGAATTTGGAAGGCGAATCTGAAAAATTAGTGTGATCGTGGCTGCGTGGAACAGAAGGAAGAAAAAGGTTAGGGTTTAACGGAGGAGGAGTTACCAACGCACGGTGCATGTAGAAGGAATTTTGCTGAAGGCCGGCGATTCCAGCGGCTAGAAACTTTTCTTCGTCTTCGGTTCCGTCCAACATCATTCTCTCTCACTCTCTCCGTCTAACTTCGCTTCGAATTCGATCCCTCTTAACTACCGGTCCAGCCGAGCTAGTTTTGTTCTTCGTCCTCGTCTCCGCTTGGGATGTACGTAATTTTGAAGGGAGAATATGCCCCCTCTTTCACTTTCACTTTCACCCCCCCAGTTAGTTATGTTTTCACTCTGCTTAATATTGTTTGGTTAATACTTGATACTTAATACCCTTGTTTCTCATCTACTTTTTCACCAATATCCTAATTATTTCTGCTTCTCATCCACTTTGCTAATTATTCTCCACCAAGATTGTCTATTACTACTTACTAGTACTTCTTTTTTTTTCATGAGATCATTAGTTAAGCGGAGTGGTCAAAATTATTAAAGATCCAATCAATAGAAAATTATATATTGCTGGTATTTCTCAAAATTAGAATAATTATGAGTGGTTTTAGCCCTTTAGATGTCGATGTGTCATTTATGAACAATAAGTGTTCATAATATTTTTTTCTTTAATGAGAATGTTCTTAGATTTTTTTTAACATTTTATATCTTTGGATCCATATTTTTCATTATTATTTTTAAATTCAATTTCAATATTTTAAAATATATAATTAAAAATATATTATATATTTTATTGTAAATTATCTATCATAAATCTAAATATAAGTTAATATATTATAAATATTTATTTATTATAAATTTAAATTATGATATAATTTATATGACGAATATTATATGTACCACACCTATAGTGCACCACATCTTTTAGCCATTATATTAATCTTATACTTATGTTATATTAAGTTGTATCTTTAACATCATATTCACATTTGTCATGAATAGATCACCACCACTAATAACAATAATTTCAAATCACCACTGCACCTCTTCCTTTTGTTGTTGCAACGTATCTCAAACTCAATTGCATCATAATCTCTTTTGTCACCACACATCATCATAAATCACTATCGTTAAAATTTCCTCACATCATCTCAGAAAATGATTAAACAAATGACACTATTTCAAATCCACTCATTTTTATCGACATAAATGACACATCAACAATGTGTTAATCGTGAAAATTGTATTTACTCTTTGAAAGGAAAATATTTTTAAAATAATAAAATAATTTTCACTGAATAATTCTATTAACAAATAAATGTTTAAATATGAGACATAGAATCCATTATCGTTTATGAGTTATTTTTTATTAAACAAGTAAACTCATAGTTTTTAACTTATCAAATAATTGTTTAGTACTTAATGAAAATCACAATTATAACTTCGATAAATATATTCATTTTTATTACAATAATATTGTAGTTTATAAAATAATAAGAAAACTTTGATAAAAATATTTTCGATTTAATGATTAGTTTTATAATAATTTTGATAATAATAAGAAAAAGTAGAGATTGAAAAGGTAAAATTTTGAGAAGAAATAGAGATTAGAAAGAGTAAAGGGTTTAGAAATGTGTAGTAAATTAAATAGACATGATTTCATAAAACATGATAATTTAATACATACATGATGACAGCTAAACCTATAGCCAATTTTCTGTAGCCAATTTTCTATTGTACGCATTGTTGGTATTTGAAGAATTAAGTGATAGTATTTCAACCCCACAAAAATTGGTGATCAACAGTTTTATTTATAAACTTTTAATTCTAATTGTTGAAATATATGATTTTGACACGTATACAACAATATTCCTAAATATATTAATCTGACACTAATAAATGTTTTTATATAACTTCTCATCATCAATTGTGCAATTGACACTTTGATCACCAAAAAAGATTTCACTTTTGAACACTTTTCAATCTCACACACCTTAATGAAATTATTGAAATCATTAATCTCAACCGAAATAACTTCCTTCAGTTAAATAATTAACTTCTCATAATTTAGATCATACTTTGATAGCTTTTGAAAGGATTTTTCTACTCTTCTCAAGCAAGCATATCAAAACATGATTTTCATAATTTAGTCAAATTTTACATTCCTGAGATAACACGATGTCATCATTCCACCACCACCACAGTACAGGTCCCATACATCTTGGAAAAGATTGGAAAAAACACCAAACAGATCCGACATAGAACAATGTCATGTAGGTTCGTGTACTGTTCATGTCATTTGGGCTTTTTGAATTCTTCATAGGGAAGATTCAACTTGTTCTTTTGATTCAAGCAACGAAACAGTAGGAGGTGTGAGCATGCATTCTGATAATCCTAATTAGAGGAAGAAAAACTCTCCATTTTGTTTTGCAAATTGTTGAGCAATGAGGGAAATATTAGGAAATCGAAAAGAACCTTTTCTGTTTTGCTCAAAATCATGTAATCTAGCAAATCCCTCAATCAATTTCGAAAAAGAATTATCCATATGAAAGTAATTTGATTTTTAAAAAATTGACTTTTGAAGGTTTTGGGAATCATCTTTTTACAATTACTTTATCGTTTTAGAATGGAAATACAAGTTTAAGCATGATTTTTGTTCAAAATCATGTAATTTACAAAATTCCTCAATCAATTTTGAAAGAGAAATATCCATGTGCGTGTAATTTGTTTTAAAAAAAATGGCTTATAAGATATAACAAATTTTGACAACTTTTTTCCACTAAAATGTGTATAGGACCTTTCAAATAAATTATAATACCTTTCAAAAAAGTTACACAAACAATTTTTTATAATTTTAATCACCAAAAAGTAATAAATTAAAAACAATAAAAAACAGCCTTACTTCGTCACTTAACGGATAAAAAGACAAAAAATATTTGACAGGAAAAAAATCCAAAACATTAACTTGCCAAAAAAATTAAGGACCAAAAATTATAAAAGGTAAAAAAAATGGCCTCTAAAAAAACAAGTACATATACAAATTATATTAAAATACCTAGTTTGAATCTGTGGTATACACTAATTATTTTTAGATATAGTCTGTATTGATTCTCCCAATTGTAACAAATATTACAATTATAATAAATGTAATTTCTGTTATTATATAATAATTATAAAAGATGGTAAATAAACTCTAATAATAAAAAACAATTCAGAATCTCAATAAACATAAAAAAACTGCTAAACATTCGAAATAAACGTATGTAATTTGTTTATTTGAATCTTTTATCGATCGGTATTAATGGAGAATTCATCCAAGTTATTATTCGTTAGAAAAACCTTTTGTTAAACTGAGTGAATTGTATCGGTATGTGTATATGTCGGAATGACTATTGTGGTACTGGTGTAATTTTTTTTAATATGAAGGAATTGAACATAATTCATCAAATTTATAATATTCATACATTTTATTTAAACAATTGTTTAGTATTTATTGATCTTGCCTGCATATATCTATTATTACAAGGGGTCTCTTACATCCCTGCGCGCTTAGTATATGTATATAAAATATCGAATTAGATGAAGAATTCACTTATTCTAATAATAATTTTTTTTAAATTACTCATTATCTTCGTTATTCATTTTTTTTAGATCCTCATAGCTTAAATAATAAGGATAAAAAATAATTCTAAAAAAATTAATTTTAAAATAAGTAAATCTTCCTCGTCAAATTACACTATTATAGTTTATAAGTTTATATAGACTATTTCACTATATCTTTTGATATGTAACTACTATTATACTATATATTTTAATAAATGTAACTATTATATTCAGGATCATGTCTAAAATTTCCAAGGTCTTAGACAGCTTTATATTTTGAGGCTTACCCTAATATAAACTATAAATTTTCATTTTTTTTAAAATGTTAATTAAAATTTAATGATTAACAATTTTCAACATACCACTGTAATCATTCATTAAATCACTCTTGCAATATAGTTGATATCAAATTGAATATAAAAATTTCAATTTGATTTTTAATAAACATTACATGCATTTAGAAATAATCATTTTTTTAGTATACTTTAATACTTCTAACAGGGCTTTGCTTTCTTTTGGTAGTATTTTTTTATTACCTTCAATTAGGAGGGGGGGAAAACCCAAACCGCTAATATGAAATTAATGCACACTGAAACCTAAGTTTGTTTCAAGATTTATAATTTTTTAAAATATTTTATTCTGCTTTGAAATTCTTAAATATTGGGGTAAAATAAAACAGTTAAAAGTGATTGTATAATTTTTTTCGAATAAGTTGTAAATAAAAAAAATTAATTTGATAACAATGATGTACACATATGATAACGGTTTTTGTTCCTTAATCAAATGATTCATATTTGATTTGATTTTAAATAAAGTATAAAGTATTTTTTCTTATAACATTTGAAATGAAAAACAAAACTCTCAAATAATCTATAACAATATTTATGTGCGTGTATATTTTTAAATCGTGATCTTATTAATAGATTAATATAATAAAATTAATTATTAAATAGTTTAAATTAAAATTAATATCTCAGAAATATATGTAGAAAATATATTTTTTGAAATGAGGCCGGCAGCCACGGATTTGTATTATATATATTTTAATAACTTTTAGTTGGATAATTTTTTTATTAAAAAATCACTATTATAAAATTGAAAGTTTATTTTGCATAAATTAATCTTATCTAAAAAAAATTACATTAATCAAAAACTACCGGATACATTATTTATATTGATTAAAAATGATATAATACAGAACGTAAAAAAATGAGGTTGCAACTCATTTAATATATTCTAATAAATCAGGATTGTTTTGTATAGTTTCCTGATTTTGGGATTTTGTTTCCTTTTTTTAATATTTTGTTGAGATTTGTTTGCATGTACATATATATTGCTGCTACAGGGCAGTCAAATGAAAATAACTTTTGTCTGATTGTCTCATTCTGTTATACGCTAATGGGTGTCCAGAATATGATTTCGGGGCTCGTTCGATGCTGGCAAGGTTGTTGGCACGAGGAACTTGAGGTAAAAAGTGCTTTCTAGCTCATTTGTTGCTTTCAAACAAAATATTTAGTGATGAGAATTACTTGTTTCGTCGTGACTAATGTAATTAGAGTGATGATTTAGACAGTGGAGATTGGATTAGCGACAGTGGAGATAATGATGATGAATATGTATTGTCAGTGCAAAGGGTGCAAGAGAAAGGTGAAGAGATCAGTGAAAAACATGGAGGGCGTAACAGAAGTGGAAGTGGATTTAGAGCAGGGGAAGCTCACCGTGATAGGCTATGTGGATCCAAACGAGGTTTTGGAGCGTGTTAGGCGCCGGGCGTGGAAGGAGTCTGAGTTCTGGGCCATGGCCGATGAGCCCTACGTCGTTCCGTACGCTTTTGCACCTGAACCCTACGTGCTGCAGCCTAAGCAGGATACAGAACCAGCCACGCTTGCACATGCAAGCTTCTTCGAGAACGTCAATTATGCCACACCTTTCAACCATGGCAACTCAAATGCTTGCACTATCATGTAAAGTCTATTTGGTAAATTGGAAACAAATAATAATAAAAAAAATTGAATTAAGATTCATCTTTTAAATTAAACATAACCTTAATCACATATTATTTATTTTAAATCTATGTTGAATCTTGTTAACGGTTATGCATGATGGAGTATTAATTATTGTTCTCTGTTTTCGACGGATTGACTTGTTAATTAGTTTATCAATTTCGTTTTTTGTTTATCTGCTCCCAGCTCATTTAATTAACCTGTCCGCCAATATACCGGTTCTTGTACTGAATAATGTAATAAAATATAATAGAGTTTATATCTCTGAAAAATGAAAATTATTAAAAAGTCTAAATATATATATATATATAAAGAAATCATAATAAAAATACTGAAAATGCAACATAATATATTAAAAAATTATAAGATAACAATATATACCAATTAATCAAATAATAATTTAAAAGAAAATATCATTTACACCACTCAAACATTAAATAAAACATAAAAATATATTTAAGGTTCAATTAAATCCAATGACATATAAAAGCTAATAGTTACTAAATGTAATAACATATTTGTTATTATTAATCATTAATATATATTTCTCATATTATGTGTAAGCAAATATATTTATAAAAAAAAATTGTTGTTACCTATTATTCGATGAAATATTTAGTTGAATTATTCTCTTTAATTTCAAATATAGGATGTTGGTTTTACAATTTTAATATTATAAAGAAATTTTGCAATTCATTTTTTTATCTTTGAATTATTGTAAAAGTTAAATAAATATAATAATATACATAAAAAATTATAAAAACAAATACTTTACATCTATGTTAATTATATATACTACTTTTTTTTATAAATATTCTTATAATAAAGCAATAGAGATTTCAATGATTTTTTATTTATTTTGGGTCAAAAATTATGAATGTCTTTCAATCCACTTAATTAGAGAAAATCTCACTTATGATGCATGCATGATTTTTGTTATCCCAAGAAAATTTTAGACATAATAAAATCAAACACAATTTTTTTTTTAATAGATCATTCACATATGAGTGTAGCCATGTCTTATCCTAATGCTCCCACTTTTTGGGTTAGATTACAATAAATATAAAAGATATTAAATTAATCCTCCATCATTATAAAAAAGTTTGATTACAATTTTAATTTCCAAATTAATATTGTAATTGTAAATTTTTGATTCATTGAGTTTCAATCGCTCAAAGTAAGTTCTTCTAGATTATAATTAATCGTATAATTTTGATCCTTTCATCATTTTTTCAATAAATATTTAATAAATTTTATTGATATAATAGCAAATATATTACTTAATACGTATGTTAACTTAATTATATTTTTTAAGCAAATTTAATTATATTTTTAATCATTCACAATTGTAATATCAGAGGTACTAATTATAACTAATTGTCATATCAACGTAATTAGAACTTGATAGACTACACTAAAATCAGAGAATTGTAATATTAGAAATTAAAAAGTGAAACTAAGTATATAAATATAACATAATTATATATATTCTCCAAATATCGTGTGATCTGATAATATATTGTATATGCTAAATATAATAAAAATAAAAGATAGTAAACGAATCTTCTCTGCTATTATGAAATAATGGTATAATAGTTATAAATGATACAAAATCAATTTTAATAATAATAAAAAATGGGCAGAATCTCAATGATATAAACTGCATGCTTGGTCTACTTAAATCCTTTCTTCTCAGTATTAGAGAATTCATTCTTCCCTACCACACTTTCTGAGGTGCATCAGCACACCCTACGTATGTAATTTGTTGCTTTCAAATCCATTTTTTGTTATGATAATAATCCAATATTTGTTTATTAATTGCACCAGCTTTAATTTTGTGCAAAATAACAATTGAGATTTGCATAGATATATGGTAGTTAGATAATTAGAGAATTCTTTGTACGTAAGTGCGTATATATATATTTACTTACCAAATTAAAGTATGATGATTTTAGAGAATGGAGGCGAGAGTGGAGATAAAGGTGCGAATGCAATGCGAATGCACAGGGTGCGATAGAAAGGTGGAGAAAATCATGAAATCAATGAAAGGCATGGAGGGTGTGGCGCACGTGCAAGTGGATCGAGAGGAACATGGCGACTGCAAGCTCACAGTCATTGGCCGCGTCAATCCAAACGATGTTTTGAAGCGCGTGAGACGCCTCACGCCCAAGAAGCTTGAACTGTTGCCCGTGCCCCAAGTCAATGACGACGTCGTTCCACAACCGAATTACACCACCACCTTCAGCGACGATAATCCAAATGCTTGCACTATTATGTGATCGATCTTCCATTCTATATAGACTCTAGTAGTGTTTCTTCACTTTTCTATCATTGTCATTGCGTTGCTCTTTTCTTAATGATTATAAACATTTATTTTTTTTACATATTTGTCTCTTTTTTCCCATCTTTATACACTTACAATGGTGTACGTACGTGTATATAACTTTTTCTTCTTCTTTTATACCAATGCTTAATTAGGTCTTTGCTCATAAGTTTGTTTGCATTAGAACGAATGTCGTGTTTTTTTTTATTGAATGCTGACGTTGAAACTTGTTATTGGTTATGAAACTTATGATCGATTTTAAAAAGCAGAAGGTTATTAAATTAAAGGAAAATATTAAAGCTAGGCAGACGCTTATTCTTTTTTAATTTTTATATATGAGTCGGGAATGCTTTTCATTCCCCCCTCCCTTGTTGAAACTGATTATATACAGAGAGGAGGAAGATAGGGGTACATGTTCCCATTTTGCGTAGTATTACTATGTTAGTTATATATCAAACTTGTGTGTATTTTGCATGTATTATTAAAAATTTTCTTCACTGAAATGTTATATACATTTTGTCATATAAGTAAGAAAAATGGCTTCAAGTTGCTTTTTGTAAATATATGCTAGCCCGAAAAAGGAACATGTATCCTAGCTTATTATTTTGTTATAAAAAAGGGATCAGTTTATCATACGATTTTTTTGAAGAAAAAAATTATGCGTTTAATTGCATCAATTATAAATAATGTGCATTTATGATAATAATTTTAAATAAAAAACACAGTCACACCAATCTTATTTTAGTTTGATTATATGAATTATTATGATTGCAATTTTTATTTCAAAATAACGTAATCACACGTACGGAAACTATTTAAGTTTGAATTATATAGCATTATATATAGCGTAATCATGGTTTAATATTATTTAATTGATTATTTGATTTGGAGTGTAATAAAAGAAAAGTCAGTAGCTACTAAATATAAATTTATAGAAATTAAGGTGCCGTCTTGATATGTTGATAGAAATAGGATGATTCATCTGGTGAAATGGAAAAAATATGAGAACAAATTTTGTAACTAAGTCTTAAATTAAAGTCAATTTGAAATTTTAGTGAATGTATAAGTTACACATGGCATGCTATTGAGCTTTACTTAGTGCATATATGTTGTACTAAAATCAAATTGAGTCTTCATCAATGTATTTAATTTCATTTATACCATATTAAACTTTAATGAATCATTAGTATTACATTTATGTTTTATATTTTAAAATATTTAATTTTATAAAATTTGATTATGACATATTTTCATAATATATAGGATATTTATTTACTATAATTTTAAAAAAATTATATAAAATAAACAATTATTTTGTAAAAACACAAATTAAATGACTAATGATAAACATGATTTATTTATCTTAATCAAATAATGTAAATATTGGTTTGTTAATTTTATTAAAAATTATCATAGTATAATTAAAAATATTTTATATTTATTATGATTTATAAAACATTGCAAACATTGGTTTGTTAATTTAAAAATATTACTAATATATTGATTTCAATAATTTTCAAGTATAAAATGTGTTTAAGTATATTTTATATTTAGTATGATTTATAATAAATTAAAAATTCAGTTTCTTAACTTTTTTAGGAAAAATGCATTCGTTGGTTAATATCAAAATATTATTGTCTTAGAACGACTAAATACACTTAGTTGCTATCATCATAACATAGCAACCGAATAGATTTCACTCGCAATATAAAAGTCCACCTCGATCGCAATTTCAGTTGCTAAAAAATATTATAATTATGTATATAGCGACCAAAATAGCATCCGAAGTTTTCAGCGACTCTTTCTATTGTTGCTAATTCACTCGCTGACTCAACTTAACCACCACGTTCAAGATCGGTCGCAAGTTGCGACATAATGTTTTCGATCTCGATTGCGGCCGCTAAAAGGAACCGAAAGTTTTCGATCGCTAAAATACAGTTTTATAGTGAATCAGTATCTACTAAATAATACTCCAACATCATTTGCCCTTCCGACATCACCAAAAATATTGGTCGTTCCCTTTAGGTACCTGTCCTCTTGTTCGATAGGCACATTATCTCAGCAGATGAACTCGATCAATTAGTTTTTTTTAATCCATAAATATTAATTATTATCTTTCTTCTTTTCATTTTTTTTAACTATCAGGACAATTTTATATCTTCTTCTAGCTAAATGAGTCCCATCAGGTGCACGTATTAAGGTATTAGTGAGGTCCTTCAATTCAATCATCTCACGATAAACTTTCCATTTGTTCCATAACTCCTGTGCCATCAAAATAAATGTCTGATACACTCCTGTCTCCTGCAATTAGTTCGCATTTTATTTAATAGGTACTCTATCTCTCTCTACGTGAAAGGAGAAGAAGAAAGGAGTGAAAATATGACAGCATGTTATAGGGTGCTGTAACTCAATTTTGACCAAGCGTAAAAAGTTATTTATTTATTTAGATTTTATTTTGACAGAAATTTATTTATTTAGATAGTGAATGCTTACTAAAGGTGAATTATTTTTTACCGTTAGCTTTTATTTCTTTGGTCCAAGAAAAACAAGATTAACAAAAAACAATGAGAGAGAACAGAAAAAATAGAAAGCAGACTAATAAAAAATTAAAAATTTCAAAAATAAAATTAAAAATAGATGATAATATTTATTGGTAGGGATGTCAGTGTTTATTAAACCCTCCTTCAGCGCAGGGACGGAGACAGTGGAGGCTAGGGTGGACCATCGCCTCCCTAAAATTTTATTAATATAAATTTTATTATATATATATATATTAAAAATTAAAAAAATAATTTGACAATAATAAAATGTTGCATTGCATAATATAATGATATAATATTTTTTAATATTACATTAAAAAATAAGATAAAATATTTTTGAAATTGCATTGCATAATATAATAGAAATCTTTAAGATTATATTATATAATAAGATAAAATATTTTTTAAGATTGCATTTAAATATAGTATAGAATATTTTTTAATATTGTATTCAAAAATATGATAGAATATTTTTAAGATTGTATTGCATAATATAAAATATTTTTAAGATTGTATTGTATAATATAAAATATATTTAAGATTGCATTGCATAATATAATAAAATATTTTTAGGATTGCATTTCAAAAATTGGTTAAAATCGTATGCTTAAATTAATATAAATAGAAACATATTTTTGTGTTGATAGTATGCATTCCATTCCAAATAATATTAGAGCTTTAAAGAGTTTATGTTTGCATCATTGAGAGAATTGTTATGAGATCATATAGAAGCGTTTGACAAGTTTGATTCTTAACTCTCCATCAGAATTTAAAGGTACTTATTTATTATCATAGTGGAGTTGTCCATTAGATTGATTATCCAATTTGGATGTTGTGATTTTTTATCCAATTGGGTTTTCTACGCTAAAACTGATTGTGTCTTCTTTATCTCTTATCTCTATATTATTACTTTGAGTTTGATTTTAAATTATGAATTATTTTATTAAGACCCACTGAACTTTGTCAGTTTGTTCATCAACCCACCCTATTTGTAATTTGTCTTTATGTGGTTTGCGATTTGCATCTTTTTGTATATTAAATTTGTATTATCTTTAAGTACTTTTATTTATGATATAATTTTTTTTATGTTCGTCCTCCCTCAAAAAAATTTCTAGCTCCGCCACTTCAGCGGGTGTTTTGATAAATGATTGAACCTTTACTCGCAATTAACTTTATTTGATTTTAAGAAAATAGGACTAATTAAGATGTTTAAATTTTTTAAAAAAAAATACAAACAAATATATGATGTAGTAATATTTATTGGTAGGGATGTCGGTGTTTACTAAACCCTCTCTCAGCGGGTATTTTGATAATGATTGCAATTTGGAACCTTTATTGGTAATTAAGTTTATTTCATTTTAAGAAAACAAAGATTAAGAAAATGGTTAATTAAAACGTAAAATAGTTAAAAATTAAAATTAAAATTAAATAATAGATGATAATATTATTGGTAGGGATGTCCGTGTTTATTAAACCCTCTTTCAGCGGGTGTTTTGATGATGATCGGAACCTTTATTGGCAATTAAATTTATTTGATTTTTATTTAAGGAAAAAAGAAAAGTGAAGATTTAATTGCAAATCCTTTTTATGCTAATTGTAATTCATTTGTTTAAGGAAAGAAGGAAAATAAGAAGATTCGATTGAAAAAAATGATTTAACAAGGAAAGAAGAAATAAGGTAAAATTGGTTGGATTTGAATGGGAACTAAAAATGATTCTGGAAAATAGTGGCAAGAAAGAGGCTCACTCCATTTCTCTTCTATAAAGGGGCATTTTACGTATTTCGACATCCATAAAATTATGCTTTCAATCTTAAATTGTTTTTCATATAATTTGGATAAAATTAGGTATTCACTTGATAAATAAATAAATATTTTTTTCCAGGATTTCCTTCCTTTCATTACTTATTTTTTTTTATTCTCAACAAATTAAGTGCTAACGCGGAATATAATATTAGTCAACAGAAATTTCTCATGCACATAAAGAAAGTACAATGAATTAATTAATTGATTGATTTATTAGTTTTTTTTGTGCATAGCATGCCTCATTGGTTATTGAATTTTGTTTGATATTAGTAAACAATCTTCTATGTTCTAACAATTTATAATAGTTTCTTAAAAAAATTATAATAGTAATAAATACATTGTTATATGAAATAATTGGAGGAAGAAATTTGTCATTTATAATAAATTTAATCGGTTAAAATATGATTGACTTCAGTAGAAAATACTTGTGATCTATACAAAATAAAATTAATAATTGTAACATAGACTTAATATCATATAATTATTTGTAAAAAAATTGATAGGATAAAAATTTAGATACTAACAATAATAAATAAATTGTCTATGCAACCAAATAAAAAAATGTCTAGTTTTGCTATAAGTAGCTTGCAGCCTTCCACCAAGCACAAAATGTATCCACAATAACAAGGGATCATTAGGTTCTTTGTAAAGAAAAGCAGGGCACTAGTCATAGAAACATGAAGTTTCTCTTTCAAAGTCTTCTTTCTCAATTGCCTATTGTCACTTTGGTCTTTTTCCACTGTTATCATCTCTCAACAACATGTTAGTGCTGTAAATCTACCAAACAATGAAACTGTCCCAGCAGTCATTGTGTTTGGGGATTCTATAGTGGATTCAGGTAACAACAACTACATCAACACCATACTCAAATGCAATTTCCAACCATATGGTAGAGATTTTGCTAGAGGAAATCAACCAACCGGGAGGTTCAGCAATGGTTTAACCCCATCAGACATCATTGGTACAAAAAATCATTACTCTTGCACTATGTTACCACATGCTACAATATGCACAAGCATAACAGAATGAACATCAGAACATGTTCATGTTCTTATTCAATTTCTCAACAAATTTCCTTTGGTCTTTTTCAGCTGCAAAATTTGGAGTCAAGAAGATTTTACCAGCTTATCTTGATCCAAAACTGCAACCTCAAGATCTCCTCACAGGCGTTAGCTTTGCATCCGGTGGCTCCGGATATGATCCTCTAACTTCTAAAACAGTAGTAAATAACCGTCCACAAAACCTTATATTTATATATCTTCATTTAATCATTTTCCTCACCATAACTAACTAAAATTTACTTTCTTTGCCATGTGTCACATAAGTCCGTGCTATCATTATCAGATCAACTAGACAAGTTCAGCGAATACAAAAACAAGATAAAGGAAACAGTTGGAGAAAATAGAATGGCCACAATAATATCAAAAAGCATATACATCTTGTGCACAGGAAGTAATGACATTGCCAATACTTACTCTCTATCACCAGTTAGGCGAGCACATTATGACGTTCCAGAATACACGGACTTAATGGCTTCACAAGCCACAAACTTCTTGCAGGTATGTTTTAATTAAAGAACCAAAAGAGGAAGTTAGAAGTTATCATATTTCTTTGCATGTGCGCACTTTCCAGTACATTTTGAAGCTAACAGACTTAAACGTGCGAAACTATGGTATAGGTGATAAGTTTTCAGACAACACTATGGTCAAAATAGGGTAGAGCCATATGGCTGCAAATGACATTGTCATTAGGCATTAGTGGTTGTTGGTAGTTGGCAATTGGATTTTTCCTTTGAAGGGTTGCTTAACAGCCAATTCTATTTCTACCCTTTTATATTGGATCAAAATTCAAAAGCCAATTGCACTTAAAGCATCTAACATGAATGTGCGTGTGAATGTGTCTACCGCCCACGTCCATGAGAGAACCACATGTCCAAATGAACAATTTGGTTTAGACTTTTATTTTGGACAGCCGTTTCTTAAAACTTGGTTCATATTCATATATCTTTGCATAAAAATATTTAATAAAAATGAATTGAATGCAGGAACTTTATGGACTAGGAGCTAGAAGGATTGGAGTAATTGGTTTGCCTGTTCTAGGGTGCGTACCCTCACAAAGAACAATTCAAGGAGGCATATTGAGATCATGTTCAGATTTTGAAAACCAAGCAGCAATGCTCTTCAACAGCAAACTCTCATCCCAAACTGATGCCCTAAATAAAAATTTCCCAGAGGCTAGATTTGTGTACCTTGATATTTACAACCCATTATTGAATATGATTCAAAACCCTTCCACATATGGTACGGACACTACATCTACCATCATATCTGTTTTTTTTTTTTTTTTACAAATCATATATTTTCTAAGTAGCTCAATATAATTTCTGAACTTTATCCTATATACACCAATTATTCATAATAGGATCAACTCAAAGATAAAACAACTAAACGATAAACACCAGGAAAAAAAAAGAATTTTTATTAGTTTTAGGGAAAAAAAAGTCACATATGTTAATAAAAAATCACATATATATTGATAAAAATGTCTTAACACATTATGTCTCACTCAGTTGGATCTACCCTGAATTTCAGAACACAAAATATAAAAGTTGTCGTTATATTGAGAGACTTTTCATATAAAAGGTAATTACTAACTAACTAGTTATTACATAAAATTCACTTGCATGTTCGTATAATTGTTGGGTTGTTTGCCTTACACTCTTAGCGCGCGTGGGTCCATGAGATCTACAAATTAGCATGAAAATGTCCATAACAACAATGGAATAAGAATCTCATGCTCCTATATATGGCACTATCTTGACTATTCAATGCCAAAAATTTGATTAGCACATTTTGATTCGACTGATTCATTGCTCATGGTATTTTGTTGTTTAGGTTTTAAGGTAACAAACAAAGGATGCTGTGGCACTGGAATTATTGAAGCAGGCGTACTTTGCAACCGTTTCACCCTACAAATATGTTCAAATACCGCAAACTACATATTCTGGGACAGTTTCCATCCTACAGAAGAGGCCTACAATGTGCTTTGTTCTTTGGTGATTGATAACAAAATCAAGGATTTCTTCTGAATGCAGTTCCACTCTCATGCTTGAATGGTAATTTTCGAATGTAGTTCTATTATTTAATTACGATTTTTGTTTTTTGTTCATCTACGGTCCTAACTTGTAACTTTTAAATGCTATACATACGAAACACTGAGAATGTGTTCCTTTTTGCTATGAAAAATATTTATCGTTTATTATTTGATGAGACAATATCTTTATTCAAACCTTATGGATATCTTTGATGTCATGAACGAGTTTGATGATATACTTTTTTTTTGTGTGTGTGGTCAAGTATATATGGTGATATGATTTTTTTAAGCAAGTATGATGATATGATGATTGATGACATTATGGACTTAACTAGTATGTAGAATTAATTAGTGATTGGTGGCAGTTAGAAGTTGCCACCTGGCACAGGTTTGGTTTGCATTAAATATAAACATAAATATGAATGCTAAAAATAGTTTAAAAATAATGTGAATAGGCCCAAATATTATAGTTTATATCCGTACGTATAATGTGATACACACCATATCTTAAAAAAAAAAAATACCACATAACCTGTTATAGTTATGGCTTAACGTAGGAAGAAATTACTTAGACCATCCAATCCGTGCCTACAAAGCTCCACTGTGACAGAAAAAAGAAACACAGTTCAATTTTATTATTTAATAGTATTTAATATCATTTTCTTATTTTAATTATTAAATAAAATATTATATATTGGACTTTATATAAAAAATATCATGAATCAATCACTAATATTTCTCAAAGTTATAAAGGCGTTAAATTAAATATTTATATGTGATATTGTTTCTCATTTTATTTTTTATAAACAAATAAACTTCATTTTAATTCCTTTATATAAAAAATTACATTTTAATCACAACATTTGACGCAATATTTTTTATTTTAGTTATTTTATAAAAAAAAATCATTATAACTTTAACAAATAGTGGGAACTAATGCATTTTGTTCATATAAAAATATATTCTTTTATATAAAAGTTAAAACTAAAAAAAATGAATTAAGTTCGGATATTAAAGTATAATTTAACCGAAAATAATTTACGTCCTAGACTCACATTCTCACCAATTTTCAGTATTATCTATTTTTTATTTATTTGTAACAGAATTGGGTTGTGGACCTAACTAATGGTCTATCAAGTAGCAATTACAAGAAGGGGAATACTGTTGGCACTCCAATTGCTATTGGCACCTGCTATACGTTTTTATTAATCATAATGACGAGAATGTCACTCAAACAAAAATTTGTTTCCATTAAATATGAGGAAAAAATGCATAGTGAAAATAAGTTTTCGTTGTATATAACGATTATTACACACAAGAGAAAATTATTTAGTTATTTCCATTGTGTGTCTTTGCAAAATACACCTTGGAAACTTGTGCCTATTGCATAAGAAGACATATGCACATATATCAATGACAAAAGCAATTTGGAGAGGAAAAAAGCTAGAAAATGAAACTTAACAATACAAACAATAATTAGGTTTACTAAAATCAATATATTCATGTTGTGTTGAAAAAATGAGCAATTGAAAGCTCCTTCGTGGATTATATTGTCCATTTATTCCCACACCACATGAATATATTGACCTTAGTAGATCCTAATTGTACTAATATATATTTTGAATATTCTAATAGTTGTGAGACTTAGTGCTTGTATTATTAAGTTTGGTACAGTTTGTTCTAATGTTTTTTCTCCCAAAATTACTTCTATAACTAATGTGCATTTTTGTCAATACAATTTACAGAAACATCTAGGAGGGTGCCTATAGTAATTGAGAGCACAAAGGCTTTTAAAAAGCCCAGTTTCCTTCCATTCCTCCTCTTGGATCCAATTGATTCTGAATCCTAGCCTGCACTACTCCCTCACCACCATTTTTTGTGCTTCCTAATACTACCGAACAGCAATGCCGATGTTAAATGTTGGGTTGTTGGTTGGTATCGTTACACTTACACAGCACAAATTATGGTTTTGCTTAGTTTTTTGTAAAAAAAAAAAGCAGCCCAATAATAGATAAACATCGCCAAGATCAAATTTTGTATTTTAAGGATTTTGTTGAATATAGTCTATTGCCGAAATTTATGCATCTGTGTTCAACTTTGTGATTGATTCACTTTTAAAAAAAAATTGTGATTGATTGCCCTATATAGGATGAGGAGGGGCCAATAAAAGGACATTGATTACCGATGATGCTTTACAAGCTTACCTTTCTTGTCGATTATTCTACCTACATAATGGTTGGTACTACACGATCTCATGGGCTAATTATAACAGTTCAAAAGATCAGTGAATTCCTTTGTGATATCAACTAAATGGTCACGACAAGGAAAATTGGAAAATCAGAAAAGGACAGCTCCAATGATGTCCAATTGTCAATGGGTGATGGCATGCTTTGTAAAGGTCCACCAATGTCAATGAACGATAATTACGGTTCTAAAGTAGGTTGAATTTTTTTTTACAGTTTTATTTTTTAAAATCCAATATGCAATTTATCAACGCAAAGCACCTACTTGTACACTCAATAACAAGAGAACAACATTTTCAAGCATTTAAACCTCTACCGCTTTTAAGTTGTGCCCTGCTGCAAACGCAATGTTAAAATAAACGTTTCGAAACAAACCATCTAGTTCATTTACTTTCGTCTCACTCTTTGATTGAGTATTTAAAAAAAGAAAAGAAAATATTGTCTATAGTAGAAAGTGGAAAGTTCGGAGAATGATGGAGGCTAAGGAATGTCTTGACTAAATGTCTCACAAACTGGGAGTGAATCTATTCTACATTTAATATGGTGTAAATTTTAATGCTTTTACAACATTAAAATCAATTATCTATATAGCACATTATATATATATATATATATATATATATATATATATATATATATATATATATATTTTAAAAACCTTTACCTTTTCTTATCATTGCATTTCTACAATGGGTGAGTTTGTTTAAATTTTTATAAAATAATTTTAAAATAAGCATTGTTTATATAAGCGTTTATTTAAAAAAAAAGATAAAAATTGTTTCTTAAAATAAACATAAAAAATAATTTAGAATTGGGTATTAATATAAGTATTTATTTCAACAAATAAATTTAAACAAATTGACTCATTGATAAGAAAATCTAAATCGTGTGTAGAGTTTTGGGTATTAATATTAATAGGATATTTATGCTATCATTGTTTCAATTAAACTTTTGTTTTTATAGTATATATTGAGATACAATTTAATTTAATAGACATACATTTTCAATATAAAAGTTTTTACAATGTAAATCATAAAAGTAATTCCTAAAATAACTTTAAAGCTAATTATTATAGATTTTAATATATATATATATATATACCATACGTGTGAAATGGTTAATATAGAAGTAAAAAACTAGTACACTTTTAATATATATTATCTATTCTTGAAATAAATACAACTGTACAACGAATTATGCTTCTTTCTTCAATTGTTTTAGCCACATGACCCAGCATTATCTTGTCAATTGGCTGTCTTTTTCCTGATAATAATAAAAAATGCAGGGGGTCCCAATCCACAACTTCCTAGCATGCGACAAGTTAAAACCCATCTTTATCTTAGCTCTCCTTATGCCATCCACACACAAACGATTGTCTTAGGTGTAAAAGAAATTTGGACGAAGACATAAAGTAATAACCACTTTGTTTTCCCTTGAATGTGATGAAATACTTGCCTAACTCTTCTAATGTGAGTTTAGAATTCGTTGTTTATGTAAAATTCTTGCTGCTAAATACTAATCTGTAAGTATTCTTCTATAAATGTCCTTTTGTTTTTGTTAATTCTATAAATGTCCTTTAAACCTTGAGTCTTGTGGTGAATCTAATAAATTTTCTAGCCTAACTCTTCTAAACTTTATTAAAATAAAAAAAAGTAAACATGATAGTACTGCAACAACCAATATGTCCATATAATACTATCACACATAGAATCCCTTACCCGAATCGAAGTTGCTTTTCTCCCGTGACCAAAAAACCAGGCTCAACTATGACAGCAGCATCTTAGTTTGTCTTATGTGAAACTGATTATGGTCATGAAGTACTTATAAAGAGTTATTAAACGCAACCATTTAATATAAAACATTCATAAATTCCATATTTTAATGTAACAGCGCACGTAAAGCACCCGTCTGTGCTAATGTGAGGTGGATATAAATGGGTCACATGAATAGCACGATACAAGTAGGCGCTTATCTAGTTACACTTTTTTTCCTCAAAAAATACCTAATTATAAAGTTTCCTAAGAACTCTGTTTAAAAATTTACACAACTTTAGAATGAATTATTCTGAACGTAAGCCAAATATATCAAACCTACTACAGCTTCATAAGTTCAATTGTTGAATAACAAAAATGTAAATTAGAGTTTTGTCTATAAATTAATTCTAAAGTTTTTGGACGGAATTTATATTCAAAGCTTAATTAATTTAATATAATTTCCCAATTTTCTTTGTATTTTCCGGAGGTATTTGACAAAATTCTAATATTAATTTCAAACTTTGGACATATAATTATGTTAAATATTTAGAGAGAACTTTAATTTGTATAAAAATATTATTCAATTAGAATAAAATTATATCCCATAAAAGATACCGTAATAAGAAAAGCATACACTAATTTTTTAGTCCCTATTTCTATAAATAAGTTCATTTGAATCTCTCTCACTTTTACAATGTCATACGAGTTACTCCTCCGTTTTATTATAATTGTGGTCCACCCGTCCTAATTTATTTGACATGAAAAAAGTGGATAAAATATAATAACAATCTTATAAAATTAATCTTGTGATAATTAATTAATTTTTAATTTTTGTAGCTTACATCATTAATATTATAAGAGATATAATTTAAAATAATAATAATTAATGTTACATAAAAAATTAAAATAATATTTTTTTAGACAGATATTATAATTATTATGGAATGGATATAGTAAACTATTCATAAATTTTACTATGAAAAAACTCAAAATAATTAAAGGTTTAGGCCAATGTCCCATATATATATAAAAGAGAAACCACGACACTGTGGGGGCAGATATTGCAGTATAAAAACATTTGAATTGGATTTTAATCAGTGCCCAAGTTAGTCACGAAAGTCTTAGATGAGGTACACAAAATTAAATTTTAATAAAATCGTTGTTGATTTTTCTCATGCTTACTCTCTTTTACGCACAATCATGTATATAAAATACTAGTAGCAACAATAAATTTTAGATTTTTTTTAATATTTGTATGCAGTTGTCAAATAACTAAAAATAGAATAATATTTTTATGAATTTGATTAAATATATTTAGGATGTAAATATTTTTATGATATTATTCAATTATGCATTACTATATATGGTAACATTATTAATTTTTACAATAAAAGTCGTATTTAAAAAAATTAATTTATTGTTACTATATATAAAAAATCATATTAACAATATATATAAAAATTAAAACTAAATTCTATTCTTATATTTAATATTTAAAATAAAATGAATTCTCAGATCGATTTGTCTCTTAAATTTGTTAATGCATTTTTTTTATACTTCGAGGCACTAGTTTGTGGCTCGCGACTAAAAGATATTTTGAGAGTTTTTTTTTTATTCTTATTAAATATGATTATATTTATGAGAACATTAAAATATATTTAAGTTTAAACATTTAAATGTTTAGAGTAATATTTTGTTTACTCCTTTTTATATACTATCAATCTAAATATTTCACGCTATCAACTAATTCAAAATCCTTATAAAAATTTATAATTTATTATTAGATACTACTTCTTTCATTCTAAAATTACTTATATTTTAGCATTTTCAAAAAATCAAATTTACTGATGTTTTCAATTTTTAATGACATTAAAAAAATTTATTTATTCAAGAAAAAAAACTTTTACTCGTGCCTCAAATAAATTATATCCAGTCTAATAATTTTTATGTATTGTGCCTATTGTTTTTTTTAATCACAGTCATTATTCACCCAATAGTTACAAACAAGTATGAATAATAAACATATTTTAGTAGCATATTTATTGTTGTGGGGAACTTGAGGGAGGTAAAGGAGATCTCTACCAAGGGTTAATGATTATGAGTAAACTATATAACTAAATTTAACATCATAATCTAATTCACAATTTTAAGATATATATATATATATATATATATATATATATATATTAACTTGTTTATTTCAATCCTGTGAGATTTTATATATATACTTATACTTCAACATTATTTTTCTCAAATGTGATTTTTTTTTTTGCATATGTTGTTTAATTTATCCATTTATACTTAGTATGTTATTTTACATCCTCACCTTTTTTTTAATCGATAAATTAAAGGTCGTTAGTTGGTTAGTTTTATCAAAAATATCAAAAAGGGAAATTGGAATCCGTTGCTGTGACTTCTTCATTTCTCTTTTTCTTCACCTTTAAACCTCTCCTTTCCCAATTCCCAATCATAACCGTAGACTTATTAAATTCATAACTAAAATAAATCATTGATACACTTTTATGGCATGTATTAAAAATTTTATGGATAGACGTAAGACTGTAAGACAATTTTTGTTTGACTTTCCAATAAGAGGTAAGAGGTTGTTTGGATAGAGAATTTTAATTGGGAAAAGTAATTTATCAAGGAAATTTAAAATTTCTTAATTTAAAATTTATTGTTTGAATATTTTTTACGAAAAATTTAAAATTTTGGAATTTTAAATAATTAAAAATGTGAAATTTGAATTTCCTTCTAAAAGGTAAAAAATTGAAATTCTTTTTTTTTCTTAGAAGCTCTAACCGTACTACTCTTTACTCCGTCTCTATCACCGACGAGTATTTCAACCTTCGTTACTCTCACGACATCCATCTTATGCGTCTCTTTGTGAATGAGCTTCAAAATTTTAAAAATGAAGAAATTCAATTTTTTTATCCAAACATAAAATTTTAAAAATAAAGAAATTTAATTTTTTTATCCAAACACAGAATTTTAAAAATAAAAAAATTTTAATTGATGCATCCTAATTTTCCTGAATTTTAAATTTTCTATAATTTTAAAATACTCCATTTAAACATACTCTCAATTTATTTTTTATTATAACAAACTTACATAATACTTTTATAAAATTTTGTTTGAAAAGCTTATAGTTATTTTGTTCATTGACGAAAAAGATGAAGACAAGAAAAAAAAAAGTGAGAATGGATGGAGACGAAGAGGAGGGATCCATATCCATTTTCATCCATAGAGCATAATAAGAGCATGGTCCACTGCATGTAATTGTAGATCGTGGGAATAGAGTGGAGACAGAGTGCCGCTATTACTAATTGGCGAGAGAACTGTGAAGTGCAAAGCCCGCAAAGGCCGCAACCACAAGACATTAAAAGATGAACGCCACGTGTACCTCACCACATGTCATCCTCCTCCACGTCTCACCATTCCAATACATCTTCCTAATTGCCGTTTGTTTCTCTTCAATCAACACCTCTTTATCATAATTTATCTCATTATTCTCCCTTAAATGATGCTATTGCCCTTTTTCTTCAATGCTCTTTGGTAGTCCCTCTTTTCCCTTTTTTTTTTCTTTTCTTTTCAACCTCTCAACTTCCAATCTAACCAACCATTTTTTTTCTTTCATCAATCACACCACTTTCAAAAGAATCTTATTGACAGGACCTTTAAGATATAATTAAAAGATATCCAATCTATTATATTAAATAATATTATTTTTTATAAAATAAATTAGTCCATAAATGAAGCGACATTCAATATTGTTCTTTATTTTTGTTTTCCAAAACTATCAATTAATACTTTTTAATGGATAGATCCGTTGAAAACATTCTTATTTGATGCAGTACATTATTGATAAATTGTTAGTCCGATACCTTAAATAAGGATGCTAGGATATATTTAGATTTTTTGACAAAAAAAATCATGCATAAAATTAATAAATATTTCACATTAATATTATAAATACTATTTTTTTATACAATACATCATGAAACGTGTGAATCAATCCTTATAAAATTATTTGATTTTAACTTAAATTAATTTTGATCCATGAATATGTAATTATATCTAATGTTCAAAGAAAGAATACTTACCATTTATATAAAAAGAAGATTTAGTGTAATGCGAAGTTTACAAAATAATTAAAGATTCAGTGTAAATTCTCATTTTTTACTTGGAGGATAAAGCTTCCTAAAGAGATTCTTGGTGCCTAATGACTAATTGAACAACTATAATTAGATAAAATTGATCACAAATTTGAACATGTGTGATAAGTAATATTCTAAGTAAAGTTCTACCGACAATCCATACTACATGCTAGTAATAGCATTCTGTCCAATAAAGTTAGGAGTTTCTTTTGGTTCAATCACTTTATTTATTTATCATATTTGATTGAAATCCTTGACAATTTTTTTATATTACATGAATTATGTATCCCAACGACCTTTCCCTATACTGCCTATAGACTTTGGTGAGTGCGTTTTTCATTTGTTGGCATTGGCACGCTCAGAATGCTACTATTCATGCACATTGCTTCAACTACATTACAAATGCCAGCTGGCACGCCAGTAAAAAAAAACTTCCACTGAGAAATGCCTTCTGGAAGGGTCAACCTGTCCGTGTCACGCCGTTACAGTTTGACAGTCCGGGAAACGGAGAGTGGCATCATCGTAATAATTGTAAAAACGGAGGGCACTTGTGTAGTGCTTGAGGTGGGGTTCACATGCGGCCAAGCTCCACACTGCAGAAAACAGCACCGAACCGAAACTGTGAGCGATAAGAGCGAGAGAGAGAGAGAGAGAGACAAAGAGTGATTCAGAGGGACGAAGAGCTCCTTCGCGCAAAGCAATGCCTGTCACACCTGAATTCTATGCTCCTTTTCCGTTTCTCCGCATTGCTCTAGTCTCTTTCACGTAAGTAACACTCCTTCACGACTCACGAGCCAGCCATAACTATAATAAATAAATAAATAGTTCCTTCGCTGCATTTTTTTGTCTAGCGTTTGATGCCATTGTTTTTCCTTTGCTTGTTTTGGTAATAATGTTTAATCATGCATTCCAATCCGCTTCGCAACTCAGTTGCTTTTTTCCTTTTTTTGCCTTTAAATAAATAAATAAATACAGGGAGTAAACCGGATTTGGCTGTGTTTTAATTATAGAATTCATGCCGGGATGTAGTGATTGTAGATTTCTTCAGTCTCAAGATTGTTTGGTTTATTTGTTTTCGTGACGGATTTAATTGCATTTGCTATTTTTTTGCAGTGTCTTTGTCTGAATAACCAAGATCTTCAAGGGCAATGCTATCTCTGAGAAATGTTTTTCTGAGGAGCGCTTGATCCGGCCTGAAATATTCATTGCTGATCATTTTCGTCTTGGACTGTGCGAGTGGAGCAGCCCGTGTTACTATTAAAGGCATATTATTCTCTTTCAAGGTATAAATGATGTTTATGCATGTGTTTTCAGGTTACATTATTTATTTTTATTTTTATAATCATCATCATAATTTATTCCAATTTTTATGACATTCTTTTTTCTAATAATCACCATTATAATTTTTTCCAATTTTTATAACATTGTTTTTTCTCTCTCACAATCACCGTTATAATTTATTCCATTCTTTTGTGATGAAATTATGGATTAAAATACAATTTTTTGGAAACTGATGTTCTGAGCTGAGGTAGCTGGATTTCAGGTTGATTTGCAAAGAGCATGGCGTCTTGGGATCAAATGGGGGAACTTGCAAATGTGGCACAGTTGACTGGTGTAGATGCTGTGCGGCTGATTGGGATGATTGTGAGAGCTGCAAGCACTGCACGGATGCATAAGAAAAACTGCAGGCAGTTTGCACAGCATCTGAAGTTGATTGGGAACTTGCTGGAGCAGCTCAAGATCTCGGAGCTGAAGAAGTACCCGGAAACTAGGGAGCCTCTGGAGCAGCTGGAAGATGCTCTCAGAAGGTCTTATATATTGGTCAATAGCTGTCAGGACCGGAGCTACCTTTATTTGCTCGCTATGGGCTGGAACATTGTTTATCAGTTCAGGAAGGCTCAGAACGAAATCGATAGATACCTGCGTCTGGTTCCTCTCATTACTCTTGTGGACAATTCTCGAGTCAGGGTATCTGTTATACTTTGCCTTGCTCAATTATATGCTATGTATTGTTGTGAATGGTCTTTTTATTGTTGTTCACCCCAAAACAAAGAAAGATAGAGGAAAAAGTTTGTGGTATTTTACTCACTGGGTACATTCTTTCAACTTCTTGGGTGCTACTGATCATCCATGCCAGAGTTTCTTCTTCAAATCTATATCTATATTGATTACCTAGCTATCTTAGCTTATAATATTCTGGATTTCTATGTTGCATGTTCTTGTCAGCTTCAACATTGAGCAGTGTTTAAGTTTTGAGGCTATCAAGGATTAAAACGGGGTTGTTCACTTCTTCAGCGTTGTCCTAAACATGTTATCTAGCATATGGTCCACATCTTGCTAGATACCCCAGATAATTTGTTATTGGTTGTTTCAGTTACCACACTGAAATATTGTAGTGTAGGGCACAGAAAGTTTAAAATATTGGCTTTTGAAAATTTGGGTCCGGCCCTAGTTAGTTGCATGTACTGAATATCTACAGCGTACTGCCAGCTAACCATATTATGTGGTTTAGTTTGATACTAAAATAACTTGTATGCTTAAATATAACATTTAACTGAATACTCTTTTTGAAAGTCGTATTAAGATTCATACTTTAAGAAAAGGACCCTGTTTCTTCATTGCATGTACACACACAACGATGTTCCCTGATGTTTTGTGTTGCACTATTTACTATCAGGACAAAAAGCATTTATTGTAAATTATGACTAAACTCATTTGTCAGGATTCCTGCATCATTTTGGTCCTGTAATTAGAGTTAGGTATTAGTTTTACTTTTACATTAGTTTTCAATCAGCAGCACAATAAAAAAGGAAGTAGCCCAAGTTGTAAGCTATCGACCAACTAATCAAATCCACATTCCTCTTCTTATGTATGTCTATGAATGTGTGGCTGTTGCACAAGTTGCCACATTTTGTTTTTGGATTTTCATATTCTCAATATTGGATGAGGTTTTTTACCTGCTTTGTCATTTTAACGGTAGCATCTGCGTCTGTAAATTTGGTTCGAATATATGGTTAACAAACTATTACTTATCTCATTCTCTGGAATATTCAGGAGAGACTTGAAGTTATCGAAATGGATCAACGTGAATACACATTGGATGATGAGGACCAAAAGGCACAAACAGTTATTTTTAAACCTGAGCCTGACAAAGATGACACTGCTGTGTTGAAGAAAACACTATCCTGTTCTTACCCCAACTGTTCTTTCACTGAAGCACTTAAAAAAGAAAATGAAAAGCTTAAACTAGAACTACAACGGTCACAAGCAAATTTGGATATGAATCAGTGTGAAGTCATTCAACGTTTACTTGATGTCACAGAAGTTGCAGCTTATTCTGTTCCAGCCAAGTGTTCACCGGAGAAAAGTCACAAGAAAGAGGAATACAGTTACTCTGATGTCAACAGTGACAAGGACCATTCATCTGATGAAAAATACCATGCAAAAATTGACAAGCATTCACCATCAAGGTGATGTATTTCTTTCTTCCTCAACTTCAATGTGTTTTAGGTTCACTCACGATAACTAGTTGACCAAAATTAGAATATTTATGTGAATTTTGAACGATACCCTTCTGTTATCTTGGAAGACAAAAATTTACCCTTAGTTTTAACTTCTCTAAAAAGTTCCTGCTTCTTCCATCCCTTTATTTCAGTGGCATGCAGTCAATAATAGTTATTTTTAATAAACTTATCTGTCTTTACCTTTTTAATTAATAACTTATATTGATGTCAAACAGATATTCAGTTGCGCAACAGGATCTGGCATCAACTAGAGGTTCATATCAACAGGAAGATTGGCACACTGACTTACTTGCTTGTTGTTCTGAACCTTCTCTTTGTATGTTCTCCCTTGCTCGATTTTCTTTAGGTTTTGTTTACCATTTTTCCATCCCAGGTTTATTACCTGTATATTGTGGTTAACTGTATTTGTACTTGTAGCCTTATCAATTTAATGCCTTTTCTTGTTCATTTCCATTATGTCAGCACTACTAGTTTGGTAGTCTGTAAGCCTTTATCATGTGCAATGCTACAAAATTCGTGCTCTTTTGTTCCATCAATTTGAGGCTTACTTTTCATCTTTTTAAGCTATTGTATGCTCAGCATGTGTCTGTTGAGGTAAAATGCTTTTTTGATCCCCCCATCCTTTAGGCATTTGGGATCTAATCAGTTGAAATATTAGTTTAATGAAAGTTTGACTTTCTTTCACCAAATTTTAATCCCTCATGTTGCACTTATGGGAATGTGGTTTGCATGATATTTTTTCAACACCTAATTGGATGAAAAAGATGACTGCATGAAAATTAGAAAACAGGATAGATGACTTGAAGAAGTCTCGATAAGGAGAGAGTAGATTAGATGGAGATGGTGGGTACCCTATCTCTAGAGGAAAAGTGAGATCAAGAAAACAATAAGCGAAACCATTAAGAAAGATTTAGAGGTCAATGGTCTTTCTGTAAATACTATTCATAATAAAATATTATGGTGTTATTTGATCTATGTAATTGACCCCACTTAGTGGGAAAAGGCTTGGATATGGCTTGTATGATGCACTTGGAATAGGATGAATACATGTCAAATCAGGGAATTGGAATATTTATGTTGCTGGACACCTTTTTTCTTCTGTGAATCTCAATCAGACTAGATGCTGTTAGTGGTAATTGTGGAAGCTGTCTTTCTCTGTTTTTAACTTGCATGTTGAATCACACATGAATAATTGTCAAGGGGTTGCCTCATTGAGCTTTGAAAACCTCTTATGTTTTGATGAAATAGAAACTATACTGGTCAGTCCTTTGAATGGCAGAAAAAACAAGGAGATAGTATAAACACACAAAAATTAGTTCAAGAGAGCCTCCAATTCCTCTATACTTCCCATTCTTAATAACAAGTATAACATTTTCTCTGCAGGTATGAAGACATTCTTCTATCCTTGTGGAACATTTTCAAAGATTGCTTCTGTTGCAAGAAACAGGCCCATATGTAAGTTAGCTATAATGCACTGTGTTAGTTTTAAAGTGATTAATCTGCTTCTGATTGTTGTTTCATTTTAAATGTTTGCTGCCAACAAATCTTGAATTTAAGATCAAGTTGACGTCAATCTTAAGTTCTTAAGACTTGTTTACCATGACTTTTTGGGTTCAAATTAGATTTTTCAGCTTATTCAAATCTCTTCCTTGTTTACCATGACATTTTTGGGAAGCTAGAGTGATGAAATCTGGAATCTTTACTTCATTAACTTAGCTGAAGATTAGATTAGGGTTTCCTACAGCCACCACACTCCGTTACAGAACAAGATCACTCATTGATGCTTCCAGAGAACCCTAATATCTTGTTCAGACTAAAATAAACTTTCTTATGTTGTGAAAACTGAAGATGATATCATGATAAGGACTCAAACCACCCATGCCCATAGAGACCCACTATTTGGAAAGTATATTCTAGGAAAATAAGACTTAATTTTAATAAATGTAATGTTAGAACTTGGTTTTTGAGAGAAAACTTGAGTTTCTGAACTTTAGGACATCCAAGAAATTGCTGTAATTTCTGTGATCTGGTGTCATTTAATCCTATTTTCTTCTATTACAACTGGTGTTCTATCAGAAACAGATTGTTATATCTTGAATATTTTTACCCACAATATTTATCCATAACTTACAAGTTAATGCTAGGGTTCTCTTTGTTGCAAAAAAATTCCGTTACTTATAATGTTTACCTTCAATCTGATTGGTTTGAAACACTTGAAGCATTATTGAGGTTCTGTTACTATGATTTCAGTTTTGTGTTTTTTCAGCATCTGGAGAAGCATGTAATGACTTGATGGCATATTCATTAATTTTGTCTTGTTGTTGCTATACTTGCTGCGTAAGGAGGAAGCTTCGGAAGATGTTGAACATCACAGTAATGCCTCCTTCATTCTCTGCATAAATGACCTCTCATCTCCTCTTTTTTGGTATCCAGTGTTTGTGGATTTTTATATATCAATTAGCTTTTAAGATGCAGATTACATATGAAGCTTTCTTTGGAATCATTACTCATTGTAAATGCATTCATTTTATTCCATGGGATATATTCCATAATCCCCACTTAATTTTGTTAGCTTGCGCATATCATTCAGTGTATTATTAATCCTTTTTTATATGCAATTTGTACCAACTGTTACTATTTCAAAGTAGGTTCTGTTCAATTTTCAAGGGTGGGTCAAAAATCTTGATAACGTATTTGTTAAGATTTAAGCATACATCGGAATTTAGTATTAAGCATACATTTGCTGGTCTCTTTAAATGTTTTTTTACCCACAGCTACTTCTATGCTAGGGGGGCTTTATTGATGATTTCCTCTCTCATTTGATGTGTTGCTGCTGTGCCCTTGTGCAAGAATGGAGAGAAGTGGAGATCCGTGGGCTTAGTGGTATGCCCTCCTAATTCTTCAGCTTGCTTGAATGGAATATTGGGAACTTTATCTTGTTCAACCTACTAATTCATTCTTCAGCTTATTATAAATTTCTATTTATATTTTCGTGAAGCATTTTCTTTTTAGCTCCAAATTATTCTCGGTGATCAGTGCCTCAAGTTGCATGCGAAATGTTTGATGTTAAACCATTTTGCAGGTTCTGAGAAGACCAAAACAAGCCCTCCACCCTCTCAGTACATGGAATCTTAACTAACAAATGAGATTATCATTTGGTTGTTAGGAATCCAATGTTCCTTGAAGACCTTATTAAAATAGAGGCTATTTGGCTGTTAGAATTCGCACAGGAAGGCAGGAATTATGTATTTTTATTCTCACCGCACCTGGCCTCGTTTTAACTATGTATAGTAATTTTATTTTGTTGTACTCGAAAAAAATTGCTATTAGATATAGTTGATGGTGTATCATAAACCTATTTTTTTTGTTTCCCTGGTTTAATATAGTCTGAATTAATTTCTTGGCATGTTTTGTCATGTATAAAATTAAAATCTTTCATTTTTCACAACTCATTCGATTAGTTAACCCTAGTTTTTTTTGGCGATCTCGGTTTTTTTGATACATTGACAAAGAATAAAGCTAAAGGAGAGGCAGTTAATCTCACAGCCCGTTGTGCTCATAATGTCACCCTGCTAAAGAGTATTTAAGGGTGTAAGCAGGAATGGGTCGACCTGACCTTGATGTCATGGTTTAGAGACATGCCACATTTAGTTTCTTAGGGAGCGCCACCCCCTCCATGGGAGGTTCCTTTACCTTCATGTTCATGGGAGGGTTTTCTTTCTATTTCAGGTGTGTATTTTTCTCTCTTTAATGGGAGTTTTTTTGTTCTTTCACTTTTTTTTACTACCATCTCTTCCTCTCCTTATAAGCTACTAACTTTTTTTCTCTCAATTTTATCCTTACTAATTTATTTGAAATTCTATTTAATAATCCTTTTACTTACTCTAATATTCTTACAAACAATAGACCACGTATGATTTAAAACAATATTAATTTATTAACGATTTTAAACCATATGAACAAAATCATCATGTCTTTACTATTTTTTTTCTTTTATAATACAAAATTATTGTCCTACTTTTTAAGAAGATAAATTATTAAGAATAAATTCAAATATTAAAAATATTAATATGTCATTTTATATTATTTAACATTTATCAACTACCTCATAAAAATTCTTATAAAATTAATGAAATTTTCATTATATATCCAATAAACTGCATTCAATCTCCAATAATAATAAAAATTATGCATCACGATAGTCTTGTTATGCGAAGGTAATATTATATGCAATCTTATCATTGCATATGGATATTATGTACAGTCTTATCCTTATATATGCAAATATGTTGTTTTTGAATTCGAACCATTACATATGCATTCAATCTTCAATAATCATACAAAATACTTTCTTATCTTATCTATTATCTTTTTACATTATAAGTACATATTATTAATGACAAGTAATTATTTCTTATTCCCGCATGACACTATTTTATTTTTTCCATCTAAATTTATCCATATTTTTTCATTTTCTTAAATAATTTGAACATTTAGCTTTATTTTTAAATTTTAATTTCAAATTGAATTTAATTTTCGGAGTATTTCCACTCTCACGTATCATGTCAACAATTTCTTTCTTAATGGTATATTTGATTTTTTTAATCACATACTTTTTAATCTATCATTTTCATCTTTGATAGAATGAAAGAGAAAAGATATCAATCAAGTACATGGATATAGATAAAAATGAGAGTAATTTGAATAAGATGATTGAGAAATGTTTTTTTTTATCAATTATTGAATTAAATTTAAAATTAAAATTAAGAAGTATATTTGAAAGGAATTAAAAAAATAAAAAATAAAAAAATACTTAATATATAGGAATTATTGAATAATATATAAGATATATGATTTAATGAGATTGAGAATAAATCTTAATTAAAACATCCTCATTTAATAATAAAAAATGATTATAACTCATAAAAATACTCTCATACAATACAATAATGATATAGATTTGTATATTTATTTGTCTTGATCCTTAATTAATCATTTAGCAGTAGTTAATAATTATATCTTTTAATTGTTCGTGGATCTCTCATTTTAATAGAATTAAATACTAAAATAATAACATATTTTTTTAGTAAAATAACAATTTCTTCAAATCCATGTCCATATATCTCAATAAAAAATAAAAATCATATCAATATCCTGTTTTAGATAGCAAAATCATATCAACATCTGAATCCAGCGATGGAAAAGAAATCTAATCTAATCTAACGCAGAAAGAAGAAAAAAGGTGTATCTCCAAAACGCTTCATTAAAAAAAAAATGCTTCGGAGAGACAAGAGGACGTAAAGTAATGATCTAATGGATAAACAAAACGATACATTTAATTATTATTTGTTAAGGGGTATTTTTTAGTGATAGATTTTAAATTAGGATCTTAGATTACTTTTTAGTAGATTTTATAATATCACATAGAATTAAAGATATCTTAAAATTTGTGACATTTTTTTTATAATGATAAATATTAAATTAAAATTTTAATAATTTTATAGCCTCCATTTTTAAATATTTAAAATTTAATTTAATTAAATTAGGTAATTAATTTTAATTAATAATATATGAAAAAAATATATGAATATTAATAAAGTATATAATTTAATTTAATTTTTAATTTTTTTTCATTCTGTCATATAAAAAATTATTTTTTTGAATTCTATATAGATTTTCAAAATTTTTGAAGAAAAAGTAAATCTACACGTAAAGATTTTTATTTCCTTTTTAGTTATAGATTTGAGAAAATCTTTATTCCTTTTTTAGTGATAGATTTGAGAAAAGGGAGATTTGAGAAAAGGGAGATCTTTAGCTAGCTGAAGATCCATTTTCATACCTACATTAAAGATACTCTAGAAGTCCCCCATAGTCCTATAAATAAACCCGAGCGTTACATTTGGCCTTTCATCCCAAATCAGAGAGAAAAGTTAGGGTTCGCAACTTTCCTTTTTCTTGCGAATCTGAATCGAATAATCAATCATCCGTTCATTATTCATCATGTCGGCCGCCAAGAAGATCACGCTGAAGAGTTCGGACGGCGAGGCTTTCGAGGTGGAGGAGGCGGTGGCGCTGGAGTCGCAGACGATAAAGCACATGATCGAGGACGACTGCGCCGACAGCGGCATCCCTCTGCCGAACGTGACGAGCAAGATCCTGGCGAAGGTGATCGAGTACTGCAAGAAGCACGTCGAGGCCGCGAATCCCGAAGACAAACCCTCCGAGGACGATCTCAAGGCCTGGGACGCTGATTTCGTCAAGGTCGACCAGGCCACGCTCTTCGATCTCATCCTGGTCAGTTCCTTTTCGGTTGACCACTATAATAATTATTTCGAATTTAATAAATCATTAATTCCTAAATTGATGGTTTACGCGTTTAGAATCTGTTTTAGTTCGTGTTTTTCCTGCGTTTGCTGTTTGTTACTTGCTTTGATCGGTGATGGAGTTAGCTTGTTCTTCGAATTGCGTGCCGTTGCAATTTGGCAATTTTGCTAATTGTTGTTATTATTATGTTACCTGATGGTTAACCCTTGCTGAGAGGTTTTATAATTGTTTTGGTTGATTATGAGTTTGATGCAGGATTGCTCTTTTGTTCTGTTTTTATGGGCTCATACAAGGAAGACATGGTTTTGTTTATATGTACTTGGGGTGTGTATTTTTGCATTAAATTGATGGTATATATAATTTCCTTTTTCTTTGTCAACGGCTGTTTTTTTGTAGGTACAACAGTTGCATGATATACAATTTGTTCAATATTATTGGGCTCCCTCTACCTTTTTATCGTTTTGTATATATATACAGTAATTGAATAATATAAACTATAAATTTTAGAATAGCAGTCATCCTATTGTCTACTCCATCATGGTATAGCATACTGGACCGACTGCAACAAGCTCTGCTATCAGGAATTTCAAACACTGGAATTGATCGTCCTAAGATATTATTAGGGGTACCAGAATTGTGCATTGGTTGTAGTTAAAATGCAACTGAAACATTTTTTTAGAAGAAATTAATAATTGGAGTGTAAACTTGTAGATTCACATAGATATTCATTATTATAGTCTATTTTTATTAGCTTTTGGTCATTTCAATTGTTGTTTATTGAATGATGTAGTTTGTTGTGAATGACTGCACGTGTATTCAACTATCTCTTTTTTGTCATCAATGGCCTGAGGTCTCCTGCATTTATCTCTAAAGCGAAGGATCACTAGAGAGAAATCACATCCATACCTATTTGCAAATTGCAACTTGCTTAGTTGCTACTAGGTTTCCTCATTTTCCATGTTTGTATTGTTTGTGCATTGGAATGCCACATAAACTGTTTATTTAGCAGGTTAAGTCTGTACTAATACATATTAATGTGACAATTTTTTTTAGGCTGCTAACTACTTGAACATCAAGAGCCTGTTGGACCTTACATGCCAAACTGTAGCCGACATGATCAAGGGGAAGACTCCAGAGGAAATTCGCAAGACCTTTAACATTAAGAATGACTTCACCCCTGAGGAAGAAGAGGAAGTTCGTCGGGAAAATCAATGGGCATTTGAATGATTTTGTTAATCTAAAAAAATCTGAATCAAAGATCTGCCATGTGGATTTATGCTATACTTGTTTGTTTATCAAAGATCTCTATTGTAGATTTGCCTATGCTATATACTTGCTTGTTTTATATTTAAGACTATTTCCGTTGACTGTGTTCACTACTCACTAGTCAGAAGAATTATCTTCCTTCGTGAACTTAAGAGCACTTTGAATTGTAAGTAATAGTTATGATGAGGGATGCGTTGATTCTGACACGAGGGTTATTGAGTTCAATAACAGCCAACCTTTGGCTCCATATTTTTCATCCCGTAAACTACATCATAATGTGTATATGCACCGTTGTAAGGGGAGGTGCAGAAACAAGATTCGGAGACCATTTGATCATGTTTACCAATGTGGTAGCTCCATGTTTCATGGTCCGTTCATATCACTTTTCATCATGACTCATGATCTACATTAATGTGTTACTTTCAGACTTTGTCATTCATGTCTAAGAAGTAAGAGAACATTCCAAGTATCTTATAGTAGTCCAATATATTTATGCTCTATTCCCAAGTGAACTTTTTGGCACTACTTCCACTTTGATAGTTCTTCTTGACAGATGTCTATTAAAAAATAAAAATTAGAGCACATGAATTACCCTAGAACTGATCAACAAATTAAATTTAGATTTAGATACTAAATAATGATTCATTTTTTGATTGAAAATTATGACAATTTATTTATTCTTGCTCGAATTTGTATCCCTTTTCAGTCGAAACACACTTTCGTTACAGGATATCTTCATCCGTTAAAGCAATGGGTTTTTTTTATCTTCATCCCTTTTTAGTACACTTTTGTTCAAATTCCATAAATATATTTTTTATCAAATGGGAGCCCCCCTAAGATCATTTGCAACGCTATTGCTTACACAGGAAGTTGTTTCGAAGTTAAGCAATGTTATTTATCATTGGAGTAGATGATATGGTGTTGCTTAAACAATTTATCATTTTCCGAACTCATTTGGAAATCTTAAGTCTGAAATGGGGTGTACGATCTACCTTAAACAACTTAATAAGCAAACTATACATTATAGAACAACTTAATAAGCAAATACGTTATAGATGTTCTGAGTCAACAAGTTACGCCAATGATGTTGGAAAAAATATCTCGTCAACAAGGTTGCCTTTAGGTTATCCACTTTAGAGTGGAGATTAGCTACTCGTCCTATAAATAACGGTGACAGATCATAATATCCTCATTGCGTTTTTAAACACACGATAATTTGATTGATTGATTTATTTCCTTTTTACACACAAGAAGATAACTATAATCTAGAAAAACATATTTTCATATGAAATTTTTTCATCTTGCTCTGAGATGAGATAAAAAAAATATATTCCTTAGTATTTTCAAAATGCTTCTTTAGTAATTAGTAAATAAGTCCGAGTGTTAACTGCATGAAATGAATTTAATTGTTATCAAACAAACCCAGATGGAGACGAGGTTTTGTATGTCGTGATGTCAGCTTGTCATAATTTTCAAAATTTCATATTTTTACTTTCTAGCATCCTCTGAGTAATCCATTTCAATAAGAAGAAGATTGATAATCCCGACAACCAATCCTTCTGTTGCAGGGAAGTGGAAAAGTCCATGGTGGGAGAGAAAGTGAGTCTTGCACAAGCAATGCTAAACTTAAACAAGATTATGAGCTTAATCATAAATCCAAAACCTCGACACAAAATTGGGATTTCTGCAAATGCATGCCGGAAGAGACACTTGGATCTATATAAAACTGGGATCCTACATGATTGTTGAGTGAGTGGATGTCTCTACCAACAAAAATCCTGACAGCTTATAAAATGAATGTGAATTGAATTCTTACACTACTTGTTCAAGGGTCTGCATTATTTGTCATATTCACTTTTGCTGATATTCTAGCTAGTACTTTGTTTCTGGCCTAAATCAGAAATTGGCAACCTGAATCTATGAGCTAGTTCATCCATCATCAAGTCTACTGCTTCAACTCCCTCTTGCCCTTTGTCTGTAACTTTAAAATTGTGAACAATATTTTTCAATTCCACAAGACTGCTTCCAGGTATTATCCCCCAACCTTCTTTCCTTCATCAGTTTTTGCACTCCAGAAACATTCTCCCATTGAGCGGACACGGCATAAATGATCATAAAAACTGGTAACAGGCGACGTTCTTAGGATCCATTTCAACAAGAAGCTTAGCAATCCGTTCCCCCAAGTATGCATCCCTATTGAAATGACACAAACCAAGCAAACTGGCCCATACCAATGACTCACATGACATATCCCCATCAAACTCTGCTATGCTCCTCATAAACTCTTCTGCCTCACCAACAAGCCCCACATTTGCAAGAAGGTTTGCCATGCACCAAAAATGAGCATAATTTGGCTTCACACCAAACGCATCAGTCATCTGTTTGAAGAAAGATCTCCCCTCAGCCAACATCTCTGCCCGAGCACACGCACAGAGAACACCAATGAAGGTTACTTCATCAGGGAGCAACCTTGGAGTCTCGTCACTCTCAACTTCATGTTTCATCTTCCCCATCCCAATCATTACATCAAACAGGCCGAGTCCATCTTCAGGACTCCCACGAATGCAGTGCCCCAAGATCATTGCATTCCACGAGACCAAATTCCTTTCTCCCATCATCTCAAACACTCTCCCGCATCCTCCACCTTACTGCTCTTATAGTACATATCAATCAACACCGTATCAAGAATCAAACTTGACCTCACCAACATCCTAACGATGCTCCCACGAACCAACCTCCCTTCCTTCAGTCTACCCAACCGACCACAAGCTGTAGCCACACAGAGTTGGTGATGGGGCGCGTGAGAAAGGTGTTTCGGAATGGGAATCGTTGGCGCATGGAGACTCTTCTGGCCATTCATTTGGAGGTTGGTTCTCACGGTTTTCTGATGCGGAGAGCTTAATCGCCATTGACGAACATGCCTCTCTTCTCAGCAGAGACCGCAGCCAAGCATAATGTTGTTAGGGATCGTATTAACATTTCTCAGGTTACATTCTTTTCTGGTTTAATAAGGTGTAAAAACGGTTAACTAATGCGAATTACTGTTGGTGTAACTTTTTAATTTTTCTTACAGAACTTTAAAATAATTAATATAAAAAGTAATAAAAAAATTATACATAATAAACAGATTAAATAAGACTAGTATAAAAGATTAAAGTATATTTTCGTTTTAAAGTTTGTTAGAATAAATTTAATTTAGAATATCAGTATAATTTTTTTACACTCGGTCAATTAGCAAAAATCTTGATGTTACTTTTGAGATATTTATTATAAGTTAATAAATTTATCATATATGATAAATTATATAATAAGTGAAAAATATTTCACCTTCGATCAAAATAAAAATACTCTGACCAAAAACTTAAGTTAAGATCGAGTCTAAATTAAAAACACATTAATCAAATTCAAGTTAAAAATATTTAGGTCAACGTCATACTAAAAATACTCTAACCTATATCAAAGTAAAAAAAAAATACTTTAATCGAGATTAAAGTAAAAATATTTTGGAGAAGATTGAGATAAAAATATTTTAATCGAAATTAAAGCAAAGATATTTGGACATGTGAATTGGAAGATGTTGTAGTCAAAGTTAAAGTGAAAAATGTTTTAACATGGTAAGCAATTTACAAGAGTGGGTTAATTAAAAAAAAAATCACATAAATGGATAGATAGATTTGAAAATATTACAAGGTTATGAATAAGTCTATTTTAAAATATGACTTTAAAACATCATAATTTCTTTTAAACATAAATATAAAATGTTTAAAGTTTATATTAAATATAAAATATTTGAAGTAATGATCTAAAACATGACTTTAATTTATTTATAATTTGTAATATTTTAAAATCTATCAATTTCTATAATTTTTTTTAAAAATTAACCCACTCCTAGTAAATTTGCCAACATAGTAACTTAAAATACTCTAATTGAGACTAAATAAAAATTAAATTCACCAAGTTAAAGTGAAAAATAAAGATACTCATATAAATTGGAATAATTACAACTTTATATATAATTGAGTAGAAAAAATATTTTGGAAATGATCATCAGTTTATTTAATTCTAATTTTTTTTATAAATAGTCAAATATTCATAAAAGGAAATTATTTCTTGTTATTTTCATGAAAGATATTTCTTAACACTATTTAATTTTAAAAAAAAAATACTTCTTTACATTATCGAAGATGTTGCTCCGTGGCGGTGATGCATGGAGTGATTGGAGTCTCAGATCAGATATAGAGTGAGGAAAAGACGGCCTTTTTTGCAAATATAGAAGTTATTAGAGGACGATTTTGTAATTTAAAAAATTATTTCAGTGGTCTACGACTGTACCGTGAATCACTTGAGAGTCGAGAGCAGCAGTGAGGTTGAAAGGAAATGGTGAGAGTAAGCAAAGAGGTTCTGCAAAAAGCAGCCAAAACCCTATCCGACATCCTCGTCTGCCCTCTCTCTAAGCAACCTTTGAGGTCTCCCCTCTCAATTTTATTATCATACATTTTTTCTTTCCACTTTTTACTGCAAAGAATGATTTGGGCGTTTCTTCCCTAACTTGAATCATCTCTCTTTTGTGTAGGTATTGTGAGGAATCAAATTCCTTAATCAGCGATGCTATTGGCGTTGCCTTCCCCGTCAGTTCCTTCTCCTTCCTTTCAATTTGCCCTGTTCCTTTTTATCTTTTGAGAATTTTAAGGTTCCTTGCTTGTTTGCTTACAATGTTGTTTTGTTACTGAATTTCTAATTGTCCCTGCAAGTGTAACCTCATAAATTCCACAATTTATGTTTTTTTTTCTGTAAATTTCACCAGGGAAGGGTACTTTTTTTCTTTTTCTTTGTCTTTTTTTAATTTCTGAATTGTGAAGAATTATAAAATGTTTGTGTTGAAATGTTTATTACTGATATCACTGCTCATTAGCAAACATAAACTATGCAAAAGGTGTCTTTTTTCATGTAAATAATAA
Source organism: Glycine latifolia (assembly GCA_013407115.1). Taxonomy (NCBI): domain Eukaryota; kingdom Viridiplantae; phylum Streptophyta; class Magnoliopsida; order Fabales; family Fabaceae; genus Glycine; species Glycine latifolia. The sequence goes on from CM023951.1 coordinate 6,732,448, forward strand.
TGTGCATGTAGTTTTGGTGATGATTTCTGTAGTTATGTTTCTTTTTTGTTTTTTACCTGTCAGATAAAAAATGGGATACCATGCTTGGTTCCAAGAGATGGGAAGATACTTGAGGAAGATGCCTCAAAACCTGATAATGATACCAATTTATCGGCAGTAAATGAAGAGAATAAAGGAAGAAGTGGCCTAAGATGAAGTGTAAGATGTTTCGACTTCAATTTCTATGATCAATTGTCTGTGAGCCTAGGTGGTGGTGGAATGTTATGTGAGTAAGAAGTTACCCTATTTACACTTTGGTGAAGAAACATTTTCTTTTTCTTTCTTTTCCTACCATGGAAAAATTCTGGCAAATAAATCTCTCAATTTTCCCCTTCCCTTTCATTGTTTGAATGGAGTTGATTTGTATCTAAGAGAGTTCTCTCTCTAACCACATGATTCTAGGTTTATTATCACTCGTGTGAAATTTAGTAGTGATACACAACTTGGTAAAGAAAGGAAAAAACTATAATGTTTTTGTTCAATAAGAAGTGTTTAGGATACTAACCTCTATTGAAGAGATATATGGATTTTGTATTTGATATAGAAATGTATAATATCAATTGCTTTGCATAAAGAGGCTTTTCAACCTTGATCTATATATTACTGTTTTTCAAATGACAATGAAGCTAAGTCATCTGTTGTGAGGCATGGAAAACATGAGTAGTTTCAATTTTTTCTTTGACGTCTATTAATTATATAGGTGGTTACTAAATGAGCTTGGGGAAACTACAAAAGTATTGTAATTCTGTTTGCTAGACTTCTTATGTTTGTTTTTTTTACTTGTGGATGATCTATTTAAGGTTTAGCAAATTGGTTTTTTATTTGAGAATATATCCCTGCCTTACCTCCTCTTGAGCCTCTTTGACTTGTTCCTCTTCATTTCAATCGAGTGAATGTCTTGATGCCTCTCTAATAAGTTTTGGCAAAATCAAAATTACAAACTTCTAAGTCCAATGTGTTGTCGGTGCACCTCTAATGTGGCAGTATGTGAAGCTTGCTATGTTGGTTCGGTTATAACTTCGTGATTCATATTTCATGTTGTCACGGAGAGCAAGAAATAAAGATAAAAGTCTAATAAGTTTTCATATTGTTTTTAATTTATTGTTATTATTATATAAACACATACACAACTACACAAGCATGTTTGCACACATAGATACACGCATGCACGCGTAAATACACATATAAGTACGGGTATGTAGCGGGGTGAATAAGGTACTCGTAAATTGTAAGTTGTAATCGCACTCATCTCCATCAAATTTGCAAGTAGTCTTCTGCACCTGAGTCCATAAGTGAGACCTTAACCCACAGGGGTGTGCAAAAACTAGTTCGGTAAAAAAACTGAATCGAATTGGTTTCAAGCTGTTTTAACCGGTTTGATTTTATATTCAAATAATCAAACTGGTTTAAAAATCGATTCAAAATTGAACTATTTTGAAAATTTTGGTCTTGAACCGAACTGGTTTTTAATCAGTTTTAAATTGATACTAAGAGTTGAACCAATTTTGAATTGGTTTTCGAATTATTTTTTTCAAATGAAAAAAAATATCAAGTGAAAATCAGTTTGGTAATTAGAAATAATTCGATTCGTGGAATTGGTTTTATAAAATAGTGCATTCTTTTATTTTGAACTAATTCAAAAAAAGATATAATTCCATTTAGATTTGATTAGAATTCGATTCAATCCGAACCGGTTAATTTTTCACACCCCTACTTACCCATCATAATTAGTTATTTGGATTTTTTCACACCCCTACTTACCCATCACAATTAGTTGTTCGGATTTTTTCATACCCCTACTTACCCATCATAATTAGCTATTGCAGATGTGATATTTAATTTATTGTTATTATTATAAGTTCATTACTCATTGTGATATTTAAAAGATCTCACAGAGAAAGAAAAAAAAAAAAAGCAGATGCGTAAATTATAGGACTCTAAACGTTTTGTTTCTTATGGCATATCAAATAGACTTTATGACGTGTCTGTTCATATATATTTATTGCTTTACAGTATTATGTTAAGTAAATGTTGTTTTATAACACACTAGTACGGCACCCTTGCATCTGCACGGGTAAATTATAACGTTATAAACTAATTGTAAACATTTACTTGTTTTTGTGAAAATTTTTGTTAAGGAGAAGCAAAACTAATATGATTGGATGACTAAATATATATCGTATAATAATGTTGTCAACTGAGTTCATAAGTTTACAAAATAAAAGCATCATCATATTAAGGCAAAATGACAAAAAAAAGTTATAAATGAAGTGTAGAGAGTTTGGTAGACTATCATGCAATTAAATTATAATTAAGTCATCCACCATTGAATTAAGTTGAAATTTGGATATGGAAATTCAATTACAAGTTCACAGTGAGTTTGCAAATTATTTTCAGTTGCACAAGACCTCCATCCAATACCAATTTTAGCATTGTTCCTTCCATGGTTATACATAATTTTACATTATGCAGTACCTTTGTTCACATAGATGAATCCTGCATTTTTTTCAGAAAATAGTATATAGTATTTGGAACATCCGGAAATAAAGATTAAGTTTATGTTAGATATGTATATGGTAACTAAAATATCACATGTTTGCTCTAAATGTTCAAGAGTTTTATTCTTGTCCATTTATTATTCTTTTGAATAGAAAGTTACGTATAAAAATACATGTGTGCATTTTCTTTTTCTACCAAGACGTGCATTTTTTTTCTAAAACAGCTTAAACTTATTAAAAGTTATCATTAACATGGTGTGGGAATCTCTTCGGCCAATCTTTACAATATTTACGTATTTAGTTTTTTTTCCCCGCTGAATATGTACGTATTTAGTTAATGTCACGAGTTAGTCTGTTCATTCGCCAAATAATTTAAAACAAGGCAGATAAAATTTTAAATACTTTGTTTATAGTATGAGTAAAATAAAAAGGAAAGAAATAGGAGGGAAACAAAAAGGATGATAGAAATGAAAGAGAAATAGAGTGGAGAAGATATATTATTTGGATGAATAGAAATAAAAAAAATTAGAGAAATTTCTCTCTACTTGTTTTTTGATAACCATGGTAAGATTTTGGTTTTCAATGAAATCCTGATGTATTCCCACAAATTTTAACCTTTTGAACATGAAATTAATTTTAATCCTTGAGTTTAGTCGTACAAAATTATTTAAATAAATTAGAAAAGAGTTGGAAGAATTAAATGTTATATGAAAAATATTTTCAGACAAATTAGAAAATCGGCTCTATTATTTTTTACTTAAGATAAATTTTTTTATTATTTTAAAGTTTTGTTATATATTTTTTAGGAAATTTAAAAATAAAAAGATAAATATAAATTTTAATATATTATTTTTTAATCATAAAACTGATATTCTTAACCATCAAATTTGTATTTATTTATTTATGTTAAAAAATATAGTTAATTTTGTTTAAAAAACAACTGTAAACGATTCTTCAAAGCATAAAACTAATGCCAACTAGCAAATTTCCGTTCCATTTGACGGGTATAACTATGGAAAACAATTGTTTTGTCCTACATTATTATTATTTTTTCCTTTTCATTTGCGGGCCAACCAAAGTAACCAAAATTCCTATTTTTACTCCCTTTTACTCCTTCTCAATTCATTCCTTTCAAATCATCTACAACAAACATAGTGTAAAGCTCGTTGTAGAAGAATCCTCACATCTGCGATGTATTATGCATATTAATCGCTAAAGGTGGGCACAGTGAAGAGTATATGAGTTTTCATTGACTAAGACATGTATAAGATTTGGTGAAAATATTCAGCATGAGTGCCCTAGGGGCTAGGGGTATCAAAATACCTCTATTTCTCAATTGAGGACGACAAGCTATGATGCCTTCATGGAACGTCATCCCTAATTAATAAAAAGAGAGAGAAATAACAAAGAAAGTAATAAATAATAAGGAATAAGAAGAAGAAAAATTGTTAAAAAAGCATAATCAAGCACATAGTACAAATAACTAGGTGCTACACTCTAGTTAGCAATACGGTAGTTTATACTTTATAGCATTTTTCTCCCTCAAAGAAATGAGGTGTCTAGGTCAAGTGTAACACTCTTATGTTGGTGTAACCGCTTTTGTGTTTGGACGATTGAAATTGTCACACAAACCTTATCTAACCACCCTTTCAAACCAAGCAAGCAAAACATCTATGACCAAATGAGAACTATAACTGTGACAGTGTGACCATTTGTTGCAACTCTTACTTCTTATTGAGGGTCCAATAGATATGCTTCCCTACCAGTAAAAATCAGATGACTCTCAAAGGCTTGGTATCACTTGTCATCAATTTAATTGGCCTAGCCGAGGGAACAAGGAACAATGATGCCCCCCCTTTATCTTGTTACATGCTATCTAGCCATATACCAAGTAACAAGAAACAAGCATCTGAATCTGCATCAGCATCAGTATCCAATTTTATTGAGGATAGTTGGTGTTGTGTGTGCTTGTCAAGGTTAAAGGCCAAAGATGAAATCCGTGTCCTTCCTTGCTCGCACAAATTCCATAAGATTTGTGTAAATAGATGGCTTAAGGGTGGCCACAAGACGTGTCCACTTTGCCGTTTCTCAATGGGAGCCGAGGAGAAGTCTCATCGTGCCGAAATGTTCACTGAAGAGATGTTAATTTGGTTTTCTTCTTTCCATGTAGCTGGTATGTAATGATCTAAGTTTCACCAATGAATCTATTTGTAGTTTTCTACAAACAGAGCCTTGATTTGCTTTCAAGTTTTGTTGATGCAAGGCTTGTGAATCTGATTTCATGCAAGCTGAAACAAATTGTTATGGCTTATCATGCCTGCTAATGAAACTGTCCATGTTCATAAGGGGAAATGATTGACATTGCCACTTTCTTTTACCTTATTGGGGGATCGATTCTCTTCGATATACTATGTCTTCTGTACATAGAAGATAATCTATCCCCCAATATTTGATAATGAATTACATAATAGGCAATAATAAGTTAATATTCAATATATTAACTTATAGAAAACTTGGTATATTTTATAGAAAACTTCCTGAGGCCATGTCATTGAGCATGATGCTTTCTATTTTCTTTAAGAAAAAATCATCTTCAGCAAATACATCCTAAATTTCTTTCTTCAGAAGTGAGAGATCTTCAGAGGCGAATATTCTCTAGTCATTGTAAGCAATTGCATTCACTTTAAGCACACACTTCAATCTCTTTGGTTCCTCAAAAGTTTCATATAACATGCCAAGATGCTCTGTCCATAGTGATATTTTGTAATTATAAATCTGCAGGAACAAAAACCACCTAATTTAATAAATCAAATACCCCATGACATATTGGCACATAAGAGATAAGAGGTTCATATACCAAAGCAATTGCATTCTTTAAGAAGCATCGATCAAATTTCTCCCAACAGACACGTCACCAAAGGATACAATAGTTAGATACATAGTTGAAAAGTCAAACTAGCTATGGTTTTTATTTGATTACTTATATCCATGATATCATTAGTAATAAGGAAGGAAGTAATTCAGAATCAATAGGAGATAAGGGTGATTTCCAGGTCCACTTTTAAGCCTAGAATCATCTAATAATTTCTCATAAAAAAATGCTAACAACATATTATCTAACACACTATTTATTATTGACTAATGATTATATGGTTTCTAATAACTTGTAGATCTTATTTCTTGTTTAATAAGTTTCACACTTTCACTCATGATTATATGGTTTCTAATAAACTTTAACCAATAACCAAGTGTGTTAGACTGTTTTTTGTTTGTACTCTTCTTTGATATATCTATAAAATGTAGTAATTTTTGGATAAGATATGTGATTTTTAGCTCATTATTAGTGTGCTCATGTTGTAAAATCACATGTCACGTGCGGCTGGACAAAAAGAGATTTATAATTAGAAAAACTGCTGCAAGAATTAAAGCTTATGCAGCAATACAAACCTGACCATAATAGATGATAGATCTTTTGTTGATATTAACAGCTCACTGTAAGATACCTCATCATCAATGGCAACGATCACCCCCTGAGCATGCCCATAAATTATAAATTGGCGATATTTATAATTTATAATGCTCCAGAAACCTTAAATAAAAATATATTCACAAACCATTCTCGATCAGTGTCTACTATGTAAGAGAAGTATTTCAAAAGTAAAGATAAAATGTTGATATTATAGAAACACGAATAAACAGACATATATAATCAAGAGGAAAAAAGTCAACAGTTGGATGGATTGCGAAAATATCTTCTATAGTCCGCATGCTAACGAAGAAAAAGCCTTCCTCAATCTTAGAGCTATCAAAATGGATTAAAAAGTAAACATTAACTAATGTGGATGCCATCTTCATATAATCTTGGTACAGATAATTTAAGGATTGTATACGTTAGAGCCTTCAGCTGGCTCAAATACCCAGTGTCAAATTGTCAAGTGAAAAAGGACACAATTTGAGCGGAAAAAGAAAGCTTTGAAATAGAGACAAGCAAAACATAAAAAAATTTATTCCGTTGCCGGGAATCGAACCCGGGTCTCCTGGGTGAAAGCCAGATATCCTAACCGCTGGACGACAACGGATTTTAATTAATGTTTCATTTTTTTGTTTACTTATATTTTTGAGACAGTCAGGACTTGATAAATTATGCTTGTTTAGCAAATTTATGCGACCATTTAATTATAAGGCATACTTCTGAAATTTGTTTACAATAACCTTATCTTTTATCTTATAAAATATTGCATTAAAATTCTTTAGTTAGATTATAATTTTTACTCCATTTATTTTCAACATGTTTATAAAATTTCTTTTCAAATCACTACAATATAATACGATGATATGTCATCTAATAATGTAACTTAAAAAATCTAATGTGACATTTTTCTTCTTTCTCATTTTGCAAATGGTGTTAATTATGAGAAATAATTTTAAAATCTAAGTGTTTCTTATTCTCTCTTTTTTTTTATATCTTTTCTTTATATCTTGTTTATTGTTTCTTTATTTTTTTTCTCAGGTTCATATAGGATATAAATGTCCTTAGTAGTGAGATAAAATTTATGGAGGAAAAAGGTACTTTTACTTTTATAACTTTTAACGAATATTAAAATGAAATGAAAGGAGGAGTGGAAGAAAAAGACCTATGCAAATATAGCAAAAGTAACAAAGAAATGAAAATAAAAGTTCGGATGGGGCGAAGAGGAAGTCGGTTAGTTCGAGGAAAATATAAGCATACAGAAAAGAATGCTTGCTTGGAGAATCATATCCTATTAGAATAACAAACGATTCATTGCTGGCAATACTCAAACAATGGAGCAAGTTTAATTACGAGGCATATTGGCAACTTGTTCTTTAAGTGAATGGAATGTATCTATAGTGCAAAGTTTAATTGAACTTCATCGATAACAGCTGATGATTAAAGGCATCACATTTCTTATAGTAGAAATTATCCTCACATTTGACTGAATGCAAGGAGTATAATTTAGGAGAGGAAAATGATAGATAGCTTTTCGATTAATCATGTTTCTGTCTTAATTTTTTTCTTTCAAATTTCACTTTTTGTCCTTATAACAAAAAATTAAACATTTTTTTATCCTTATGTTGATTGATAACAAAAAAAGGCCCAGCCAGCAAATTATGAAGGAGCTGAATCTGATCATTCCAATGTCTGCAAAGCAATAGAAATTATGTTCCAAATAGCAACTTATCCGTTATATACATCTTGCAACGGAAATTATGCTCCACCACCTATTTTTTGTTTGATCAACACGTGGAATTAACTTTAGAATTTATTTTTCTACTATTTACACTTTTTATTTCTCTCAATTGTATCACACATGAAACATTTTATCATAAATTTGTTTTCCTTTTGCACGAAATATTGTATAAAGTTGTTATATAACTTAACAATTCTCAATTGCTAATGATAGCGAAATCGACTTCTCTAGATACACACGCTTGTAAGATCTATATGTGCTTTCATCAGTTCCTCACCTCTATGGCTATCCCTTTATTTGATGAGTATGGTTCTAAGCACCTCAACATCTATATTTATTAAAAAAATTATATTTATAATCTATTTTAATTTAATTATAATTTTCGGTACCTAAAATAGTTCTAAAAGAAACTTATAATAAACACAGTATATTTTAAATAATTCTTGACCGAGTTTTTAAATGTTACGGAGATATATTTTAAATATTTTGGCGACGTTAGCCTCTCCCCTGCAAGTAGCTATTGTGATTCGGTTTCCGTTCTATCGCTTCCCTCCGATTCCTTTTTGTTGAGTTCAAATTGAGAAAAAATGAGAAGAAATTTTTATAAAATAATGTGATTCTATATTTCTTTCTCTTTGCTTTAATTTAAATATTTTTTTCAATTTTCTTTCATTCTTTTCTCTCTGCTTTAATCCGGCAAGCAACTACTTCCGCTGAGAAGAATGAAAATTGGACTCGGTTAGATTGAGCTGAATATTTTATTAGAATTTTAACCACATCAACATGTTCAATGCCAAATTTGTTGACGGCTAAATTCATTTATTCCATGTTGCAGCATAAAACAGGCAGTTAGTATAATACGTAGAGTCAAATAAATTATCAATGATAAATACGAGCTGTGAGCATTCTAAATAAATTTCAAGTTTTCTGAAGTATGCAGAGAAAATGAGAAATATTATAAAAAAATATTTCTATATTCATTATATTATTCTTCAGTGTAAAAAAAAGTCGATAAATTTAGTAGGGCAATATATGGTAAGGTAACCTAAACTAATAATTTTATAAGACTTAATTATGTTTTTTTTCCTGAAAATTAGGATATATCTATTTTTGGTCCATCAAATTGAAAAAAAATCAATTAGTCTCTACAATTTCAATAAATCGAGTAGTCTCTGAAGACGGTGTCATAGCAATGTGAGCATTTCTCACATGTACACTTCTAAACACCATGTGACCATTTTTCACAACCTACATTAACGCCATCTATCTCCAAGAACAAAAAGTCTAAAAACGAATTTTTCAAAAAAAATTATAACTGAAATGCTTTTTTTTAAAAAAAATTGAGAAACTAAATACAAATTTATTTCAAATTTTAGGAACTAAAAATATAATTAAGCTATTTTATAAAACTACCAAAAGTAACACTATTAAGAGAAGTAATTGATCACTTGTAAAAATATATTAAAATAACATTAGTCATTATATTCATGTAATCAAATATTAACACGGTAAAATCTATAAAAAAAAATTATGGAATTTTAAAATAGTCCCAGCTATACTATATCTAAAATATATCTCCGAAACATTTAAAAACTCGGTCAAGAATTATTTAAAATATACTGTGTCTATTATAAGTTTTTTTTAGAACTATTTTAGGTACCGAAAATTATAATTAAATTAAAATAGATTATAAATATATATATATATATATATATTTTAAAAATAGATGTGGTACACAGTCAAAATTAACCAGTATGTTAATTAATAAAAATGACTATGCCCGTAACAGCAAACGTCATAATAAACTAATTACATCAACAGCGGGTATTAAAGGGAGGGAAAATGAAGAGGCGGCGTTATTGAATAATCAAACACCAAATATAGGTTCTAAGTCCAAGGCCCATGCAACTTCAGGTCTAAAATAGACAGAAAAATCTACCTTATACAGCTGTAACCTGTATAATTAAAAGTCTTAATGACCCCACAGGGACCACTTATGCTTCAGAATATTCGCGAGCTTTTAACAGACGAAAGATATACTACTAAATATCAATGTCATAGCAGATATGTATGACGTAACGGGAGATATTATGGCTAACAATCACACTTTTAAAGCAGTAGTAGTAGGACAAAGCTCCAGCAGCAGCAAGCTATATTTGCTCTTCCCTCAGTGGCAGCAGCAGGTAGCTATCAAACACATTCAATTCAACACCCGTGACATGAACTAATGTAATGTAATACATGCTCCTAAAACTGGTGGGAAGCTGACCCCAAAGATTTAAAAAACAGCTGAGGGGCAGACGGGAAACAAGGACAAAAATTCCCCCATATTGAAGCAAATCATTTCCCCCGCAAGAGTGAGGACATTATACCCATAAAAAGAGTATTCACAAGAGTCGTGCTAACTAGCTCCACAACCAAAAATAAACATAAAAGAAAAAAAACATCCTTTTCTGTACTTTTGGTGAGAGGGGGGAGGGGACTGTTACCGTTTGATTCCTTCTTTTTTCTGTTTTATACTAGGTATTTTCCTTCCGTTTCTCCATCATGTTTTATCCTTCCTAAATATGCCTCGAAAGATATCATTTCCCATTTTACTATAAGAAAAAAACTGAGACCATTCTTAGATGCCTGCTTCCCGTGTCCCTCTTGAGAGCTCTCCAAAAAACAGTGTTAAGGCACATCTACAGCTCTAATTTCTTCCTGGAATGGAGTGATCTGAGCCTTGAATACCAACTTGACCAGGACCAGGAACCTCGCTAGTGGAGAGCTGCAAATCCCTAAAAGTAGATCTATGTTGTGAAGTATCTGGTAGGACATCCAGTCCTCCGGCACCATCATAGTCACTTGTCTCCAGAGCAATATTGTGTACTTGTTCTGCCAGCTTGTCAGGATTCAACACTCCAATGGTTGTAGCATTAGAAAACTGAACAGGAGGATGCATGATCCATCTCCTCCAATCACTTCGTCTCCTTATTTTGTCACCCTATAATTAAGAGAAAAGGATATAAATTTAAAACAAGAGGTATAACAAATTGATAGGGGTAAAAAAGCAAAATTGAGAATTAACATTTTCCTAAAAGGGGGTATTGTTTACTTGTATTTTCATTTCTAAAAGGGGGTATTGTTTACTTGTATTTTCATTTCTTATTTTCACCTTTTAAAACTGTCACCTTGTTTCCAATCTGTTTCCTGTTTTCAAAGATTTGTATAGAAAATAGATAATACAAAAAAAGGTTCAGTGTTTCCTATGCAAATCATTGAAAATAAGAAACAGATTGAAAACAATGTAACCGTTTTGTAATTAAAAAATGAAAACAGAAAATAAAATCACAAGTAAGCATCCCCTAAATATCCCAATCAAATCATGTCTCCATTCAAATTCATAAACTTGAATCTCCAAGGCAAGATTCAAAACAATACCTGCACTTCAACAACAGATGAAGTTTGAATAGCATCTAATATAACCTGGATATTGTCAGTCAAATGCATAACCTGACAGACAAAAATATTCATCAAAGGGTGACAAATAATGCTAAACTCACTTCCAAATAGGAGAAATTTTTAAATGAATGCATAACTTGAACTGCTTTAGATGATAATTGAAGAACGGCAACACTACAATAGTGAACATTACAAAATAAAACTGGAGAATAGTGTACGCATTATGCCCAAAATGTACACATTCACTAATCCATTGCCATTTCACCTGTCAGTCATAATTAAGATTCTAGGTAAATTATTGAGATAAACTTTTGTATGCACCAGAGTGTAAGATGTTTCAATTTAAGAAAAAAGAAAAAAAGAAAAAATAGTCTAGATAAGAAAAAAACATTGACCTATGGCTATGAATAATAAACCATAAAGCCTTTTTTCGTCCAAGTGGTGTATAACCAAAATATCACATTATGACAATAATTATATCCATTGAATATGTTTTTGGTGTACAATGGCAGCAACCCAAGTCCTCATAATAATAATGACGATAATATTATTTAATACATTAAAAAAACATTGAATTTTAAATCCAGGATAACAAAAAAACAAACTTAGCTCCTTATTTTTTTTCTTCATAATAATGGTGCATTATGCATATATTTATGTATAACCTAAATTTGATTATCAAACCCATGCTTGTGTTTCTATTAACCTTTTTAGGTAAAGAGAACTCCATCACATGCAAACAATTTCCATGTCAACATATGATACCTATTACGAGACATCTGACACCAACATATTGATGGTTAAAAAAAACTTCGATTATGCAAAAAAAAAAGTTTTAATGTAAAAGAATTGTTCAAAAATTAGTTTTTATTTACTTAATCAGAACCTAGCTTAAACTTTTAAACAAGTAGTGTCTAAATGCTATAATTTTTTCCTCAAGACACCACAGTAACTTCTCTGTTTTCCAAGTTTCATTTAGTAATATACAACATAACTGCATATTGGAGAAAACTAGAGTAGGATTGAAGAAAAAACTGAAAAATCAAACACTAAAACTTGAATCCACCACAAATAGAAAGACAAACTACCAGAAAAACCCCTCTTTAAAATGCAGCACTTACAAAACAGACCTTAACATTATTTTGATGATTTTGATGCAAAAACTTGACCTTAGTGAGCCAAGTTTTTCCCAGTCTAACATATTTTCTACTGAAATGGTACAAACAATGAAACCAGAGGGACATAATACATGCTACCAACATCCCATGATTGTATGGAAAGAGCAACAAAATTAACACATAATTTGATCAAAATAAAAAACACTTCATATGCATCAGTCATGACAAATCCTTGCCAAGAGCAATAAACACCCAAATCAGTCAATCCAGTCAAAGGCAGATGATTCACCAGAAATAATTTAATCTTCTACACTATAATAGATTAATTATTTGTGCAATTTTTCTAAACGCATATATTTTATGAGTGAGTTATGAAAACAACAAAGCAAACCATCTCTTTCTCCCTCATTAATACATATAAAAGCAATCATGTCCCAAAGACAACTCACTTTGTTGAAGCCTGCAATTAATTTTATGGGAACCCAGCCCTGGTCATCCATGTTCTGCCGCAAGAATGTATCTTTAACTAAATTCTCATTACTGCAATAGACAAGTTGTGGTATGTCTACAGTCAACTCCCAAAACCAATTAAAGACAAAAAATAATTAAAAAAAATTACAGACAGACCGAAGTAAAAGCAATACCTAAAATAGTAGTCAACCTGGTTGACTATCTTATTCTGCAACTGAGGGTCTGGGCCTGTAAAGAACAGGGAATGATGTGGCATAGGAGGCACAAAAGGAACACCTCTTAGTGAATCCGGGGGTGGAGGTGGAGCTGCAACAAATACCAACTGAGGTGCTAGTTCTGGAAATGAATACAGTCATCAGAGCATTTTCATATATTGAAAGAAATCATCATGACAAAACACCATACCATGGAAACCAATGGGACTACCAAAAGGCCGCATTGGTGATGGATGAAAAAACTGAGCAGAATTAGGAGGTGGAGGTGGCCGTATAAATCTTGGAACAACTCTTGGTGGCACATGTGTATCTCTACTGCCAAAACTTCGATTATTATTCCAGTCCTGATCACGCCTGTTCCCATAGTTATGATGGTGAGAACCATCTCCACGCTGGTGTTGACCGCCATTACGATTTCTAAACGAATTACGCTGCTGTGGATGATCATTAGATTGAAACCCACTTCTTTGTGTGTGGTCCTTTGGAGAGGAGTTTCGGGACCCAGTCGCAGCTAGCAAAACCTTGGGCGCAGAGTGTTGTGTGTGGCCACCATTAGAAGATGCATTCGAACTGTGATGCTTTGTTGATTTCTGCCGAGCCAGCACCACACTGTTGGTGCTGTTGGTGCTTGCATTATCACTGACTTCCCTCTGTGAAGGGGAAGAAGAAGACATACTTCCCAAACCCTACAATCAGAACACTTAAAACAATAGCAATGTCCATGCACATTGACACAAACAATAGAAACAAAACATATACGCCAGAAAACTAAACTATCATATATTTCACAATCCATCCCGTTCAGTTCCTAATTCACAGCAACTTGATCCAATACCGGTATCCACATGCTACATCAGGTACATACATGCAATTTCCAAATTATGCTAGAAATGAAAACTAGAACACTACTTATTAGTAATTCAGTATGCTAGTAATCAGAACACTTAAAACAATAGCAATGTCCATGCATATTGACACAAACAACAGAAACAAAACATATACGCCAGAAAACTGAACTGTCATATATTTCACAATCCATCCCGTTCAGTTCCTAATTCACAGCAACTTGATCTAATACCGGTATCCACATGCTACATCAGGTACATACATGCATTTTCCAAATTATGCTAGAAATGAAAACTAGAACACTCCTTATCAGTAATTCAGTATGCTAGTATAACGAACAAGTAAGGCTTACTTGCCCACATGATATAGTCAAGTCACTTAACACCATTGAGTACACATGAATAATCAATTCAACGATGCAATAAAGATAACTAGCTGCAGCTGGTTTAAACACTAAAATTTCAGGAATTATTAATTATTAATTTAATTACTAACTGAAACAATAGAGTAACGGCGAGAGAACCAAACCTGCGATTGTGGCACAGAAGATCCATCCAACAAACCCTTCAAGGACTCCGATTTCGTAGCAGCTCTCGTAGACTCCGACGGCAAGGGCCACGAGTTCGCGTCCATCTCCGGCCTCACCACCGAAGTCGCCGCCGCCGCGGCGGCGCCATTAGGAGAAGGCTTGTTCCAGACAGGCCTCTTGGCAGCGCCGCCATTGTCGGAGCTCTCAGGGGCGGAGGAGCTAAAATCGCCCACCGGCGCGGCGGCGGAGGGGAAATCCTCCGTCGAGAACGACGGAGCCGCCGCAACAGGCTCCGACTCGCCGCGGACGACCTGGTTCCACGGCGAAGAAGCAGGGAGGCGTGTGGGCCGACGCGATTGATGGTTATCGGAGGAATGGCTAGGGGAATGGTTACCGGTCATGGCCATGTAAAATGTTTAGGGTTAAATGACTCAGTCGACGAGATGATCGACGTCAGAAAGAGGATTCGATTCGCAGAGAGTGATTTTTACGATTCGGATGAAGGTCCAAAACGAAATGTAGTAGATTAGGGTTCCAAAATTTGTGCGATCTGATCGCAGGGAAGAAGAAGAAGAACCTTGGTTCGTTTGTGTGTGTGCGTGCGTGCGTGGGTGGGAGAAAAGAATGAATGCGTTTTCAGACGAAAGATTATTGTGCAATGCTTCGGATGCCAGGTTTTCTTTTTCCGCGACGCGCGAAATTACCCGAATGTCCCCGCGTTATTTCCATTCTCTTTCCGTTATGACTTTCGCTGTTGGCGTCATTGCGCAGTTAATGTGGCTGTCGTTAAATTTCCTTCCCATGTTGGCTCTTGCACCATTATGGTGTAATTTTTTTAAAAAATTACCATAATGAATAAATTTAAAAGAAAATATAAAAATGGATAAATCGTAAATTGAAAATGTGATTTAACTTCGTAATTTGAAAATGTGATTTAACTCTAAGGAATTCAAAGCACAATTTTAATTTTCAGAAAAATTTTACACTAAAATTATATATTATCATACGATTTCAAGTTTTATTTTTTTATTATTAAATGTTGAAATTGTATATTAATATACAATTTCAACATTT
>CM023951.1:6777891-6796982 GCA_013407115.1 Glycine latifolia
CTTTTCTTTCATCGCCGTCCCCCGTCGTGGCCGGATAGGTTGCGACACTCTACAGCTTGCATCTGATATTTGTTTCCCTATATTTTTAATTTAGCTATCTAATTGTTTGCAGTGGGCATCACCTTATTGAGTTTTTGATGGGAAAATGGGGCTTAAGAGTGTCTGAAGCTTCTTGATGGGTTTTCCTTCTTGCCATATGACAAAGCATCACTGCTAAGTGGTAACATTCAATTGGCAGAGATAGCTCTTATCTCAAAAGATAATGCCTGAGGTAGCTCAAAATTGTGATAAAGTTTAGCAGTTCTCTCTTTTTTTTTTTATTTATCCAGCTGCCATTGTTATTATCTATGTTCTTTTTGCTTTGTGAAAATTCCATTTCATATATAGATGATCAAGAAATTCAATTGGGCTTGATCATGCTACAGAAATGCCTCCTAAAACAGATACCACACTTCTCTATGATGCATTAGATGAAGAAACAACAGTGTTCCTTTTTATTTTCCGGTTGCTTAATCTTGAGACATGGTATCAAGCAGCAATCTTTATGGATGGGGACTAGGATGTAAATTGTTGAGGAATTTTCTATTTTTATTTATTTCAATAGGTTTTTGAGTTATATTTGGACTTTTAATTTGCCTCTAAGGATCTCTAGGTGTGTTCGTATAGATGTATAAAAAAAATGTTTACATGTTGATATTTGCAGTGCTGTCAAGTGGCTAGAGTGTAAAAGCCATATAATTAGTTCGAATTGATAATTTGACATTTTTGTTTTGCAATGAAAACAGTTGCATTCTTCACAACTATTCATCCTTATATCTTAGAAACTACATTTAGCAACCAACAATAGTTTTGGGATAAAAATGGGGAAAGTGGTTGCTCAAACATGGAGCATGCTTAAAATACAGTCTGAATCAGTAATTTTCTGTGAAGCTTCATTGCATATGTTCTTGTCAAGATTTGGCCTTACTATTTGTGTGTGTGTGGGGGTGGGGGGGGGGGGGGGATCATGTTAGATATGTGGTTTCTTATATTTCCAAATTGTAGTCTTTGGTAAGCTAGTTTTGTTAGGCATGCTTCTGACAAGATTGAGCTCTTACTTTTTACCATGACTCATGCTTGATTACGCAGGGATACCTGCATGTATCTGATTGGGACTTTTCCTGACTGATTACCCGAGACTATCAAAATGATATATTTTATTAACTTCAGATAAATATACGTATTTCTTTAATAGAGGAAAAAGACATAATATTCTTGCCATCTAGGAAATTTGATCCAACAAGCTCATACTTCTAACTTGTTTGAAACATCAATTTAACTTGAATTAATTTAAGACTTTTTAATTGATCACTCTGCAGTCCTTTCTAACCTCCTGTCCACCATTGATGCTACTCATTTTTATCATGGACTTCGCAAAAGCCTCATAAAAAGCCTTTTTTGAGGTGGCAAACTTCGCAACCAGATTTTTAGTGTCTGGATTGTCAAGCAAAACTTGATCAGAAGAAAACAAGCCTTTCTGTTGGAGGATCAACCTGTAATATGTATTATCAAAAGTTGTTGTTGAAGGGTCCATAGAGGTGCCTGCATTTTTTGCCTGATTTTTTAGTGGACAAATTGATATCAGTTTTGTTGCAAATGATGGATTTAATGAAGGATCAACATCATGTGTAGCATTGAAGTTGTGGATTCTGTTCTTGAAAGATGAGCAGTGAGAGAAACCCAAAGTGTGCCCCCCTACATATGGGTCAAAGACATTTACCTTAAACTCTATTCAGATATAAATTGGAATAAATGAAAAATGGTTAAGTTTTGGCAGTTTTGACTTTAGGAATAACTTACCTGACAGAGCTACCAGGTCTTCCCCTGACAGTCCTCTCTGAGAGAAGCTTTGCCGCAGTTGTGATAAGTTGAAGGTTGGCGCTGGTAATTGTCTGGTTTCGCTGGCTTTAGATGTTCTACCATCCTTTCTTCCTTTAGGAACATCCCATGTAGGTCCTCCTGACTGCAGAATATATTTATACCATTAGTCAAGACTTGCAAATACGAGCTACCGTAGCTGCATTTGTCAATTCTCGAAGACATAAGAATTGTTGAGGATCTGAATGATGAGAAATTTGGTACTTTACAGAGTTTTCTTACCAGAAAAACCGCGTCCCTTGCTGCTAGAGCAAGGATGTCAGCACAAGAGACCACACCTGGGCATGAAGTTTCTAGTGCTTTCTTTGCTGCATCAATGACATAGAATGCATGCAAAGAAACATTTGGTGGCCCATCTTTTTCTGCTTTGTTGCTTCCTTTTGAATTTAGCAGCACAGAGGCATCACACCCCTTCAAGAGTATAGGAAAAAGAAAACAATATGATTTGATTTAATGATGCATCAAATAAAGCGGAGCTGTCAAGAGGAAATGAGGGGGGAGGGGTCATTACCCGAACGAAACAGTCATGGAAGTGCATTCGCAGAAGTGCAGCCGGAACAGTTTTGTCCCTAGCAGTGGCATCCTTCACTGCCTTGGCAACAATGCACTCCACATCAGGGCATGTTTTTGCATAGTAGTTTAAGCTCAGTGACTTGCTTGTAGAGACTACTGAAAACATGATGATCAAATTCAAGAATGCAACCATGACAGCCATGCTAATTTGAGTACTTTAATGATTTTTAGCTTTTAGCCGTGGAAATCAAAGATGGGAAAAATGGGTTCTTATAGATATAAAAGAGATTAATTATTGTATGAGATAATGTGGCCCAAGAAATCATTTCGT
Source organism: Glycine latifolia (assembly GCA_013407115.1). Classification (NCBI taxonomy): domain Eukaryota; kingdom Viridiplantae; phylum Streptophyta; class Magnoliopsida; order Fabales; family Fabaceae; genus Glycine; species Glycine latifolia. The sequence continues at coordinate 6,780,653 of CM023951.1, forward strand.
TAAGAAGTACTGTCAACGAAGAGTAGTAATATTGAAGCATTCTCATTACAAAAAGACAATCCACTTTATGCTCCGTGGACTAAATGAAGGTTAAACTTTTCAAGCCTCTGGTAGCTTTCTGTGGCTTATGATGTTCCTTTTTTTATTTATTGGTATGTTACTCTCGATCAGAATAATTTAATTACATATTCATGTTAAATCCAGTCTTAAGCTATAGTTTCATGATCTTCACTCTTCAAGAGTAGTTGGTAAGATCACAAATCACAATGTCATCCTCCACCCATAATACATAATTATGATTCATTGATTATGACATTATCCTTGGTCTCTTCTCCTATTGTCCTAATGTCATATGTGAAATGTTTGATGTTACCGCGAGCACTTTTTCTGTGATCAAACTCTTGCCATATTCCAGTTTAGGCTTTTTGACGGAAATTGAGGCCAATAGCCTCGTGGCCAATTGTCCATGCCATATTATGTTATGTTTGGATAATTTTCTTTTGTAAAACACATTGATGGTTTTTTTTAAACTATTATTCTTAATTTACAAGAAAAGTACTCTTTTTTTTTTCTGCGTTTCAACTTTTTTAAAATAAAAAGTTGTTTAATTATCTTAAATTTGCAAAGTCTATGACCTTTCCATGGTACACTCAAAGAAATGCTCACCCATCCATCTTAAAACTAATAAATTCAACGGCTATTATAACTTTTCATTCAAATGCAACAAAATGAAAATATATTTTTTTATCAACAAATATTAATTATTAATTTGTGTTAACGAGAAGAATTAAATTGTGATCTTTTCTCTTTTTTTTTAATGATTCAATCAGCCAACCTTAAATCTTCGGGGGAAAAAAAAATCCTTCCCATGCTAGAATTAGTCTAGATACACACTAGTGGTTTTCACTAGCATAGGAAACTGCGCCTCAGTTATAGGAATATATGCGGTAGTTAAGGTTGAGGTTGAGCCATCGTAATTTTGTTTTTTGGTGCCAAAGCTTGCATTGCAAGCCATGATGGTCGTCAGGTCTTATCAAAACTATAATTATTGAAGGAGCTTTCCTGTGCTGATGTGGATTACGGTTCAAACATCAAAGGAATTCAATTATTAACGATACTGATTTGTGTCCGCATAGTCCGGTGCATTAGTAAAAAGCAAATAGTATGATGTGATTTTTGAATGTTTTTAAGATGAAAACTAGCTTATTGAATCAGCGGGGCTATATTTAATTTATGTAATGTAATAATAAGTCTGTAATGCACTTTTGGGTTGAAAATGTAAATTGAAGCCGACATTAATTGGATGTTTTTAGAATACAAATGGAATGTCTATGATGGGGATCGTAATCTATCTTTAGATTGTGCGTAAGACACTTTTTTCTACTGATCCAAATAGGTTAAGGAATTTTTTTTAGTGTTTACTTATTATTATCCATTTAAATAACATGTTTTATATTTTATCTCTGTTTCCCCCTATTTCTTCTCTTTTATCCCAACAAAGTGTAAGTGAGAAACAGCCAAGAATTAGTATTTGAGTCAAATTAGCTATTATGAGAAATTGCCTAAGAAATAAATTAAATACGTTAATCCCACGTTAACTAAAATAGTTCCATAGAGTGAAGCTGCTGGAACGTGAGTTCTACAGTCCCACGTTAACTAAACTACAATTTCTAAGTTCATTACTCCTGCATCTTCTTATCAATTCGTAAGGTGTTTATTTATCCATCTGAAATCAATCTTAAGAGTTTTGACGTACGTATCGACAGTAAAGATGTAATGAATTTTTATCCATATATTAAACGATGCTTGTAGCTGTTGGTCCAAAAAAATTTTTAAATGATGCCAAGTACCTATATTCTATAAAACTGAGTGACAAAGTTACCTGTTGAAGTTATACACAAAACCCACGGTTGAAATACATTTTACAGCTTTATCTCCCTTCCCATTAATCAAGATGTTAAAACACAAGTGACTATGGGAGTTTGACCAATTACTACAATTTCTCATTTTCAGAAGACCGACAGAGCCATTTTAAATGGTAACAAACTAATTGCTCTATTGTATTAATATTAATAGTCCAATAATAACTTCCTCTTGCATACATTGAACAATACCTTTCGTCCTTATATTTACCCTCCCGCAAGTTTATGTTAGTATGTAATGAATTCTGAAATTAAGTAAAATTGGTATTTTGATAATTCGCATACTAAAGATTTATGTTAAAGATCAGTAAATATTGTTGAAGTAAAACTTTAATTCTGATTAGAGAACAATAACATTGAAATTGATTTTGTAAGTTTTATCTTTTTATTTTGCCAGTGAGAAGTGGGCTAATCAAAACGGTTTCTATGTACTCATGTATGTCTGCAATGTCGATCAGGTCAATGTGTTTTGTCCTAAAATACTGAAATTGTGTCGATAATTTTTCTCTTTCTATATTAAAAACCTTCCGTAGATGGAGTTAGAGGCGCTTATTCATAAAATGACTTACGTTCCATGTCATGAACCAGAATGCATTATTGGTGCTAAACTGCTAATTAACATGCCTTTGCGCATTAATAGTTTGCAACACATGTGTATATACGTATTTGTTTATACCTTCTTTAGACGAAGAAATGGATATTCATACACATTTCTGTTTTTGATGTTGTTCCGTCTTTCCTTTCAGCTTTTATTTTAGCTGATGTAATTTCTTCCGCCTTTTTGAGCGGTTCTTAGTGTTGTTTGGGGCTTATCCCCTTTTCTCCACCAAAAAAAAAATGTGTGTGCATGTGTTCATCAGATAATAGTATAGATCAAGATGCAATTGAAGCAGCAGATGACATCTTCTTTAATTAGGAACATGCTGTTTAGAGGAAGGATCAAAAGTTAAAGAACATAAGAACCAAGTTATGGATGGAGTAGACACTAGACCTAGCTAGCAAAGAAGGAGCTTTTTCCTAGGGTTGGGATAAAAACTACGTATCTCATTGTCTAGAGACTCCACGCTATGAGTATATAAAAGGGAGAAATATTATACGCAACATTATGATACGCAATATTATCCTTACATATATAAAGATGCTCTGTTTTCGGATTTGAAAGTTCTAACTATTGTTAAATGTATTAGACCCTTTACAATTATATAAGAGAATTTGTAACTAATCTCATGAGACGTTTAGTCCGTTTTTCTAGAACAACCAGCACAATTTAATTGGTGCTTGTCCAAGTCAATGAGTCAGCACTGTACTGCGTTTACAAGTACGAGGATTTGTAACTAACCCGTGAGGATTTGCATTGGAAGTCTTGAGACCAAGTAAAAATGAAGTCAGACAAAAAGCATAGTCCATAAAAGTATAATGTAAGAATGGAAATATATATTTTCACAACTATACTGACATGTTGTTACATTATTTACAAACTCATTATCAAAATAATGCTACTAAGAATCCAAAAAATGCGTAGTAATAATGCTTCTCTGGTGTGTGCTGAAAAAAATACTAATATTAGTTATAAAATATTGAATCTCCTATAAGATATGCTCAAAGTATGGCGAAAAGCACAAAAAGGGCGACCATAAACGCAGAAGTAGGTTTTATCTTAAATGAGAGATTAGGTGACAGCTCAGGATCATTAGACTGGTTTGATGTTGCTTCAGGATTCACAGCTATGGCAGGAGAAATAGCAGGGGAATTTGATCCGTTAATAGGTAAAGTAGCAAGTTCATTATCATAACCTGTGAATAACATGTCTCATTAACAATAATTAGTGGAGAAGGGATATGCAGTGTAATGAAGCAGAAGAATTGAACTGTACTCACAGTTAGATTCCCTCCAACCAAGAATCATGTTCTCACGATCAAAGACTATACGGTAACCAGTCATGAAGTTTTCTGCATCAAGATAAGTACAACGAATATTTCAGGTATATGTATCAATGCATCAACAATAACTGTGGAAGTTTAGGTGTTTTTGTCATAGTATTGATGTATGATTTGTCAAACTTAAAAACATACAAACAAGACAGTGTGCATTGGTGAATGCTAAAAAATTCCAGAAGAAACATAAGAAGGTCTGATAAGAATGCAGCAGTTGTGGCTGCTATATTGATAAGAAGCATGAATTGACAAAGTAATCTGAAATGCAAGCTTCAAGATCATATAGTATAATTTAGTTTTTTCAATTAAATACTCACGTCCTATGATGTTCACATTGTTGCTTTTCAGGACTCCCAAACAAAGTAAGTTAACACCCTGGACATCACAAGAAGCATTTATGAGGTTAAGAGGGCTGAAAATCATTAGATATTAATATTAATGAAACCCAAAGTTTGATTTTATGTTCTCACCTCACCACTGACCGTTACTATAGGGTCTGTGACAAGATAATTGTCTCCACCTTTCATGGTCAGATTAATGGGAAGTTCAACAGTCTTGTTTGACCTGCAGATAAAGTCAAAATCAGTGCCTAATGGTTTAAAATGAAAAAGTAGTAGAGGCTTCTCTCAAGCTATAAATCACCTTAAGTCATAACAGTACTCAAAGGGGAGCTCATCAGAACTAGAAGATGAATACCGTTGTAGTTTAATTGCTGAATTGAACTGCAAAATTAATGGGAAAAAAACAAAAAAAAAAACATGTCACATGAAGCTCTAGTTACGTTCTTAATCAACTACAATCAAGATTACTTACACTGTTAGTAATCTGCTTATAAGCCGGGTCGTTTAGGTGTGTGAACGAGGTACCAGAGTCAAATATTGCATGAAACTCAAGATCGGCAGCATTTCCTCCCACAATAATTTGGGTAACAGTGATGTTATAAGTAGGGCTGGAAAGAAATACACATGTTAAAATAAGCACTAGTTAAATTAAGTTAGACTCAATAATTTCTTCTACAGTTTCTGTTGTATGTTTCTTTTTTCTTTTACCAAAGAAGTTTAGGGGAGGGGAGGGTGCTACATTTTAAGGTCAAGGCATGTCATGAGCCTCAACTGGAATCAAACCAAAGACTTTTTGAATACCAATTCAACCAGCACCAATTCATTTTTATTCTTTTTTGGTATGTTTCAGTATGCATCTAAGTGGCCACTTCTTGTTTAGACTAAAAGGAGAGAAGAATAACTGCTTACTGCAATGCCCTGAGGTTGAATGGTGTCTTTCCTTGGACCAAGCTACTATTATCCCCAAATGTGATTCTTCCAAGTCCATCAGATCCAAAACACATTGAAAAAGAATTCGAAGTGAGCCCTTCTTTGGATAGGATACTTGGGACAGATTCATTACCCATTCCTAGTCCAAATAGACCATTTGGAGCTGCCCCATCCAAAAATGCACCAGTCTGAACTTGGCCACAACTGCCACATATTGAATGACAAATAACAATGAGCAGGTTGTTAAAGACAAGTGAGGCCGAAGAAAGATTTGATTATACCTAGCAGTTTCAAAGAACACGAATCAAACAGAAGCTATGATTGTGAAATAATAATTTAATTTCAAGGATCATTTTGAATGTGGACATGTGGTTATTATTGTAGGTATCATCAAATATCCTAGAGGTGAAGTTTTTGCCAAATTCCTAAAGCAGTGTAATGCAGTATGGCCAAGGACACACTTTTTTTTTTGTATCGCCACATGTATCCTTCACTTGAGACAATCCTGTTCGACCTAGGTAGGACTACTATGGGTTACACTCTAATGCTTCATATGTATGATCAGTATATGTATTCCCAACAAAACATTTCAGTAAGATGTTCAGAATTTTACCCAAAAGTAATTCGTGTGTCAGCATCTTTTGTTTTATCGTCATCTGTAATTAAGTGCAACACATCCTCCACCAGGAATCCAGTAGTTGAAGTACCATTCGTTAGATAGTTTACTTCATATGGACAGATGCTATCAGATGAAGGGCATTGTCTCTGTAGCTCACATAAGTTGCTATTGCACAGAACGGTTTGGCTTGTGGATGATCCTTTAAGATCATAGATATTAAAAGCAATTTTCTGTCAGATAAAAGTATTAAGAAAGTGTCATTAAATTTAAACTTCTACATCAGAGACAAAAACAATATGATTCCATTTAACCAAGACTAAGTGACTATCAAGATATCCTTCAGAAACTAATAATGATGCCAATGAAGTTTCGCACAGGGCATTCACTGACAATCATAAATTAAAAACAAGTATTCAGATAAACTATAAAAAAGTATATAATTAAAAGAAAAAAAAAACTTAAAACAATAAATAAGATGGTATACCTCTCCGTTTGATTCTACACCTTGCACACATTTGGTACAATTACAAGGTAACCAGAACAAGTCACTACCAGTATCCAATGCCACCAGAAACGATAACGGTGGAGTCCCAACAGAAACATTGGCAAAATGCAAGCTGACATCCAAATAAGGGGCTAATTTTTAAAAATAATACAAATTAAATCAATAATTAGCAAAAGGGTGCAAGTGAAATAATATTTAGCAAAATGGGGCAGCCAAACACGCCCATTTGAGGCGTGTTTAAACACGCCCAAATGGGGCGTATTTGGTGTGGTGGCGACACGTGGCAGGCAAAAACAGGGACTTAGGGTTTTCACGATGTTTTCGTAAATTACGGAAGGTCATAACTTTTGACTGGGACGTCCGATTGGGGCGAAATCGGTGGCCACGCGTTCGTAATTGAGAGGAGAAGCCCTTGCCAAGTTCCCCCTTGAAGGGGGGACTTGCCCAAAATTTTTTCTCAAATGAGACCTCTAAGTGCCTCAAAATTGAGATTTAAGATTCAGGGTTTCTTATTTTCTAATTTTTTATTTATTTAATTACTGAATTGCATTCTATTTTTTATGTTTTTAGTTACTTCTCTTAATTTCGAGTGTTTTGACATAAAATACACCTTCATCGGATATTTCTATCAAAAGTTATTATTTCATACCTTAAGATTAAGCTTATTAAAAATGGGGGTGCATTTAGCAAATGTTAGGTTTTTTATTTTTTAGTTGTTTCTCTTAATTTCGAGCGTTTTGCATTGGTTATTAACTACTGGTCATGCTCTGGTGCATGCCTAGACTAAACTGTACAGACGGATGAAGAAGAATCAATAACGATTTTGTTTTCTACTTTGTCTTGTTCTTCTTATACTGCCGAACTCATTTTAAATATTAAGATTAAGTTTTGATAGAAATATCCGATGGAGGCGTATTTTATGTCAAAACGCTCAAAATTATGTCAAATCTTATATCCACCTGTGCATGTGCCACGTTTGGTTACAACACATTTGGAAAAAAATACAATTTCTGTAAAAAAAAGTGTTAGCGACTGAATTAGAGACGGAATTTTAAAACCCCAATATTGTGTAAAGAGGTGTTAGAGACCGAAATAGAGACGGAATTAGAGACGGAATTAGAGACGGATTTTTAAAAAACCCCAATATTGTGTTAAAAAGTGTTAGAGACCGAAATAGAGACGGAATTAGAGACGGACTGAAACACGCCCCATTTGGGCGTGTTTGGGTGCCCCATTTTGCTAAATATTGTTTCACTTGCACCCTTTTGCTAATTATTGATTTAATTTGTATTATTTTTAAAAATTAGCCCCAAATAAGGAGGACAAATTACTAAATTGTTAATTACTAGTACTACCACACACACACACATCACCACAGAGAATGCCTAACAAAACTCATTAAAAAATTCCTTATTGAAAATAAAAAAGACAAAGGGTGTAAAATGTAAATAAAATATTTTCACACAACCCAAAAACGAAAAGAAGGAAAGATCCATTTTTTTCATATGGTATCTGAAAAAAGAAAGCAAAAAAAAAAATCCCCTGGAGATTCTCTTCCTGCACCTCTCTTTTCAAGCATCAAAAAACATAAATCATATTCCATGTTTGCACAGATCTATATATACAAAATCCTTATAATAAAAAAAGAGTAGCACCCAGAAAACATAAAGAAAAAAAGAAATTTTTTGCAAGTGGTCAAAGACTTCGTACAATCCAAAGTCTCCAATCTGATAAGTCTCGTTGTCGGGGACAAAAGTGAGAGGAGAGTGGTGACCGGCGGCGGCGAGTCGCCTGCCCCGGAATATTCGGTCTCTGTGGGCCATAGCAACATAGTACTGGCGAGTTCCCTTGTCGGGTAAGTCATGAACGCCGAGAATCTCCTTCACCGGATCGGAGAAACGGTGGTGGATGTCGAAGCCGAAAGAATGGAGAGCGTGGCAACTCTGCGAAGCTAAACTCAGCAGCAGCTGCAACAGCAATGACATATTACAGAGCCAACTGTGACAAGCCATGACCGTGAGTTATTGTTGAAGGTAGCTACGAGAGGTTTTGACAGAACAGAGAGATAGATATATGGTTCTGTTCTGGTATGTGTATGTGTACGTGTGAGAAGGTTCCGTGTTTTTGGTCTGTGTACTGTGGTCGTTAACACGAAATAGATAAAATATAAAAATGAATAAAATAAAATAAAAAAACGGAGAGGGAGGGAAGGAGGGAGAAGAAAGCTACGTCAAAAAATATGTTCTTGATATATATCTGATTTTTATAATTAATGTTTGATAAAATTTTCCTTCTACTCCATAATATTTGAAAGGTTTTGTTTTATATATATTTTTGTTCGTTAAATATTTAACAATTTATAACGATTCATAAATTGTTATTATTTGTTTCAACTCCATTATCTCTATGTGCACCTCCAATTTTACGAACCCTAACCTTCTCCTCACCATTTACGAATCAAGTCTCTCCAGTTCCATTCCCTTCTCACACACTTCTCCTCGCTATCCATTCCTTGTTCTGTCATCGCCGCTCGCCGAAGCATCCTGCAGGCTTCCACCAGCGAATTCACCTCCACCGTCATTGTCAACAACTCCAACGCGGTCGACTCCACCTTCTTTATCATATTTTAACTTGAAATCATTAATAAATAATTTTATGAGTTTATTTATCCATTCGTATAGCTAGTTAATAAAGTGAGTTTATTAATTATGGATAGAAAATAATGTTTCTCAAATGTAAAGATTGGGGGACTAGATTATATTTCTCTCATTCAAAAAAAAAAGCTTATATTTCTCTTGGTAATTTTTAATTCGCGAGAGTGGGTATTAAAAATTAAAAAATCATGGAAATTGTATCTTATCTACTCATGCACCGTTCCTTCAAAAATAAAAAAATAGAATTGTATGTTGGTTTTGCTGGCGAAAACGAGAACGGGAAGCCAACTGCACCCGTTCAACCTTTCCCCAAATTGTTTATTATTTCTGTCACGACCATTGGTTTTCATGAATCAAAAGGAATGTTATTATATAGTCTAATATAATGTTTTTTTTCCTAGCAAGACTCCTTCGGATGACTATATTTATATTTAAAGATGATATGAGGTGGCCCAATGGGACTCAGTCTACCAGACAAGGTAAGGTTCTGTTTGGGGACCGCTACTCTCATAGTAGCTGAGCAGGGTAGAATATTAATAGAAGAAATGGTGACACATGCAAGAAATAGTATGAAAAGGAAAAATAAATGGAAGTTGAAGTATTTACGAGTGAATGATTGAGCAAGGACTCGTGGTAATTACTACAAGTTATAGGTGTTAATTCCTTTTTACATCTTGGATGAATAATTAAGGTTGATCTTACAAATTTTTCAAAGTATCTGTTTTTTTTTATTACAAAAAGAAAGGAAACAACTAAAAACCTATAGAAAAACTAACCCTAGCTAGATCAGCCTTCATGGCATTACAAATGAAATCTGGAATAACATAAAAAATACAACTATGGCAATTGATGTCCATACCATACTTTATTAATTGATCCGCAACTTGGCCAGCTCTCCTCAAACATAAATTCAAATGATATTACCATGATGTTGATGAATGACTTGAGTCAAAGTCAAACATGGGTGAGTAACACAACATCCTCTTGTCAACAAAATAGTTAAGTTGTTAGATGATTTTAATTAATAATGTCATATTATTAATTTAAAATGTTTATAATTTAAATTTTTAATTTGTATTGTGAAATATTTTCTAAATACATAAAGATTCGTGATATCTACATATAATATACTGCTATTATTTAACTATTTATTATGATTTTTTAATTTTATAAAATATGAAATATAATCTTTTAAAATTTTGCCCTACTTAATTTTATAGTTTTATATCAACTCATCAGTTATTAAATTATATAATATTAGAAAAAGTATTTTATTATTATCAGTTCATCTCCGACTTAACTACAATTAAACTACTAATAGTTAATCAGTATCTTTATTAGTTTAATAAATTGATCTAATGTTAAAAATATTGATTTCTCTTAATCTTTTTTTTTTTACATTTCAGCTACTTTTTTAAGATTCAAACACAAAACTCCCAAATAAGTAAACCAGACAACCAGCAATTATATTATTTACACTTTCAGTGGTAAGGAAGACTTTTTTATTTACTTGTGTTTTGTCAACTTTTAAAAGCATTATTTTATTCAAATACTTTAAAAATAAATTGGAAGAAAAGAATAGTGATAAAAGAATTACCCCATTAAAAGACCTCTCTGTTTCCTTCCACCGGCCGGTCTTCATAAATTATTGTTTTCAATTTCCCATCATTTATTTAATTTTCTGTGTATATTTATATTTATGGTTATTTTATTCTATTGACCAGAAATCCTTTTAGTTTTGATATATATTAATTTAAAGTCTTATGTAATCTATTTTTATAGTTTTATATTGCTTTTTATTTGATACATTATATGATATTAAAGACATATTTAATTTTCATTGATTGAAGGACTGATTTAAAGAACATAATTATCTAAAGAGATGGATGCTTTTGGTTGAGGCAAGTGAGAGTTTTAAGTCAAAATATGAAAAGGTGGCGATTGGTGGAAGTTACCCACTTTCGTGAAATATGCATGAAAAAGATGGGGAGGCTGCGAGCTAGTTGGTGCTGGTCTCATTGTGCGCCAGAGACCTCTCAACTAAAAATTTCAACCAAAATATTAGTGATGGAAATTACATTATATGGAGAGTAGAATAGAATAGGAACCAAAGCCATTGAATTCTCAATTCCAAAATTCCTAAGAAACATTTTGGCCGTTATAGTGGGTGACTTTCTCTCTTTCTTTCTTTGACCAGATCCAAACATGAAACTTGTTTCTTTTTCAAATAAAAGAAAGAAAAAATAGTTTACACCGTATGATGGTGGGAGGAAAAAAAAAGGTTTACAAAAAGATTTCTTTTGGTAATTAACCAAGCAAAAAAAAAAGATTGATAGATAGCTAGCAATGTCTTTTTTAATTAACCAGGAATTCCCTAATTTATGAGAGGAAAAATTAATATCTCGAACTATTAAATTCAATTAAGGAACTGATATTTTTTTTTATTAAATGTTCTATAATAAGCATAGATTTTTAGAAATCGAACTTTTTACTACATATTCAAGAGCATGGTTAGTGAAGAACACTCCCTCTACCTAGTCGCAATATAATAAGAAAAGCAAAATTATATAATTTTTACATTTCTTATTTGTACGCACATTTTTGTAACTTATTATATTTTTATTTTATCTTATACTTTCATCTTTTTTCTTATCTTCTTTATGATTGTAAAAATGTTATATAAAATAATTATATAATAAGTTAGAAAAAAGAGAGGAAAGCATAGTTAGTGAAATAGTCCTTCCTCATCTTGAAAAACAGGTTAAACTTTACACTTCATGTGATTGCTTTAGACTATGTCGTCTCTTTCAAAACAGGAAAAAAAATTGTAAATAAATTTCTTCAACGCAAAACACATGAATAGACTAACGACGAAAAGGAAAGAAGGTGCGGTGTATGCAATGGAGACACAACGACAGCGAGATAACCTTGTCCTGTTGTGTTACGTTTAAAAAAGATGGTGAGGGTCTGATGAGTGATGAGTGGGTGATGTTGGTGCATCGTGTTGGGTAATTGCCTCGTTTTCTATTTTTGGGTTAAGGAACGAATAAATTACGACTAGTTACATGTTGTGGGATGTATGGTGTTCATGGTCTGAGTAAATGATACTTTCAAGTTGCTGGTTTTTTTTAGAGAGGATTTGAACTTCGTTTAAATAATAGGTTTTATACGATATGTAAAGAAATTAAACTTAAATTATTTTCATTTTTTGTAAAAAAAAAAATACTTAAATAAGGGAACATTGTGGCCCATTTTTTAATTGACGATTTTAGTTTTTATTTTTTAATTGAGACATTTGATCTTTCATTAATTCATAAATTTAATCCTCTTGAATAATTTCATATGTTGATTTATGTATTTTGTAAATATTAATTAACATGTGTTTATTTATTATTCACATTACAAATATTTTTTTAAAATTATTTAATTATTAACAAGCTTAATTTATTAAAATTTTTTTTAAAAAAAGTGCATAGACAAATTTGAAATTGAAAAAAGAGATTAAAATTAAAATTTTTTAAAAAGAGAGGGACAAAATGTCTCCATTAAAAAATAAGAGTATTAAAATTATGAATTTTTAAAAAATAAAGAACAAAATATCTCAATTAAAAAATGAAAACATTAAAATCACAAATTTAAAAAAATAGAAGACTAAGATTACATTTTAACCTATTATTTTTATATTTTAACCTTTTACTCTTGCAATTAGGGATGACCTGAGTTGATTTAGGAATTTCTTTAAAAAAAAAAGCTGACAGCATGTTATGAACTAACCCCATCATATTCAAGTTTGATTGAGTTTTAAAAAAACCATAATAAAATGAAAGAAAATTAATGAATAGTGTCAAAAGTCAGAATTATTTTATTTAGATGAAAAGGAAAATAAAGAGTAGAAAGCAACAATCCTTCGAAACTCCCAGATGGCCCATATTGGGCATAAAATGAGCAGTTCTATTAGCCTCCCGGTATATATGACTGAGGATCCTTTTGATATTGCCAAGGATGTTCATGAGGTAGGGAGGAGGAATCTTGTTTCCTTTTATCCACATCTCGAACCTGACCTCCTGGAGGTTTCATCTGTTTCGCCACCTTGATGCCAAAATGCAGCCTCCATAACTCCGCCAAAAAAGAATTACAAGAACCCAGTTTAACATGAAAGCACGTACCAAAATTATATAAATTTAGGTTGGTTGATCTCAAATATGTTCCACATACCTATATTTGATACTTGAAGTGATATTATCGTATTTATAATATTAAAATCTGAACTAAATTGATGGTCAGAACCAACTCAATTTAATTAAGACTTTGGGTTAACCAAACCATCCTTTTGACCTTTTGTGCTGACTCTGATGGGTACATGGTTTTATACCAACTCCCATTTAAGGTCATGGACTAATAAATATGGTTAGTCCTTTTCTTTTCTTTTTTGTAATTATAGATGCTTATTTGGATTTGACACTTAAACCCCGGGCTTCATCTGAGTTGTCGAATTACAACTATGGACATGCCAACGAGTTATCGTTAGGTTAGATTTTTCTTTTTCTGGTTACAACTTGGTTAGGTTCGATCTATAGTCTGTTATTGCAAATTTGCAATTTGCCAAAAAATTGTAGAAAGGCTGCTTGTGAAGTTCAAATCAAAACAAAAGTTGTACGAATGAGATTAGATACAAAGGCCAGAAGGAATTTCATGCATTCACGCATTGTCGCATTCATGAATCCAAACTATTAGATAAAGATGGAACGATTTATATTTTAAATATATGAATCATTCAATCTTTATCCTATGATTCTAAATCTAACCCACTGCATAAACATGTGCATTCTCTAACTAAGGAATCCAAATCCCCAGATAAATCTTGTGCTGACAGTAGTGTACATAATCTCAAATAGTACCCTGCTAAGATCGTTCCTTCTCTAAAAATTTAACTAACTTATTAGTCTTTAGATTTTAACTCCTAAGATGTATAAAGTAAAACAAAAAAAAGAAATCTACCATTAATTGTATAAACACAACCCACTATAAGTCAATAATAATTAAGTCCACATTTGTTCACACTACATGTCTCTTCACTTTACAAGAATAAAATTCGAAATATATATTCTACAATATTGTCTAAATTGGATTTAAAAACCATACAGAGCGTTTTAAATTCAGAACCAATCATTTGTTCATACTTGTTTAGAATAGCTAAACATGTCATAAAACTGAGTCTGCTCTCTAAACTAAGTTTGAAGCACCCCAAACGAAAACCAAACATATACTAGTTGGCAAGAATGAAATCACTAGTTATATCACCATCTCTTGTTCTTTATTCCAAAAAAAAATGAGCAGAAAGAGTGGAGACGGGCTAGAAAATGGGTCAATCACTCTCATCCATATACAACAAGTGAAAACTGTTTTATCTCAAAATTTTCTTTACACTAATTTAGTACAATGATACCACTCAAACTGCAATGGCTCCCACTAGATGTAAGTCCTAGAATTAAATAAGCTTATAAACAAAAAAAAAAAAAAAAAATAGGGACATTATTAGCGGTCTGTACTTTACAGATCCCTTCTGCATAATGGGCAAGAACCATGTCTGAAGAGCCACTTATCTATGCAAGGTAGGTGAAACATGTGATGGCAATGAGGTAAGCTTCTTACTGTCTCTCCAAGCATAAAGTCCTATATATTACACAAATGCAGAAATGTTCATATCACAGTACACAATCTTTGAAATATTTAGTTCAAGGTATAGACATCTAGTGGTATTGACAAGGAAAAGTGTAAAAACTAACCTGCAGGCAAACTGAACAGGAAACTCTATCACCGGATGCATCAAAATTGTTGTCCGTCGTAATTTTGATTTTGGGGATTTTTTCAACCAAATCTCCAGACAAACCTTTGGAACCACCAGTGTCAAAGATGTTTTGAACCTCATCAAAGCTGGCTTCAACAGCACCCATCTGATAAGCAAGAGCATAGTTGTCAGCAAGAAGAGGAAGTTCATAAGCAAATCTCAAGTCTCATCGCTGCAGTGCACTTTTGGATTAAAGTTTGCAAACTTCAGTTTGAATGGATTTCATTTTGCAAAAGTACCTTGATATTGCTAAACATAAGTTTGAATCAAACGTATGTTGGTACTTAAGTTTGATAAAAAAAAAATAAGTTTACTATAATGTGATTATGTTTGGATATTTTTTGTTCAAAAGTATGTTGGTAAAATGAAATTTGTTTGGATAAAACTAATTAAAAGTACTTTTACTTGATGTTGCTATCGGATAAATACTTCAAATGGAAAATGAGTTTTCAAAAGGAACCCCCAACTTGCTTACGGATGAAACTCAGTTAGGAGGCAGCCAAACATGAAGCATAAAACGTTTGAGGGTCCAAAAGCATGCTTGAACCCACCAAATGATGAACCAAACATACTCTAAACATATCACCAAACTGAGTTTACTGGCAAAACGCAAGTTGGAAGAGACCAAGCGGTAAACCAAACATAGACTAACTTTGTGCAAAGCAAATTACCTGACTTTGAACAGCACTCAACATGGCCGGACCAATCCTCTCACGCACAAGTCTCCCACTCAGTAAGCTGGCAATAACATCAATCTGTATAACTCAAAAAGATCAGGTTACACAACATGCAATTCTAAATGATAAAGAAAACTCAGGAGGTTACAACACAATAAGTTTACAAGCCAACAAAACATTCCATTGTAATCATGTAGCTACATCATGAGCATCATACCCAACAAATCTTCCCAATTTGACAAGAGTCAAAACATACATGGCACTTTCAAAAAAAAAAATTGTCTTGTTCTTCAATTAGAATTGAAATTCCATCTAGCTAACCCCAATGATAAAGGTTTGCATCAAAGGATTACGCAAAATAATACTGTAAAACTCCAATTCTAATTGAACAACTGCATATAAGTTTTGTCCTTTGCCCTGAAAGCTGAGCAACTCACCAAGTATAAGACACAGCCAATCCCAGATTCATCAGATTGCCAGAGAATAAGAGAGGATTCAAACACTTCAATGGAAAAAACAGCTCCTGATATGGCACCAACAGCAGCCCCTCGAATGAAGCCACTCTCAGTTTCTTGTCCTATCAAAGCTCCAGTCAAAGCCCCCAACAAAGTGCCAACTGCAGAAGACAAAAACAACCCATCAGAACCCGTTGTCCTTAAGCAAAGCACACACCACACCTTAATGGTTAAAACACTAGGGTAGGAATAGAAGAAAAGCATTAACCAAACTGTGGACGTTTTTGAATTAGATGAAAATAACCAAATAAGACAACCCAAGCAAAACAATGCAGCCAGTTTCAATTTTTTTCAAACAGATTATAAAAAAACAAACATTTTCTGTCTTAATCGAAAGCACACAACATCGTACAACAGCAGACAATGACAACAATCATCCCCCCAC
>CM023951.1:6797082-6827349 GCA_013407115.1 Glycine latifolia
CCCCCCCCCCCCCCCCCCCCCCCCCCCACACACACACACACAAAAAAGAATAAAAAAAAGGCCAAACCCATGATACGAGGTAAGCAGAAGCAGATCAAGCGTTTGAGCGAGAAATGCAACGAATGAAAATGAAAATGAATAAAAGGAAAAGACGAATCAAACCTAATGCGAAGCAGAAGGTCAAGATCGCGGAGAAGATGTTCCCAATGACTGCAGAAACGGCGAGGGTACCAAGCTGTTTAACCCTCTCGAAGAGATTCACGAACGTAGAAGATCGCAAAGGACACGGATTCGGCGCAAAATCCATCTGGGTGTCGCAGAAATTTGCAAGAATTGAAAACCCACAAAGGAAATAAACAAAAAGGGTACGGTTTGTGATGTCACAAGATTTGGGTTTAAGAAAGAGTTATTAATAGATGTTAACAACAAGAACAATAATAATAATAACAAGAAGAAGGATATCAAGGACAATAAAAAACGCGCTCTTGGCCAAATGCTTAGTCCATAAGCATTAGGAGAAGATTGAAAGGAAGCTACAATCAACCAACTCGCATTTAAAGCTTCTGTGCTTTAAAGCGACCCTTTCTCTCTCTCCCTCTGGCTAATTTTTTTTCTTGAAGAAAATATTTTGTGTTTAATTTTAATCTATATTAATAATTAATAATTTTAAAAAAATAAAAATCACTTTCAATTAACACGGGACGGTGACCGAAGAAAAGGGCTAAGAAGGGTTCTTTTGACAAGTTGGCGTGCGACTCATCTCATCTCAGGCGTGCCAAACCAAGAACCAACCACGAAGGAAGGGTCACGAGAATTTTAGTTTGGTTTTTTCTAAAATTTTGATTTTTCGATCGCTCGTTTTTATTTTTGGTCAGAGCGTGCTTTCAAGCTTAGACTTGAGAAAGGGGTGCCTTGGGGTTGGAGTTTCATTGGCTACGCTTTTATATGCAGGTGCTACTACGACCACAAGACTTATTGTCCACATTTTTTTAATATGTTAATTATAACAGTGGCTTTTTTTTAAGAATGTTATTGATACAGCTCCTAATTTTATTAATGATTATCTATTTTATTGAAAAACTTATTCATCACTTTTAAAGTCCTTTTAATCAAATCTCTTTTTATTTAAAGAAACCAAAATCACTGTCCATCAGAAACGACTTGTTGTTTTTATAACCGAACTTGTTTATTTATTTATTTGGTCCCTATGATGAAAAGAAATATCTGCATTCGATGGGTGAAGTAGGTGGGTAGCAGGAGACTTTGCTCGGAATGGGTCATGGGATAAATGTGTGTGACATGTTATCGCCCTCACTCATCCCAATCCACTCACTCGAAGTTATCGATTGCTAACAACTAAGATCCATTCCATTGTCACCTTAACGCCTCCATGAACTTTGTGCCTCTATGATAATTAATATATTCAAGATTATAAAGTTAATTTCATATATTTTTTTATACTATTTATATTTTCAATTTTGAACCCTTAGGACTAACAGTTAATATTATAATGTGTTGTCTAAAATTATTAGAATATAATGGAAATATCTCATTTTGATATACACTTTTTATTGGATATTTTTATATTTAATTTTTATTAAGTAATTATCATATAATTAATTTCTCACTGTCATGTTTTATTTAACTTGTCTTCTTTCTCTTTTTCGTCCTCTTTTGAAAAATGCAACCAAAGAAGTAACATATAAGAATAGACTGCTACCTCTTCAAACAGTTTGGAACATTATATCATGCCTTTAGCTACTCATGACATGCAGAGATCGAACATTAATTCCAATTCTTATTCATGCACGTCATGGCAAAAATGATTTACTTTTATCGACAAAGTGAACCAGCCAATAGATATAATTTATTGTCACACAGACCAACCAATACTTTATATAAAATTTATAAAATTTCTGGGAGGACCATGACCCTCTCACGGTAAACTAAGTTCCGCCACTGACTTTTATATTTGACTAATTTGGCCTTCAAACTTTAAAAATATGTATGTTTAGTTTGTTTTTTAACTAAGTATCCATTATGTGTTTTTTTTTTAATTTAAGAGAATACAATGTACATGTACGTTTTTTTAAAGACTGGAGACAAAATTTATCAATATAGAATGTAATAACCTTAATCACGTTTGGCCAAAAAAGTATAAAGACAAAAATATATTTTTCCTTTAATAATGACTAACGTACATGTACCCTATCATTGTTAATTATTGTGTAATTTGTTTTAGAAGTTCTGATGATGAATTGCCGTTGTTTCTATCCGAATATTACATAATTAGTACATACGCATCGAGCATCACAAATAAAAAATCCACGCGTAATTATTAAGTAGAGTTATAGACTTATAGCTATAAGTGTTTATAAACCTATCTAATCCGATGTAGACTTAAAAATTGATTCAGAAATTCAAAAACCGAAAATCAAACTTGAATTTATACATATTATATATTTTTATTCATATATTTATAATATCAATCATTTTTATTATTATTATTTATATATCTATAAAATTATCATATAATTTATATTTATTTATGAAAATATATTTAATTAAAGATATTTTTACTAATTGTTTAAGTTAACAAATAGTCTATTATTAGTTATATAATGACTTATAAATAATATTTGATATTTGAAGTTATTTTTATTATATTTATGATATATTTTATCTTTTATTTAGTATTTTCTGAAAAAACTAAAAACAAGATTAAAACAGAAAATTGATCCAATTTAAAACACTTTAAATTGAATTAGATTATATTAGATTAATAATTTAAATTAATTCAATTAAAAAATAAATTAATAAAATCAAGATAATTGAATTAAATGATTTAAAAATAAAATAATTCAATTTAATTCGCGAACATTCTGATTATAGCAAATCTGACTTGAGCTATGTCCCGCATGAATACGTGTTACCAGATTGAAGATATATCTGTAGCAGTCATTTTTATGATATAGTATGTAGTAGTACTCTTAGGTCTTAACCACCTAATAGACCGAATCTCTGAACCAAATTTCAAGTAACTGTTGGATTCCTTGGAATAAAACTAGCTTATAGTAGTATGATTTTTAACGAGTCAAACAACATTTGTAAACCTATATACTAACAAATGTAGGGACGATTCTGGGGGCGACAATCTCTCTCTCTTGTTGTTAACAATGGATATGCAAACTTTAATTCTCTAGCTATTTTTATATAAATAAATATACAATCTTAAAATTATTAATGTAAATTATATATCTTAAAATTTATTTATTTTTGTCTCTTACAAATTGTCATGTCCTGATAAATGATAAGATTTATTATTATTACATTGTTGTTATTGTGGTCTATTATCAAATTAGGACATGTTTAGTTAATTAATAGTTTAAAAAGTATTTTTGGATGTTAAATATATCTTTAGAAAGTTAATTTAATTTTATGAGATTTTTGGTTATTTTAAAAGTATATTTGTATGTTAAACTTTTGCCTGAAAATGCAATTTAATATACATTAGACTTGAATAATCACTTTTATAAACTGAAGTTTTCTCAAACTTAAATTTACAAATTTTAATCTAGATATACACTTAGATTCACTTTGATTTCACTGTTTCAGTAATTGATTACTTGCTAATGATAATTAATTCATTAAAGTGATTTATAATGTGTCAAAAT
This sequence comes from Glycine latifolia, assembly GCA_013407115.1. Lineage (NCBI taxonomy): Eukaryota > Viridiplantae > Streptophyta > Magnoliopsida > Fabales > Fabaceae > Glycine > Glycine latifolia. Next base: position 6,800,757 of record CM023951.1, read on the forward strand.
AGTTTACACTCTCATCCAATCATAAATTATTATTTTAATTATTTTAAGATAATTATTTTAAAAGTTAATAAATTATTATAACTTATTGGATGAGTATGTAAATTTTTTACAATATATAACCTTTTTTTTTCTTTAAATTTTCCTTTAACTATAAAAATGTTACATTATCTTTATTTTATTTCTGATTTCTATGATTTGTGTAAAAAAAGTATAAAAAATTATGATTTTTAATATTTTATATTCAAATATTTGATAGTAAAAAATTGTGTAACATCCCCCATAATTAAATAATGATAAAATATTTTCTAAAAAAATGAGTGCTTACAGTCCTTATCAGTTGTGATGTCAGATTGTCAGTCCTGTGTTTGATTTATAAAAAAAAATATTATAAATTGTTAAGTTCCAAATGTGAATGAAACTTGGATGCAACCGCCACACATAAAAACACAAACAAATAAATTAAGTACAAATTATATAAGTAAAAAGGACATGTAAATATGATGTTGAAATATTTTGATTTATCATTCTTTTTCATTTATCTTCATATTTACTCTATTACAAAATATAAGTTGTTTAAACTTGTTGTAAAAATATAAATAAATAAAAATTAATTTATTGAATTTCATTAAAAAAATATATGATTTTTTTCTTAATATATCATTTTATCTCTAATTAAATAGTATTCTTACTCATTTAACTTTCACTACACATAATTTTTATTAGTAATAATAAATCCATATACAAATTTAATGGATTAAAACCTTTCCACTTTACCTAACTCTATTGTATCATCGATTACTTGTGGAAAAATAAGTAAATTTTAGAATTAATAATATAAATGTACGAGTAAATACTAGTGACTTAGGAAAAATAATTCGTGAAAATTTTTAAAATTATTGTATTAATACATAAAATATTGATTAAGGATAATTTTTTAAAAATATTTAATATATTATTAATTTTGTAAAATTACTTATATTTTAGAATATATTTTTTTTCTCTAAAATAACTTATATTTTAGAACGGATGGATGGAGTATGATTTTGCATTTTGCATCACACCTGAATAAAACATTACTCTTCTCTTATTTAGAAGAAAAAAAGAGACAAGATTTCAGCAACATTAATTTCACTGATTAAAACAAGGCGCTTTTCTAACACATGTACTTAATTCCTTGGGAGAATCTATCTCCAATTTGCCAAATATCTTGTCATTTAAGCTTGTTGGTAAAGGCATTAAAGTCTAAAACAACTACACCTAATGTTAGATGCGAATCTTTTCTATATACTAATGCGTTATTTTGATATTGTCCTAAACGAACACGACTAAAATAATGAGAAGTTGCAACGTCAATTTATACACATTGCCTATTCCCGTAAACTTAGGTTGCCAATTTCTATATTTTGACAATAATGTATATGGATGAGATTGCACAAAGCAACAAATACGTTGATTAGTTCGGGATGCTCCCAGAAGAACATCAATTAGAACTTAGAAGTAAAATATAAAATTTGTTTTCTCATGCTAATTGACCAAGCATGCAGGCATATATATCTACTGCTTTCTAGACTGCTGGTGTCATCAAATCTAATGTTTGTCTATGGTGCAATCCTTTTCTTTCCACTGCACACTGACCTTCAAACTCAGTTATTAGATTCTATGGTGCATTAGGTCAACTAAGATGGCTTCAAGAACAATAACCCAGCTGCAAGGAGTATCTTTTTTGTGACCATAGCATTTCCACTTTCTCAAGTGTTCTTATAAATTATCTCACATATACAGGGGCACATGATGTTATCAACTTTGCAAATAATGTAAGACGTGCGTGTCAAATAAGTATATGAAACTAATAAAAGGCAATGCCAGCTTAACTTAAGTCCTCGCTTTGATTAGGTCTTAAAATGTATTTTATTTACTATTATAATTATAATTATAAGTTTTTCAAAACAAATTTAAAAAATTTATTTTTATTAGGTAAATAATATTTAAATATTTTTCTTAAGAAAATATCCCTCGTATATAGTACGTAGTATTTAATCCACTTTAATTGAAGCTTCTCTATTAATTTCTGTTTGAAATAATATAATTTCACAACACGAGGACGTTAAAATATATGCTGCAGAAGCAATTGTAAGCGCACTCTTATAAATTTTCTCTAAGCCTGGGATGGAACCGGTTAATTAATTAATTAACTCTCATCATCTGAAATCGTAATTAAATAATTAAGGACGGGTGGGTTTAGGGTAGAAGAAATATTGATGACAAATTTAATTTCAACCTCATTTTCGTTAAGGAGAAAATTAATGTTGTATAGGTTTGAGAAGATACATGCATGGTTGCCAAATGAAGAATGTGAAGACATGCATTGTGCCATTTGTGCGTATATCATGGCGTCAGGGAGGCAGGGTGGAGGCAAATTTGGCAAGAGCTGCCAAAGCGAATTAAAGAAGCAAAACTAAAAATTGGCCATCTCCAAAAAAACACCAAAATTCTGAAAATGATGTCAAAAAATCTTATTGAAGCGGAAAATTTGTTCCAGGAGAAAATTATATGCGGTCACAAATGTCAAGCCTCACAATGAAATAAGCCAAATAGAAATATAAGATTAATATGATGGTAAAAAGGAAAGAAAAAGAAAAAGTTGTGGATTTGATTTTTTTTCTGTTAATAAAAATACTAACAGTTAATAACTATCGATAAAAAAATGAAATGTGAAATGCCATTGATTATATATGTAAATGATATGTTTGATGAGGAAGAGGATATCGGGTATATATGTTGTTTCTCATTATTTTTCAAAGCTGTTTACTTCATCCAATCCTCAAAATATTGATCATGTATCTAGCCTGGTTCAAGGTCGGATTGCTCGTGCTTTAAAAGAGATTATTCTCAAATTGGGATTTTACAAGAGAGGAGGTTTTCCAATCTCTTAAGCAAATGCATCCTACCAAAACAGGTATTCACGGAACCCCTACTTTATTTTATAAACATTTTTGGGAAGATGCAGCAGAAGGTGCTAGAAATCCCAAATGAGGATGGTGATCCAACGGCTGTCAATGAGAACTTGATTGCCTTTTTTTATATCATTTGTTTATATTGAGACTTTGATTGCTTTGATACCCAAAATGAAGAAACCAACGCATCTAGTGAATTCCGGCTTATTAATTAGTTTATGTAAATGAACTGTGCTCTTCAAATTGGTGACAAAGATGATAACAAATAAATTGAAGAAATTTCTTCCACATATTGTCGGTGATCAATAGGGTGCTTTTGTTACTCTAAGCAAAATGACTGACAATGTCTTGTATCATCATAGATCATCCTTGGACTGAAAGATGATTATTGTTGTGTGCAATGGAGTTCTTGTCCTGTCCAAATTCGAGACCTCGACCAAATAGCCATAATTTTTTTTATTATTTACCTAAAGGCCACGAGGGCCAAAATATTTGCCAGAATGTCACGCGGCCTATTTCGCTGGGTCGTCCAGCGAAATAGGTTTGCTGATGTGGCCCCGTTCTGACCAATGTCCCAGTGCCCTGGCAGCAGCGGGCAGGACACGTGGCGCCATGGGAGGATTTCGCTGGGGGGCGTAGCGAAATAGGGAGGGTTGTGACACCTGGCAACCTATTTCGCTGGGGGGCACAGCGAAATAGGAGGCGCTGTGACACGTGGCTCTAAATAATTGGTGCTACCTATTTCGCTACTGACACCAGCGAAATAGGCCACCTATTTTGCAAATAAGCCCAGCGAAATACACACCCCCCCATCTATTTAAGCACACCCCCCAGCGGACGGTTTGTTACTAGAAATATTTTTGCCTTGGTTTAGTTGTTTTGAAAAATTCTGCAAAATGAGTGATAGTAGGAATGGTTTAATCACCATTGTGTATTATAATGGGAGAAGATATGTTGGACCGCATGGTCAGGTGTTCGAAGGAGAAAGCAAAATGTTTCGTATTCCGGAACGATGCAGCTATCATCATTTGATGAAAATGATATACAAGAAGTTGCGGTTACAACGGGGTCAATCGGTGTCTCGACTGAGTGCTAGATGTGCATCTGGCAACCCAGTGCAGTGGATTGGTGTGGATATTGTAGATGACGACGATGTAACCTTAGTTACAGACGCATGCACATCCGATGGAGAAAACCCCAGATTTATAGAGTTGTATGCGGAAGTATATTGTGGTGGACAGTCAAGCAGTCAACACGATCCGGAAAACATTGGCTCCATTAACCTTAATTTAGAGCCGATGGTCAATTTGGAAGATAGCGATATATCTGCATCACCACAACCACCACCACCAAGTCAACTGTCACAGCAAATTGTTTATGAAGATACAGAAATGGCGTCGGCCCACGACCCAGCTTGGGCCATGGAAAGTTCTGATGAAGAGGTTGATGAAGGTGTTGTTCCAGATAGTGACTCGTCGGATACGGACGTCGACGGTGATTTTGATCGTGCTGTTGAAATCCCTTCTCCAGGGATTGTTGGAATGCAAAATCAGCCTCCCATTTTAGGTACGGACACATAATTGTATGTTACTTAATAGTGTTATTTTTAATATATTATGGGTTAACCTTAACAATGTGGTTAATGTCTGATTATATAGCAGACGACAATGTACCATTTTGGTCTAACATAAGCCATTACACGAATATAAATTGGGCACACCCAGATCAGGATAAAAAAATTACTTCAAATTCCATATTACTAAAACAAATAAACTATTTCCAATACGAAATTGTAAAATTTTTTTTACATATATTTAAATACAAAATAAAAAAATTATGTAAATTCCATATTACTAAAACAAATAAACTATTTCCAATAGGAAGTTGTCAAAAATTGTTTATGTTTCATTTTTCTAATTATATAAATTCATTTTATTAATTATTTTACTTACATAAATATGTTTCACTAAAATTTTTAGATAATTTTTTGTTTTAATATTTTAAATTATAATAACTATATACATATAATTACAAATTACAATAATTATATACATTTAATTACAATAATGACAAATTACTCCTAATTCAATGTCATTAAATGAAATTAACTATATATAAATATATATTCAAATTATATTTTTTATCATATAAAATTCTCAAATAATCAAACAACTAATGTTTATCAACAATCAATAAAAATTATGAATTACTAAAAACATCTACAAAAAAAAATAAATTATATCCTACAAAATATCAAACTTAATTTCAAACTACTTGTCTTCTATCCTAAAGTTTCAATAACATATCGTCTAACCTATTGTTTTAACTCTTATCCTCTAACCTAATGTTTTATCCTCTAATAATCAATACCATATAATAACTAAAATGCTGATAAAATAAATTATATAAAGCAAACTTACTTGTAATATTGTACCCAAAATCAAAGAAGAAACTCACCAAAAGCCAAAAGAGAGAAGAAGAATTTAAAATTTTGAAGGAGGGAAGGGAGGGGGGACCAGCACGGGGGGTGGGGTATTTATGGTGGGGCTCGTGGCCTATTTCGCTACCCACACCAGCGAAATAGGTCAAGCATTGACACGTGGCAGTAACGGCCCCGGTGATTGGGTTACTGCGTGCCTATTTCGCTACTGGATCCAGCGAAATAGGTCACGCCACATCAGCTGACCATTGGGCAGCTACGTATTTCGCTGCATGGTATAGCGAAATAGGTGGCCATCAGGAAGGCGCCACCTCAGCCAACCTATTTCGCTGGAGTGCCTAGCGAAATAGGTCGCGTGGCAGTCTGGAAATTAGTTTAACCCCCGTGGCCTTTTGGAAAATATTTAAAAAATCCGTGGCACGGGGGTCGAGGTCTCGTCCAAATTCAGTCCTTGGTGTTTGCCGATGCCCTAGTCATTAGTTTTGTTCGTAATTAGTTTTTTTTTTTCTGGTTTTGTTTTGTAGCTTTTTGGCAGATAAAAAAATCGATGATTGTTATTGTTGGCACTCTAAAATTGGGCCGAATTTTTAGGGGCCTGAATTGGTAGCTGAATTGCTAAATTTGGGCCAGTCACATTCATGGCATGGCTTGATTATTTCATTATGAAAACCAGAATTTAAGAGGGTGGAAAGTAAAGCCTTTCTCTAATGGTATTCAGCTAAGGCAGTGTGGTTGTCAATTGGCTAAAAATTACAACTCAAACATGAATCATAGAAACAACTTTTAGTTGCTTTTAATACATCTTGACATGAAAATTTGATCAAAGATGAATCATGGATGTCAATATAAACATGCACTGAGTTATGTGGAAGGTGTTGGAATTAATTCGAAGTTGAATTATTGTTACCGGCTCAAGAGTAGTGGTTCTTTAAAAATAAGAACTAGAGAAAGCGGTAGTGGGCTTTTAAAATTTGAAGAGAAGGGCAACTATATTGGTTGGCACGAATGTGTTTAAAGGATGAAGCATTGAAGCCACTTCAAATTAGTTGAATCTAGATGTTTTAGTTAAAAAAACTCGTCGAAGTCAGTCGAAAAGAGATGCACCAACAGGCAGATGTATCTTTACACGTTATAGGCAGTTATCATAATCTATGTTGATGTATTGAAGTTATAAAATATGTATTAGGAAACTATAGATAAGACCTTTTGCCAAAATCACAATTTAATTACGTTAGTTTTAGTGTGTTTTGTTTCTCATTTCTTTACAACTTTTTGTTTATAGTTTTATAATGTTATTTGCTTTTTAGCAAACTTGATTGTTCAAACTAGGAGTGTTCATAGATTGGTTTGATTAAAATTTAAAGAAAAATGAAATTCATATGGATTGAATTTAATTGGTTTGATTTAATTTAAATTTCATGATTTTTTTTTGTCTAACCTAAACCAAACCAACATAATGTTGATTTGATGTCATTGACAATTAAACAGTTGAAGTATTTAAAATTCTATATTATGTGGTCAGTGGAGGGGGGCCAAAAACCTATATCAACCTTGATGTGTTGTAATAAACCGTATAAGACTTATTTTTGAAGGCCAATAACGGCTGGCCAAAAGAAAATTCCTACATAGTCAATGAAATCGTAATCAAAACACCAATTGGTGTTTCTCTTGGAAACCGTTGCGTGACCTAGTTGTGTCCATTTGGAATATTGGAGTTTGTGGCTGCGGAAACCATAATTTGCATGAACGTCATTGATTGCCCAAGAGGTTGATTCGGTAAAACTTAAGATGTTCTTATATTCAAAATTTTCAGCAAATGAAGATGTCTAAGAAGCCACGGAATTCCCTTCACTGGCAATGTGAAACAAAATTAATTTTGGACCAATGTACCACCGTCATGGATGAGGATCTAAAAAAAGAGAAAGGAGACAAATAAATTAATAGAAACTGAAAAATATGTGTTAGTTTGTTCGTGGAAAAGAAAAATCCTGAAGAACATGAAGGAAGTGTGGACTTACCTTATCGGTATAAGTTGTGTCAGTTACTACTTTTGAGTAAAGGAATAATTGTGAAGCAAAGTGTGCAATTACGTATAAGTTTAACTTTTATGTATATTTTTTTCCATTTAACCTTTTACCTAATTCATGTATTACAATTACAATAAAGAATTGTAAAATAAAGGAAGGATAAAAATGTTTTAAGTAAATGTGTATACCAAAAAAATATTTCTTTATATACTGTTATAGATTATAGACTAGTCAATTCAACCAATCCAATGATCGGTCTATTAACTTTTAAAAAATAAACCCACTTTAAAACAATTGGTCAATCTAAAATTGATTAAAAAATCAGGATATTTTCAAAAACTTTTTATTATTTTTAAATTTAATCTAAAATAATTTTAAATTAAATGAAACATTTATTTAAAGAATACATATAACATACTTGTAAATTATTTTGTCAATTATTATTTAATTTTGTCTCTTTTTAAAAAATGTTCAATTTGATCCTCTAATTTATAAAAAATGTTCAATGTTACTTTTTCATCTGATTTTATTAACAATGTTAGTGTCAATTTAGAAAAAATGATTTAGTTGTTAGAATATCAAGTTGAATATTTCAAAAATAGAGAGAGCAAGTTAAATAATGTAAATAAAAAGGAAAAAAATAAGTAATTTGAACCATATGTTTTATTTTAATTTAAAGTAATGGATTATATTTGATATTTCTTCTTATTCCATTTGTTAGCCGCCAACCATTTAATATATAAACCATTTGGTGGATATGCCTTTTGTCAAGTGGTTTCAGTTGGGTATACTTTTAATAGGAGGAGGCTTTGGGCCAGGCCCTGAATCGTTTTTGCTAGTAGGCTTTCCTTAGGATCCGCCTTTACCAGGAGGAGGAGGAGGAGGTGGCTTTGGGTCCAGAGCTAGTACTCCTTTGCCTGGGGTGGAACGAAACATGGTGGAGGATCAAGTCTTCCATAATCTGCTATGTTAGTTCTTAGAAGCATCTCCTACATGGTGGATACCTCTTACTCATTTAATGGATTCACCGATAATTTTCAGCAAAATAACAAGCAATATTATATATATATATATATATATATATATATATATATATAGAAAGAGAGAGAGGGAGGGAGGTAAAAAACAACTTAAAAAATTAAAATATGAGTAAGCTAAACAAATGAAAAATGAAAATTGATAGCCATGCATACCTAGTATGGATTAACTAAAGAAATTATTAGGGAATAACTTTGTGTTTCGTGAGATGCATCAAATGGCATGAACATTAGAGACGTTTATCTCATGAGTTTTGCATCATACTGATAGGTACAGGGCTTAAAAAATAGTCTTAGTGAGAATTTTATTGTAAAGTTAAATTTCATTTATATAGTATTTCCCGTACCTCCTCCTTAATTGAATTTTCATCTTGAGTCAAGTTATTGATTACCTTTGATTCTCCAACTGTCAATTCATTAAACACATAAGATGAATTTTGTTTATCTACATATGTAATAATTTTGGGGTTTATATACTTTCTCTATATCTGTATACCAATGCACATCATATTAGAATATAAGAATATCTCATTTAGTCAGGTCACAATGTGAACAGAATTTGAACTAAAAGTGTAACAGAAAAGTTCAAAAGATTCACTTGCAAAAAAAGTTGATAAAAAGTGTTACATAAATGAGGAGGTTGAACTTCTTTATCAGCATGCAACTTATGATATATTAGTAATTGATTATAAAGAAATTAAAATGTTTTACTATTTTTCTCACATGATATTTCTATTTATAATAGAGTAACTCATAATTATCTAAAAAAGAAGAGTAACTCATAATTATTGCATAAATATCTAATTAAAACATTAATTAAACATAAAACTAATAATAATGTTTAGCAGTTATAAAAAAAGGAATAATAACACCTTAAAATAAAATAATGTTCCTTAATGATGTTCTTTAGGCGTTTTTTATGCTTATTATATTTTATTTAATTTTTAAGTAGTTTGATACATATTAAGTTTTAGTTTTTTTTAATATAAAAAATATAACCCCTAATTGCTTAGCGTCTTTAGTGATACTTTAGAAGAAAAAAATTAAAACATGTCCTGCATATATAGTTATTTGTAAATGTAACCTGTTGAGTAGCTCACAACTTTATGCAAAATAGAAAATAAAAACTATAAAGGTTGACTAGTAAGGTGTTTTTTTATTATACTTATACGGTAATATCAAGTACCAACTCTTCCAAAATCAGATTATACGCAGCTAAAACAAACATAAAAAGATAATTTTATTTGTTTAAATATATTATTAATATAAATATTTCTTAAATATTATTTTAGAGTAAATAACACTAAAAAAGTGTTTGTGTGAACAAAACAGTGCAAAATAAGTCTCCGGGGGAAATTGCTTCCTGCACTTTCCAAATTGTTATTCCAACTCGCATTAGTAGTTCTACCATCATCTACACATTAACACATAGTCCAGACAACTCTACAAAATACAAATTTGATCATATATCTATAAATATAAATTGACAAATCAAATTTGAGAATAAAATAAAAAATGTTTATACGTGATTCAACCTTTTATGATTGATCCATCTCATATCTTAGCTCATATCATTAAGACATTTAAGACCGCGAGAGATCCTTAGTCAATTTTGGCAACAAACCAAAGCTTCAACAGGAGTAACATTGTGTTGGAGCCTCAGTTAGTCGAATCCTACGACTGACATAGAATATTCACACAATAACAACAATAATTAAAGTCAACAAGTTTGCCATACAAGACAATATATTAGGTTTGTTCATAGTTCAGTTTAAAATAGAAAAAGGACCCAAAATAAACTAAACTAAAAGAAATTATAGAAAATTGAACTAAACTATTTAATTTTAATGTAAAACTAAACTGTTTCTATATTTAAAAATTGAACTAACTAATAATAGTAGTAAAATTTTAATAAATACATTTTTGAATGATATGTTACTTAAATGGTCAAGTCTGATAACAAAAAATGATCAAGTGCTTCTAAGGGAAATCTTTTGTGACCCAGCTAAGTTCCATATGAAAAGTTAAAAACAGAACATTCACGTTCATGCACCAGAGATGCAAGTATATTGGTCCATATATAGAAGCTCATGCATTTCAGAAAGGACATCATAATGCAGAGATATAATTTGATTTCATCGCTATACTCAATTGCTCAAGCTACTATAAGTCTTTGACTATAATTATGAACTCGCGAAACAGTTCCCTCGTTGCTATGCTAGTATGCTGATGATTTGGATATTTATATAATTATAAATATATTTAATAAATAATTAGATTATAAATGAATATTATAATTACAATTATAATTAATTTTAAAATATGAGTATAGTTTAATATAATTGGTTATTATTTTTAAAACATGAGTATATAACTAGTTATGAATAAACTAGTTATATAACAAGTTATATCTAAAATTAATTATATAATAAGTTATAAATGAATAAAAATATATTTTTTTATTGATAAATATTAATTTTGTTAGAAATGTTATTAGGAGGGATTTGAATCCACCACCTCTTTCTCCGGAACAAATGTCATACTGCCACGTTTGACCAAAATTATACCTAAAATGCCACACCTGCCAATTTAATTCCCAAACTGCCACGTTATCCATTTCGCAGGACCCTAAGGCGAATTAGCCAAGCTGAGTTGGCAACCTCGTAGTGGCCAGCTAATTCGCTGGGCCTGTAAGCGGTTTCCATGCTGTCCAATCAAAAATCAGGGCAGCCACACGTAAGTCGCAGTCTGGTACAGCGAAATTACCACGTGGACAGGTACAAAATTCGCAGCCTGGTACAGCGAAATTCATGACATGGCAGGCCCAATTTTGCAACATGGTACAGCGAATATTGTGCTATATATACCCCCCCTCTTCAGTTCACCACCACACCTCAATATACCACCGCAGCTATTGTGAGCGCTTCGTTGATTTTTTCTGAAAAGAATTTTTTTTCAATTTCTGTATTACTTTTTAGTTTATTATTTTTTAGTTTATTATTTGAAAAATGAGTGATATCCCCCCCTCAGTACACCACCATAGCTAACCACAGCTATTATGAGCGTTTCGTTGATTTCAACTGAAAAGAATTTTTTTTCAAATTCTATATTTTTTTTTATTATTTGAAAAATGAGTGATAGTAGAAATGGGTTAATTACTATTGTATATTATAATGGGAATAGATATGTTGGACCTAATGGTCAAGTTTTTGAAGGAGAAAGTAAAATGTTTCGTATGCCCTCGGGATGCAGCCACCGTGATTTGATGAGAATGATTTACAAGAAGTTGAGATTACAACGTGGACAAGCTGTATCTCGATTGACTGCTCGATGTGCATCGGGCAACCCAGTGCAATGGGTTGCTGTGGATATTGTAGATGATGACGATGTAACGTTAGTTACAGACGCATGCATATCAGACGGAACAAACCCAAGATTTATCGAATTGTATGCAGAATTAAACTGTGGTGGACAATCAAGCAGTCAACGGTGTGTTCAACCCGTTAGGTCCATTGACATAAACAGAGACCCGTCGGTCAATCCAGAAGACAGAGATGTATCCGAATCACCACCACAACTAACTCAACCAACCCCACAAATGGATTATCAACATAGGGAAATATCTCCCTCACAACCACCAGCAAGTCAAGCAATGGAGAATGAATTTGTGCCGAGCCATGATCCAGCTTGGCCAATGGACAGTTCTGAGGACGAGGTGGACGAAGGTGTTGTTGCAGACAGTGACTCATCGGATACGGAAGTAGATGGTGATTTCAATCGTGCTTTTCCATTTCCTTCTCCGGGCAATGTTGGAATGCAAGATCCGCCTCCGGTTCCAGGTATGCATGCACATTGTTTTGTCAATCATTACTGTTCAAATTATTGCTACTTTAATTATGAAAATGTGTTGAATGTATCATTATATAGGTCACGAAAACGTTCCATTTTGGTCTGACGTACGACATTACACAAATATTAATTGGGCACACCCAGATCAGGAGTTTGATGACATGGAAGGAGTGCGAATACCAAACTGGCATATGGGTCAACAGTTATATAAGGACCAGTTGTTTGAGAGCAAGCATGATGTTCAATTGGCAATAAAACAATATTGTATGGCCGAGCATCGCACGATCATAGTAAAAAAAAGTGATACGAAAAGGCTTATAATGGTTTGTGAAAATCATTATGACGGTTGTCCATGGAGGATGAGGGCATACGAAAAAAAAGGTGGCACTGAATGGGTCGTAGGCATATGGAACAACCAACACACATGTGTTGGTCAAAATCTTTCTCAAGATCACAAGCAGCTTGACTCAAATTTGATATGTTCGATGATCTTAGGTACGTAAAATACATCAAATTTGACTCAAATTTGATATGTTCGATTATGAATTAAAATTTATTAATGTATTATTGTTTGACGAAATGCAGAAATGATTAGGGAGGATCCCAGTGTTAAAATTGGGTTAATTCAAGAAAGGATAGCAACAATGTTGGGATTTCATATATCATACAAGAAGGCATGGAAGGCAAAGCAAAATGCCATTGTAAAGGTTTTCGGAGACTGGGATGAGTCCTATGCATTTCTGCCAAGGTGGTTGGATTACATGTTAAATTTTTCTCCTGGGTCTGCATACAAGCTGGATTTAAACAACCACTTTATTGAAGGCCAACTCGATGGAAGTGCTAAGGTGTTCAACAGGGTGTTCTGGACATTCAAACAGTGTTGCGATGCTTTCAATTATTGCAAACCAGTTATAAGCATTGACGGAACCCATTTGTATGGGAAATATCGGGGAACACTGCTCATTGCAACATCAGTTGATGGAAACAATTATGTCCTTCCAATTGCATTTGCGATTGTTTCCGGGGAGAGTATTGACAACTGGTCGTGGTTTTTGGCCCTGATTCGGATACACGTTACGCAGAAAGACGAAATTTGTCTTATTTCAGATCGTCATGCCGGCATCATTGCTGCGATAAACAATGTTGAGTTGGGGTGGCATCCACCAAGGGCGTACCATGTTTATTGCATTCGCCATTTGGCGAGTAATTTCAATCACAAGTTTAGAAATGTCATCTTGAAGAAACAATTGAAGAAATTAGGTATGTCTGTCCATTACAAGCCACTGTTTTTACATGCAGTTAGCATATTCATTTGATGTGTTGATTTTGACATCGTGTTTGTATATGTAGCTTATACAACCTCACGCTTGAATTTCGATGCCGGTTTGGAAACATTTAAAGAATCAAGCCCTCAAATAGCAGCATGGATTGATAATATCCCAAAGGAGAAGTGGAGTATAGCTTACGATGATCAGGGAAGAAGGTTTGGGCACATGACGACAAATCTTTCAGAGTGCTTTAACAAGGTACTTAAAGGAGCCAGAAGCCTTCCTATTACGTCCCTTGTGCGGTTCACATACGCTCGGTTAGTTTCATATTTTGTCCAACATGGGCAGGAGGCCCATGAGGAAATGACGAGAGGTAATCATTTGTGTAGATTAGCATGGCAAAAATATACAACGATGGTTGATAAATCGGCAACACACTACGTCACTTGTTTTGACTCACTTAAGACAAGATTTGAGGTTCAAGAGACCTACAACATACGGACTCATAGGGGCGGTCAAAAATGGTCTGTCTCGTTAGCTGAACGAAATTGTCAATGTGGTGAGTTCACTGCCTATAGTTTTCCGTGTAGTCATGTCATTGCAGCATGTCGATCCACAAACCACGATCCCAGACAATATGTTGACCCTATATACAGTGCCGCGTATCAATGTCAAGTGTATTCACCGCCGTGGTATCCAATTGGAAATGAGGACTTCATACGACCAGCTGGACCACCGATTGTTATACCAGATGTGTCGCAGAGACGCAAAAAAGGAAGACCAAAGAGTACGCGCATACGGAACGAGATGGATTCGCGTGAAGGGTCAACGCACGTGACGTGTGGTTATTGTAAAGTTGTGGGTCACAATAGGCGTAACTGCCCTAATCGAAGGCAGGACCATTGATGTATGAGTTTGTTTTTTAAATATTTACTACGATTTCATTAAGTAATAAACAAGCAAAATCGAAGATAAGTAGTGTCCTGCATAATACATGAGACTAAAATATATCATCTATATAGTCGAGCATCATCATGCGTAGAACATAAAATAAACATACAATTAAAGTCCACAATACATCAACAAAAAACAGAAGTCAGTCATGCTGTCGGTGGTCTTCGTGGTATCCTCCACAACGGCTCATGTTATGCTCGTACGGTGACAGATGACATCTAAACCGTGCTCCCCTAATCGGATTTCTCCGAACGATGTGCTCAGGGTCATCCTCACCATGTTCACCATTGTCTTCATCTTCCATAGCTGCCAATATATCATCCGTTGAATACGATGCGAAACTGGGTGAATGTTGTAAGCCAGCTGAATGTGACGTAGGAGTGGCCATACCTGGATCCTCATCTGACGTCGGACCACTGGGCCTATAACAATCCGCAAATGGATCTGGTACGGTAGCAAACTGGAACCCAGCTGAACTGGGACCAGCTGATGGTGGGACAGCAGAACTAGGCCCAGCTGCAAACATCGGAGATGGATATGGATATACGAATCCGGTCTGAGGCGCCGACGGTGCAGAGAACCAGGGGGGGTACTGGGACCCAGGAACTTGCTGTGGAGGCCACCAATACTGCTGAGATAGGCCCGCCGGGTATCCCGGTGCGAAGAACATGCCAGCAGGACGTGGAGGAAGAGGCGGTAGCAGCACAGGTGTGTCAACAACTGTAGGAGTAGCATGGTGTAGGGGTAACCCCTCGTGACGCGCACGACGGTTTCTCCGAACAACTGCAGGCGGTGCCTCGACTTGACGAACCACTAGTGGGGGTGCAGCATCTCCAGGATCCGTTAGTCTGTCTAAATCATCGCATGCGGAGAGCATGCGAATTGCCTCCTGCAAAATCTGGCTCATGTCAAATGCCCCCTGTGCCTCAGGTGATAGCATGTGCACAACTGTCTCGCATCTATCCGTCTGTCCATAAGGTTGAATTAGTGAATACAAATTCTATGGAAATTTGGCAAAATAGAGCATAATATATAAACTACGTACCACATGTGCATTTACCGCGGCTCTGCGTGTCATCCACCGTCGTGTGACAGAGTAATACCACTGCATGTATTCACTGTTCACGGAAAGGTAACCGTCTCTTCGCATTGGGTGAAGGTTCTGTAGCACACTGGAATCTCTTTCTACCCATTGGACAATGAAGAATGCGTGTCGCTCAGTCCAATCAACTTCCGTCTTCCCCGTTATACTGATCGTCAGCAGCTCACTACAATTAATTGGGTCCTCTGGAATGGGCTGATCAAACCCAAACTGGCGTAGTACTCTATCCGGCTGCTGGTAGACAACAAGCTCATAACATATAAGCGGACAAACCGCCAACCATCTTCGAGCCATGTCAACATCCGGTGGATGGACAATGTCTACAACGTCGTATGGCCTCCACCGAATGTGTCTCCGGCGCATGACATCAATATGATGTCGATATCTGCGAATGTTTGTATACACGGTTACACGCGTATCGTATACATTAAACCTGAAACATCAAAATTACACCATTAGGAACATATAGTCCGAAGCAAAACAAACAATATAATACTAACATTTAAAAAATAATACCTATGGCCATAGATCTCGCGGTCAAACTGATCCTTATCTTCGACGGTGGGAAGGTTAGGAGAGATAGTGGGGAAGCACGTCCAGACCCACAACTGCAACAACAAAACACATCCACCCATCTCACAACGTGATGCATGGGTAGCTCTGCACAACTCCCTATATAATGATGCAAGAATCGCAGAGCCCCAACTAAATGTACCCGTGCGTTCGAAATCATCCAAAAATAACAAGTAGCGAGCCGGCACAAAGCTCGAAGCGGTGTCTACAAACAACATACCGCCTAAGATGCGCAATATCAATGCACGAGTGTATCTTCGGCGGCCTACTTCTGTGCCGGCGTGGACCGCATAATCACCAAACTGCTCCCGTAAAAAGTTAAGGCCTAACAGACCGCCGTGCAATTCCCGACCAGCAGCCGGCTCAACCCCTAACAAATCACCAATAATAGCCCGGAAGTTATGTCGTCCGTGACGCCCAGAAACAACATGACCATCAGTCGACAACCCGAGTAGATGATGTACATCCTCTAGGGTAATTGTCACCTCACCCATTGTCATATGGAACGTACGTGTCTCCGGCCGCCATCGCTCGACAAGCGCTGACACAAGGTGGCGATCGATCTTAACAAAATAATTAACACAACAGTAAGCGGCATGCTTAACATTAACATTGAACTTAACATAACACTGAATATCCTTACCTCGTGATTGCGCAAACGCGCCACGTGATAAAAACCTGCCTGAGATAGCCACGACTGAATCTCCTCAGGTATACCCCGATAATCGTGTGTTGCGGCATGCCTAACATTAATAACACGATCCCGCATGGTCGGATCACCCTGAGAATTCCACACATAAGTGGATACATGTTTCTCCTGTAGTGTAAGGAGATTCCGTATGGATGGACCGGGCTCGATGATGCTCAATGCAGACTCAGGCGATGGTGTCGGTGGAACATGCTCATTGTGATCCATTACTCTAAATAGAAATTTTTGTCACAAAAATTTAATACTTTACTACATTAAAAAATTAAAACATATACTTATTTGATAAATTATAAAATCGGTTTTTTGACACAAAGGGGGTAAAAAAAAATTTAATTCCCATATAGGGGTTGTCTTCATTTTGTAGTAAAAAAATTTTATTTATTATTTAAGAATTTAGTAATTGATATGTATTTAATATTTTTGTTTTATTTATTATTTTATATATTTTTTATGTTTTATTTAATATTAACATTAAAAGATAATATTGTTTTGTTTTTTTATTTAATTGATAGTTTAATAATTTTTGGTAAAAAATTTAATTTTTTGTAATACGATTTAATATTTTGTAAATATTTTAAATTATTTTATTAAGTATTTTATTAATTTATGTTATAATTACTTTGAATTACATTTAATATTTTAATTAATTTTGTAAAATTTTGTAGTAATGTTAAAATCTAAATTTTTAGAGATTTATTGTTAGATGAAAATATTTTGATAACATATAATTAACAAAATCTAAATATTTTGTTAATAATTTTAATTTGTAAAATATGAAATAACATATAATTATTTTGATTTTGTTAATTAAATATGTTGATTTTGTTAATGAATTTTTACAAATATAATTATTTCTAATTTTTTTAACACAATCTTCATAATTATTTGGGCTTCATTTAAAAAGAAAAGATTGGTGTGTACTTAGTAAAAGGGAGGTGTAATTAGCAAATTCAAATTTTTAAGTGAAACTTATCAGAAATCGGAGGTTCAAAAAGCAAAAAGATCTTTAAAGTCGTAAGTATAAATACGACTTTAAAATCGTACGCATATACACGACTTTAAAGTCGTATCTCTTGCTTTTTGCACCTCCGAATTCCGATAAGTTCCACGTAAAAAATTCGAAGTTGCTAATTACACCTCTCTTTTACTAAGTACACTTCCATCTTTTCTTTGGAATATTAAATTTGAAATGCTAATATTTTTAAAATGAAGCCCAAATAATTATGAAGATTGTGTTAACAAAATTAGAAATAATTATATTTGTAAAAATTCATTAACAAAATCAACATATTTAATTAACAAAATCACGTGTCGATCAATTACTGATTACTTAATTATTAATTTGGGTCCTCACTAAGTTTACATTTGTTAGTTTTAACCGTTGATAATATTCTAATTTATTTTTTTATTAAGGCAAAGGTTAATAAATAACTTTGGATTATTGATTAAGGAACTAATTTTTTATATTAAAATATGTAAAATTATACTCCCTGTTTATGAAAGAGAAATGATAATTTTTATTTATGCTTTTATAAATTAAAAAAAAAATTATTTATCTGTAATAATTACAAGTATTTGATTTTTGTAACATTATTATAATTATTTGATTAATATTATAAAGGAAATTAGTACAAATTAATTAATTCGTACAAAATTTTCATTTAATTAGTTAAAGTCATTGTTTACGTAGATTTAATATGTTCATTATACTTTGGTATTTATACTACTTACTCAATGCGTCCCTAAAATATTTATAATACTTCAACCAATATTGTGCTATAATTTTAATTACATTTAAATTATTCAATATGTCCCTAAAATATTTAATTGAACCAAGGATAATTAGATAATTTAATTAAACCTAATTAAAAATAGTAGATAACTTTCATTAAAAAATATCAAATAATTCAGAAACTTTAATTTTATTATTAATAGTGTATATATATACGATAAGTTACTTAACTTTTTATCATAAAATTCATCCTCTAATCTAATGTTTTAAATCATCATCTAACCTAATGTTTTAAATCATCTAACCTAAACATTACTTAATAACCAAAACTATATAAATAAAAAATATATTAAACAATTAAATACAAAAAAATAGAAATATGACACAAAATAAAAATTAACTAACCAGCTTTTTGTATGGAAGTAGACTTGAGTTATATTGAGGAAGATAAGTGAGTGAGAGTGAGGGAAGAATGAAAGTGATAGGAAGAGGGTGGGGTAAGGAAAAGGGGGGGGGGTATTAATAGTGGGCCAGTTGGGATATAATCCGCTGGACCCACTCACGAAATATGCAGGGTGTTGCCACGTGGAACCGAAGCCGCCCAGCCCGCCAGCGAACAACAATCCACGCTGTCCTGCCCAGCGAATTCTCCATGTCAGCTGCCCGCCCAGCCCACCCAATCAAATGGCGCCACGTTGCAAGCAAAATTCGCCATATATGCCTGCGAATTATGGCACGTGGCATTTCGGAAATTTAGTTGGCAGGTGTGGCATTTAGGAAATAAATTCGGTCAAATGTGGCAGTTTGGAATTTGTCCCTTTTTCTCCCTCGTCTCTCTTCACTCATTTCCAATCATAATTACTGGATTAATCTTATATTTGGTATTTGAAATATTCATTTCTATAAAAACTAGTTATAGTTTTATAACTATAATTATTTTTAAAATTAAAAAAAGTTATTTGACACACCCATAACTATTAAATTTGTTTTTTTAGCATCCCTACTCGTTGCCTTGTTTGTTTATTTCTTCTTTTTTTTACCTCTCAACCGTTCAATTTTCTAACAGTTTAGTTTTCTAAAACTAAAATTGCAAAATAGTTTAGTTCAGTTTTTTTTACAAAAGAAAATAGTTTTTTTCTGGTTCAGTTCAGTGCAATTATCAGTTATGGATACTCCTATAATATATAATCAAATAATAATGTAAAACACCCTTATTCTGTCATAAAACTTTAACTAAATTACTTTTTCTGAAAATTTTGAACAAAATTATATGTGACTAATTATATACATAATTAATAAATTTATTATATATGATAAAATATAATTTGATGAGAATGTAAATAATTTTTATATTATCATAATAGTATATAAACTTTTTCTAAACAATTTGTATATGGTAATTTTTGTATTGGACAACATGTATATAAAGGGACGGATGTAGGAGGGACACACAGGGGTTATAGCCCCCCTCATACTTCTTATAATACTTTTTTCACTATTGAATATAATAAGTTGCATGAATTTATTGTTAGAAATTGGGTATGAAGGTTAGTACAAGTGAGCAAACTATAAGTATGTATGTTGTTGGAAAGCCTTTGAGTTAAAATATTGCATGTAGACATGAGTTCCAAATTTTTTTGAATATTGGATCTCATGTATTGTTTTGTACTTGTCTATGGAGGGAGCTGAAGTTTAACACCATTATGTTATTTTTACAAATATATATATACACTGATTAAAATAATTATTTTAACACATTTAATAACGTTTAGTTATTAAAATTATATTTGATAAGTTTAATCATCTTCTTAATTGTCATATTGTCGTTGTGAGTTCTGTTTGATATTTATTGTTTTTGTAAGAATGAAATTTCTATTGAAAACTTGAAAGAAAAAAATAGTGCATATGGGTTATAATATATAAAATATGTAGCAATAATCTTTCGAAACAAATTAAGCCATGTGTTTTCTTTTTTTATCATTTGAAATAAAACTCAATTTTAGTGTGATGTGTAAAACTAATAAATAATTTTATAAAAATTATGATTTATTAAACATTTATTTGTTATAAGTTAAATATTTAAATAAGACTCATTGACAGTATCAAAATTTTTAGGCTTAATTATAATTTTGGTCTCCTAAATTTTAAATTCATCATTTTAGTCTCCTTAATTCTAAATTAAAATATTTAATCAACCTATTTTATAAAATATGTTATTTTGGTTTTTTTGTTAACTTTGATATAATATATTAGTACTGACTTAGATCTTATGTAGGTTATTGACATGTCATTTATATGAAAAAATTAAATAAAAATATCTTAATAAGAATCAAATTCAGTATCCTTTATCCATAAATAAACCAATAAATTACTAAAATATTTGTTTTATTTAATTAACTACATTAACATTATTTTGTATGTTTCATTAGTCCAGATTTATTTTAAAATAATATTTAATATAAATCTTTTTTATTTTATTTTATATCATTTTATATGCTTTTATTTTGAATAGTTTACATTTTTTAATTAAATTTTATAAATTAATATGGAAATTATTTACATATATTTTTAAAAATTTATTTTAATACACATAATATTTTACCATAATTATTTACATAAAATTATTCATAGACAAGTCAATAGTTATTAATATTTTAAAAAATTATCAAAATTTATAGATTAAAAAATATTTATTATAGAAATCTTTTAAATTTACTTAAATAACTATAGTAAAAATAATATGTATATTAAAATCAATTTACAAAAAAAATTATATAAATGCTTTAATATTAATTTATGAAATTTAATTCAAAAATTATAAAATAAAAATATGTAAATTATTCAAAATAAAAATATATTAAATAAAACAAAAATATTTTTATATTAAATATTTTTAATTTATAAATTTTGATAATTTTGAAGAAATTAAGAATTCTTGACTAATGATACATAAAAAATAATATTAATAAAACAAACAAATGTGTTAATAATTTATAGTCTTATTTATGAATAAGAGATCATGAGTTCAATTTTATTAAAATACTTTTTTATTTTCATTTCATTTAATATTTTTTCATGTAAACGCCATATTAATCATCTCAATTATTAAGAAATATGAAGATCAAAATCAGATACTTAAAATTATAAAAGATCAAAATTACAATTCAGTCAAGAATTTACAAATCATCCAATCACAATCCTAAAAAAAATTAGGACAAAAACCCATTGAACTCCTTTATTTTAATAAACTAAGTTTGAGAATATTATAGTAATTTAATATTTAATTTTTTGAAAAAGAAAAACTCATTTTTTTAAAAGGATGAAAAACTTATTTCTCTCTCCTCCAATAATCTCGCTCTTATATTTCCTCTCCCCAAATAAATTTTTGGTGTAGCATGCTAACATCCTTTAACTTATTTCAACTGAAAAAAAACAGAGGTAAGACTATGTTAGCCTTCCTAATAACGTATGGAATGAATATCGGTTAATAGTCCATTTCAGGTCCAATACAAAAGGACCTTGAAATCAACCACTTTCGGGGGAGCCACTTTCCATCGTCTCATAAATAAGAATAATTTTTTTAATCCTGAGAATATAATATTAAAATACTATTTTCAACTTTTTCAAGAAATATTTTATATTTCCAATAATAATTACTTTATTATCTCATAATAGCATGTCAATAAAAATTTTCAATCTTATATTCCCAATATATAAAAATAACTCGTGAAACAAAGCACATGACAAAAAAATAAAATAAATAAAGTCTCGTAAAAAAGAAAAAGGTGAAATTCACAACAATGTGCCTATTTCAAGAACTGGTTAGTTGGACACTTAAAAAAAAAGCTGGCTGGTTGGATAGAACACGTTACTACCGAGTGGCACCAAAGACCAATTAAATGTTTGTTTTTAAGAGTTGGTTTAATTTAAGTTTGAGATAAAATGAAATTTAATCTGATTATATTTAGTTAATTTGGTTTTGATTTTTCAGATAACTTAATTAAATCATTTCCATTAAATTAAATAAATAGTTTTGTTTAGATCTTTATATTAAATTTTAAATAAACTATTATATATTTTCAATCCTTTTATCTACACAGATTATGAATTATCTTCTTTTTATAAGGTGTCTTGGATAATTAAAGAAGAATCAAAGAAGGACAATGTCACAAATTTAAATCTCCTGCTAATAAAATTTATTGGAAAAAAATTTCTCTCTATAAATTTGTATATTAAGTTTTTAATTGTAATATTACAAACTAAAAAAAGATTTTAATATTCAATCATTCCAAACAATAATAAAGAGTTTAATTTATATGCACCATTGATGCAAAACATTTTTACAAGATATCTATTTTTTTAACGATACAAGATATCTAATAAGAACTCACTTTATTATCAGATCATGTGAATGAATGAGAATATGAGATGATACGGTAAAATAATCAACTTCTATTGAATGCATATGTAAAAAAAATTACACTAATAATTCATATAAATTAAATCCACATTTAAATCAATTATAACGATTGCTATTGTTTTTATTAATATATAACTTTTATTTTAGTTATAAATTTTGTATAGCCAATTTTAATTATAACTTTAAATGTCTCATTCGTGTCTTTTCCCAAAATATGATAAATACTAAACTTTATAAGAGAAATGATGAAAGTATGTTCCGTTCGTCTGTTTGTCTAAAATATGATAAATACTAAAATTTAAAATATATAATTTTAAAACTAAAAATTTGATTGGGTGATCAGGTTAAAAAGATAAGTTTGAGAACTAATGAATTATAAATAATTTTGTTTGAATTTAAAGTGAAATGAACTAATTAAAAAACATAATCTCGTAGATTACGCAAATAGAAAGTTTAGTGCTAAATTGCTAATAGTAAAATAAAAATATTAGTATTATGCATACTCCAAGGATGGCGTGCGATATTTTTCTCTGTCTTCCGCTCGTAGGATAATAGCTACTACCACAAAACAAGGAATAAGGGAAAGATATTGGCCAAAAAAAAGAAAACAAAAAGGAATAAGATAAAGATGCATTCTACAAAGGTTGTTTGAGGATATACACTGAATCATGTGATGTGATGTGATGTGATTACGATAGCACATGATGAAAATTCAAAAGTATATTTCAGAATTCGGACTATTAAGCTAACAAAGGTTGGATAATTGGTAAGAAACCATCTAATTCATCTAAATTTTCTTTCATTAAAAAAAGAATTCAGACTGTTAAAAAAAAAAAAGATATTTGAGACGACCACATCAAAATGGAGCCAATTAAATAATACGACAACATCGCAATCGCAGCAACATTTCCACTTCCTCACCCACTTACTCTTCTCTCTCTTCATCTTCTTCTGCTCCATCGATCGATCGATCTCATCATTCTCCTAGCTAGCATGGGTAACACACAACACGATCCTATTTCATTCTCACTTCTTACTCTCTTTTTTCTCAATCAAACACGATTCGATTATCTGTTTTATTTCTTTCGGATTTGTTTTTTGAAATGTTTGTTTTGTTGCTGCAGCGACTGAGAATCCTTTCAATAGCATTTTGACGACGCTCGAAAAGCCCGGTGGTGCTGGCGAGTTTGGAAAGTACTTTAGCTTGCCCGCTCTCAACGATCCTAGAATCGGTGAGTCACTGATTTTGGTGTGTGTGTGTGTGTTTTATTGGTGTTATTTTTCTTTTGCATTTTGCTTGTTTCTGGTGAGATCTGTTGCTGTTATTTTATTGCTATTTTTCGGGGAATGTAATGTATCAATTTCAGTGATGATTGCTGAGTTAAATTTGAATCTGGAGAGGTTAAGAATTGATGGTGACATTCGTGTGTTTGTCAATACAGATAGACTTCCTTACTCTGTGAGAATACTTTTGGAATCTGCAATCCGGAACTGTGATGAGTTTCAAGTTAAGAGCAACGACGTTGAAAAAATTATTGATTGGGAGAATACCTCTCCCAAGCTGGTGGAGATTCCATTCAAGCCAGCTAGAGTGCTTCTCCAGGTGAGTAACATGAAGATGTCGATGCCAAGCTGTATTGCTTTTGTGAAGTTCTTTTGAGTATTTGCTGTATTTTGTGGTGTTCACTGAGGTTTTTTGAATGTTAATATCAGGATTTTACTGGCGTGCCTGCTGTTGTCGATCTTGCTTGCATGCGAGATGCCATGAACAAACTTGGTGGTGATTCTAATAAAATTAATCCCTTGGTAAGCCGCATTCTTGTGAACATTAATGAATTTGGATTGACATTGAGTTTTTATTTATTTTTTTATACATTGGGTATGTGTGTGATATTAAAATTGGTTTCCTTCAGGTACCAGTTGATCTTGTCATTGATCACTCTGTTCAAGTTGATGTGGCAAGATCAGAAAATGCTGTCCAGGCAAATATGGAACTTGAATTTCAAAGAAACAAGGAAAGATTTGGTTTCCTCAAATGGGGTTCTAATGCATTCAATAATATGCTTGTTGTTCCTCCTGGATCAGGGATAGTTCATCAGGTAATTGCATCATTTCATGGCCAGTGATACTGAAATGTGTATGCGTGGATACATAATATTTTATCTGATTCTGTAATATTTAGAATATTTTTATTTTTACATGAAATTTCATCCCGTGATTCAAGTTTGTCTTCTGAATCAAGTTTTGTGATTTTAATTTTGCAGGTTAATTTAGAATACCTTGGTAGAGTTGTGTTCAACACAAATGGTGTGCTTTATCCTGACAGCGTTGTCGGAACTGATTCACACACAACTATGATTGATGGCCTGGGTGTTGCTGGATGGGGAGTTGGTGGAATAGAAGCAGAAGCTGCAATGCTTGGCCAGGTAAAACTAACATGCTAATTTGTTCTAGAACCCTCTGAGTTACTTTTAAAATTAGAGAATGAAATTAATTTATATTCTGAGTGTCTCTTAAAAATTCCAATTCTCTCCTTTCTATTAACAGTATGCATGTTGTTTGTAATAATATATAGACCTGTGTGGTTTTGACCATTGGAGAAGTTATTGTAAGAAATATTTATTTATTTCATATTTTTGCAGCCCATGAGCATGGTCCTCCCGGGTGTTGTTGGTTTCAAATTATTAGGTAAACTACTAGATGGTGTCACAGCTACTGACTTGGTGTTGACTGTTACACAAATGCTAAGAAAGCATGGGGTTGTTGGCAAGTTTGTAGAGTTTTATGGTAAATACTAATTTATGCAAATTATGCGATCATATCTTCTTCTTTTAGCTTCATCTGTGTAGCTGATTAATCTTTCCCTGGATAATTGCTTTTTACCAATGCAGGGGAAGGCATGAGTGAACTGTCTTTGGCAGATCGTGCCACCATAGCAAACATGTCTCCTGAGTATGGTGCAACCATGGGCTTCTTTCCTGTGGATCATGTCACTTTGCAATATTTGAGACTGACTGGCAGAAGTGATGAGACTGTAAGTAAACACCTGTGTTATTGTATTTTAGTGTGTCTATATGTGCTGACATGTCTTTCTTACAGGTTTCTATGATAGAATCCTACTTACGAGCAAATAAGATGTTTGTGGATTACAGCGAGGTATGCTATGCATGTATTGTTTTTGGATAGTACTGGAAGGACCTGGTCTGACTGGGATTTTGCTTTTGTACAGCCCCAAGTGGAGAGAGTGTACTCATCGTATTTGGAACTCAATCTCGAGGATGTAGAGCCCTGTGTCTCAGGTCCAAAAAGGTAATGAGTTCTTGTGCCTTCCACTTAAAAGTAAGGGTAAACTTTTCTCCCATTCCTTATATTTGGCATTTACTACACATGCCCTCTCTATTAAAAAAATTGTTAGATTACCATTAACTCCTAATTGCTATAAGATCTTACAAATTTGTTGAAAATGTCATTCCTAACCTTGTTCAGTATGTATTCTGACAAAAAAAAGGAGAGGGGGGGGGGGGGGGG
>CM023951.1:6827449-6860386 GCA_013407115.1 Glycine latifolia
TTTATTTATTTATTATTTTAACGAGTTTTTATTTATTTATTTTAAATGAATACGGTGGTGTTTTGTGTAGGGTTTCAAAATGGAGGGTCTATGTAGTAAGCACGAATTAGAAGGGTGGAGGAAATATTTATTACATTTTCAGTTTTTTAACGGTGTAACCCTTGCTTAAATCTTTTCAGGCCTCATGACCGTGTCCCTTTGAGAGAAATGAAGGTAGACTGGCATGCCTGCCTCAACAATAAAGTTGGATTTAAGGTATGCATATTATTTTTAATGGCAAAATATATAGTAGCATAGCTTATCTGTTCCATCTATAGTGTTGAAGTTTTCATATCTTCACTTTTCCAATATGATTTTTCAAAAGGCGTTGCACTCTTAGTAGCCGCATCTCTGTGTGTGTGTGTGTGCATGCGTTCCTGCATGTGGTTGGGGGGGGGGGGGGAGGTCCACCATTGAATTTACATTCTTGCAGATCTGTGATCAGGAAGTCAAATTGTGCAATCGACTATATACTTATACTAGTGATATGCTTTTAGTATTTTGTGGCTTGTGCCATATTACAGCCTTGGTCGTTTTTGTGGTTCAAACTGTATAATATTGCATTGTTACAGGGTTTTGCTGTACCAAAAGAATCTCAGAATAAGGTTGCAGAGTTCACATTCCAAGGGACACCAGCACATCTTAGGCACGGTGATGTTGTTATAGCTGCTATCACCAGTTGTACAAATACTTCAAATCCTAGTGTAATGCTTGGAGCTGCATTGGTTGCAAAGAAAGCATGTGAATTGGGATTGCAGGTCAGTAGATGGCTCTGCATTTTGTACCTTCATCATTATAACTTTATGATTTTACTCAATTATGATATGCTTGCACAAATTATATGCATAAATCCAACAAGAAGGTTTGCCCCTTGCTATGCTCCAGTGCCATAATTGGGCTATATGATAGAGTGTTGACAAGCATGATCTGGGTTTTACATTTGGTGTCTGATTGCATTTATATCTATATAACATTATTGTCTTGGCTAATGTAGCACCTCATACAGCTTTGTATTCTTGTTGCTTTCCCATTTCTGAATAATGTTGAAGTTACAGTAGCAATTGTTTTTAGGCTTCCTGTTGTTTTTACAGTGTAGTAGTTAGATACATATTTGATAAAATACATGATGAGATCTATTTTTTTTCCTTTTCCCTGTGTTGTTCGTTGCTAATTGTTTGCAATTGTTTCACAATTTGATATTGAATATTAGGTGAAGCCATGGATTAAAACAAGCCTAGCCCCCGGTTCTGGTGTTGTAACTAAGTATTTGCAGAGGAGGTATTCTTTAGAATATAGTCAAGTGTATAAATCCATAACATGATGGAATTCATATTTATGTTGCTAAATTGTCTTCATTCCTGAATTGCTCCTGGCGCTTTCAGTGGCTTGCAGAAGTATTTGAATGAGCTAGGGTTTAATATAGTTGGGTATGGATGCACCACATGCATTGGAAATTCAGGGGATATTAATGAAGCTGTTGCATCTGCAATTACTGAAAATGGTACATATCCTTTGGTAAATGGTATTTTTTTTCTTAGTACTCACTTGTGAATCTCTGAGGTTACCTAAGCATTGGTTTTCTGAATATTCCAGATATAGTAGCTGCAGCTGTACTGTCTGGAAATAGGAACTTTGAGGGCCGAGTTCACCCATTAACAAGAGCTAATTATCTTGCTTCTCCTCCTCTTGTTGTTGCCTATGCCCTTGCTGGCACAGTATGTGATTCGTAAATTATTTTCAATTTTCTAGTATGCATTTCAAAACTTGCTGTCACCTTCTAATTTGGACACTCTATTCTGTAGGTGGACATTGACTTTGACACTGAATCCATTGGGATAGGGAAGGATGGAACAAAGATCTTCTTCAAGGATATTTGGCCATCCAGTGAAGAAATAGCTAATGTAAGTGGCTCAATGTGTTTAAATATGATTTTTTCATCAACCTTGTATATTAAATTTGAGTCATCACTCTAGAGTGTGGACTTCTCTCATTATACTATCCCTTTTAACATGCTACGTGACTTCTCCTATATCAAGCATCTCATTTTTACCCCCTCCAATATTGTTGTTTAAATTTAGTCAATATCAAATTTTCTTGCTGTTAATTCCAAAACTTTCCATATTTGTAGATTTAAAATTATTTATTTTAAAATTTGGCACATCATATCAAATTAATAATTGATTCACACAATTTACTCTTCAATTCTGTAAGTCTTGCCTCTTCATAACTATTCTTATATAACTATAACAATTCCAAAAATCTTATATTTTAATTTAATCGTATATATTGAGATTTTTCATGATTTATATGGATATTATTAGTGATTTTTTAACAAGTTAGAATAAGGAATGGGATTCTCCTTGTACAGATTTCTTCTATAAATCATAGAGTTGAAAGGATCACAGTCAAGCAATATTCATACAATTCTGAGTTTCAATTTTATATAGCAAAATAAAACTTCTTATCTTAACAATGAGGAGCACTGACACAGTGGTAAGGTTGTGTCTTGGTGACTTGTTGGTCATGTCTCTTTGGTGTCCTTATGTATCCCTCCCCAATTCTATAATTTTTACCTAAATTTGAAAATACCTGTGCAATGCCCCAGAAACATTTTAGTTTAAATAAAAATATGTTGCATATAGATTGTTCATATTGTCCAATTTTCAGGTTGTACAATCAAGTGTGCTGCCTGATATGTTTAGGGACACATATAATGCAATCACCCAAGGGAATCCCATGTGGAATAATTTATCAGTTCCAATGGGCACTCTTTATGCTTGGGACCCTACATCGACTTATATTCATGAGCCACCTTATTTTAGAGATATGAGCATGTCTCCCCCAGGCTCTCACGGAGTGAAAGATGCTTACTGTTTGCTCAACTTTGGAGACAGTATCACAACTGACCACATCTCTCCAGCTGGCAGCATACATAAGGACAGTCCTGCAGCCAGATACCTTATAGAACGTGGGGTTGATAGACGGGACTTCAACTCCTATGGAAGTCGCCGTGGTAATGATGAGGTGATGGCCCGAGGAACTTTTGCCAATATTCGCATTGTCAACAAATTTTTGAATGGAGAAGTTGGACCTAAAACTATTCATATTCCTTCTGGGGAGAAGTTATCAGTCTTTGACGCTGCAGAGGTAATTTTTCTAAACTATGTAATATGTAGGCATATTACTTTGCATCAGATATCTCCTTCCCTTACTGTGCTACTGTTTTCTAATTGATTTTCTGTTGGAAAGATTCTTGATGTTGTGGCTGGATCTATAAAAATATGAGCTATATCTGATATTTCATTGTTCGACAGTATCAAATAGGCCAAAATGGAAAAATAGAAAAAGTCTCGGTGACCTTGCACAAATAATTTATGATTCCATATTTTTTCATCCACCTGTTCCAAATATTGGTAGTTGGTTTCTTGTCAATCGTGTGTGTGGTCATATCGTCTGAGGTAGATTGCTAAATGGTCCATCTGTAAATCAAATTTCTAACACTTTAACCTTCATTGATTCCTTTTGGAATTGCAGAAATACAAGAGTGAGGGGCATGATATGATTATCTTGGCCGGTGCTGAGTATGGGAGTGGAAGCTCTCGTGATTGGGCTGCAAAGGGGCCAATGCTACTGGTACATTTTATAGGCCATTCTGCTCTGACCTATTTTATTTGTGTATATTTTGTTGGTTAGTGTAATTCTGGATCCTTTCGTTATTGTTTCTAGGGAGTGAAAGCTGTAATAGCAAAAAGTTTTGAAAGGATTCACCGAAGTAATTTGGTGGGAATGGGTATCATTCCATTGTGTTTTAAGCCCGGGGAGGATGCTGATTCTCTTGGATTAACTGGGCAAGAACGTTACACCATTGATCTACCAAGCAATGTGAATGAAATACGACCCGGTCAAGATGTCACAGTGGTGACTGACACCGGGAAATCATTTGTATCTACACTGAGATTTGATACCGAGGTAATATTTTATCTTCCATCTTTGTTGGTGTTGGTGGTAGTGATGTGTTTGTTGTGCCGTGCTCTTATTCCTTGACATTCTACTTTTTCCTACTGATGTTTTTGTTCATTACAGGTTGAACTAGCTTACTTCAACCATGGCGGGATCTTACAATATGTCATCAGAAACTTAATCAATGCTAAACATTGAATCAGATAAAAACCAAGTTTGCAGGTTGAATTGATAGCACTCGCTGGCGCTGATTCTTAACTTTGGTCTTAATAATTTAGTATGGCCGCTACAAGGAAATCCATTGCTATTCAGCTATTGTATTAATAAACCAAGGAACTAGATGGCTGCTACGAGGAAGAGTGACTGGTGTTTGTTGAAGAAATGTGATTTTCTTTTTCAAAAATTCTATTGGTCATGAGGATGAAAAGTCCTTGTTTTTGCTGGTTTTGCAGTTGAGTTTTAGGAAACATTTACCTTCTCTTGAGAATTAAGAAAATCAGGAACATTTTTTGAAATTATGAGCAATGTGCCGTAAATTTCTTAAGGTATAAAGAAATGGACGAAGAGAGAAATTTCACCCTGTTTGTAAGGGTGGAAAGAAAATGTGGGAAGAGAAAAATATTTGAAATTTAAATTAAAGAGAATAAAAGGAAAAGTTGAATTTTTATTTTTAAAATTCAAAATTTTATCATTTTCCATTTTCTTTAATGAAACAATAGAAAGTGCTCTTAGTTTGAGTTTGTGAGAGAGAATGGGAGGGAGAGTAAATACGAAATTGGGTCGTTGAAAAAGTTTACTCAATTTAGTCGTAAAAAATACAAATAATCTCTTAAAATTAGTCTTGTTATATAACAATAATTTTATATTTATAATCGTGAAATGCTAATTTTTGGGGATGAAAGTATCTTGAATCATCTATACTTTGCTCTTCTGAAAATGCTGGCGGCTCTTCAAATATTATCATTAGCAGACAAACCTAGATTAAGCTTTTATAAGGTCTATATAATTAAGTAGCTACTGCTAGAGTAAGATTTGTGTTTTAAAAAGGTCTATTAGATGACTTATTTATATTTCATATATGCTTAAAATTTTCATACTAATAAAATTTATTAATTATATAAATATTAATTTTATACATAATGATACCGATATGTAGTATTCCATCGATGGAGTTCGTTCTGTATATACATAATGCTAACGATATGTAGTATTCTATATACTTTTAAATTAAAATACAATTGATACAAAGACAGATTACTGAAAAGAAATTAACATTTTAATAATGGTAACAAATGATAAAAAAAAGTTAAAAGTTCTTCCATAAATAATAAGTCCTAGCATTTTCTTGTGTGTCCCCAGTTTTAGGATTGTTAATTTGTTTAAGTGTACGTCTAATTTGCTATTTTTATTTGTTCAATGTTGAAATGTTTTTCTTTGAGCATCATGTACTTTTAACGAATGATCTTTTTGACAAGAAAAAAAATAGTGTATATATTGTTGTGGTAAAAAAAAATTAAACTATGAACCAATAAAAAATCATTATCAATATGTGATAATTATTAAAAGAATCAAAAAATTTACGTCGATCTATAATAAATAACTGTGTAAAAACTTAGATTATGAAAGCATGCAATTTATTTTTATTCTATAATACAAGTGTGTATTTTCTCCCATACACGAGAGCTTCATAATACATTCAAAATAATAGATTTATA
This sequence comes from Glycine latifolia, assembly GCA_013407115.1. Lineage (NCBI taxonomy): Eukaryota > Viridiplantae > Streptophyta > Magnoliopsida > Fabales > Fabaceae > Glycine > Glycine latifolia. The sequence continues at coordinate 6,833,164 of CM023951.1, forward strand.
TTTTCCTTTGTACAACACGAAAATAATATTTGCTTGCAATTTTTCATTCAACTTTTGTTTAATGAAATACAAATGCGTGACTTGAATATTAATTTTTGTGATCCATTGTATCAATAATATGGTTATCCAAAAAAAATGCAAGACTTTTGTATTGATTCTTGCGATAACTGTTTCATAATAAATAACACTATTCTTAACTCAGTTCTGTAACCAAAATTAAATATTTAACTCAATTATTAATTAAAGACCTCTCGAATAGGGCTTTAGGGGTAACAACACAAACTCTGAGGAAAAAAACTGGTATACTTGTTCCATCTTTTGTTTTTCATACATTTTCTTGAACATCCCTATTGTAAATTAACCGGTACATATTTTTTTTATTATATTCGCTGATATCATAAATGAAAAGGGTAGGGGAAAAAATGAGTTAGCTTAAAACTGAACATCCAAAAATACAAAATGCCACACCATGCTGTAAATATTTCCTTCCAGATCTGAAACATTATGACGCAAACTTTTAGCTGAGACTCCAAATGGTACACCCTTGGCATGATGAATTCAGACAAGCCTGATAAAATAAGTCGATCAACAGGAAAGGTGATCAGCAACAACTAGCATATTAAATTTTATCAAAATAAGAGCAAGAACTAATCCAAGCAGGACACACTACCGAGCAGTAAATACAGTTCTGCAATCAATGTAAAATGTAAAGCGCACAGATATCAGTTTCCAATTTTAGCAATCTCAATCCTAAAGAATTGAACAGTTTGTAGAAGATTCTAACAAGCATACGCATATATTTGGGACTAAAGCTATTATCATAACATCTTAAGCTCCATTGAATTGAATCCAAGAACTTGAGAACTTGGTGAACATGATAGTGCAACACAAATCAACACTAAGGATTACACTTTTATAAAGCTGTATTCAGCGCAAGCAATCTATTAGCTAAGTCTCAGTTAACACAAATGTAAAGCATTGCCAGATGAGCACGAATGTCTTGCCTTTAACTGTGAAATGTAAAAGAAAATACTTTTTGACAGCATCACAAGAAAAGGAGAGATAAATACCTATAGTAATGTATATTCAAGCTTTGTATTCGCTGACACGCATCCATTTGGTACTTGACCACTTATTACCCTTGATCACTGGACAACCACCTGAAAATAATCAACAGTTTTGTTAATTTTTCTCCTCTAGTTTCTACAAAAACTTGTTATGTAGCAGCACCAATATAATAAAAAGATGAAGAGAAACTAACCATGTAAGCTTGATGGATCTAAAGTTGCATCTGGCTTCATGCTCCAAAAAAGTAGAGCATCTCCCCTCTTCGGCTTAATTGAAAGTCCTTTTTTTCCGCACTCAGAAAGCTCATTCCACCAAGGCACAGAACTAAAATTCCCTTTGGCAGCTGGGAACACTGTCTCACCCCCTTCTTCAACATCAGTACTGCATAAAATATGAAAGCAACAGAGCATGAACACCTGTCTTCGTATCCAAGAGAATTTGAAGTTAACAACTAAGAGAACACATGATGCTACTTACAGGTACATCAGCACTGTTGCTATACGCTGACCCCCATTCTCAGTGTTAAAATCATCAAGAAAGTAGTCGTAGTGAGGCTCATACTTTTGTCCAACTTCATAGTGCAGAACTTGAAGTCCTTCACCATGCTCTGTATATTGTGAGACACAGCTTATGTAATGCTTTATGAAGTAGATAATGAAAAATATTCTACTATCCTAAAATCAAAGACCAGAAAGCCAGATGGCAAAGGCAACTGAAAATATTCCATTAAAGACACATGCATAACATCATCAACTACTAAAAACTTCTCAATCACAGACGAAATGTTCACCAGAGAAAAGAGAGTGTATGTCACACAAATAGAACAGTTAGATACTGTTATCGACTTAAAACCCATAGGTGAATCAGATAAAAGAAAGAAAGAAAGAACCAGCAACAGATCTTCGTTAATTAGTAATATTTTAAGTTTATAGAAACGAGATAAGAGGTGCAAAATACTTACCAACAGGAATAAAACTAAAGTCAGCAATTCTTTTCTCAATATCCCTGACAATCTTATCACGACCTCTGGCCAGAAAAGTTCCAGAGCTTGTACGTACTCTAAATGTTAAAGATTGGAATACATAAAGATAAGATTTACCATTTTGGCAGTTTAAATAATGCAAAAGAAATCATTATCAATACCAAAAGACTAGAGACAAACCTGCTGTCTTTACTCTTTCCGGTTTCGCTATCGACAACTGTTGATTTATGCATATTTGGCTTTGCTATGTCAATTAGATATTCGCATTCCTCCTTTGTCTAAGCAGATCATTTAGATACACTTTAGTATTTTCAAGGTAGAGACGTTATAATAAATCCTAGTGTTAAATTATTAATGCTCCAGAAGAACACGAAGCTTAACCAAGATTTACACATAATGTCGCCACATCTCGCTAAAGTCACATTCAAACATCGAAATACACCATTTGAACATTGTGGTAAGCATAATTCAGCCAAGGAAAACTCAGAAAATTAAAATGATATCATAACCTTCAAAATACAAAGATACTGAAAGAAAGTCAACTCATAATCAAGAACTATAAGGAGTTAAAACATCATGAACTTCTGTATCAAGATGAAATCTTAGTACTAAACCCCTATTTCCATTCCTCCTCTTCAAGCACAATCATCTTAAAGCTTACCCTAGTTGTCCTTGATCCATAACATAAGATCCAGAGATATTACCAAACACCTCATTCTTTCACAAATTTTTAGCAAGTCGGCAAAATTCCACGTTAGGATGCGTCTCCCTTTTAATTTTCCAACATTTTCATAACCCGCGAGTTTCGATGAAAATTGAGAATGGAAACCATACAATCACATAACCACAAAAACCGAGGGAAAAATGAAAAAAAATAGTGAATCAAATTTGCAGGCGCGAAGAAGCAATCGCTATAACGCGAAACTAACCAGAAAATTGTGATAAACAAAGGCTCTCGGCTCCCACGACACCACTTCAACCCACTGCTCTCCCCTCTCGTCGTCATTGTCGGAACTGAACAAAAGAGAAAACATAAGAAAAGCGAATTACACAATAAATAATAGAATAGAATCTATTATGAGGAAGGTGAGGTGAGGTACGTGTGGATTGTGTTGCGAGCAATGGATGCGAGATCGTTAGGTTTGGGCAAATTTCCACGCGAGGAGCTGGGAATGGAGAGGATGCCGAGAGCGAGGAGAATGAGAACGAGGAAGGTGAAGACCAGGAACAGAGTCAGAATCAGCGTGGAAGACGATGATGACTTGCGAGGTGGAAGACGGGAGTACCTGGGTTTCGCCATTGTTTTGAGCTCAGATCGACGAGATCTGAAATTATTCGATGAAACGAAAGACGTGGATTTGATTTTGATTTTGAACAGTGTGTGTGTTGTTGTTATTATTATGTCAATAGTCAATAATCGTATATGTGTATATGTGTGACCAGAGAGAAAGGGTGGAAGAAAAGGGAGAGGAAGGCTTGTCTCTTTCTCCGCTTCCTATTTAGTAGTATTTACTACAGTGCTGCTACCAGTTTTTAAAGTTCAAAGAAATACAAAAATATATGCATTAATGCGCATTTAATTTTATTTATCGTAAATAGATTCTAACTTTGGCCTTACATTCAACGTTAGTTTCTGTTTCACCTCTCACGTAACAAATTTATATATTTTTCCATCCCATCCCATTATATATTTATATGATTGATATTGGTACGGACTACAGAATAATCTTTTTTTCTTTTGAAATTACTTGTATTTATAGAAGATTATGGGTATACATAATAAGGAGTATTTTTCTCTCAATAAAGCTTATTTCGTATTTAAGATTAAGATCCAAATCACTTATTAAAGAACACGAGTCATTAATACTTATGCCATTCATTTGTTGTTGGTAACAAATTTATATATTAATAGTTTTGAGAAAAAAATTACAAATTTATATTCAAATTTTTACATAAGTCTTTTTTTATATTTTTTCAATGCATAATTACTTTCTTAGGGATATTTGTTTCATTGACTATATAGTTATTCCTGAGAACATAAGACCAAAAAATTATCCCGCTTTTATCATGAGGTAATAAAAAAAATAATCCTCATATATTTTATTCTCAAAAAATACATAATCTCATATTTTACCAATATTTTGTCCCGACTAAGGAGACATTGAAAAATATTCCTATGAAACAGAAATATCTCACTAAATATAGTATCTTATTAATCACTATCTCATTGCTCTATTACTAACCACTATCTCACTATTTTTGTCATTATTTATTCATGATACATGCTTAAATTTGTTTCAATCCATCAAATTTTATTCATGACCAATTAATGTTTCAACAATTTGATTTACCGCCAATTTTATTCATACATCTTATGATAGTTTTTCATTTTCCTCTTATGTTCCTCTTTTAATAAAGCTATTGTTGACCACTGGTTTCTAAAAAAGTTATATTTTTTACAACAAAAGTTTGACACAAGGTGTGGGAAATGGGGAGGGAACAATGAATGTAATAGGAGATTTTGTAACAAGGATATTTAGTAATTAATTAATTGTAATATATATTTCAAGGAAAAATTAACTCAACCAAATCCATATTTTAATTATTCTTGGGAATATAAAAATAATCTTAACCAATTTTAATAGATAGTTAAACACATTTTTTAATAACACCAAAGAATAACATTCTCATGTTATATTCTTAAAAAAAAAATCTTAAAACTAAAAAAATTATCTGTAAAACAAACACCCCTTTAGTTTTATGAATTAGTTTTTTAGTTTTATGTAATTTTCTTTAGGAAATAAAATAAATATTAGTATGAATTTTATGTAACTTTCATGTATGTTTACATTTGAGAACCCTTAGAACTTTTTAAAGTCAATAAAAAACTCAAGAAACCCTAATGGCATCTCTTGTGTGTTATTTAACCAGACCTAAGAGGGTTATATCTATTTATTGAATATGATTAGACTTAAGGGTTAGAGACTCACTCATTTTGAAGAGCCCTCAATTGAATGGATTGTAAGTTCTCAAACTTTGAGCCTAAAAAGAGTAAGCACTTACTATATTTTGATAGTTTATCTAGACATTTGATAATTGTAGAAACAAATAATACAAGAAGGGGGTTGAATTGTAATTTTAGAAATTTTTAAAAAAATCTAAAACAAAAAGCATGTTTATGGTCTGATATAAAAATACCTAAAACACTTAGAAATTAGACTAAGTCAAACGATGGTAAAAACATATTTCTTTGTGAACTAAAACAAAATATAAAAATAGGGTCGAATCCTTTGCCAGTTAAAGCAAAAGAGAAAAGTACACAAAGAATTATATGGTCATTTTTTACTTTTATACTTGCAACCACCAAAATTTCATTAACTTATCAAAGTTACAGGTATTATTCACTGTCATTTTTTACTTTTATACTTTCAAGCTCTACCCCTAGTTTGAATTAAACCTAGTATTCTTTATCCTACTAAGTCATTATTGGTTTTAAACAAATCAACAATATTTGTTAGAAGTTTGCTTACATACGAATATATCACTCAACACTTTTAGTATTTTATCTTAAGGTATACAAGATATTTTGAAAGTTTTATATCTTTACAAAAATTTACAAAAAACTTTATAAGAAAGAATGAAAGAATAATTTGCTTAGATTATTCGTACAAAGTTCATGCTTAGATTATCCATTGGAACATTTAATGCTTGCATTAAATACATGTCTTCATACAAAGTTCATGCTGAGATGATAGCATGTCTTATATTTTAGTAGGAAAGTCACTTCTTTCATCATAACATGTCAACAACAATAGAGCACGTCTTTTGATGAGGATCAACTTTTTTCAGAATGTGGACTTCATTTATTATTCATAAGATTTTGACATATTTTATGAGATTGTTTTATACATGAAAGAATATCAAACATAGAGTATTAATGAAAAATGCACTACTTAAAGGGAATATGAGATCGTCTTGTGAGTACATTGTTTGAAACTTTCATACACAAGATACAGATCATGATATGATAGTATATTAAACACAATTTTTATCATTTGTATTTATTTATATATAATCAAAATAATTATCAGTCTTAATTTATTTTTAAGATATAAATGTCTTTTAACTTAACAATAATCTCTTAAGCAGTTAAGTCAAAAAAGTGTCAACACTTAATGAATTAGTTTGCTTAAACTTATTTGTTAAAAAACTATTTGTTTTAATAAAATAAACAATTTTTTTAGTATATTTATTTAAACCGTTTATGTTTCAAGAATAATAATTTTTTGTTTATTTTAAAAAGTAAATACTATATATTTCTTTAAAAAAAGGTGTATATAAAAAATACTTATTTTAAAATTATTTTTTAAAATTTAAGCAAACTCCCCCACTTATGTTAGTTTATCAAGTGTTGAGCCTAAATGAATAAGTATTTGTTATACTCTATATATCGCTCTATCCAAACAATTGAATATCTTAAACATGATTTATTACTTTTTCAACGGATTTTCAAACGTTAAAGACGAATAAAGTTGAATTACCAGTAATAGATTGGAGAAGAATAAGTTTTATTTGTTTTACTTTGCTAAAAATATGTTTTTCTTTAATATTCTACGGAAATTTAAAGCTTTATTTTTTTAAAATAAAATAATTTTAATGCACGTTACGTTCATAATTGTAATTATTAAAATATTTTCATTTTTTGTAAATAATGTACTTTAATATCCTAATCTTCTGTAAAAAAAATCCTAATCTAAATTTAATAGAGTCCTTCACTCTCCTCACGTTCAGAGTAATTAAATAATTTTTAGGTTGACGATAGCGAGCGCCACTGCAGTCTTTTAAGAACAAAAACAAAAAATCAGCACAAAATTAGCTGGCTGGGAATCATAAGGTAGAAAAGAAAACAACTTCTCTGACAATTATGCATATGTGTCAAAATATTCTTAAACTTATGTCTAATTGGGTGTATGTTAATGTTTTCATATTAAAAAAGGCATGCAAATTCCACGAATCAAACAAATTGCTTGCATCCAGCTATACTTGGCTACATCTACGAAGCTGACAGGGGAACAGAACATTTTGCAATCAATAAAACTTATTAACTTAACCAAAAATCGTATTACAATTTTTGAAGTTCTATGCACTTAGTAGTGTTTCACAATTTCACCTTCGTCATTAAGAGCTTGTGACTACTTAGCTCAACCAGAGTTACATGAAAGCGAATATTTATCTCACTTTCGAAAAACTCTTTCAAATTATGCTAGATAGTTTCCTATTGTTTATTCAGCGTTTGATGAGGGTGTTAATTCTTTTATTTTTCTTCCAAATGAGGGAGTTAATTCGAATAAGTCTACCCATTTGAGTTTATCTGTTTTTTTATAATGTATTTTGAGTTGATCTGAGGGTGGATTGAGTCAAATTTGGATGAATCGCATAACAGATCAAGCCTATATATCGTTGACCCAACTCATCCTTATGTATTAAAAAATATTTTTTATGAATGATTTGAAATGATTGATTACTTTAATTGATAAATGTTGTTGTAAAAAAACAAATAAAAGTCTGATAATTATAATTAATTAGTACTCAGAGATGAAAATGGGATGAGGTAAGTTAGAATTTGTATGATGATCTAAATCTAATTTCTTTTCTAAATTTAAATTGTTTATCTAATCTTTTTAATACTTAGTCTTACCCTTTTAAATATTTGAATAGTTTTAAAAAGTTCATTTTGCGATAATTTTTTAAATAGATTTATAATTTTATCTTTAAATATGTTTATAATCTTAATCTTATATATAGACCATTAAATTAAATTTTTAAATGAGCTAATAAGTATATAGAATTAAAATTTTGAATAAGCTAATAAATCATGTTCTTTTGTTGTACAAATCAACAAAGTTAGAATTTAGCACCTTTTTTTTATTATTAGGGAAACTTAGTACCTTGTGTATACTATTGAATGTTGAACCTCTCCACCACTAGACCCAGCCTATTGCGTTATATAAATTGATACATTAAAAAAAGTGATTAAATGAAGCGGTTTTTGGGAGATTAAACGTGGACATTTTTATATTTATAATAACTAAAAATATATTTAATCCTAATGAATTTTCTAGTGACTTAAATGTTAAAGTCTGTGCTTTTTAATTAATCAACTTTTTAAAACATGAATTAATTTATTTAATAAATACGATTAATATAACATAAATCTAATATCAGCTATAAAAATCTATTTTCATCCTTAAATATAATGATTCATTGAAATAATTTTAAGCAAAGGATTTCGTTGAAAGCTAGTATAACTCAGTTTAATTTCGTTGATCTAATCTATATTTTGATGGGTTATTTGAATTAGATTATTAAATTCAATCTATTTTAGCACTTATAATTTTTGGCACTTTGTTCACCCTTTTTTTTAAAAAAGAAAAAGAAAAAACAAAAGTTAATTTCTGGTTGAATCCATGTGAAACTCGAGGGCTATATTCTTACATGTTAATTGAAAAGATTATTTACTCTACAGTAACTTTTTATCAATAAAAACATGCTCACATATTTTTCGTTCCAAATAAGCGCCACACCTATAAAAATAATATATTTAAGTTTATAATTATTGAATATATTTGTTCACATATGAGAACATTATGAAAAAATAATGGAGGGTCCTAACTTAGAGTGTTTGTTGAAATCTCCTTCTAGTTTTGTCTAATCATGAACTTGAGACGAGTCATGCAGCTCGCCTCTCATTTATATATGGTGTCCTCCGACATTGTTGTCTACGTGTCCCGATTCCATTAACCTTCTTGGACACGCCTTTGTGTGTCCTCAGTCTAGTCCTTTTTGTATATAATACAAAATGCGTTTGTTGTGCCTTTGACATGTCAGGCTATAGGGGTCATCTGACCTTGTCACATCGCGTCTCTACGATACTTTATGTATTGCATCCTCTATCATTCTTTCCCTTTGAATGTGGTACTAACTGAGTGTCGTCCTGCTCTCTTGGTGGTGGCCAGAGTCGTGACTTAGCTAGTCATCTTGGGTGTTCACACTTCGGTCGCTTATAAGAGGTAGTCACCCCTATTCCAACATTGGCATTTCCGAGACTTTTGTCTGGATAAAGTACAACCCTTCAAGAATTGAGCTTAATGACGTAAATGTTTAAGAGTGTGTCATTCCTTAACCATGTATAGTTATTTTGGAGACTTACTATCTGGATGGAGTGCAATCCTCCAAGGCCCAAGCATCGAATCTAATGACATAAATATTTACACTACAAAAAAATAGAGATTTCCGACAGTCAAAATCTGTTGCTAACATCTAAAATTTGTCAGTAATTTCAAATTTTTGACGGAAAACAATCCGTTGGTAAAACAGTCGTTGAAAATTTAATCGATGGATTTATTTTTGTCTGTCGAAAGTGATAGAAATATCCATTGCAAATACATTTCTGGAACATTACTGACAATTTTTTTTCCGTCGATAACTTATGTTTAAAAATATTGCATTTATTTTTTATTCATAATTTTTTTATTTATATTATTTGACATCATCATAGAATTTAAGACACAATATATTTAATGAAATACTCAAATTCATAAACTCAAAACAAATATTAAAACAAATTGACTTAAATTCAAAATAAATCTAAAATAAAAGCACAATGTCTAATATGTCAATAGTAATTTTGTGTTGCTAAGTCATTAATCAAAATAGTCATTGTCAGAGTGCCTCTGGTCATCAAGTTGTTGTTGCTAGTCATCTGATGGTTGGTCATTGTTTTGTTGTTGTTGGTCATGTGATTGATCATTGTCTTCTTGTTGTTGTTGGTCGGGCTGCTGCTGTTGCTGAATAATATTGCACGCTTCAGGAGGTAGAAACTGAAATATAACTGACTGAAATACTCGCATTTATTTCGTTGATTGACAAAGCTCCTCCTTCGATTGACGAAACTCCTCATTTGATTGACGAAGTTCCTCCTTTATTAATAATACATGATGCAAAATTAGTACATATATGATATTAAATATTAAAATTATCATACAAAATAGATATTAAATAAATTTTCTATTTTTTATATATCAAATACTTTATTTTAATATTTTTTATTTGTTAGTTATTGACACATGATGGGAAAAAAACCTTTAGTTAAAACAGAAGCATTTTGTTATCTTTTTCTTTTCTTAATAGAAGTATGCATTTTTTTTATTATGATGTTATTATAATTTAATTATTTTTATTAATTTTTACTAACTTAATTAGATTAAATATTACACCAAAAATTATTTTATAACTTTATCAGTATAATATTTAATATTTATGTTTATACAAGATAATTAGAAAAGGAGCTTAAAAGGAAAGATATGAAATTAAAAAAAAAAAACTTGACTTTGACTCTTTTTACATAATCAAGTGACAATAATATCTCAAAAATAAAATTGGTATTTTAAAAAAGTTAGAGTATAATACACAAAGCACAATGTTAGTGCATGACTTTATAAATCTCATAATATAATTCATTTTACTATTTTAAAAAAATCTATTTGATCTTAATTAATTTTTATAAAATGAATTTTTTATTAGTTTATTAACTGGAGAACACACACTATTAACTTTTAATTAATTATTAAATTTTACTTTATGATACATTTTTTTATACAAAAAATACATAGTATTTTTTAAGAAATTGTTTATTATGTTCTCAACAATACATGATGCAAAATTATTACATATATGATATTAAATATTAAAATTACCATACAAAATAAATATTAAACAATTTTTTATTTTTTATATATCAAATAATTTTTCTAATATTCTTTTGCTCTTTACTTCTTGACACAAGTCTTCAAAAAATATTTATGTAGTTCTTAGTCATCTACCCATATATTTCTGGATTCGTATGTAGTGTGAAAGAATTCATTTAAAGTAATTTTATAAAAAATTGGATTTAGTTTAAAATATTTAATTTAGAAAATCATTTTACATTTTTAAATAAATATTATTTTATAGGAAATATAAAAAATATCAATTAACGTGTAAAGCATGTCTTAGTGAATAAATGAAAAGTAAAGAATTTTCGTCTTCAACAAAATAAAAGTTTAAAAAATATTTCAAAAATTTCTGACGGAACACATTTCATCGAAAAATCCGTTAGAACCAAAATTTTTTATAATGTTAAGAGTATGTTTTTATTGAATCATGTGTCGATATTTTTGAGATTTCTGTCCGTATGTAATATAACCCTCAAAACATTAAACCTAATGACGTAAATGTTTAAGAGAACATCGTTCCTTAACCATGTATTGGTATTTTCCGAAACTTATTTTCTAGATGGAGTGCAACCCTCCCAGGCCTAAGCATGGAGCCTAATGACGTAAATGTTTAAGAGTGTGTCATTCTTTAATCATGTGTTGGTATTTTTGAGACTTCTCTCTCTATGGAGTATAACACTCAAAGTATTAAACCTATTGACATAATGCTTAAGAATGCATGTATCGTTCCTTAACCTTGTATTGGTATTTTTGAGACTTCTGTCCGAATGGAATATTACAATATTGTTACTGTTTTTTTACTCGATAATTCATTAATAAGTACGTCATAAGGCATTTGTTACCCAAGTTGTGGGCATTAAGGTGATGGAACAACATTTATGTTGTTCCAAGTTGAGGTAGCTTGTGTGCATGGAAGGCATTATATTCGTAAACTAAACCTTTTGTAACAAACATGTAACAAGTTTTAATGTTCAGTACTTCAATAATCCTGTCACTGATAAATAACCTGGAAACTGAACAATAGAATGACACATACAAATTACAAAATACTCGCATGTTATTTAGAATGTCCAGCAATACTTATATAAAAGGATATGGACACGCAATTGAATGACAAATGAAACATTGGACAACCCACCCCGACAAAAAGAAAAAAAAAATGACGAATGAAATGAAGACGTAGTTGAAAACTAGCAGGAATTCAAGTAATTATTAGTAATTAACAAGCAGCAATGGAATGCCTCCTGTGGCTTAAAAGACATCAATAGCAGAAGGATACAAAGGCTTGGGCTGGTAAGAAAGAAAATTGGTAACATACGTAGTGGTTCGTTTCTTAGGAGGATCCAAGGAATCTATGGCCGGTTGATTCAAATACGCATATTTACTTTTTGTCCACCTGCACATGTCACAACCGATGATGATATTATTTTCCACAACATTAAATATTAATATAAAATTATTCCTATAATAAAATTATTTATAAAATGGAAAATAGAAGAAAAAAACTTTAAATTTCCATTAATTTAACACATGATATGTTTTAGAATTAAAGTTATCGTATACACATCATTATTGCTTTTTTTAGAGGAATCTTACCTAAAATGCTATTAATTAATTGTCCCGAGTGTATAAAATGACATCAGAAAAGCTTTTTTTTAGGGAGGTGTCCTACTAGAGCAATTCCAAGGCGTGAAGCAATTTTTCTAGTCTAGATATATTGTTATTTGTTAGGATTCGTCCCATCTCTCAATTTCCGATTTTGTTTATTTCTTTTCCTCCAAGCAGCCATATCTTAGATATGCTAAAATGAATATCACATTAGTATGAGAAAATATGAGTTCAAAGTATTAGAAAAAGAAGTCAATAAAAAAGATGCCTAAAATTCAATAAAATGCTCAATTATGACAGTGCTTTATTTTTTATTTTTGGCATCATAACCCCACAGTCCCACATCTGCCATTGAATAAAAATAGCAACTTGCTGCATCTATCTAGAATGGCAATAACCTTCTTGCAGAATAAATAATTTATTTTATTATAAATATTTTTATTAACAATTTATTATTTATATTACGTGTATTTATATAACTATAGACTAAAGATAATAGAACAAATATTTGGTGCTAGAAAGGAGTAGTAATTTACTGACCAATCCTTGATTCCGATGCGCACTTCTTGGTCCTTAGCAACTGTTTTGCAATAAGCATTTGTCCCTACAATCCACCTCACCGTTTCTTTCTTGGTTTCATCATAGTCATTATTATCGGTCTTCAGGGACAACTCGAACCTCTCGTACTCTTGCTCCTGTAACACATCAACTTACCAACTTACTAACAAATAATAATGTACACAGGGCAAACAACTTAATAAGATACGAGGGAGGAAGAATCATAACCATAATTATATCCATTTAAATACTTTTTATACTTAGAATTACAATTTGATCTTAATAACGAAAATCTTTATTATGCGAATTATTGAAGTGAAGTTTCAATTTGTATCAGAGAACAAAGTCATGATCAACGGTATTTATTAAAGAGTTGCATAAAAATTTTGCGAGTATTTATGAAACCTAAATTACCGTGAGAGTGCGTGCACGGAGTCTAGCCGCAGCTTTGATAGCAGCAAGGAGGTGGTCCTCCTCCACGATCCTCTTTTGCCTCCAAAACTTGGCGATTTCTCGGTTTGTGACACTCTCTTCTGCTCTTGGTCTTGAGAAGACCCTGAATTTTAGAAGTGGAGGATGAGGTGGTGGTGGTGCTAGTGACCTTGGAACCACTTCAGCTTGCTTCATCATAGTGAGTCATGGCATATGTAACTTTATTCCTCCGGCTCCTTGGCCAAACTTTTAATTTTTTTTTTTAAAGAAACTTCTAAGTCTTTTAATCAGTGATAGTGATACGTTAGTTAAGTAATATAGTATCAGTTCAGTTGTTTGTATCAACCCTTGAAAAAAAAATTGTACAAAACCGCTACACCACGTCGTCGTGGCCCAAGGCCGAATTCACAGTATTGTCAAATATTTCAAACACAAAACAACTTGTGGCATTTGGCCAAAAAAAAAAAATTCACCGAAAAAAACAACCTGTGGCAGTTACGATTAATTTAAGAAGATTAGCTAAGTAGATATATCGTATTTCAAGATGAATACATTATAAATACATCTCACTATATAGTATATACGACTACGAGAAATATTTAGTCTAGTTGAGATTTTATCAGCATACAAAGGATTATTGAATCAATTACACTCTAGCAGTAATTAAATACAACTTATATAAGTTTAAATATATTTTTTGTCAGTGTATTTTATTTTTGTTTTTATAATTTTTTTATTTTAAATTCTCACAAAATATATTTATTAATCTTTGTAAAATATATTTATTTCATTTTTCGTTCTTAAAACATTTATATATTATTTTATTTTACTATTCAAAATAATTTTTTTTATTGTTTAAAATATTTTAAGAAAAAACAAAACAAACAAAATCTTGTAAGTACTGAAAGTATATATTCTCATAATAACGTCCCCCCCAAATAATTGAAAATCGTAACCGCTAGTGCAGTTTATGAGTTAAGCTACCGCATTCAACTTAAAATCCTAACAGTTAGACAAGCATAAACGCATTTCACGTTTGAAGTGAATCTATCTTCTCCCTCGGATGGAAACACACGGCAGTAAATTCGTTTTCCTTTCTTCTCAATAAACAATTAATTATTTTCCCTGTGCGTGCACCAAAGCAATGAAATTAATCCTTTACTTGCAACATCATCGTTCTATATGTTTCTCTCTCGAATCTCGATCGTTTATTTATATATATTTCACGGGTATGCAAAAATACGCTCTTAATTGCTCTCCCACAGCACAACCTCATATTAAACAATTTAAAGTGTTGCATTGCATCATGAAAGTAACTTTGACAATGGTGGAACCTGTTGTAGTTGACGAGGAGTATCTCAAGGAAATAGAAACGGCTCGACGAGAACTTGGCGTTGTCATCACCCACAATAAATGCGCTCCTCTCATGCTTCGATTAGCGTACCTCACACTACTTAATTACTGCTTTCATGTCTTTATAGCTAATTCTCTCCATTGTCTCCAGTGATTTGCAGAATTTTAGTTTGTTTGGACAGAATTGATTTTTGATTAAGTGCATGTTTAGTTTGATGTTAGATTATTTAAAATTGTATTGTTTATATAGATAATTTTTCACATGTTTAATATTACACAATTTTATTTAAAATTAATTTTACTAATACTTATATTATTCAAACACACTAATATTGATTTTAAAGTAAAATAATTTATATATATTGAATGTTTTTATCATAAGAGTAAGTTAATAGAAAAATTCAGTATAAATATTGTCAACTTATAATCAATTTTAAACCAAGAACCAATTATTATACATACAAATGTACAATAAAAAACATATGAAAAAATTACTTAAAATCTCATCAACTAATATTTTAACGTGAAATCAATCACACAATTAATTAAATTATATTATGTGGTACAGGTGGAATGATGCTGCAACCTACGATGCCAAGAGCAGAAGAGGAGGCCCCAACGGTTCTATCAGATTAAGGATTCGACAAGAGTTGAATCACGAAGCAAACAAGGGATTGGAAAAAGCAGTTCAATACTGTGGTCAATTTAATTTCTTCTTTTTCCTTTCACTGATCAAATGATCAATACGTTTTTTCAGTCTGTTTATTTATTACTTTTCTTCGTTTTTATTTTAATGTAATTGGTTTCTTTCCCAAACAGAAATAGTGAAGTCCACACTTAAGCTTAAAAAAGTTTCATACGCGGACCTTTACCAGGTTATTTTAGTTTCTGATCCGCAACTAGCATAGTTATATAAATATATATATATATATATATATATATATATATATTGTGATAATTAAACCACTTAATTAGACAACAGGGGATCCAATCAAATTAAGTTTGATGATATTAACTTGTATACGGTTGGACTTGCATTTCAGCTTGCTGGTGCTGTTGCAGTAGAGGTCACTAAAGGTCCAACTATTGACTTTGTTCCCGGCAGAAAGGTGAAACAAAGAGAGATAAAAATAAATAAACAAAAAACAAAAAAGGAAGAGAGAAAATAAAGTGTGATGAATAACATGATACGAGATAGGAACAAAAAATGAAATAAAAGAAAGAAAGAATTACTATTCAGATATTGATATCATGGAAAATATTTATATATGGACTCGTGTAATTACTCATCATTTATCATAAGATTATTTAATTTTAAGGATGAACTCTGACACATAAAATAAAGTTGTGTCTTAATAATTTATTGATCATGAGTTTAAATATAAGAAAATAACTTATATATATATAAGAGTAAAATTACTTATTATATGCCTCTCATTTATGTTCACATAGTGAGAGTATATGGACAATAGGAATCCTTTTATATATATTTGTTTGGTTTAGAGCCTCTTAATCATGGTTTTGTGTTTTGATATGTTGCTAATTTACATATACTCTACTATTTTCTTTGTTAGGATTCAAATGAGTCTCCACGAACTGAATGGCGCTTTCTAAATGGCGAAGAAGGTAATAAATTGTGCTGGTAGTTGAGTTTCCTGTTTTCTGCAACGATTTCTGAATATCTCTCCCTTAGGTTGGCTTTGCTGTTCAAATGTTATTACCATTTTTTACAACAATTTAATTTAGATTTTGCTTAAAATAATTAAAAAAATATTAATAAACCATAGCAAATATTAAAAGTACATGTTCT
Source organism: Glycine latifolia (assembly GCA_013407115.1). Lineage (NCBI taxonomy): Eukaryota > Viridiplantae > Streptophyta > Magnoliopsida > Fabales > Fabaceae > Glycine > Glycine latifolia. The sequence goes on from CM023951.1 coordinate 6,849,749, forward strand.
AGTTTTTTCAATATTTTTTATATATTATAAACATTTTTGATAAATTTTTATTTTTGCATCTTTAAACAGTAAGCAATGGCTAAAAAAATCAATTAAATTCTCCCAACAACTTTTTCTTTTTAAATCAGCAAATGATTTAAAATCAATTAAATTCTCCCAACAACTTAATTATAGCATACAATGTAATTTCATTACCTTAAACGTTGTTAACTACCAGTTCCGTTTATGTTTATAGCATACAAAAAGGTAAACAGCACCAATAGGTTGTGATTGTAATTTCTTCTTGGTAAAATGCGTAGTTCATTAATGCCTTATAATCTTGCTCCTTTGAGACACATTCTTGTAGAATTTCCTTAATTTTTCTAATATAAAGTTTAGAAATCTTTTGTAGAAACCTGGATACTTTACGTTATTTAAGTGAGATTTTACCTCTCATTTCATAATTTATCGACTTTTCCATATAATTGTTGTGTTATATATCTTATGAATGATGAATGATAATAATTTACTTTGCCCATGCATGTATGCTAAAATTGTTTGGTTGCGCTCCTCTGTTTATTTGTAATTTGGATTTAGTTTTTAAAAACATTTAATCGACATGGTTTTCTTTCTAACCATTACGTATTCTGTCTGAGATCATATCCAAAGTATTTGTAATCTTGACTTACAATTGTTATGAAATTCTTTCACATGGAAAAAATTCAGATGCAAGCAATTTAAGAAACTTCTTCTCTCGTATGGGTCTAAGTGACGAGCAAGACATTGTGGCTCTATGTGGTGGCTACCACACTTTGATAAGAACGATGCATCCAAAAGTCCCCACAGTAAGAACGATAAATATATATTCATTATCCTAAAAAAGAACGACATATAATTTCACACTATTCACTTTATTTGATAAGGGTGAGACCCATAAAGATCGCTCTAAGTTTGAAGAAGGAAAATCGACAAATAAACCTTTGAAGTTTGATAGCTCCTATTTTAAGTAAGTTGTTTAATTACACGATGACAATTGTTTGTTTATTTTAAAAGTATAAAAATTGAAATTTCCCATAACACTAAACAGGGAACTATTGAGTAAGGATGCATCCTTTTCGAGGCTTCCTATGGACAATGCTTTAGTAGAGGATCCAAAATTCCGTCACTATGTTGAACGGTATGCAAAGGTAACGACCATCCTATATAGAATTTTAATGTAGTTAAAATTGATACATTTAGTAAAAATTGTGATAGGATGAGGGAATTTTTTAACTTTTAGTAAAAATTGGTAACGACCATCCAAAATTGATACATTCTGAATCATTTAACTTTTATTTAATGATTATGATATCTTAACCTGCATCAACTGTGCTCCTTTTTCAACTGTATTTAAGTCTCGATCTTAATTTTAAATTGTGATAGGATGAGGGAATTTTTTTCAAAGAATATGCAATCTCACATAAGAAACTCTCTGAGCTAGGCTTCAATCTCAATAATCTAAATCAGCCCAAGGGACCATATGAGAAGCTAAATCAGCACAAGGGACTCATAGGAATAGGTATAGCATCAGTTGTGGTGACCGTGATATTAGGTTATTTACTGAAGAGGAAGAAAAACCAATTGAAAAATTGATCCAAATCTGAACTTGGGGCTTATTTTCTTCACCTTTTAAAAAATGTAGTATATATAATTTGTGAGCTTCAGAAGTTTGCAAATGCTACTTGAATATAATGTACATTCTATTCAACTCTTTCTGTTTTACTTCTGCCATATTCATTCGTTCATCCACCAAGCAGCTTTGGATTTGGTAACTTATGCAAGCAGAGAAGTTTGGTGTAATTATAGTGGTCAATTGAAATAGCTCGTAGTTTAATAACCAATGGAAAAGAATAAGTAAGTAACCAAAAAAAATATTGTTTTTTTTAGTGTGGCACTGTGGTGGCTAGTTAGCTGACTGAACCAAAACAAATTCCAACAAGACATCAAGATGGCTCGGTTTTTTTCTGGAAAATACTAAGGTGCTCTTATTGTAATACTAAAAATTGGTCCAGTTTTATTCATATGGAGTACTATAATCTGCCAAGTACTCTTACTAGAAAATCGATGCAAATAAAGCTCGACATCAAAGAGTTTCACACCTTCAACCAGAAAAACCACAACAGCAGATAGTTCTAAAGATAAATATGAAATACAACTTAAATAGTCAATTTAATCTCAATAAAAGATGAGAATGATCAAAGTCCTATCCACCACACCATCCCCATATTATCCATGTTCATCTTTTCCTTCCAAGGAGACAGGCACAGGTTTTGCATTTGATCTTGGTCCTCTTCCGCTGGATTCCCCAGTAGTTGACGGTTTCGAAGAAGGGACGAAGCTTGTCCTCCTTCTCGAACTTGAACTTGGTGGCGTCCACGGCGGAGAAGGAGACGGAGCCCTTCTTGCCGGCTTCGAAGTAGAAGTCCGGAGGGTACGCATAAACGGAGTTCAGATTCAGGTTGGAGCCGCACTCCGTACAGCTGTAAACGGAGGCCATGGTTCCGTTGGTGGGAATGTGAATTGTGAAGCTTCTTTCTCTGCTGTGAAGGGAATTACTAAATAGACCTCACGGTTCCGTTTTAATTAATCTGCTGTTTACCGCTGCCTTCATTGCTTCGTCTCGATTGTAACGTAAACAGAGGGCAGCCACGTGTTTACTTCTGGAAGGATAACAAAAAATTAAAATGTAATAAATCCTTATTATTTTATTATTAAATATTAATTAAAGACCACTTATTAGTTATTACTCCATGCCCCCGTCCCATTGTAATTGTCATGCTAGTTTAGTTTAAACAGACTAAACAAATCTAATAAATAAATTTAAGAGAATAATAATTTTTTATTATTAAATTTTTTAACTCATATTATTAATATTATAAAGGATATAAATAAAAATATATAATTAATTTTATATTAAAAATCTAAAATGATAATTATTTTGTGATATTATAAAAATATAAAATTAATTAATATTATAAAAAATTACACGATAAATGATACTAGGGAGTATTAAAGATTGAGACTGATAGAAGTTATATAATAATAGAAGACTAGGGGCATGGAAAAGAAAAATAATAAGGATTTTAATGAAACGTATTTGCTCCATTGATTAATCGACTGTTCGTATTTATATTTGATCTTTGATTTTAATGAAACGTTATGAGGTATTTTCAGTTAAAAGAAAAAGAAAAAAGAAGGTAGTTTATAGAATATAAGTGAAATGTGGATTGATTGAATATAGTTGAGTAGTTATAAAGATAAATAAAATGAATAAAAAGATATAGAATATGTACACTAAAGTATCACATTTTTTTTTATATAGTTATATATAAAAATTATAATAATAAATTTACAAATTTAAAATGTAATAAAATCGTGTTACTTATTAAACTTTGAAAGACATGTGTCATGATGTTTCTTAACTTTTTAATCTTTTTAATTCACCAGATTACAGTACTTTAAGGTCTCCAGTATCACTGTACATAAAAAATAACTTATATAAAGAGTCAGCTACACATTGACCTCTCCCCTTTTTGTATGTACCAAAAGAAATAGTATCAGTATGTCTCAGCATGGCTCTACAATCCTGCAAAATAGTATCTAGAGATATGTACAATTCTGGTTAATTTGCAACTCCTGGCAAGCTGTCTCAAAACAAACACTTTGTAGCAATAGTTGTTGCCACACCTTTTGGTATTTTACTCATCTCTTGGTTCTAAAACTTGGATTTTATATGCGTGACTCACATACATACCTTTACCGTCTCAACATTCAAATTCAATGCCACAGGTGTTTCATTTAGAGTCTATCCCGTTAGAAGTAAGGCAGGCCATTATAGCGGAGTGCCCTCGTGGCTCAGTCTAGCACATTGGCCTTGCAAGCTTCGGGTAAATAGGATAAATTGCAATGGAATAATCAGTTGTAGAATAAATGGTTTCTTTACTTAAAAATAGCTTTGCAAGGCGCAATTCTAAAATTTTATTTGCTCTTGAGAAAAATCTCTCAAATGTAATTTGATTCAAATTTGCGAGTTATTTGTCCAAGAGAGTTTGTAGGTCCCGTTTCTATTTCTTTGCTTGTTGGTAAGCTTCTATTCATTCACTTGTCTTCATAAATATATATCATGCCGTTGTTAACTCTTGATACCACAACATACTAATCTTGAAGAAAAAACAAACACAATGAGTGTGAATGAAAATTTGAGAAACTATATTGAATAGTCTTACCTTCTTAAACTACAGAGGCCAAATGAATAATCTCATCTTCTTAGATGTCACTTTTTATTATTAACATCACACAGACACATAAGAAAATTAATTGAAGAGAATAAACCTCATGTCAAATCTTTTTATTTAGGATTGTTTTATTAACCTCTATCAATGACAAACATTTTTTTTCCCTTTTGTGGGCTAGAACAATGTCAATATATTTTATATAAAGTTGATGCTTAGGCAAGTCAAATGTTAAACCATTGGTTAAGAGGCCATTTTCCTATAATCTCAAACTCAAATAGTAAGTGTGATTTTTTATTTCTTAATTATTGAGTTTAATTCACTTTTAAAGAAAAACAATATGAACCATTAGACAAAAAAAATTAAACCATTAGAAAATCATTGCACGAAACCCCGTTCCTGGAAGTTCTTCTATTGATTTCCCCCAATTTCAAATACTTACTTTTATTTGAACTTGAAAGTGAACTACTTTAAATCCAATTTTTTTTGTTATCCAATTAGACATTTATTGTTTAAACTTAATTTAAATTACGATAAACTGTTAGGTTAAACACATAATCCCTTTGGATATGACTTTTTTCATAATTTTATTACTTGATGACGCTTATACACTTACAATTATCCTGTATCAACACTTAAAATCCTTTAGATAAAATTGTTAAGAACTTAATGCAAACAAATAGATATTTTCATAAATAAGGATATAGTCTTGTTTTAATTGGACAATTAAGATTAATATCTTATAACTCAAGATGCCAAACCTCTTCTTTAAAAAAAGAAGAAGAAAGCATTGAATTGCATGTGTAAGTAGGATTTAATATTTTATTTAAAGTCAAATTTTAAAAAAGTATATATTTTAGAACGCAATTAAGATCAAAAGTAAAATAAATAAAAAATTATAATTTAATATTTTAAAATAAAAACATGAATGTTTGTTTAAATTTGGGAGAATAAATTAGAAGAATATAGGAAAAAATATTGAAAAATACACGGAAATTTTATAATTTCGCTTGTCTTAAAAAAAATTATGGTTTGGCTAAAGTATGCACGCAGTGCACGGTAGCTTATCTGCGCACGATATGAGGGCTCTCCGTCTATAAATAAAGCACTAGGGCAGCTTGTTTAGCTCTTGTTTCGCGAGGAGAAATCCTCTGACCAGAGAGAAGGTCCTTTGCAGCCGATCTCTTCTAACACTAGCCATATCAAAACTCAAAATTTAACCGAGAAAATCTAACAAACAGAACAGCTACTTATCTCTTTAAACTTAATTTAAAAATTTTCCCTCGTAATATCTCTTTCCCTCCGAAACCCTAGAACTTCTTCATCACCACCGCCATGGATATCCGATTCCCTTTCTCTCCGGCGGAGGTCGCCAAAGTCCGCATGGTCCAGTTCGGAATACTCAGTCCCGACGAGATCGTAATTTCCCCTACTCTACTATCTGATTCCTTCACTTTAAAAATTCTCAACTAGAAAATGGGAATGGAAATGAGATCGCGTGTTTCTTTTCTATTTTTATTCTTTGTTGTTCGTGAAGTTGATTGATTGGTTAGTTTGTTTGTTTGTGTGCTTGTTTTTCAGAGGCAAATGTCTGTGGTGCAAATCGAGCACGGCGAGACAACGGAGAGAGGGAAGCTGAAGGTTGGAGGATTGAGTGACCCTCGGCTTGGAACCATTGACAGAAAGTTGAAGTGTGAAACTTGCACGGCGAGTATGGCTGAGTGCCCTGGCCATTTTGGGCACTTGGAGCTTGCTAAACCAATGTTCCATATTGGGTTTTTGAAGACCGTCTTAACTATAATGCGCTGTGTTTGCTTCAACTGCTCTAAAATTCTAGCTGATGAGGTACTTTGCGAGCGAGCAAGCTTTACATAATACCGACTTTATTAGCTGTTTGTGCTTTGTGGAAATGATAGTACGAGAATCCGAGTTCCATTGGATGTGATTAGTGGTCAATTGGATTTTGAACTGTTTTGAGTTGGTTAAATAGAAGGGAGGAGAGTGGAATTTGTTATCTGAATTCTTGCTTAAATTTGTATGTTGTAAGTTTAGGAGAGTGACATGAAATGTTTTTTTTATCTTAAAAAAAATTGGTTGCGTTCTGTGCAGAATGATCACAAGTTTAAGCAAGCTTTGAGAATCAGGAATCCCAAAAACAGGTTGAAAAAGATTCTTGATGCTTGCAAAAACAAAAGCAAGTGTGAAGGGGGGGATGAGATTGACATTCCCGGTCAAGATACAGATGAGCCAGTTAAAAAGAGTCGTGGTGGCTGTGGTGCTCAGCAGCCAAAGATTACTATTGAGGGGATGAAAATAATTGCAGAGTATAAAGCTCAAAGGAAGAAAAGTGATGACCAAGAACAGCTTCCTGAACCCGTGGAAAGGAAACAGACTCTTTCTGCAGAAAGGGTGATTGATCTAAATTCTTAGTTATAATGTGATCACTTTTATGTTCACTGTTGCAGAGTCTGATGTAGTTGGTGACTTGTTATATCTGTTAAAGGTTCTTGGTGTTCTGAAAAGGATAAGCGATGAGGACTGTCAGTTGTTGGGCTTGAATCCTAAGTATGCCCGCCCTGACTGGATGATTTTACAAGTTCTTCCAATTCCTCCTCCACCTGTGAGACCTTCTGTAATGATGGACACATCCTCCAGGAGTGAGGCAAGTGTTTTATGGCACTGTTTTATGTGTTTTTGGTTATTACAAGTTTTGCAAGTCTTTTTATTTAATTACAATTTGCTTTCATCATATTGACTGATATCTTTGTGTTATATGCTGACTTTTTTTTGTCTCTGTTGCTTGTAGGATGATTTAACTCATCAACTGGCCATGATCATCAGGCACAATGAGAATCTGAAGAGACAGGAGAGGAATGGATCTCCTGCGCATATTATTTCCGAGTTTGCTCAGTTATTGCAGTTCCACATAGCAACATATTTTGATAATGAGTTGCCTGGATTGCCAAGGGTATTAATTGCATTTAGACTCTAGCATTTAATACTGATATATACCATGCTTCCCTTAACCTTCATTGAATTTTTAATTTTTGATAATGCATAGAGTAATTGCTTTTTATTTGTTTATTTTACAGGCTACTCAAAGATCTGGAAGGCCTATCAAATCAATATGTAGCAGGCTCAAGGCAAAGGAAGGCCGGATTAGAGGTAACTTGATGGGTAAAAGAGTTGATTTTTCTGCTCGAACAGTCATTACACCTGATCCAACGATCAACATTGATCAATTGGGAGTACCGTGGAGTATCGCATTGAACCTAACATACCCTGAGACCGTGACTCCATATAACATTGAAAGGTTGTATTTGGATATGCATTTCCTATTGCTATTGGTGCATTGTCTAAATTTTTTTAACAGAAATTTTTTGAAATGAGAAAACAGGTTGAAGGAACTTGTTGAGTATGGACCCCATCCTCCACCTGGAAAAACTGGTGCCAAGTATATCATTCGTGATGACGGACAAAGACTTGATCTCAGATATTTAAAGAAAAGTAGTGATCACCATTTGGAGCTTGGCTACAAGGTACTGTTTTTAAACAATGATAATATTGTTCTTTCTGATTTCCTCTTAATGCCTTCTAATAGTTCTTAATGTTGTGGTTTTAGGTTGAGCGTCATTTGAATGATGGAGACTTTGTTCTCTTCAATCGTCAGCCTAGTCTTCATAAAATGTCTATCATGGGGCATAGAATCAAAATCATGCCTTATTCTACTTTCCGGCTTAACTTGTCTGTAACTTCACCATATAATGCTGATTTTGATGGGGATGAAATGAATATGCATGTTCCTCAGTCTTTTGAAACCAGAGCTGAGGTTTTGGAGCTGATGATGGTGCCTAAATGCATTGTGTCACCACAATCAAACAGGCCAGTGATGGGAATTGTCCAAGATACACTTTTAGGATGCAGAAAAATCACTAAGAGAGATACTTTCATCACAAAGGTTATATTTAGTGAATTTTTGTATTGCTGCAGTTTAGTTCAGCCTCATGCTTCTTGCACAGGCTGTTTAGATCTCTCATAAAAAGTTCCTTTTTTAACCAGGATGTTTTTATGAACATATTGATGTGGTGGGAAGATTTTGATGGGAAAGTTCCCGCTCCTGCAATATTAAAGCCAGAACCATTGTGGACAGGGAAACAAGTTTTCAATCTCATAATTCCTAAACAAATAAATCTAATTAGATATTCTAGCTGGCACAGTGAGAGTGAAAGGGGATCCATAACCCCTGGGGATACCATGGTCAGAATTGAAAAGGGGGAACTACTTACTGGAACACTTTGCAAAAAGACGCTTGGAACATCTACTGGAAGTCTCATTCATGTGATTTGGTATGCAGCTTCAGTATATAATGGGCTACTTGGTGCTATAACTATGACATGGTCTAGGGAAGGGTTGGACCCATTACAGGTCTATTGTAGGCAGACTTACCTTGCATTTGCAAGAGGTTGATTCCACAATTAAAACGTGTGACATCTTAGTCACATGGTAGCAACTCTAACAGTTGCACCGAGGCCTTCCTTCAGCTTCAGTATATAGTATAATAAAAATTATATAAATATTTCTACCTGAAATTACTAGATGAATTGGATCATTTAATGGTCAATCTACCTTTACAGCTCAGCCTCTTCCCAAGGAGAGGGGTTGTTTTCTATTGATCCAAACTTCAACTGTCAAGTGACCTTGTTAAATAATTTTATATTTTAATCTTATGGAGTGCTATCTGATAATAGTTGTGAAACTTTGTGGCTCTGGAAACTGTTTCAATCAGTTCCTTTCTTCTTCGTTTACTTCACTGAAAGTCTACTTGAATACAGGGAAGAGGTTGGCCCTGATGCAGCTCGGAAATTTCTTGGTCATACTCAGTGGCTTGTAAACTACTGGCTTTTGCAGAATGCTTTTAGCATTGGAATTGGTGATACAATTGCTGATGCTTCCACTATGGAAACCATAAATCAGACTATTTCAGCAGCTAAGGAGAAAGTGAAACAACTTATTAGGGAAGCTCAAGAGAAGAAGTTGGAAGCTGAACCTGGTCGGACAATGATGGATTCATTTGAAAATAGAGTGAACCAGGTACTTCATTTGGATTGCTTTTCACATTGTTATATTTATTAAAGTTTTCTTTTGGGTAAATCTGACGAATTTTCATATTCGACAATTTTAGACTCTAAATAGAGCTCGTGATGATGCTGGAAATAGTGCTCAAAAAAGTTTATCTGAGAGCAACAATCTGAAAGCAATGGTGACAGCTGGTTCCAAAGGAAGTTTTATCAACATTTCTCAAATGACTGCTTGTGTGGGCCAACAAAACGTTGAGGGTAAGCGAATTCCATATGGGTTCATAGACCGTACATTGCCTCACTTCACAAAAGATGATTATGGGCCTGAAAGTCGTGGCTTTGTGGAGAACTCATATCTACGTGGACTTACCCCTCAAGAGTTCTTTTTCCATGCCATGGGTGGTAGGGAAGGTCTTATTGATACTGCAGTGAAGACCTCTGAAACTGGGTACATCCAGAGACGACTTGTGAAGGCTATGGAGGACATCATGGTTAAATATGATGGGACAGTTAGAAACTCTTTGGGCGATGTCATACAATTTCTCTACGGAGAAGATGGTATGGATGCTGTTTGGATTGAAACACAGAAGCTGGATTCCCTTAAAATGAAAAAAACAGAGTTTGACAGGGTGTTTAGGTATGAATTCGATGATGAAAATTGGAAGCCTACTTACATGCTTGAGGAGCCTGTAGAAGACTTAAAAACCATCAGAGAGTTTCGTAATGTGTTTGAGGCTGAAGTTCAAAAGCTTGAAGCTGATAGATATCAACTTGCAACTGAGATAGCCACTACTGGTGACAGTTCTCTGCCACTACCTGTTAACCTGAAGAGACTTATCTGGAATGCTCAGAAGACATTTAAGGTTGACTTTCGAAGGCCATCTGATATGCATCCAATGGAGATTGTGGAAGCCATTGATAAGCTCCAGGAGCGGCTTAAGGTTGTTCCAGGTGAAGATCTCTTGAGTCAAGAAGCTCAGAAGAATGCCACTCTCCTGTTCAATATTCTGCTCCGCAGCACTTTTGCCAGTAAAAGGGTCTTGGAGGAATACCGGCTTTCTCGTGAGGCATTTGAGTGGGTAGTGGGAGAAATAGAATCAAGGTTCTTGCAGTCCCTTGTAGCCTCTGGAGAAATGATTGGTTGTGTGGCAGCACAATCAATTGGTGAACCTGCTACTCAGATGACTCTCAACACTTTCCACTATGCTGGTGTCAGTGCAAAGAATGTTACTCTTGGTGTTCCTAGGTTAAGGGAAATCATTAATGTGGCAAAGAGAATTAAAACGCCTTCTCTGTCTGTGTACTTGAGA
>CM023951.1:6865386-6929742 GCA_013407115.1 Glycine latifolia
TCTCCCACATCACCCAGCTATAGCCCCACATCACCCAGCTACAGCCCTACATCACCCAGCTACAGCCCTACCTCTCCCAGCTATAGCCCCACTTCACCAGCTTACAGCCCCACTTCACCAGCTTACAGCCCCACTTCACCAGCATATAGCCCAACATCTCCTTCCTATAGTCCGACTTCTCCTTCTTATAGTCCAACTTCACCTTCCTACAGCCCTACATCACCCTCTTACAGTCCAACGTCTCCATCATATAGTCCTACATCACCTGCTTACAGCCCCACATCGCCTGGATACAGCCCAACCTCACCCTCATATAGCCCAACCTCGCCATCGTATAGCCCTACTTCCCCTAGTTATAATCCACAGTCAGCAAAGTATAGTCCTTCGTTAGCATATTCTCCAAGTAGTCCGAGATTGTCTCCATCAAGTCCATATAGTCCCACATCACCAAACTATAGGTGAGTAATTCTCTGGATTTTTTAATATTTATTTTCGGTACTGAATGTGATATATAGAACCACCTGTCCTAATTAGTTTGGGTTAAAGGTGTTGTTGATGTTGAATGTGATATACCGAACCTTCAAACACTGGGCTATGCCACAACATTGAATCTCTTCTTTCCCTTTGTTTTAAGTCAAGAACTTGGGTTTTTGGAGGAACCTCAACCTTTTGTAATAGGAGTTATTTTGCTTTGTACATTCTATATTTGCTCAAGTCCTGTTGTTTTGGTTTCTCAATTGCATATTTACTCCTAGCATATGTCTAATTTGTTATTTTCCAGCCCGACGTCGCCATCATATTCACCAACATCTCCTTCTTATTCTCCATCAAGCCCAACATACAGTCCCAGCAGGTAAATTAACTTCATTTATTGTCCTGCCTAGCCTTTGAACAGTTTATCTCATGTCTGTGACAAGAACAGTAGTAGAATTGTAGACTTTTTTTATTCTCTTTTTTCTTTTTATTTGTTAAAATTTAAGAGTTTTTTATATGTGACTTATTCATTTTTTTCCCCTTTTATCTAGCCCATATAATTCTGGTGTGAGCCCAGACTATAGCCCAAGTTCGCCCCAATTTAGGTATATGCATATATACACATCATTCTTTTAACATAATTGTATAGATGGAAGGTATATTGCTGAGCACGGTCTGTGTTTGTTTGTTGTCTGTTTGATCATTTGCAGTCCCAGTACGGGTTACTCACCAAGTCAACCTGGTTACTCACCATCTTCAACCAGCCAGTACACTCCACAAACTAGTGACAAGGATGATGGAGGCACTCGCTGAGGTAAACTAACAGCTCTGCTGAAGCGCAAATTTATGACTTAAAAGTTTTTATCTTATTGGATGGAGCATTTACGATCTAAATAGTTCAGAAAATTCTTCACTGGAGAAATGTTGACTGAAAAAAATTCCTGATTCTCCTCCATCTTCTCCTATTGGTTCAAAATTGTGAAAGGAGGGTCTATTTGGCCAAAGTTCTGGTAGTGGCTGGAAACTATCAGATTTCTAGAAATCCCCATATTTTAATGAAAATTTGCTGTTAATTTTGGAGGGGGAAAAATACGATTTAGATTTTGGACTAGAAAATTTGGGATGGCTGTAAACAAGTGGTATGCATTTGGCATTTTCCTTAATGTATTGTGCATGTTAAAAAATTCTCAGTTTGAATTTTTAATAGAAAAGTACCTAAGTCCGGTGAAAATGTTCAGGACAACTTGAGGCTGGACAGAGGACTTATGCTATGCTGGGATCAGACATTGAGCTGTTCGAGGGCTATTAGGTTGCATTGTATTAATCATCTGTATCATTTGAGTCTCTGTTGACAATGTCTTCGGAGCAGTTTGTCGAAGTATGAATTCAAATTCTGCTTAGTAGTTGAACCATTTTTTAGGCATGTGTTGTGATTGGTCATCCTCTTAAATACATTTATTCAACACGTGCATGTAAAGTTTTGAGGATGATATTGATCACTATAAAAATATACTTTTGTAACATGTTATATCGGTTCGAATGTTGAACATAAACGATATCCTGACCTACTTATAATATAATGGGTATATTCTGGTTCATCTTAAATTTGTTGTTATTTAAATATGTGGCGCTTATGTTATGTAAGGCCATTTCGTAGGAATTCGGATTCGTTTATGGCTAGGAGCAAATGAGTACAATGACGCCAGTGAACATGCAAGTTAATTATCTCTGCATTTATTCTATAACATTGCAGATACCCCAACCCACCTTTTACGGATAAGGGTTTTCTAGAAATGCAAGAGCCAATTGCGAATAAAGAAGTTATGGTTAAATTACTCAGGTTTCAGCAAATTACATCTCCAAGAATATTACTAATAAAAATACATCTCATAAAAAATACATAGCAGGATGAGAAACCTTAGATTAGGCATCAATTAATATTAACATAGAACAAATAAAAACCACAAATCGATTTAAAATACAAACCGTAGATTAGAGAGGAAATGCATAGACGAGGAAAGAAAGATTAACCAAAAGAAACAAGTGAGAGCGTCCAGGCGACTATTGATTTTCTTGTTTATAATAATCTTTGGATCAATTATGATTTAGAATGAATTATAAAAAGCTATTTCTCATTATCATACTTTATAATGATAATAAATTTTTAATTTTAATTAATGACTTGTTAAATTAACAATTTAATAAAATAATAATTATATATGATCATATGAAAAAAAAACTATAACCTTGGGTTAGAGGAACGGGACTCTATCAGTACTTTATGCCTCCTCACACTCCTCATTAAAACATTCTATAATATTGAAAGATATGATCATAATGTAAAGTCACAACCTTCAGTTTATCAGTACTTGTACTTCATACCTTTTCACATTCCTCAGTAACTAAAATTAGTACTTAATTTACTCCAACGTATTATATTTTTGCATTAAAACTGAACAGTACAAACTTCTCAAAAGACAAAAAGAAAGGAAGAAAAAAAGAAACATACTCTAACGAATTCGAAAATTAAGACCTCATAGATAGGTTTTTTTTAGGTAATAACCTCATATAGTTTGATACTTTAATTATGCCCAAAATTTCACTTCCAAACAAGTGGACAACGTTAGTGTCACAATGACGCATCAATCTATAAAAGCACGACCAATTCCAAGCTTCATAGTTCATAGAATAGTTTTATAATGTGCCGGCAACTCAAGCATGCTGCAAAAAACTTTTCTTTCTCTCTTAACTCTACTACAATAGCACGCCACGCCTCACCATATACGATATCAATGTCAACCAAAATATTTTTTTAATTAGCCTCCTTTATATTTTTGTGGTTAGATTAAATTTTAATCATGAATCACACCTTTCATGTACCTCATATGGTCCTTTATATATCATATGTTGTATACTCTAGCATCGCCCTTGTTACTTAGTGTCTCAAGATGGAAAAATTGTTCCAAATTAAACGCAATTTCTTGAAGTTTCTGACAAAACAACCTGCGGCGGCTTTAGTAGTGGCCTTTCAGAACCCAACTATGATGAGTCCATGTCGATCACCCGCACGTGTAGTTTCGATAATTCCGAAGGAAGCGCGAAGGAAGCACAAGGGCGAAAGCTTCGGCGCGCGAGAGCCCACATCGCCCAAAGTGTCGTGCATGGGCCAAGTTCAGGGCAAGAAGAAGAAAAAGGCCCGGAAACAGAAAAGGGCCCAGGCCCATAACGATTCCGTTGGTGAAAAGAAGAAGATTTTGCTTTGGATTCAGAAGGGAAGTGATGAGGGGCGAAAACATAAGGTGTTGGAAGAGAAGGCAGCGGAAGCCCCGTCGTTGAATACGATGAAGAAGTTTTCTAGTGGGAGAGGATCTTTGTATGATTTTGATGTTACAATTTCAGAAAGATGAATGTCTGTCACTTCCATTGGCTGTAAGCAAAAATAACAATATAGTACATGTTTTCCTTTTCTTTTTTATATCAATAAACTTGTAAATTATGTTTGAATTTTTAAAGATGAAATGAAAGCTTACTTATTGAATTGGAAATATTTAATAAAGTTAATTGTTGAAAACCTCTTTTCAAACAATACAAACTTAAGCAGGTGACTTTTTTGATGTAGATTATAACATATATATACAAATAGATTTTATGTATCCATAGATATATAGATATAAATCACACAAATAAATACAGTACAAGTAAATATATAAGAATTTAAATATGTCAGAATCATTGATCACATGATTTTCTATATCTTAGGTCTTCCCATTTTTTCATGGTAAATGCAAAATTTTAATACAAAACAACATATTTATATAAATTTTATATATTTAGTAAAAATATAATTTTAAATATATTTTTAAGCAATTACAATTCATTATTTTATTAATTTTGAATTATTATTGACTTTTTAATAGGGAAAAAATGAGTTACAAGCTTTTAAGTTAGTACAATACAATTAAACCACTTCTATTTTCCTTACCAAGGAGTATTGAAGTAACTTATATCTTAAAAACAATAAGTTAGAGCAATAAATTGACATCAAACATTTTGATTTAATCAAACAAGTTTGTAAATTGATTAAATAAATTAGAAATGACTTCGAAGCCCGCTTCAGCCAAAATCAATACAATAAATCCAACCCAGAACACCTTAAGGTACATCCGTACATGATCTGACATTTGTCTTGGCTAACATGGAAATGATGCCATCTCGCGAAACACTTTGTGAGTTGTTAAGCACACCAAAACCTAACTTATTCTGAATCTAAGCCAACATCTTGTGTCTAGCCCTCATACTATCTATTAAACCTTCCATGAACATGCAGCATAAAATTGTCCAATCGCATTTTGAGATGTAATGTTTCATTAGAAGACTCCATGCAATCCGCTCATCGTGTCAACTATGACTTATCACACCAAGTATTTAGAGAAGATTGTAAAACAATTATTGAACGTTAATTTTGGATGAAGCAACAAACATCCTATGGATCCCTGCATTTTTATGTCAAGATGTGGCTGCTAATAACCACCGGCGATCATGATTGGAGCAATAAACATCTTATACAAGACCAAATGTGTAATTTGGTCTAAATTATGTTAATTGTGCAGAAATAATTCTAGACACTTAAGTATTGTTTTGTAATAATTTGTGACCATCATTGGGTTAATATTATTAAAAACGTTAATTTTAAACTGACAAAAAGACTAAATTGATTAGTAAAAAAAAGATTGAATTGATTAGAATTTAAAACATAAAGATTAAATTGAATTTTTTTAAATAATAAGGGATCCAATTAAATATAAAAAATAAGATAAAATATCAAATGTGTTATTTAGCCTAAATTATATTATTCATATGTTATTTTTATTTTATATTAATTTTATTTCTATTAGCAAAGGAAGCAACATTAAGTGCCTTTATATTTTTTTAAAAATAAAATAAAATAGGAAGAGAGAGAGAATGGAGGTTAAATATAAGTAACTGGTATGAGATGTTCAAAGTTGAAAGTGAAAAATGAAATAACTTGTAGAATGAGTTGAGAGGGAAAAAAAGTCTAAATGAATATGAAGACCAAGTTAAAGTGTCACCTTTGTAAATAGTTATAGATTATGGATTATATTATTATTTTATCTCATTTTTATTACATAAATTCTTTAAACACATTTCTATTAATGATTAAATTTATTAAAAATCATAAAAAATTATAAATTTCATTTTCTACTTTGCATGTCACTTATGATTAAGATTTTATAGTTTTTAATTTTTTTTCAAAAGCAAATAAATTTTATTGATAATCACTATTCCAAGCACAAGTTGTGCCAGAACTATAGAATTCCCAGAATACCAAACTGAGACGTGTCAATAAGCCTCAAAAAACAGATACAAAACAAAACCAGTATCTGCCTATAAATACTTCCTGATATGCAGAAACCGTAGTAACAGCATATTCCTACTAGCCATCCTTCTGCATTTTATAGTTTTTAACTAATTCCAAGAAATAATTTTTTTTATTAAAATACATATTACTGATACTCCTTAAATATCATATAAAGAAGTTAAAGAAATATAATTTCAAAGAATAACCCATCAATTTAGCCCTTGAAATATCACCTTTTATTCTTCTTCTAAATAATCCTTAAATTAATGAAATTAAATAATTAGTCCCTAAAAGTATTGAATATCCATCAATTTAGTCCTTGAAGCATCACCTTTTCTCCTAAATAATCCTTAAACTAATGAAATAATAAGTAGTCCCTAAAATATTGAATATTCACCAATTTAGTCCCCAAGTTGATATATTTTACTAACATTGAGGGACTAATTTGAAGAGTTTTTCAATACTTGAGAGACAATTTAGTATGATTTCTAATACTTTAGGAACTACTTATATAATTTCATTTTAAAGACTATTTAAGAGAGAGAGAAATACTTCATAGACTAAATTGATTGTTTATTCTGATTCAAATAAATATAGATTAATAAGAATTTATTCTATTCGTAGATCGACTTGAATTTGATTTGAATCCTCACTTATGCATGTTGTTGATTCACCATAACTTTCATAATATTTAAAGAAGGAAAATTATCAAACAATACATTAGGAATTCAATTTACATTTTCAATGTAATTCTAAAGCTGTGAAGGTGTGAACAAGTTGACGGTAATTCCAATCATAATATGTCAAAAGCTGATTTCATGTCAGATGTGTTACACTTATCCCTCATATGTGCAGCTAAAGTATTCAATATAATCTGAATATTTTCAGGTCTCAGCTTTGCCGGATCATGAGACAGAAAATGCTGTATCTGATTTTGCACTTCAATCCAGCTGCAACCAGGTTGCTTTCCAGCTCTTTTGTCTCTCATTAGCATCCTTACTCTTTCAACCTCTTGCCATCTGCCAGCCTCAGCATGCATGTTTGACAAGGTAATGTAATTGGAGGCATTATGTGGTTCAAGTTCAAAAAGCCTCTCGGCAGCAAATCTTCCAAGTTCAAGGTTTTGGTGTACACGACAGGCCCCAAGCAGTGAACCCCATAATCCAGCATTTGCTTTCACCTTCATCCCCCTCACTGTATTGAAGGCTTCCTCTAGCCTACCGACGCGGCCAAGCAAATCAACAAGGCAGCTGTAGTGTTCTGCCAAGGGTTCAATAGCAAAATCTTCAATCATGCATTTAAATATATCCAAACCCTGATTTGCTAAACCAGCATGACTGCATGCTGACAACATCCCAATGAAGGTAACCTCATCAGGAACCACTCTCTCTGATGACATCTGTTGAAAGGCCTTAAATGCCTTATTTGCATATCCATTCAAAGCATAACCCGAAATCAAGGAATTCCAGGAAATGAGATCAACACATTCAATATCTCTGAACACTTGTTCAGCACTTTGTACCCTTCCACATTTTGCATACATGGCAATCAGGGCATTGCCAACAAATAAATCATTCATATAACCACTCTTCAGAATATATTCATGGAGTTGATTGCCTACTTGCAAAGCAGCAAGATTAGCACATGCACTTAAGGCACATGCAAAAGTTGATTGATCGGGTTTCTTTCCTTCCTGCCCCATCATAACCAAACTCTTAAGAGCATCCAAGTATAGATTATTTTGTAGGAAACCTGCAATAAGAGAATTCCAGGAAACTATATTCTTCTCCCTCATGACCTGAAAGATCTCTGTTGCTCTATCCATTTGTCCTGCCTGACCATATCCAGAAATCATAGTATTCCAAGAAACTAAGTTCTTAATGGGCATTTGTCTGAATAAATTGAGAGCTTCATCCATTCTTCCCCTCTGTGAATAGCCTGCAATCATGCTGTTCCAACAAACAACATCACGTGCACCAAGTATACTAAACATTTGATTAGCCTCATCTATCCTTCCATTCTGTATTAATCCAGACATCAATGCTGTTTGTGCTGTGATGTCTTTGCAAGGCATCTGATTGTAAACTTTCTGTGCTTCATCAAGCTTACCAACTCGAATGTACCCATTAATTATCGTAGTCCATGATACACTATCTTTATGTGGCATTTTCTTGAACAGCTTAATCGCTTCATCAACTTGTAAGTCTTGAACATAGGTTGCAATCATTGCATTCCAAGAAACCACATTCTTACTGGGCATCCGGTCAAAAATTTCCCTGGCCTCTGCGATCTTTCCATATTTTGCCAACCCACACAACATTGTAACCCAAGAAACAGCATTAAGATTTGGAATCTTTTCAAACAATTGCCAAGCAGAACTCAGGTCACCACTGTTAACATATCCAGCCACCATCAAATTCCATGAAACCACATTCCTCTCGGTCATGCTCTCAAAAAACTGCAATGCTAAATGCATTTTCCCATTTTGTGTGTATCCAGCTAACATTGAGTTGTAAGAAACCAAATCCTTTGCCGGCATCTGCTCGAACACGTTCTTAGCATCATTGAACTGCCCCTTCTTTGCATAACCGGCTATCATTGCATTCCAACATGCAGTGTCCAACTTATCAGGAACCAACTCAAGCAATTCTCTAGCCTTTTCAAGCTCCCCTTTACGCGTATAGCAAGTTATCATCAAAGCCCATGAAAAATTGTCTCTCTCAGGCATTATGTTGAACAACTCACTGGCTTCTTCAACCATATTGTTGTGAAGATATCCGGCAATCATGGTGTTCCAAGAAACAAGGTTTCTAAGGGACATTTGATCAAACAGTTGTCGAGCATCTCTGATTCTAGCATTTTTGGCCAACACAGATATCATGGAATTGTATGTTACAAGGTTTTTGTGGGTCACGTTATAGAAGATTCTGATGGCCTCTTCAACTTTTCCCAGTTTCCCAAGTTGAATAATCTGCCGATTATAGTTGAAGGCATGCTTTCCTGCTTCACCTATTGATCTAATCCCAAGCTTAAGTTTCATTGAAGCAGAGGTGCCTCACGACTTACGAGTGTAGAAGAATATCAAAATAAACCCGCACTTGACGCTCCATGTCAGAAGATCTCTCTGAAGTTTAGTGTTTCAAAAGATCATAGACGATTAGACGCAGCAGAAAAATATAAGCTTCCTTCATTTGTCAATTGTAATATATAACATTTTGGTATAAAGCCTTGACCATTTTTTGAGTGAGCTTTAACACTATCATTTAATATTCTAGTTTACCCTTCACTTGATCTTTGGGCTCTAAATGAAAATAGCAGGAGCTGTGCATTTATGTGAATATTCACCCAGCCTCCATTTGCGGTTCTCCCACTTAAATTATTTAAAATGTCGTTAGCTTTTGCTTTCACTATGCTTATGATAGGCTTGGCAATTGGCATATGAATTATTAATTCATACATATAATATGCCAATCTTTTAATGGGCTTCGCTGCTATACTTATATTCTGTGATCAAATCGTAAAAGAAAAATTGTTGTTGGAATCCCTCTTTCCCCAATTATACACTGTTCTAATTACAGTAAAGGAGAGACTTTTTATTAGATAATATCTTTTTATTCAAATTTAATAGTTGAGACTTTAGACTGAGGTTTTACTTTGTAGAATTTAGATTGTAGAAGATATTTTTCTCATTTAATCTAATTGTAATTAACGGAATTATAACTATTATGATGTGAAGTGTGGACTTATTTCATGTCTGCATTAATTACCTACACTCACCTTCAAGATCTTTGCTTAAAAAAAAAATTCAATATCTCATACTTCTTAAAATATTTTTAGTAATAGATCTCAAATTGAGATTTTATACCACTTTTTGATGGATCTTATAATGTTACATAAAATTAAAGATTTTTCAATATTTTTTTTTTAGTGTTAGATCTCATTTTAAGATTTTAATGAGAGAAAAATGAAAAAAAAATTATTTTTTAATAATATATAAATTTTGAGGATTCTTCTACAAAAACTTACTTTTCATGTTGAAAATATCTTCACCTCATTTATTAGAAAATATAGTAAAGATCGCATCTTAAACTCAATATCTTTATTTAAGATCTAATACTTCACCCAAAATAAAATTCTCATACCTCTTTTGCTTCTCTTCTTTGAGTTTCACATTTACTTAGTTACTAACTTACCAAGATGGTCAAACTCCCTTGACTTTTCAAAATTCCCTTTACCAAGATGAAACTCCCTTGACTTTTCAAAATTCCCTTTAAATTAAGGATATTTTTAGTTCTTGAACTTTTTTCTTTTGTACTTAAAATTTTTAGAATTTTTTTTACTTTTAATATTATGTTGTATGTTATAGTTTAATGTTTTTTGGTCATGAATAGTAATGAAATAATATAATGTTTATTTATACATGTAATTTTATTATTGTTATTAACACTATAATAACCAAACAAGAAAGGAAATTTTCCATTTTCCCGCTGAATCACGTGAAACATGACATAACTAACCCTTCCTAAAAAAAATATTTAAGGAACCGAGATATCTATTTTCACAGGGTGATTCACTTTAACCTGGCAACTTATTTTTAGTCTTATTAAAAGAGAGAGGAGGGGCGGCTTAAGGCCATAGGGCAGGGACGCGGAATCTGGTTTTCGTATCTTTGCATCATCGCATGATGAAAGTTTCCTTGTTCCTTAAGGACTACGTCTAAATTCCAACTCACCAAGATTCCATTGAATTATTTCCCAAGTTATTAAACATACTTTTCCTTTCCCTTCCTTTTGGTTTTCCTGTATAATTACGTATAACCGCAATCTTAATTTACCAAATACTAAAACTTTGGTTATTACCAGATACTGTCTGCTTGGCTTCCTTTATTTCCATACACACCCAAAGAGAAATAGCTTTTACATGTTACGTATAAGAAATCAATAGTAAATTATACTCGTATTTTCTCAAATTTCATCTAATATTTTTCCCTTTTTTCACATTATTTTTATCCTCTTATGTTAATCTTAACTAAAATATGTGAGCAGACAAAATTGTCATTATATTTTAATTATAAAATCCAAATTATCCTCTCTCAATTAGTTTTAGAATTCAGGGTCCAGTTTTATTCCTCTTCCCCATTCACGAGTACTTTTCATTTTTCTCTTATTGGTGAATTATCCTTTAACGTACTGGGTGCAAGTTCTCAAGTTCCATTTCTCTTCATTGTTTGCGAGTTGTTACCATTCATGTTCCAATTCACGAGTTTTTCATTGTTCCCCTTTCTCTATCATTATCTGGTCTTGTTTTATACTCATTTTTGCATAGTAAACATTATTGACAATTTATTAGTATAATAATAACTACTTGTAAGAAATTTTCAAGAACACAATGAAAGATAATGGATCAATAACCAAATTCATAGTGAAATATAATTTTGCCTTTATTCCCTAATGAAAATAACATTTCTTTTACATTTTGCTGTTTAAATTATTATCAATCTTCATTTAAAGAAGCATCTCATGGGTGACTATCCAACAAAATTGATTTTGAAATTAAAATCAACGTGTCAAAGCAATTTAATTATGTTTGCTGGTTTACATAGTTGTGTCTCTGTTACATCATCAAGGAAAATAAAATGTATAATTTTTCAGATGAAATTAGACGAGTGATAAATAAATTGAGCTGAATTACTCAATTTTTTCAGTTTAACATTATGATGTGTATTCTAATTCTTGATTGAGACATCATATTAAACACATTGTCATAAAAAAAATATTTCAAAGAAATGAGTTAGAAATACAGATGTAGGAGCAAAACACTAAATTTGAAGCAAATGACAATTGAACTAAAAAATTGAAAAAGAAAAAAAAAGTGTTAACATTACGTATCAAGAAGGTGAAATTACGTCTAACAAAAATCTGGGTTCACGTTCAATTACAGAAAAAATAAAAAAAAAACAAGAGTCTTAAAATATTTTCATATTGAGAGAAAGAAGATAAATATATTTTAGACATAAAATTTCATTAAAAGTCATATGGTCAATATGTGCCTAATGAGAAATTTTAGTATAATGTGAGCTAAATAATTAAAGAATTTTTTTTGTAGGGTACAAAAAGAAAGAAATATCAAGTGAAATTTAAGCAAAAACACGTAGGAGATACACATATGTAATTTACACAAAAATCAAATGTTATAAATTACAGAATCCAAACTAAGTCAGAATTTATAATTCATTGGTTGTATTTACCAGGTAGATTTGTATATAGTGACGGACCCACACTGAATGTTTTACAAATTCTATGAATTTATTTGATGAATCAAATTTATGATTTTATCTGTATGGAGTTAGCCATGAAAAGGACCACCCATTTGCAATCGGATGACATTCTTTTATTGGCAAAATTATACAAAACGTGGTCTTGTTTATTTATGTTTTATTTTTTTAGAATGTGTGGTCTTGTTTGCTAATTCTCTGTTTTTTACTCTATAAAAACAATTAAGTAATATATACAGTTTTATACATATATAATTTATCAGGATAATTTAAGTAGTAAACAATCTTAAGAAGAGAAAATCCTATTATATTAAAAAAATAAAGTTCATGAAAAAAACTCTTAAAGAAAAGAATATATATATTTTTCTCTTTAATCCCATCCGAAAAAAGAAAAGCATAATTTCTTTATTCTAATAGTATAATCCCATTCAAAAAAAGGAGAAAAGAACAACTTTTTTACTCTTTAATCCCATCCAAAAAAATACAAAAACACTGTATAAAGAGAAACGGACGAAAGTAACTTTAGGTAATGAATCATTAACACTTCCGCGAGGGACTTGATTTCCTCGAAATGGAATCCAAGCAATACCAAGCCCAAGATGGGGCCCACTTGGTAGTTGAATGTCGTAGATAAGGCCCACTGACACGCCACCACTACCTACACCCAAGCCCACAACGCAACGAGGATGAGAACGATTTGATATACTTTCATGATCCCACGATCCATCAACAAAACATCATGCAAAGATATGATCAAGAATCAATAGTTCATTACATTAATTAATTACAATAACAACTGTGAGGAAAAAACACATCAATAAACCAATAATTTAACAGCCATTACGTGGCGTTGGCGATTCCGTTCGTGTAGGCCTGTACTCTCCAGTCCCCACGCCGCAATCCGTGCGTTAATGTTACTGCATCAGTTCCTTTTTATATTAGTTTTGTAGAAATTAAAAAAATATAATCTATTCTAATAAAATAATTGTGTAATTTTTTATTTGATCCATTTATTTTTTCACTTCACAATAAATACATATATAAAATAATTAAAGATAAAAAGATAAAAACATAATTAATAAAAAATAATTAATATGATCAAATTTTGCAAATATAAATAAATACGAACAAAGTTTCTAAAAAAAGTCTGTGAATTAAAAACAAACGGATGAAGTATTTTTTTTAGTAGAGTCCGTTACTGTTATTGTCACTAGAGTGCCAAATTCAAAGCAATTTTTATGACAAAAAAATGTCGTGAAAATGACATGGCAATGTGGAATCCTGTGAAACCCGCCAGCACAGAAACACACACTGTCCCCTCCGCGACACAACACAAATCCAAAAGCATAAGCTAACAAAAACCGCACTCTAATTCAAACCACCACATCCACGTGACTTCACTTCCTTCGTTTCACGCTATTCCAAACCCTTTTACACTCCAAAGCCCCCGTTTCGCTCCCGGGCCCAAATTCAAAACTATACACTCGGCGCACGGGAACATTCACTCCCTCCCATGGCGGGTACTGGCGGCGGCGATGATGATGGCGTTACCTATCTCCACGGCGACCTCGAGTTGAAAATCATCGAGGCGCGCCACTTGCCCAACATGGACATCTTCTCCGAGCGCGTCCGCCGCTGCGTCACCGCCTGCGACACTATCAAATTCCACTCCGACGCTCCCGCCGCCGCCCACGGCGACGGTGGCAGCCAGCGTTCTCAGACGCACCATCATCCGAGGATCATCACGAGCGACCCATACGTCGCCGTTTCGGTGCCGCAAGCCACGGTAGCACGCACGCGCGTGCTGAAGAACTCGCAGAACCCTGTCTGGGAGGAACAGTTCCACATCCCGCTCGCGCATCCCGTGGTGGATTTGGAGTTTCGCGTCAAGGACGACGACGTTTTCGGCGCGCAGACCATGGGAACGGTCAAAGTCCCGGCGCAGCGGATTGCCACCGGAGCGAAGATTTCAGAGTGGTTTCCGATTCTGTTGCCGTCCGGGAAGCCGCCGAAGCTGGACACTGCGCTGCACGTGGAGATGCAATTCACTCCGGTGTCGGAGAATTTACTGTACCAGCGAGGCATTGCGGCGGATCCCGAGCGCAACGGCGTGAGGCACACGTATTTTCCGGTGAGGAAGGGGAGTTCGGTGAGGCTGTACCAGGACGCACATTGTACGGAATCTGGTGAAGGGAAGTTACCGGAGATTAAGCTTGAGAATGGAAATGTTTATAGGCACGGGAAGTGTTGGGAGGATATTTGTTATGCTATTTCTGAGGCTCATCACATGGTTTATTTGGTTGGTTGGTCGATTTATCACAAGGTGAGGCTCGTTAGAGAGCCTACTAGGCCGTTACCGCGAGGTGGCGATTTGACGCTTGGTGAGTTGCTCAAGTATAAGTCTGAAGAAGGGGTCAGAGTGTTGTTACTGGTTTGGGATGATAAAACCTCGCATGATAAGGTTTTCCTCAAGACGGTGAGGGTTTTGCTATAGTTGCCATTTTGCATTGTTTTGCTTTTGTTATCAATAGTTGGTTATCTTTGATTTGTTGCTGATATGATTGATGATTGATGATGTTTTTGGTGCAGGCTGGTGTGATGGGGACTCATGATGAGGAAACCAGGAAGTTTTTTAAGCATTCTTCTGTTATGTGTGTTCTGTCGCCTCGGTATGCCAGCAGCAAGATGAGCTTCTTAAAGCAACAGGCAAGTGTTGGGGTCATTTGGGGTTTGGTTCCCTTTTCACTTGAAAGCAATCCCACACTACTTGGTGATCAATTTCTCATCTAAAATCTATTAAGGTTTGAAAATTGTTTCCAAAATATGTTTTTTTAAAACTGAAAACTGAAACAGATGAGATATTTTTTTCATGCTCTTCTGTTTTCTTCAAGTGCTTAGGGGACAAACTTTTAGAAAATGGAAATGTACTAGTAACAAACACGCCCGAATATACTAAGGGAACAAATGTTAGAAAACAGAAACTGTTTCTGAAAACAGAAACTGAACTAGGCCTAAGTTCACTTGATGGTGGCTGCGTGATAGATTTAGACAATAATAACAACGTAGCCAATTCTTATTGCCTTGTGTTTTTTCCTTTACTCTCGTCATTTGTATTATGTTGTTCCATAGACTTGATATGTCCCTCCTGTAGGTTGTCAGGAGATAGGATTCTTTGTGAGCTAGTTTTCAGTGGAGTCAAATGTGAAATGCCCTGTGTTTTGTGGCCTAAGCTCTAAACAGTGGGTATGTATTTTGTAGATGCAAAATTTAGCATGGGAATTATACCTTCTCCTGTTAATTTATCTGTTTGAAGTTAACAAATACGTTTCTGTTTATTCATTTTTTCCTTTCCTTTATGCTTGTAAAACTATTGATTGTTAAATTTTGAGATAAATAGTGTCATGGAGTTGTTTTTGGTACAGATTGTTGGAACAGTCTTCACACACCACCAAAAATGTGTGATTGTGGACACACAGGCTGCTGGTAATAACCGGAAGATAACTGCATTTATAGGAGGTCTTGATCTATGTGATGGTCGCTATGACACACCCGAGCATCGTCTGTTTCGTAATCTTGACGATGTATTTGATGGTGATTTCCACAATCCTACATTTCCTGTAAGTTTCAGCCCAATTGGGAATAATTAATTTGTTAAGCATTTCACTTATTCTTCATTTTGTTAGAAAACAGGAAAGTCTTGTTTTAACTATTTTCAATAGAATCTTCTTTGGTTATTTCCTTAATGTCTTGATTGAACTCTTGGTCGGAATAAATACTTCTGTGTACACCCTCTAATCTATTATCCATGATTTGTTTGCCAAGTACACAGTAGCTTCTTAATGAAATTTATATTATGTAATATCATTGATGTCCTTGATAATGTCTTGGTGAAACCCCAAAGTGGTTTGGAGAGATACACCATTAGATTGTATGAAAAGCTCCCTTGAGAGACACTGATGTCGTTTGTTAGGTCACCAAGTATATTGATGTTTCTCCATACAATTTGTATTTTGTAATTTGCGCATCAGCACCAAGAGTGTGGGATTGGAAGAGCTACACCATTCCTATAGCTGGGGTTTGTTACCGCAATGGCGCAACTTAAGATCCCTTTCCAAATCCTCACCCGCCACAACCTTTGATTGAAAATTTGCACTATGCAGGAATGGAAAAAATATGTTGGGACAAAGATAGTCTCTGTCATGTGGACTGTTGTGGGGTGCCTCATGGTAGTTCACCAGAGCTGAGTCTTGGTTCTTGAGTCAGCTTATAGGTTGTGTCTTTATGCCATTATTACAAGTATTTGCTCTCCTTTCTTAAGAGACCAATTCTCAGTTGGAACTTTGTTTAGACTTGAGAGTAACCCAATTGTGTTATTTGCTTCCAAATAATGTTCTAGAACCATCTTAGATATCAAATTTATTGGATTCAGTTTGATAAACGAATGCTAAGGAGCTAATTGTAATTGTCAGCTCCAAACATCTTGTTATGTTGTCCCTTGTAACCTTGTTTGTATGACCTAGTTAAGGACCTAGTTAAAGATAGGTAATAAGTAATAACTAACAGATTTCTATTGTCTTGCATCGTTATTGTAGGATAGGGTAGTCCTGTTTATTGTAGGTTGCAGATCTAAGGATTATTGATTGTGAAAGCCAATTATGGTTTGCTATTTTTATGTTGTGGGAAGTATTGTTTTATTACAATGTTGTAACACTTTCTTTATCTCTCTTCTGTTTTTTCCAACAAAATAATTGACACATCATCTGATTTGTTGTTACTTCTCAGTTCTCAACACTCTACATATTTTGTTTGTGGTAGGCTGGAACAAGAGTTCCCAGACAACCATGGCATGATTTGCACTGCAGAATAGATGGACCTGCTGCATACGATGTTCTTATTAATTTTGAGCAGCGATGGAGAAAAGCAACTAAGTGGAAAGAGTTTGCATTCCTTTTCAAAAAATCTTCTCAATGGAATGACGATGCTTTAATAAGAATAGAACGCATCTCATGGATATTAAGTCCTTCTGGTGCTGCTACCTTGAAGGATAAATCAGATTATTATACTGTTCCAGAGGATGACCCTTTAGTATGGGTTTCTAGTGAAGACGATCCTGAAAACTGGCATGTTCAGGTTGGACAATGCAAGCTTAGTTTTGAGTAAACGTTACTTGCCTGCTATTTTTTTGATTTTGGATATAATTCCTTTCATTACATTGTTTTCCAACTCTTACAGATCTTCCGCTCCATTGACTCAGGATCCCTGAAAGGATTTCCCAAACGTGTTAATATTGCTCTATCCCAGGTTCATTAACTAGCGTTTTACTTGTTTGTTCATCTGTACAGAAAACTCAAAATATGTTGAGTGAACTCTGTACTAGTTTGCAAACCAAACCTATATATATTGAGTTTAGAATCTTATATATTAAATTGATTAGAATCATATCCTGCACCTTCTAATTAACATAAATTTTGGATGCAGAATCTTATCTGTGCTAAAAATTTGGTTATAGACAAAAGCATTCAAACAGCATACATTCAAGCGATCAGATCCGCTCAACATTTTATTTATATTGAAAACCAATACTTCATTGGATCATCGTATGCATGGCCAGCTTATAAAGATGCAGGTTAGGCTTAAATTCATGGTTTTGAAAATCAAGACAGTTGTCTATAATTCAGTGAGGTGTTTCTCTGTTCTGCAGAAAAAGGACTTTCTTTAAAAATTGATTACATTGATCTTTCTGAAAAGAAAAGAAAAGTTGAATGCGTATATTTTGGAAATATATATTCAGGTAGAGGAAAGAATTGTTGGTATGGTGTGAATTAGGTTCAAATCTGATTAAATGATGATAATTATGTTATTATATTTAGTTTAATTTAGTCGGGAAGAACTCGTATCCTCCCAACTCTTTCTAATCTTCTTCTCTTAGTCCTTAAAACTTCTTTTATTAAAAAAATTAATTAATGGTATTATTTTATTTGCTTTTGTTGCTTCCTTTTCTCATAAGATATACTTTCAAATTCCTTCGTTTGTACATCTTTTCTCTGCAAAAGAAAAAGAGAGAGAGAGAGAGAGAGAATGAGATGTCTCATTTGTCTTCTGTGGTCAGGGGCTGATAATCTCATCCCAATGGAATTGGCACTGAAAATTGCTAGTAAAATCAGAGCTAAGGAGAGATTTGCTGTCTATATTGTTTTACCAATGTGGCCAGAAGGTGATCCTAAAACTGGGGCTATGCAAGAAATCCTCTTTTGGCAGGTATCTGATTGTCTATTGTTTTGAAGTTTATTGTCCAATTATGGAAATTTACAATTATGAATGTGAAGTCTAAGGTTATGCTTCTCTAAAGTGCACTTTATTACAGTACAGTGTAAGTAATTGTTGAAGAGCAAACAAGGGAATGAGTTCTCACAAATATGATAGAAACCAAAATAGGAATGATGAAACTAAAGTAATATTAATATTGAATTAGAACTATATCAGGTATAAACCTCTGTTACAATGCTGCAATCCCAGAAAATATAAAAATAAAACTAGGATAATGGCTGGAGAGTAGCTCATTACAAGATGAACAATTGAAAACAAAATTTAACAGAAATTAGAGAACCCCTTTCCCGAGTAAGGACTAGCTTCTTCACTCAGCGTAGTCAATATTGATACCAATTTCCTCACCCCCTATTCGGTTATGACACCCATGTATAATCCTTCTCTCTCCCTCTTCACCATGTGTCAATTCTGTTGTCTCTTTCTCTCCTCACTCCCTCCAATTCCCCTTGTAGAATATGTTCCCTCCTCTCATACACTCGTGAGCCTACATCCTTAGTCTTATTTTCTATTCCCTGCACCTACTTTCTTTTCCTACTATAAACCTCACTAATGGGCCTATAGCCTATTGAATACTGGTCTGTTTGCCCGTGTGGCTGTATCTTATCAAAATCAACCATTTATTTTCATTTTCATCTATGGCTACCAAACCTGCACTTTATTATTCTCGAAAGTGCACCCTCCATGTTAGGGGATATGTGTAATGTTATCTGCTTCAAAAGATCATAAGTGTAACAAAAAGGAAAACATTTATTCTCAATTATATGTTTTCTGTATACAGGGCCAGACGATGCAAATGATGTATGATGTTGTTGCTAGAGAATTGAAATCAATGCAACTTACTGGTGTGCACCCGCAAGATTACCTCAATTTTTATTGCCTTGGTAATCGGGAACACTTTAATGAAGATAGTTCAAGCACAAATGGTGCACAGGTGATTTTCTAAAATAATGTTATAGCCATCTTGTTTATACCTTAAGTATATCGTAATTCTTTCCTTTTAAGCTTCTTTAAAGTGAATTTTATCAACATATTAGACAATACGTGGTTGCTTTATATCATAGTTATCCTCTACTGTAGATGATGAAATTTTCTTCATATTGACAACAATAATAGTAATCCCTTGCCTGTAGTATTACTCACTCACTCTCAAACAAAATGATTTATTCTAAATGTTATTTTGTTTGCCCTAAGCTTTGTAATATATATTGTCCAAAACGTTGATTGCTTTATTTCATACATGAGGATTGAGGATAGATTTGACCTTGTTAGCATTCAAATTGTAGAAGACATTTTCACATTTCATTTTTTTTTGGGGGGGGAGGGGTACATCTCAGAAAAAGGTTGGGAATATATTTTTATATATATCCAAATTTTATCTCGACTTTTGAGTTTTGAAATACTTCTGTAATCAAGAATGGGTTATGAGTATATTTTCCTTGTTAGGTCTCAACGGCATATAAATATCACCGTTTTATGATTTATGTGCATGCTAAAGGGATGATCGTTGATGATGAGTATGTTATAATTGGATCTGCTAATATAAACCAAAGATCTATGGCTGGTACTAAAGATACTGAGATAGGTATGGGTGCATATCAACCCCATTACACGTGGTCAGCAAAGAAAAGACATCCACATGGCCAGGTTTGCATTTCTACCTAAGATTCTGATTCTTATAGCAAATTTTCTAATTGTAAATCTTTGTCCAGCCGCAAATGACATGTGACACCCTGAGAGCACTCTAATGAGTTGGAAATCACATGTCTTGTAATAGATTACATAGTGATTCTAGGCATAAGTAGACCTGGAAATCACCCTTATCTTCTACTGAATGTGAATGACTTCCTCCCAAATTATTGAATTACTTAATGATCTCATGGATAAGTAACGAAATAAAAATCATTGCTAGTTTAACTTTCCACTCATACATATCGCTTGTATGGTTGTACCTAAATGTACTATGTCTCAGGGAGAAAATTGATCGATGCCTTAATGGTGTGATGAACCTCTTAGGTCTTGTGTGCCAATATACCATGTGATATTATATATTTATCACATTCGATGGTTTTTGTTCCTGCAGATTTATGGTTACAGAATGTCACTTTGGGGAGAGCATCTTGGCATGTTAGATGAAACTTTTGAAGACCCAGAGAGATTGGAGTGTGTGCAAAAAGTGAATCGGATTGCAGACAACAATTGGAAATTATTCACTTCTGAAGATTTCTCCCTTTTGCAGGGACATCTTCTCAAGTATCCTGTACAGGTAGATTCCGATGGGAAGATTAGATCCCTACCGGACTGTGAAAATTTCCCCGATGCTGGAGGTAAGATATTGGGAGCTCACTCGACAACAATTCCCGATATCCTAACAACTTAAACTCCTAAATTCATGTGATTGAAGATTTGTAAAGATTGTGTGATGTGTGTTGCCTGCCCCTTCCTGAGAAAGAGGACAGAAAAAGTTGGGGTGAAGTTATGTAGCTTTCTGTACTTAAAAACGATTGTTCAGATCACTTGTAAATCTTTCACACGGTATTGATTCATATTTTGAAAGGATCACCAGTTTATAGATTGTTTGTATCCATTACCCTGTTGTCCTTTACTTGGTCATAGTTTTCGCAATCTAATATGCTTTCATAGATGGAACGTTTTTTTTCCATACACTTTTGAAGTAGCAGAATCTCTTGATGGGTATTAGGTAGTGCATAGATACACGCATATATCAGTATACTAGGAAGTAGGTAAGAACACAATTATTATAAAAACGAACACTTATGGATGAAAATTAATTAAAGTAATCACGAAACTCTCTCATACTAAAATTACCCCAACACCTGATGCTTTCTTTCTGGTTATGCCATCCTCTTCCCTTATTTTTGTGACTATTGTACTTTCACTAGAGTGAACCTTGAACAGTTACAATATCATTACAAAATAATATAATTATAACCTAGTAAAATCATTTTACGCCAATCAGCAACAGAGACAAATAAAAAGGACATTGTATATATCTTGCATATCACCACAAAAAATGAGTACCAAAACAACGTAGTTTGTAGAGCTTGTACTAGTTAATCTTATGAAATCTAAGAATGACAATGCAATTTGGATTGCCTCTCCCATTTCTTTTTCTACTTTAGCCAGAAGTAATTTTATTCTCAGTAGTATGAGATTTTAACTTAGAACCTTCACCAGAACTCCTTGGTGTGTCACAGTTACTCATTTAAGTTTCATTTTCATCCTTATCATGGTATTGTAACGAGATTGCTGGTCTAAGGTGGGGATGAGGTTTGGGGGTAGCTCGGTCTTTTCCAAAAACAAAAGATAGTTTAGGTGTGAATATAGTAAAATGGGGTTGTGAGAATAAAAATTCCTTTAATTGGTCCATTGTCGACCCAAAAAGTTAACAGGCCTAGTCCGGCTTAATGACCCGACCCGACCTTTATGACAGGTCGTTGTATGAATCGCAGGTCAGTTCCTTGCTGCATTTGGACAAAACCCATACCCTTCGTCGTCTTATACCTGATTCTTCTTCTCCGTTCGAAGGTCAACACTTGAAGATCTTAGCTCGTGGCAATGGCAATTTCTCTATCTCAATTCATTCCCCTCACTCATATTATTCTCTACGACTTGACCTTCTCTATTTTCTAATGTTTTTTCTTCTTCTTCTTCTCTGTTTTAATATTTTTCCCAATTATTTTGCAGGCCGATTCTCCACCAGGAAGGTAAACCCCATAATTCTCTTAGATTATGGAAATCATGATAGTCAACTATTTCTGATGCACGATCATTTTGTCGCATTTGACATGATCTTCGTCTGTGTTTATGTTTTATTTGTAATTCTTTCGCACAATGAAATGAAACATTGAAAATGATTTGGTAATGAATTTGTTTCGGTCAAATTTTAGCCTCGTAGGTAGGTCCCGAAGTAGGCCATTCCCGAAGCATTTAGTTGTGTTGTGCTCGGTGTTTACCCTAGCCCCCTTGGTATTTAACCTTGTGGTAGTATTTCCCTAGGAAGTTGATTTGGGATTTGATCTCCTCAATGTTGGCGAGAACCCGGGGATGATCATCGGAGGGCGGAGATCCACTGAGGATCCCCGAATTCCGGCTGAGTTATGGGTGTTATCGGACTGAGATTAAACTCGGTCCAAATTTGGGAGGGTTCACAGCCCTCCCAGTCTCGAGCCATAGGCGAAAGGACTGTGGAGAAATCCTTGTGGTTACATTAAGTCGACTACAAGTTTGGCCTTTGTCCGGAAGGGTCTACAAGTTTCGTGCAATAATTTATTTGTAAATGAGATGAGTTTGGTTTTAATATATATGTGAGAGATTCTCAATCCAAACTTACGTTAAAGGAATGTGGAGGACACTCTGAGATTATTGGTTAATGAAGCCATTTATCCCTTTGGTGATGGTTGAATATTTCAGGAATTCAAGGTCCCCTTCCCCATGGAGGGCTCAGTCAAGGTCAAGGTCAAGGTCTAGATCTAGGCCTAGGTCTAGGTCCTGGTCAAGATCTTTTGAGAAACAAAGGCCAAGATCCCGGTCGAGAAGCCGTGGAAGGTTAGTGCCAAACATGATATCATTCAAGAGTTGTGGCTGTTGACCGTGCCACCCTTTTTTCCATTATATCCCTTTTAATATGTCTAATACTTTTTCCTTTTGTGCCCTCTGTCCTACATTGTGGATTGAACGATGTTGTCTTGTTCAGATCAAGATCAAGAAGTACCGAAAGGTTAGTCACTTTTCATTTTACTTGTATCTGGTCAAGATTCTTTCACTGAAAGATAGTCTAATATTTTGAAGTATTTCTGAAGGGGGACAACTGTGCTTGTGTGTTCTGGTTTAATGATGTTGTGTGAGGAGCTTATAATATGTTCAATTATGTTTCAGGTCTGAGGCTAAAAATGCTGGGACTACACTTTATGTGACTGGCCTGTCTTCAAGGGTCACTGAGAGAGAGCTAGAGGAGCATTTCTCTAAGGAGGGAAAGGTGAGTATCATATTTGATTTTCTCTCCATTTTCATTTGTCAGTTTTCCTCATTAGTGAGCCCCATATCTTGAAATGGATATCAATAGTTGTTTTCTTTGTTAGGTTGCATCGTGTTTTCTTGTGGTGGAGCCTCGGACACGAATTTCTCGTGGTTTTGCTTTTATTACAATGGATACTGTTGAGGATGCAAACCGTTGCATCAAATATCTCGATCAATCAGTTTTAGAGGGTCGCTATATCACTGTTGAGCGGGTAACGTGTTCTTCTGTTTTCTAGTAGTTACTAAAAACAATCATGCTTTTCTTTCTTCGTAACTTGAAGGTTTTGTGGTCATATTCAGAACACATTGCATCAGCTATTTTGGCAGCAATCAAAGATGATCAGTTCATCCATGTCAACTTTAGTGATACAGCTTGATCAATGGCAAGCTTAAACAGCTAATCAAATGCTTCTGATCAACTTAACATAGCAACTATAGTCCAACAACTTTACAACCTCAGCATTCACTTTCAACTCCACTAATCAACGGACATTATCAACAACTTTCTAATCAGGCTTTTATGGTATCTCATGCCTAGCATTAATCATGTGTGGATACAACTTTTTTCCTTCTCATAAGCTAGGTTTTTTATGTTGATAAAACTTTCTTTTAAAGGACACCCTTAAATATAATATCAGTGTTAATACAATTTACTAAGGCAAGAAAGGATATAATGAGATTCAATTTGTTTTGCTTCCAGTTGTACTATAATGATTTATGCAGTTTGTTTTTGTCAAATAAATTCCCCATGGATTGTGAGCTTTTATTTTATTTCAGTCACGAAGAAAGCGGCCTAGAACTCCTACACCTGGACACTATCTTGGCCTGAAAAGTACTAGAGACTATGGTAAGTTTGAGGCTGTCTTTTGAATTGTGAATCTAGTCTTTTACTCTTTAGTGTTTGCTTAATCAAAACTTTGGCTGAACTCCACCTGTTTGTCTCAAGGGCATCGCAGTGACCGTGGAAGGTATCGAGGAGGTGGATCTGGTCGTGATGATTATGGATATCGTGGTGACCGTGGAAGGTCTCCAAGGCGCTCACCATATCGAGGTGGTAGAGATTATTCACCGACGCACTCACCACCACCTTATGGTGGAAGATCTAGGAGGGACAGTTCCAGGTCACTTCCGTATTCTCCATATGGTAGCCCAGATAGGAGGTATGCTCGTGGATCTAGGTGATGTCTTTTGTCAGCTTGTTTCCATTTTTTAAGTTTGACGATGGTAAGGAAAAAATTGTCTATGATGGTATGGTGACTTCAGTTTGTATCCATCTTATGGAAATAGTCTGCACTATTTATGCTTTATTTTGTACTTGGATTTGTTCGGTATTTAAGTACTTTGTACAATTCATAATTTAATGGTCAAATGGTTCTACAAAGACCTCGTATCAGTACTCGGTAGAGCTCCACTCTGTCTCTGATCTTTTTTTTTATAGTTATTTTCTTCGTACTAATAAATAAAAAGTCGCAGTAGATTACAATTCATTTCCTTCAATTCTATAGGTTTTCAACTTATCGCTAGGGGTGTAAATTAGATGATTAAGCTTGACTCGTGTAAACAAAAGATTGACTAAGTTTTAATCATTTATTAAATAAGTTTAAGTTTTTGTTAAAAATTTCAAAGCTTGTGGTCTACTTTAAATTATTCGAATTTTTTTAATATAAATGTGTTTATTAATCTATCATTTAACAGATGTTTTGATGGGAAATCATGAAAAATATATAATTTAGTACTTGTAAAGATAACTTAATAGAGATGAAAACATTAATAAAAATGGTGGGTATTTTTAAAGAAAATTTATGGTCACCAATTATTTTTGAAAATTGACATTGGGCAAATAGGACGCATCAGTAGTTGATAGTAGTATATTAAAGTTGTCGCTTTATTTCTCGCTCTGCCCTAATCGGAACTAAATAGGTTGAAAGTATTTTGTGACGACGACTATGCGTTTTTTGTAAGAAAATTTAAAATCTTAGTTAATAATATAAGTAATAATAAATTATTTAGCATGTGTAAGTATACTTTTTATAGCTATTGCTATCAAGTTCAATTCCATATTATTTTTCCCAATTAAAATATAGAGTAACTTAGTGTTTAGAAAAAGAGAAACATCTTCTAGTCTTTGTCTTAATTTTTCCTAAAATGTGTGAATCATCAACATATTATTTATAGTCAAGATCAGAGATCCATCCTCTTTATAAAATATTTTGAACTTAAAATTTTATACAAATTTCTCAAATTTCTTACCGCTACTAAGTCAATTCTATTGAATAGGTAAGTGTGTGTTGGAGATACACTTAACAAAAAAAAAAACAAATCAAACAAGTAAAAAGCACAAAAATTACAATTGGCAACTTTTGTTGTAATGTAGAAAATCACGTTGTTGATGCATAATTAAAGATATTGTTAGTTATACAAAATACAAAATAGAATCTACTAACAAGGAGTGATATAATTTGCACATAACCTTATCTCTTAAAGATGTTATTAGAGTTCAATTTGAATCTATGCATATTGCATACAGAAAAAAATGTTCATTTTTAAACTTTAGTGCCTCGAGATAACCAATGTTTTCTTTATTTATGCTATACTGCTATTAACAGAAGGTGAGCGTTATTAATATAAACATTCAGCATTTAAAATAGATGGATATAACAACAGACAAGCTTGAGGTCACCGAGTGTTAGGAGCAGCAGCAACCGCGAAGCGCAAGCCAGCACCATGTTCCATGTTTCCACCGTTGCGCTCAATCCTCAACCTCACAATTTCCTCTTTCCACTCCCCGTTTCTACTTCCCGCAACCTCCCACTTTCACAAACTCTCCAATTCCCCAAAAACTGGAATCTCCGCTCTCTCTCTCCATCGCTGCACCCAACATACGACGATTCCGACGACCACGTTATCGGCGACTGCGTCGTGTTCGAGGACGGCGTTTTCGACGAACCCGTTTTCCACAACCACCACCTCAATTCCGACAATCTCATCGTCGATAAGCCCAAGCCCAAGCCCGGGCCCCGTTGGAGGAAAAAAGTGGAGGAGACATTGGGCGAGAATTTGGTCCCGGACAAGTGGCGAGAGGTTCAGGCGGAGATAAACATAACGAAGAGGGAGATGCGGAAGATAGCGCGGGAACTGGAGTTCAACAGCAAGGTTGAAAAGAAGAGAAGAGGTTTGATTCCTATTAGGGATATGAACTTAGATGACTACAAGGCTTACAAGGAGGCCAAATTGGCTCAGATGAAGCTTCTCGATTACGCTTCTTGTTCTCCGGTGGACCAAAATGTCCCTGAGGCTGAACCTGAATTGAATCGCGGTGGTGAAGAGGTGGCTGAGGCTGAACCTGAATTGAACACGGGTGAACGTGTAGAGCCTATGAACCCTAGATGGGCTGTTTATGGGAGGGGTTTGGAAGATGTCACTGAGTTTTTCAATAGTGACAACTATGACCCTACTGCTAAAACTCTTGGAGGTGTATCCATTTTTTTAATGCTCTTTTAGAATTTTTCTTTGAATCATGAGCTAATCCACTGGAAACTACTGTTTAGGTTACTATTAGTTTTTCATACTATGGTGGCTAATGGATGGCAATGTGGGCTGAGGAATTACATTTTGAAGAAATTAATTATTTCATTCAATGATTGTTGCGTTCGTCTTGTTTGTTGCGTGTATATGGATTTTTTAAGTGTTGGGATAGTTGTTCTAATTCTTTCATGCTTGCGTGAATAGGTCGGCGGAAGTTGTTTAATAAGGAGGAGAAGGTTTTGTTGAATAAGAGAATACCAGACTTGGCAGCTGCTACTTCAGTAAGTTTTACGTGTCAGAGGAACAATGACTCATATTTTACCACTGTTATATTCTTATTGTTATTGGAGAAGAAAAACTCCCTAGTTCACCTTCATGGTTAAGTTGTTGTGATTTTTCACTCGACTAATGCTGTTGTTGTTGAGTAATCCCATATTCCCAGTGAATGCTGATGTTGTCAGTCTTCCTGAAATGATTAATTAGGCCATACAAACCTTGCTGCATTTTTTTTGTGTGTGTGAGAGAGAGAGAGAGAGAATGATGATAAAGGTATAGGGAGGGAAAAAGGTTCTGATTCACTTATAGTCTTTGGTGAATATTTTCAATGCTTTTTTTAATGGTCAATACTACTATTATTTTCAGGATAAATGGCTTCCTCTGCACACTCTTGCTGCATGTGGAGAATTTTACCTTTTAGATTCTCTGTTGAAGCACAATGTTGATATCAATGCTGTGGATAAGGTATTTCAATTCTAACTTTTCAGAAGGGAGATTGAAATGCAGGAGTCCTCTATTTACTTTACTGATTTACTTTGTTTCCAGGATGGTTTGACTGCCCTTCACAGAGCAATAATTGGAAAAAAGCAAGCCATAACCAATTATCTCCTGAGAAACTCAGCTAATCCCTTTGTACAGGATAATGTGAGTAAAAAACGACTTAATTAATGGTTGGGCTGTCCTGATGTAGTTGCATATGTGAGCTTTTACTTACTGGTTTTTAAGCTCTTCCTGCCCCCATTGAAAAGTCGTTACTGTTGTCATTCCATCTTAATCTAACAGCATATTGTTATCATAAGCCTTAGTTGCCTGTTGCTGAAATGTTTATGCATCTATTTTGTTGTTTATGTTCTGGAAACAGGAGGGAGCCACATTGATGCACTATGCTGTACTAACAGCTTCTACCCAGACAGTTAAAATACTCTTATTGTATAATGTGGATATAAATCTCCAGGACAATGTATGATTAATTTTTATCTTGGTTAGTTTATCTACCTTTTATTCTTTTATGGTGAGCTGTTTGAGAACATAATTCATTTGCTCTGTCTTAGTATGGCTGGACACCGTTACATCTTGCTGTTCAAGCTCAGAGGACAGATATAGTGAGGCTTTTGCTGATTAAAGGTGCTGATAAGACATTAAAAAATGAGGTAATTTTCTATGGATTTTCTTCTTTAATCTATCAATGTGAAGGAACCTCAGTGTCTCGCATAATTTAGCTGAACATAGATGCTTAAAGTGGATCATTGGTTCGATTATCAGCTATGATTGGTATTTAGAAGGTTTGCCTCTGCCATATGTAGTTACTAGTTAGGCAATTGTGATATCCAAACCTTGATTCTCAATTTTGAAATTGAAATATTTACACGAGATTTTCCCTTCAATCAGAGAAACCTTTCCTAAGTCATTATTTGTTGAGAAGTTTTTAAAACTTAAAAGTGATCGACAAATAAGAAATGCTAGTAACACACTCTCTAGCACACTCTTTTGAACACATGTCTTATTAGCTGTTAATGCTTGCCATTTCTTTTATGTTGATTTTTAAATTGAAAGTTTTCTGTTGTTTATCTCAGGATGGTTTAACTCCTCTTGACCTTTGCCTTTACAATGGTCAAAGTGCCAGAACATATGAACTAATCAAGTTGTTTAAGCAGCCTCAAAGACGTCTTAGACATGGATCGGTGTGACAGATGGGGCTAAGAAACAATACAACTTCTGAAAGATTTGGACGAACAAACGAAGATTAGCCGTTTCCAAGTTTTGCTTGACAATTAGCATCCCTTAGTCACATGGAAATTTTGGGACAACTACGGTATTGTACTATATTAAAATTAAAATGTATATTTTAAATAGGCAGGGAAGGAAAATAGGAATGTTTTCATGAAAAGAAAGAAAAATGGTCTGCCATTTTTAAATTGCGTCTTTCTTGAACTCCGGGCATGGCTTTTTTTCTCTATCAAGTGTAAACTATTTTCCCATGAAATCGCTTTTACTGGGTTTTGCTAAGAATATGGCTTGGGCAAATCAACAAAAATGCCAATGATTAAAAAACATGGACTGGATTGACCAGTTCGATTGGTGACCAGTTGGTTAAGTAGCCAGCCATATGAAAAAGTATAAAAAATGACTCGCCATTTAAAAAAAAAATGAAATCAATGGCTGACCTAGTGGTGGGTTGAGGTAGATGCATGAAGTAGTCTTACATTTTTGGATCCACTGCTACATTACTAATGCAAGTTAAAGACAAATATCAATATTTAAAAGAAAGAAAAAACACTTTTTTCAAGGATACCAATTCATATGGTTTATGACTAGTAAAGAAATAACTTGGATTATGTCATGGGACTATGATTAAGTGGCGCTTACCAGTGAAATACATCTTCATTATTTGGCTAGATCTATACATGTTAAATGGTGGGCAAAATTGTTTGTCAAAAAGAAAATGGTGGGCAAATTTGGATGTCTCCCTTTCATAAAAAAAGAAAAATAAAAGTTGTTGAATGAGTAAAAATGTCCTAATAAACGTAGTTTATTTCAACATTTTGAGTTATGTTAGGAGATTAGTCAATTTATTTGCTCACTCTTTAGCTCAAGCGGTGAAATTTTATGCTAATTCTATCGTATTTGATTACATACTTGTATCTATGACACTGTTGTTAATGAAATGAAGTGAGTTCCTTGTGTAAAAATTAGTAGCTAAATACCCAAATAATTAAGAACTATCATTCTTAGAAGAAAACAAAATAATAACAACCTTTAGCCTCCACCACTTCAGAAGAAAAATAACAAGAGAAAAAAAAATGATAGTTTCCAATTCAACAAGTCTTGAGAAATTGAAGACGAAATTTCAAAAATTATCTATAAGACAACAAAGACAATTGTTTTGGGATAATATTCTAAATAATCG
Organism: Glycine latifolia; assembly: GCA_013407115.1. Classification (NCBI taxonomy): domain Eukaryota; kingdom Viridiplantae; phylum Streptophyta; class Magnoliopsida; order Fabales; family Fabaceae; genus Glycine; species Glycine latifolia. The sequence continues at coordinate 6,895,588 of CM023951.1, forward strand.
CAAAGGTGTATCTTGATCAGGCATCGAAATTTTAAATTCGCTTGAAGTGTGTTTGGATAGAGAATTTTAATTGGAGAAAGTAATTTATCAGAAAATTTAAAATTCATTGTTTGTATATATTTATATGAAGAATTTAAATTTTTGAAATTTTAAAACAGAATTTTAAATAACTAAAAATGTGGAATTTAAATTTCTTTCTAAAATGTGAGAAATTGAAATTCTCTTTTTCTATAGAAGCTCTAACTGCATCATTCTTTACTCCATCTTCATCGTCGATAAGTACTCTGACCTCCGCTACTCCCACGGCACCTACCTCCGTGCATGAGGTTCAAAATTTTAAAAATGAAGAAATTCAATTTCTTTATCCAAACACAAAATTTTGAACATAAAGAAATTTAATTTCTTTATCCAAAAACAGAATTTTAAAAATAAAAGAATTTTAATTAATGCATTTTAATTTTCCTGAATTTTAAATTCCCTAAAATTTTAAAATACTTCATCCAAACATACTTAAGTTAAATTAATCATTATTGATAGAGTTATAGTTACTTTAATATTACCTAAGTATCTTTAGGAACTTTGTATATATTTTTTATCCAAAAATTCTTTTATGCAAAATCACATGATGCATTTATTTGAAATCAATATTTTCATGTATCTATATCTTGTCAAATTTATTTTCTGAAATTCAAGTCAAAGACACTATTTTAATTTAAACTCTTAATTTGATACCATAGGTTCAAAATTCCATTAATAATAATAATAATAGTAATATTATTATTATTATTATTATTATTGAGGACTAAATTATAATTGAATACTTAAGTATGAACTTGATGTTATATATAAACAGTTAGTGTGTTTAGAATAATTTATGGCGAAAAAATCAATTATTTTTTATAATAAAGGTAAAACAAACATTTTTTTAATTTTTTTTCATAGTATTACTATTATTTGTAGGATAGAAATTGTGGTATAATACACACACATTCTATTATAACTTTAGGCTGGGCTTTGTTAATCGGCCTTGTAAGATATTTGATAACTAGAAGCAAACGTTAGCAGCAGTAGCAGCACAACAGGGAAATGGAACTTATGGAAGCCACTACTATGTTCCGTTTTTTCTCTGCCGTTATACTCAATCCTAAACCTCACAAACTCTTCTCTTCCCTCTCTATCTTCCCTTCCGCCACCGCACCCCGCCACTTTCAATCCCTCAAATTCCCCACTAAACAGAACGCTCACTCTGAAAACCGCGATATTGGCGACCGCGTCGTCTTCGAGGACGGCATCTTCGAAAACGACGCCGTTTTCCAAAACGACAGCAATCTCACCACTAACACACCCAAACGCAGACCCAGACCAAGGACAAAAGTGACGCGGATAACGCCCGAGAATTTGGTTCCGGACAAGTGGAGAGAAGTTCAGTCAGAGACCAAAATCACCATTAATGAGAGGCGCAAGAATATGAAGAAGAAGAAGAACAGAAGAGGGTTGGTTCCTCTAAGGGATGCAAACAAAATCGAGGTTGAGAAGAAGTTGAGTCGCTACAAGGATGTAAATTGGGACGAGTACAAGTCTTCTAAGAAGGCTAAATTGAGACAGATCAATCCTCTGGTTCTCACGACCCCTTCTACATTTTCCGTCAAAGAGAACCTTCCAGAACCTCACTTCAATGGCGAGCGTGTGGAGCCTAAGAATCCCAGAGGTGTTCTTCACGGGAAGGGTTTGGAGGATGTCATGCAGTTTTTCAATAGTGGAAACTATAACCCTAGTTATAACACCACTCTTGAAGGTCAATGTCTATTTTCACGCCTTTGTTTTTCTTTTTCTTTTTTTTATTGAGTAAATGATTTCGCTCTATAAGAGGGAAAAATGAAACAAGCTTCTCTCGCGAGTTAAAGTTAGCTTATTAGCTTATGTAATGTATAAGTTAAAATGAGTTTTCTGGAGAAGCTAAAATCACTTAGTACTATTGCATTTGCTCATTGCACGTATATGGCTTTTTGGAGTAGTGGGATTGTCGTATTAAAATTTTCACCCCTGCATGAATAGGTCGTCGGAAGTTGTTTGCTATTACTAAGGAGGAGGTATTGTTGTTGAACAAGCGAATGCCGGACTTGGCAGTTGCTACTTCAGTGAGTTTTCTGTGTCTCATGAACAAATTACAATGACTTGTATTTAGTCTTCATTATGCTTGTTATTGTTGGAAATAAAAGTTCTCTAGTTCTCCTTCATTGTGAATTTGTGATGGCTTAGTGATCATTTGTTCCACCAATGATGCTGTTGAGCAATCTCAGTAGTTGATGATGTTGTGTTATAACTTGTTAGTCTTCTTTGGATTGGGTAATTGGGACTATAAATGTTGTTGGATGTTGCATTTTTCTTTCTGTCAGAACCATGGTAAAGGTGTAGGGAGGGGAAAGGGTTCTGATTCACTTTCTTATACCCTTAGGTGAATAATGTAATTTTGGAAAGCTAATACTGATTATTTTTAGGGTAAATGGCTTCCTCTGCACACTCTTGCTGCTGGCGGAGAACTTTACCTTTTAGATTCTTTGTTGAAGCATAATGTTGATATCAATGCTGTGGATAAGGTATATAAATTCTAACTTCTCATATGGGAGAGTAAATTGCATGGAGTCGTTGTTTTAAACTATAGTGATTTACTGTGTTTCCAGGATGGTTTGACTGCCATTCACAAAGCAATTGGCAAAAAGAAGGTCATAACCAATTATCTCCTAAAAAACTCAGCTAATCCCTTTGTACGGGACAAAGTGAGTAAAAAGTTACTTAATTACCATATTTGCATGTGAGCCTTTACTTGCTAATTTTTTTAAGTGATTTTTTGTGCTCTTCCTGCCCCCATTGAGAAATTGTTACTGTTATCATTCCATCTTAATATAACAGCATATTATTATCATAGGCTTAATTACTTGTTGCTGATATTTTTATGCATCTACTTTGTTGTTTGTGTCTGGAAACAGGAGGGGGCCACCTTGATGCACTATGCCGTACAAACAGCTTCTATTGAGACAATTGAATTACTATTATTGTATAATGTGGATATAAATCTTCAAGACAATGTATGATTAATTGTTCCCATATTTAGCATATTTACCTTGTAATCTTTTGCAGTGCCTTTTGAGAACATATAATCGTTCTCTCTGTTTCAGGATGGTTGGACACCATTACATCTTGCTGTTCAAACTCAGAGACCAAATTTAGTGAGGCTTCTGCTGCTTAAAGGTGCTGATAAGACATTAAGAAACCAGGTAATTATCTGTTGATTTCCTATGTTAATATATAAATGTGAAAGAACCTTGATGTTGTGCGTACCTGAATATAGATGCTATAACTGGATCATTCATAGAATATCTGCTGTCATTGTTATTTAGACCGTTTGACTCTGCCATGTGAACTATTTAGGTGATTTGGATGAAAGTCCGTTGTTACTGAGTATAATTCCTTTGTCTATCTGGTTAATGCTGGCCATTTCTATTATGTTGATTTTTAAATTGCAATATCTCTTTTGTTTGTGTCAGGATGGTTTAACTCCACTTGATCTTTGTCTTTACTCTGGTCAAAGTTTCCAAACATATGTGCTAATCAAGTTGTTAAAGCAGCCTCAAGGGAGTCTTTGACATATATGAGAAATGGTGTTGTCTCTAGTACCCAGACATTTGGGAGTGTAGCTGTATCCTTCCTTGTTGTACCAAGAGCAGAACATGATGGTTTCTTAATCCATGTCAGATGTGATTTGGCATCCTTCTCATTTCATATATATTTATTTTTAACCCCTCATGGTGGAATAATGGTTAAACCTATATGCCTTCTCATGCTCATCAAGTAAGAAGGATTTTAATCACTGGTGTCCCCATTATTGCCTTCTATCATTGATTCTTGAGGTGTGGGGAACTCAATGGGTAATCAGTTGCTGAATATTATTAACCCTTCCAGTTGAAGTGTTGTGACTTCAGGAGACATTTACATAATGCTAGAGGTGAAGAGATTTGTTGTCCATTCACAATCTTCAAAATTTCAACCGACACCAACAGCTGTAAGTATTTAGTTTTCATCTGTTTTTTTTAATGTTTTTGGTTGGTGCATTGAATCGTGTTTGTGATACATTATGTGGTTTTATTGTAGCTCAAATTGTCGACAAATTCCATGGCCAGGGAATTCGACATGCACTTTTGGAAACCCTAATGAGTAATGGCAGTGTAAATCGACCAAGTATGAATTTGATAGGTACTTTGTAGTATGTCCTTTATACTTGTGTCACTGTCTATTATAAGGAGAAGAAAGTAGAAGAAAAAATGATATACATACTGTATAATGAGGTCGATAGTGTAAAGATGCTTCGTACAAAATATTATCCCGAGCACTGGTTTTGTTCGTCATGCTGTGGATGGTAGTTGTAGGACCCTAGATCTGGAAGAAATAACAGAATGAAGGAGAAAAGAAAACGTGAGGGAGAGAAAGAACATTAGAGAGATAAGAGAATAAGAATTTGTCCAATTTTTCCATGATTTCTATTTCCGCCCCTCATGGACTATATAACCGTATCTGTAACAATAATTCCCCCTTTCTAATTACTGCAAAATACTATTTGCACTATAACAGAAATTACCAAATTTTATCCATTCATTACTGAAAATAATCTTTTAGATACGCGGGCCTCTTAATGTCACATTTGGGCTTATCCATGCCAAGCTCAGATAGTTGGGGTGCAACATTCCCTTCTCCATCAGATTCTGCCTTGTCCTCGAGGGATATAGGCCCACTATCCGCATGATCCAATTGTAATTCCCCAGCTCGCAACTCTTCCATTGTGGAAATTAGTTTGTTCTCAGTTCCCGACACTTGTGGACCCCTGCTGTCAGACACTTTCCCTTGATTGGTAGGAAGAGGGAGAAGAATATCGGATCCTATCTTGTGATTGGTTGATGAGTGAGAGAACTCAACCAAGTTACCCACATGTAGAAGAGCCTCATCCTCCCACGTAGAAGCGTCCGGCGGTAACCCCTACCATTGCACTAATACCTGTGGAATTTCTTGTCCATGCCTCCAAATCGTTTCGTCGAGACACCACTGCTATCGGAGTATGAACTGGAGGAACATCGGAAAGATCTGTGGACAGATCGTGAATGGTGTGGTGTCCTGTGGAGATGAAAGGTCGTAACAGAGATACATGAAAGATGGGATGAACCCGCGAACCCTCCGGAAGCTTCAGGCGATAAGCGATGGGGCCAATACACTCCAAAACCTCGTATGGCCCAAAAAAACGAAGGCTGAGCTTGTGTGATGAACGGCGATGGACCGTGAGCTGGCGATAAGGTTGCAAACTCAAGAGTACCAAATCCCCCACTTTAAAGGTTAAAGCTTTTCGTTTGCGATCAGCTTGTTGTTTCATTAAAACTTGTGCTTTTCTCAAATTTTGCTTCAATGATGCAAGGATCAGGGAGCATTGATGAAGTTCCGAATCCACAGCTTCTATCGGAGTGGTACCTAAGGAGTACTCGAGCAAGCAAGGAGGTAAACGGCCATAGGTGGCGTGAAATTGAAAAAACCCTGTTGATCGATTATGGGCCGTTTGTAATGGTACTCAACCCAAGTCAGAAAACGATGCCACACAGAGGGATGTTCATGAATGAAACAATGCAGGTATTGCTCTAACCCTCAGTTCACCCTCTCCATTTGACCGTCCGTTTGAGGGTGGTAGGCCGAACTAAATCGTAGCTGAGTTCCCTGTAGTTTGAAAAGAGTTTGCCAAAAATTACTGATAAAAATGGGGTCTTGGTCAGATACAATTGACTTTGATGGCCCATGGAATTTCCCTATGTTGTCCACCTCAACCCCCGATCTAAGAGCATCTGAGAACATCTCCGGCATTGTCGAGGGAAACTCAGATTACCAGAATGATTGGCCTTCATGCCTATTCCCATCGATCAGAACTGGCAACAGATCTTTCAGCGGATGTAGCAGCAGATCAATATCAGCTGTGTTCAACTCCTGCTACTGGGTCAACTCCAAACCAACATTCGGCCTTAGGCGCAGAATACTTAGGTGGCAGAGCAACAAAATGAGCCCCATTTGTGAGTCGATCGACTACTACCATAATATCAGTAAACCCTCCAGAATTAGGCAAATGAGTAATAAAATCCATTGACAACTCTGACCAAATGGAATCCGGGATTGGAAGTGGTTGGAGTAAACCATATGGGTAGTGATTAGGTGCTTTAGTTTTCTGACAAACTTCACACTGGCGAATATATTGCTGGACATACCCTTTTATGCTCTGCCAGGTGAATTTGCTAGTTAGGCGAAGAGTACGTCGCACCCCTGCATGACCACCCACCTTGGAAGAATGAAACTCATGTAGAAGGATTGGGATCAGGACAGAACCTGTTGGAATAAACTAGTGGCGTTGATGAAATAATAGGCCATTTTGCTCCTGCCACTGAGGCCAATTTTAGCTGCATAGTGATCATGCTGTAATTCGGATCTTAATATTGAGCTGTAGTGAGACACAGGGCCACTAATGGTCATTAATTCCGGGGATGGAGAAACAGAACTCCCCTCGGTTACACGCGAAAGCGCGTCAACAGCCACATTGGATTTACCTGACCTGTATTGGATCACAAAATGGAACCCTAAAAATTTCCCAAGAAATTGTTGTTGGTCAGGAGTTTGGATCACTTGAGTCATCAAGTGATGCAAACTTTTATGGTCTGTCTTGATAATGAAAGTAGTTCCCAGGAGGCATTGCCTCCACTTCACTACAGCCGAAGTGATAGCATACATCTCACGTAGATATGTAGATTTAGCTTGCATTTGCTTGGACAACTTGTGGCTAAAAAAAGCGATAGGGTGGTCTAACTGAAGCAATACTGCGCCCACTCCCACACCAGACGCATCCGTTTCTAAGACAAAGGGAAGGTTGAAATTAGGTAGAGCCAATATGGGGGCAGTAGTCAGCAACTGCTTAAGGATGGAGAACGCGTGCTCAGCTGCTGGTTGCCATTCAAAAGCATCTTTAGACAATAAATCGGTGAGAGGTGCAGCCACTGTAGCATAACCTTTAATAAACCTGCGATAGTACCCCGATAAGCCTAAAAAGGCTCGTAGCTGAGTAACAGTATTAGGAGTGGCCATTTTTGCACGGCTTCCACCTTAGAGGGATCAGGTGAAACACCCGCAGCGGATAAAATGTGACCAAGGAACTGGATAGAGGATACAGCAAAAGAACACTTAGGTAATTTAACAAAGAACTGATGGTAGCGAAGAGTCTGTAACACCTGCTCCAAGTGGTCAGCATGTGCTTGAAGGGTTGGATTATAGACAGGGATATCGTCAAAGAAAATGACAACAAACTTCCGTAAAAATCAATTGAAAATATGATTCATAGTCACCTAGAAGGTCGCAGGTGCATTAGATAGACCAAACGGTAAGACCAGAAACTCAAAATGGCCACTGTGAGTGCAAAAGGCTGTTTTATGCACATCCCGAGGGTCCATCCTAATCTGGTGATAGCCTGAGCGCAAATCCAATTTAGAAAAGATTTGAGCTCCATGCAACTCATCTAGTAACTCATCAACCGTAGGAATTGGGAATTTATCCGGCACGATAATGGCGTTGAGGGCATGATAGTCAACGCAAAATCTCCACGTGCCATCTTTCTTGCGCACAAGTAAAACCGGAGAGCTGAAAGAGGATTGACTTGGTTGAATTAATCCAATAGCTAACATTTCACCCACCAAACGTTCAATTTCGGCTTTCTGGTAGTGAAGGTATTGGTAAGGGTGGACTTGTATTGGCTTGGAATTGGGAAGGAGGTGTATGTGGTGGTTAAAAGGTCTGTCTGGTGGTAGTGAAGAGGGAATACTCAAGATATCAGAGAATTGGGTTAAGATATGTTGAATTTGGGGCGGTGAAGTGGGTAAAGTAATATGGGTAGTGGTGCTGGATAGGCACATAAAGTAAGATGACACCGAATCTTGGGTTACTAACTTGTGTAGTTGGGCATGGGTAATTGGGGTGGGTAAACTGGAGTCATCATCGTGTAAATGAACAGTAGTACCATTATGACTAAAAGACATAGTCAAGTTGGCGTAATCCGTAACAATTGGGCCCAGTGTGGCCAACCACGGAATACCGAGGACCACGTCAGCTCCTTTAAGGTCTAGCACAAACAACTCAACCCCAAATAGGTGAGTCTGAAGCATCAATTGAACCTCAGGACAAGACGCAGAGCAAGGCAGAGCCTCCCCATTCCCAACCTGTTGAAAACGAGTGAGATCCTGTTGAAAACGGTTTTTAGATTCCTGTAATTGTTGCTGAGATTCAATAAGCTGGTTTTGGGAGTCCTGAAGACCCAAATGTTGTTGTTCTCGGACTAATTCCGCAGCATGAAACTGCTGCTCCAGATTCTCCAAACGTTGATGCATATCACGCATACTAGTATTTTCCACCATGAGAAAGCAGGTAGGAAGAGATCAAATGAAAGCACCAATGTAGGACCCTAGATCTGGAAGAAATAACAGAATGAAGGAGAAAAGAAAACGTGAGGGAGAGAGAGAACGTTAGAGAGATAAGAGAATAAGAATTTGTCCAATTTTTCCATGATTTCTATTTCCGCCCCTCATGGACTATATAACCGTATCTGTAACAATAATTCCCCCTTTCTAATTACTGCAAAATACTATTTGCATTATAACAGAAATTACCAAACTTTATCCATTCATTACTGAAAATAATCTTTTAGATACGCGGGCCTCTTAATGTCACGTTTGGGCTTATCCATGCCAAGCTCAGATAGTTGGGGTGCAACAGTAGTAATTATCTGTGCCTAATTATTGTGTAATTACCCAATTTGTAATTATTAAAATAATACTAAGAAATGGGTAAGGATCATCAGTTCCACAAAAGGAGTAGATTATCTTCATATTTGTTCTGTACGATGTTTAAATTTAATTTCATGTTTATGAAATCATGTAACAGGGAACTAAATGTAACAGAAACTTGTACCTCTGTCATTGACATTTTTTTATGAATTTAATTTAAATACACGAACACTATAATTAAAAGATTTTTATACACATCCAATCATATCTCGTTATGGCGATGAAAATCTGTACATTGATAGTGTATGAAAATTAAACCTGTTTTTTTATTTGTTTACTCACCCTGCTGGCTTTATTTGTTTAAGATTAGAGTTGTTGATGCGTTGGTTATTTGGGTTTGATTGTTTTAGGAAGCTTTCGGTCATGTTCTCTGCCTCTGCAATCGTCCTATAATGGTTTTTGCCAGAACATCAACGATCGGTTTTGTGGATTGTGATATTCCCTATTCTATTAATGAGTAAGACTTCGTGTACTTACACTAATAATGAAGCATTATGTTTCTTTAAAGAGTTTTCTAATTTCTGAATTGGTTGTTATTGTTGACACGTTGTGAAACACAATTTGCTTTGTTCACTTGCTTACATAAAAACAATTGATTATGCCCCTGGTGAGACTCTTATTGAGGGCTAGTTCTAAGTTTTTAGATGTAAAAAATGGTAGTGAGTAAAGGTTATTTTGAACACTATGATGAAGCTAATGCAATATTTATTTGGGACCGATACTTATAACAAATTAGAACACTGCACAACCCGTGCAATAAAAAGTCTAAAAAAGTCCCCCAAATAAATTGTCATTGGTTTTGCAGTAAAACTACAGCAATGTCATTTAATTTTTTGAACGGGAAAAAAGCTCCAATAATTTTTAGGGGTATTGCTATTTCGTGACTAGTTACGAGTGACTACTTGATAATTTATACGTGGAATTAACAAAGACAAAGGTTGAAGAGATTAAGAGAATCTCTACATGCTTCACTAACGGCTGACTTGTTTAATTGTGGTAGCATTGTTTTAGCCATGAAAGCAATACTCTGACATGGTTGAAATTCTGACTTGGCAGTATGTTATATGGAGACTCCTTTCATTATAGGAACTCTTGCAAGACTGAATTTTAACCGAGATGACAATGACAAAGTGGGTCAACATACCCTAATCGGTCTCGGTCTGTTACTATCCTGCTAAAAAGATTTGGATTCACTTTACCATATTTTTAACCGAGTTTAAAATATAAAATATTAATCCAACCTGTTTTAAGCTGGTTCGACAGGTTCACTTGAGAAAGAATTAAAACATATATGATTTAAAAAGACAAAAAAACATAATAAAATGTTTTTTATTTATAAAAAAAGTAATATATTACCTGAATAAATTATCAATCTAATTGATATTAAAATTTTAATTTGTTAATTAAATTTGGGCATGTAATGATTAAGAGATGAAGAAAGAAAATCTTGGCAAATTCTTAAAATTTTATTTATTAAACTTTTAAATCCAATCGGATCAAATAGGTTCCTTATAAAAATGATGAATAATTAGGATTTAAATGAAGTGTAAAAATGCCTATAAAAACGAAGTGTAAAAATGAACATGGGATAATATTTATCCATTAATTATTGCGTTGTGAGCGTGAAAGGTGTCTAAAAAAAGTTTTGGAAAGATATATACCAAAGTTATTGGGTGGGAATAATGGATATTCCTCTATTATAAGACTTTTATATGAAAAGAAAGAAAAATGACATGCCCCCTCCCCCTTTTTTGTTAAAAAGTTATTTAAAATCTGAATGCCAGCTACGATGCCTCGACCATAGCCAGTTAAATTGAAATCGTATCTATTCTTGGAACTCTAGACATGTTTTTTCTTATATCAAGTATCAATTTTGTTCCCACGAAACTTACCTGGTTTGGCGAAGAGAATAGCTTGGCAAATTAAATATATCCATAATATGCACTGCGGCATATTCTTGGCATTAAAGATAAACCCGTACTAATTCAAATGGTATTTAATATAATTTTTTTCTAAGAATAAATACAAGTGTTATATATAGGAAAATATTTGATGAAAATCCAAAATCTTATTCAACACCTAAACAGAAAAAAGAAATAAATAAGTTAGACAAGATTTATGATATAATAAAAGGATATAAATAAAGAAAAATAAAGTGTTAGTGGGATATTTAAAATAAATATTATAACTCTTATATATAAAATATGTGTCTGCGGCATATTCTTGACATTAAAAATAAATGCTTACTAAATTAAAGGTTTAATATAAGTAGTAGTATTATAGTATATAATATTTTCAGTACTTAATATGATTCTTTTTAAATATTTAAGATTTGTTATTCAAAATGATAACTAACAAAGAAGTGTAATTATTTTTTTCCTCAATTCATATTTAATTTAATTTAATTGGACAAAAAACAAGATATTTCTTTCTCCAAACTATTCGCTAACCTGTGGAAAGAAGCTGAAAAATATCAGCATCAGCACAGTCAAAAAATCTTTGTTGCCAAAAAGACACTTGTCACGATGAGATCCAATTTTATAATAGCTAAATTTTAATTTAGATTACGAAAAAGAAAAAAGATTAAAAAAATCATATAAGTGGCAGTGTCATAAGTTATAACATAGTGCTCCTACTTCTTCTACTTCTTATCGACATCAACAACGAGGACTATAGAGGATAAATTTTTTATTTCTTTTTATTACTAAAGCCCAAAATAGACAATGTTGGTGCATGAATGAGTCTGATAAAAACAAAGCATAGTTAGCAACGCCACGATAAGAATCTCATCTCCATTCATTTGACCCATCATCAACACCATAAAGCACTCGCAATTAAAATGAGATTTTCTTTTGCTACCAAATTAAAATGAGGTTTAGTTTTATTTATTCATGTGAATTGAAAACAATTTCACAGTATTTATAATAATTCATATATTATATTCAATTAAATAGGTTAGATTTTTTTTTGACAAAAATCAGGTTTAATTTAATTAAATTAAAATAAAAAAGTAATAAAAACACATTTTTTAGTACAGTAATTTATAAACATTCTTTTTAATTAATTAAAATTAACTGAAAATTACAAAATTAAAATAAAGAATTATTAAATATAATGTAAGATTTTTAAAGTAAAACCTATCAATTTTTTTTTCATTTTCAAATTTCAATCATTTGAACGAATGAAAGATAGTGTGTTTGAAGAAATGTGAGAGTATATTTGAATTATTTTTATTAAGATAATTAAGCAAATAATTAGGCAATTACAATAATAACATCAACTCGACTCGACTGCCACAAACCTGTCCTGTCCCCTCTCCTCATCGCATTCCTTTTCAACCACCTTCTCCGCTCTCTCTCTCTCTCTCTCCTTCCCAGCATTCTACGTCGTCGTTTCGATACAAAATGCTGGGTTCACGTTTCTGCGTCCGCACCGTATCCGGCGTGGGCTCCGCCGCAGCGGATCACACGAATGCCGCCACCACCGCCCGCTCCGTTCCGAGCTCCGTCGCCGTCGACTTCTTGCCGCTCCACCTCTCACCGCTCCGGTCCCGCCGCCGCTTCCGCTGCCGCAGATCCATCCTCATTTCCTGTAATTCCTCTCGCCGCAGATCCAGCTCCGACGACTCTCACGGCAACAACAACAAAAACGATTATCTCGAAGCTTCTCTCCTTCTACCAGGTTACTCACTCTCACGTCACGTGTTGATCACGTTTATACAAGATAAATACAATGCTTCTTCGTGTTTTTCCTTTTCCTCAAAAAAAAAAAAAAAGAAAGAAAAAGGAAAGTTAGTTATGACTTATGAGTTATAACAGATGAATTGTATTACAGTAGTAGTGTGTTGTTGTAACTCTGGTTGTTTTGATCGTTTAGGTCTATCCATGTGTATGATCCATGCCTGAAATTTTAATTACTTAAACTAGCGCAGAAACATTCTCTCACTATCATTTGTGGAAGCATAGATTTCAACCGGAGTTTCAATGGAAATCGTCTACACCATCAATTCCTTTGTCCAGAACGGAGAGTAGTTTATTGAGACATGGCTTCTTACAGCGTTTCAAGAATCCTACGATTTTTCTCAGGATTTCTTGCGATGGAGACTATATTCTGCCCATTGTTGTAGGTATGTGCCACTGTTATAATTTTTTCTTCTAGTTTTAATTTTTCGGAAAATCTATGTTTTATTAACTTTGTTTCTTTGTTGGAGCAGGGAATATTGCTATTGAGAAACTTATGGATGCGGAATCTGAACAAGAAAGTGAGGTAATTTTTCAACCTGTATCCGAATGGTGGTTCATTTTTTTTTTTTTTGGTTGTGGTCGATACTTAGAAAATGGTGATGTTGCAGGAATGTCCTGATCAGTACCAGTTAGTGGAAAACCTAGTTGGAAGACTAGACCATGAAGTATGAAGCTAAGCATTTCCTGCTTTATATTTGATGCCTGTGGATTTTCTTTCAATTGATGCTTCTTTTCTTTTAATTTTTGTTTATTCTGATGTTTGCATCATAGGTTTAGTGAGTAATATTACGCAAAAGGCAGATACAAATAGTATTTTACATCTCTAACCAAATTATAGAATGCTACAGAGGATATTCTGTGCCGGCTAATGGCCTTTCTTTTTAGTCTAATTGCATCTTTTATCCCTTACCACGGATTATTGGATTAGATCATATTGTCAATAGCTATAGCATTTCTGTGTCTTTGTTTGAGAATAATCATACTAAAAAACGAAAGAAGTAGTATTTGGATAAAGTTATTTGAGACCTCTTAAGAGCAAATTTTCAGTCAGCAATCTCTTTGATCAGTCTTTATATTCCTTGTGCAAAAGTTCTAAAACAATAGCAATGTAGCATTATCATTCTATCATGGTTGGTCTAATTCCTTCAAAAACAAATTGAATGTCATAAGTATTCCTTCATTTTACCCTTTCAGGTGATAATGGTGAGAATTACAGAGAGAGTAGTCAGCACTTACTTTGCCAGATTATACCTTAGCCAGGTTTTGAAAACTTTTCAATTCATAAATGATAAAAACACTTCTATCTTAAGCTCTTTCATTCATAAAAGTTCTCATAAAAGTTAATTATTCCTACAGCCAGGGAAAACTGATCTTATCAGTGTGGATGCACGTCCCTCAGATGCCATTAATGTTGCAAATAGATGCAAGGTATGAATGCTATGGTGACACTCCCAATATTTGCTATAAAAATTTATGTTTTGAACAAGAATCAACAAAAACTATAGCACATCTATTCTTATGAAAAACTCCTACTCTCCTAGTTAAATGCATTTTGTACAATGATATTAGACAAATCCACTTGTATGATTTTAAAGTTGATTTGTGCAGGCTCCAATATATGTAAGTAAAGAAATTGTTTTCACAGATGCTATCAGAATTGGTTATGGAATGGGTGGAGCGCGTAATAAAAAGACTATTTATGATGTATTGCTCGACAGGTATTGCATAGTTATTATGTAAAATGTGGCATCTTTGCCATCATAGATTCTGTGTACGAGTTACTGCAAGATCGAACCCCTTCCTTTACATTCTTATTTATCATCTGAGTCTAAACTTTATATGTTTTCTACAGTGCTATAGATGGTCCAGATTTGGTAGCTCAAGAACTAAGTATGATGCACAATATGCATACAGCTATCAAACAGGAAAGATTTAAAGATGCAGGTAAAATATCTTTTGATTGTATATATATATGTTGTTTGCGTTATTGAATGCCTAAAGCTGGGTAGTTTTGTGGAATCATCCAAGTTTGGTGGTTGCCTTTTGCAGCTATATGGCGAGACAAACTTGCAAATCTTCGTAAATCAGCCCATGAGCTCTAAATAGCTTGCTAGGTATATCCGACCATTTCAACATTTAGAATTTGATGGTTTTAAAAAAATAAAAAATCATGTCTCTATAGTAGTTTGACTGTCTAATTGTTGAAAATTTTCATGTGATGACAGGGTCAGTTCTGAAGAATATAGGGGTATTATGGGTATCTTATTCCTGATACTTTTTCATCAGGTATATATTGGGGTATAAGTTACAGAAATGAAGGAAACTAGCGAAGTGTTGTACAGCTGTGTATTATAGTCGTCGACCCCACTTTGTGTACACCAAATGTATTTGAATGCCCTAACCCTCGTAGAAGATTGTCGTGCTTCTGTCAATACTCAAACGACGACGATGATCTTGTATTGTATCATTGTATGCAATCCTGGAAATGATCATCAATGAGAATTAGCTCCTGTTTGTTTTAAAGTCACATAATATAAATACGTACATATTAATTTAATTATACGACTCAATTATATTTAACAGGTCAAAATCAATAGTCAATACTATCAACCTTTAAATCAAATGGATACTTAATATGACCTTGTCACTCTAATGGATGAATGTAACGTATTTTAAGCACTACGCGGACCGTGGAATGTGAATGAGCTGCCATGTAAATTCTAAAAATAGAATATGTTCACGCTCATATCCTAGCATCTCAAGTCAAAGGCTCTAAAGTCGTTAAAGAATATTAGAGTGTGTGAATCTAAGATAACAAGAGAGCATCACCTTTATTTATAAAATGTAACTAGGTAAAAAGTTTGAGACCTAATATTAGAATATATTTAGTTAGTGTTAGAGTTTAAATTAAGATTTTAGATTTTTTTTTTTGTACATCTCACAGTGATATGTAGGATTGAAGATCTCTTAAGTTCTCTTTCATTATTTTTTTTTAGTGATAGATCACATTTTTAGATTTTAGATAATTTTTAATAGATTTTACATGAATTTCACTTTTAAATATTTATTAAATTAAATATAATTAATTAGGTAATTAAACTTAATCAATAAAACATGGAAAGGAAAAAAATATATAAATATTAAGAAATGGAAAAATGAGCATAAATTTAAATTTTTATTTATAACTAAATGTTAAAAGAAATGAAAAATACATAAATTTGATAGTAAAGAAATGCAAGACATTATTAATTCTAAAGAAATAACATTTTATTATTATTGTGACATTAATCACAAATATGCTCCACCAAATATGTTTGAAGTTGTTGATGAATTCCTCTTATATGTATAACGTGTCTTGTTTGCAAGTATGTAGGGAAGTCGGGAGGAGCACCACGAGATACTTCAACATTTAAAATGTCATTATCTACATGATCATAATCAACATCAACATTATCACTAAATGTATCCCGTTCATCTTCGACAATCATGTTATACAATATAATTCATGTCAATATTATATCCTCTATTGTATCCATGTTTCAGGCACGCGATGGATCACATATAATTGCCAATCGAGATTTGAACAAACCAAATGCTCATTCCACATCCTTTCTTACTGTTTCTTGACATTTTGCAAATAATTTTCTTCTTGGACCTTGTGGCATTGGTATGGTCTTCACAGATGTGGTCCAATTAGGATAAATATCATCTGCAATATAGTACCCCATTTTATATGAAGTTTCATTAATTGTAAATTGTACTGGAGGAACTCGACCTTGCAAAACGTCATCAAACACAGGTGATTGATTTAACTCATTGATGTCATTGTTTGAACTCGCAACACCAAAATATGTATGTCAAATCCACAAGTCTTGTGAAGTAATTGCTTCAAGTATTATTGTGGGTTTGTGATGATCATCTCTACAAAATTGACCTTGCCATGCAACTGGACAATTTTTCACTCCCAATGCATGCAATCAATAGAACCTAACATACATGGAAACCTTCGTGCATCTCCAATTTGTAGTAGGCGGTTTATGTCACTGTTGTTGGGTCTTCTCAAGTATTATTGTCTACATATCTCCTTGACATCCCTTACAAATTTTTGTAAGTATTGAGTTGTAGTTCATTTGTCAATTCTAACGTACTCATCCACACAATCAGCAGGTGATTCGTATGCTAGTATACAAATAGCTGCAGTGCACTTTTGCAATGGCGAGAGACCCATTCTACCAACAACATCATGTCTCATTTGGAAATACTCATCGTGAATACTAAGAGCGTTGACAATTCGATTGGACAATTGTCGTTGCATTCGGAACCTATGTTGGAATTGAGTCTCTGTGTATACCAAATTTTCTGAGAAGTAGTCATTCATCAATCGTATATGTCCATCTTCACTATTGCGATTAATGACTCTTCTAGGCCTTTTGTGTTGACTGTTGTTGTCTCCTTATTGTTGCATTGCAAGTAAGTAGCTCATGATTTGTTTATTACCATCATCGTCAAGTATTTCATAGACAATTTGTTTCCAAACTGTGTCGAAGTCATTATTTCGATCCATTGTATGAATGATTGATTGCATAAATAAGTGAAAGAAAAATATTGTTTGATGGAAATATATAACAATGAATGAGAAATTGAACAATGAAATATGACGATTTTGTGAATTTTTGGTTGAAAGAGACATGTGGTAATTTTGAAAAAAATTATATAAGTTTGTCAATCAAATTGATTTAGATCTATTTCATACATATAAAAGTTAACTCACATTGAGACTGG
This sequence comes from Glycine latifolia, assembly GCA_013407115.1. Taxonomy (NCBI): domain Eukaryota; kingdom Viridiplantae; phylum Streptophyta; class Magnoliopsida; order Fabales; family Fabaceae; genus Glycine; species Glycine latifolia. The sequence continues at coordinate 6,913,019 of CM023951.1, forward strand.
AGAATAGAGATTGACAAATGAAGAATGAAAATGAAATTTATATATATTGAACCAATTTAACCATTTTTTTTACATTCTAGCACACATAAATAAAAATATTAAAATTTAATTTAATAATGCATTCTAGCACAACCATTTTTTTCATCCCTCTCAACATTAAAATACCATTATCCATTTCAAAAAGGTTAAATGGAGCCATAGATGTATATCACTCGAATTCCCCCTCTATCAGAAAAAAGATTCAAATCTTTTGTTCATTCTCTTCAAAGCTCTAATTCAATGCAGGTACTAAAATAGTGTTAGCTGATTTATAAGGGAAAGTGTTTTGTTGCCAGCAAATGTTGTTCCATTTGATTTTGTCATTTTGAGGCGTGTTTCTTAGACGCGTATGTAATAAAAAGATTAAAAAAAAAACTAGAAAGAAATAGAAATGATTATATAGATAATAAAAAGTAATCAAGAGACGGAAAACTCTTTTCTCAAACGTTTGACCCGGTTGATTATTAAAAAAATAAAACTATTTTATACTGATAGACTAAACATATGTTTTGTAACCAAAAAAAGACAAAACATATGTTTGGACACACGCCTGAAAGGTATAAAAAATCACATCTTATGTGTAAAAAGTTTGATAGTTTCTAGAAAGACGCATGTATTTTGTAACTAAACTTGGGAAGCTAGGAATAAACAAGTTTTTTTTTATGGAAAGGAATAAACACGCTGTAAATGGTGGACATCTGACAACTTTTTAGTTAAAAGTTATGTTTGATTTTTTTTTTCACAAATTACAACGTGTTAGTATATAAATCTTGTTAGTACGATATGGTCATACTTGACAAATTTCAACTTCCTGATTTTTTTGTCCCAGTTGTCAAAAAGGGGTTTTAGCAAAAAATGAAAACAGAAAACAGAAAAAAGGAAAGAGAAAAAAAACAGTTTGAAGGATGACGTACACAAACTGCATCGCATAATACCAGGTCCACTTCAATTTCTTTGATGACCTTAGTATTTGAAAGTAATTTTGAACTTTTTGATATTATTCTAATTCGAGTGAAATGGACTCATTTAAAAGAATAAAACTCTTTTAATATCTCAAATTCGTGATCTTCTTCCTTTTTTTTTGTAGTTAACCTTAGAAGAACAAAGCTAATTAATTGTCACCTCCTCTCTAATTACTCACTAATTTTGTATTTGTGCCAACAAATTAACATCAGTATACATCTTCTAACAATATACAATCTGGATTTGTGCTCCTTTACCATGGCAAAGTGCCCTTGCCTTTTTGAATGAACAGAGCTTCCACCACTGCTAAACTCTCCTCTATTATGTGTTCTACGTGATGCGCTTTGACCCATCAAACCTGTCCTTTCTTTCTTTTCTTTTTTTTTTCTCTTCCCAATCCTTCTCAGAGATAATCCTGTTTGAAACATGATCGAATGTTAAATGAGGATGCCTCTTCTGCCAAGACTCGAACCTTTGGACACTAAATGAAGCCTATGATGGTAACTCCTGTCGCTTTGATCTTGTTAGATTCTCTCTTTTTATGTATATAAAAATTGAGACTACGATGCTACTGTACATACTTTATCTTCAGCAGCCAACACTGGCAATAAGTTATTTATATGCGTGTGAATTGAAATTGCACTTACTAATTTTATCTTCATGATTAAGGGTTCTAACGTACGTATTAATGGATAAATAGACACGCTGTTGCACTCCGCGTCTTCTTGATCTATCATTTGGTTGGCATTGGAAGATTCTTTGACGTTACAATTTTCGAAAAGGTTGGGCTGGTACTTGGAACTTTGATGCTAATTAAAGCTGTATTCGTCGTGATCACGATAAAATTTTGAATACGCGTAGCATCTATTCTGTTATAATTAAGTAACATTCTAAATATGGTAACTTAATTTCTCTTATTAAACCTGTACTAGTAAAAAAAAAGCATAAGTATGCTATTTTGGGTCATTATGCTATCAGTGCAAAAAAAGCATACGAAGTCACATACTAATGATAATTGATTTACGCAAATGCATGTCTATTTTTCTTAACTAAAGTTATTTTGGGTCACTTATGAGTGTAAATATTTACTGAATTCAATTTTCTAGTAAGGCCTCTCCTCCTAACTGCTTATGTAATACACAAAAAAAATTTGTAGTTGTTTTTATTGTTTACTTTTTCAGTATTTATTTTCAGAGTGATGCGATTTTGTGATATCAAGATTTAGTCAGAGGGTTAATCACCTTTCATATTTGATATCACGATTTTATATCACTGTTATGGTTTTTGTTTTTTTTGAAGAAAAAGAATATTTGGTTTCATAGACAATTGTGTAAATGCACGTAGTTATTTACGTAGTATATAACCTTAAATTATTATAAAAAAATATTATTTGAGTATGGAAATTTCTTCTTTGTAATACTATGTGTATAGACTTCTGTTGTAATTAAAGGAAATATATGAGAATACTAATTTTGGAAGTTATTACTATTGTACATTTTTTCTTTCATATGTTTTCTCTTTATTTTATTTAGTATTTTTCTTCAAATTTCATCACATCAGTTATCATATTCATTACTTTATCTCTTTTTTCATTTTTCTTTTCTTTTAACTCATACATCTAAAAGATGATATATATATATATATATATATATATATATATATTATTTGTTTTGATGTACGATAATCATATTAAAGTTAGATTTTATGGTCTCATATATACTTTTCAAACATATCATTATTAGGCTAACCCTACTGGATTATGTACTATATGTTTATATTATCAATTATTTCAAAATTTTGAGCGCCACACATCTTATCAACATATTTACATTTTCCATAATATATTGACATTGTTTCACTATTATGAAAATATTTTCGATAAATATGATGGAGCTCATGTTGTAAAAAGACAGTTTATTTCATTCAAAATCTGTTGAGCTGATTTTCATAAATCTAAATATTGATATCAAAATGTTTTTATATTATAAAAATAAATAAATCTTTATATTAATTAACCTTAAAATAAAAAAAATATCTTATAATTCCTGATTCACATGTTTTGACAAAATTATAATTGGAATGAAATTCTCTCCTTTTGAAGTAGGGATATGGGGACATGATTTTTATTTTCTTAATGGTGGGGCAGCCATGAATCCATGATATTGAATAATTTATATTAATATTAATTAATGCGGCAATTAATTATAGTGTGAAATCTTCCCACAATTGTAATGGTGTGTCACGGCTTCTATCCGTCATATTTGGTAGTTTTAACTAATTAATCATCTTCACATACAAAAACTAATTAAGAATCCAAGTTGTTTAATTATTCTTCGAGCAGTGGTAAATGGTACGAGAGAACCTGTTACGAATAGGCACGAAATGCAAGCTCTTAAGTTTTATTGGTTAATAAATAAATTACAGATAAAAAGTGAGAAGTATTTGGCGGAAATCACGGTCAAACAAATGCTATAAGACACTTCGTGCAAATTCTTCTCGTACTAACGAGCATTTTTCTTATTATTCTCATAAATATTTGATCAGTGTACTTTATTTTAAACCTACATGATTACTCTTTAATGCGCATAAGAAAATTCTAGCAAGTTTCGGACGCTTGTACCTTGCTCTCGCTTATATTTTATTTTCATTTTTGTATTGTTATTATATAATCTGCTCTCCAATTAAAACATGGGTGATTCTATATATTGCATTATTGATGATGTCCTTGTCAAGATAATCCATCTTTATATTATATTTCAAGTTACATACTAACATTGCAAACATCGCGTGTTCTTTATACATGTGGTTTTTGTTTATTTTTTCTTGATGAATATATAAAACGTAGACATCCTAAAGTTCTTAATCTCTACTATTTCCATCTTTCGTTATAATTTTTCATTGTTACGTTCTTAAGTTGGTTGAATTTATTTTTTTCTTTTCGGGGAGAGTAAGAATCTATTCTTCCATGAAGAGCACTTGTATATATACGCTCACTATATATTGTTGAAAAAACTTGAAAGAACGACCTGTTTATTCCATAAGGACTTTGGTGTTGTTGAAAATATTTGTGGAATTTACCGAACAATTATACATAATTATAAGTTGAACTTTTGAGTATAATACCACACTCAATCTATCTATTAAAAGAATCTACTATCTACAAACCCATTTTCTTTTGTGTCTTTATATAGTTTATATTGTTAGTAGCGAGTGATCATAATGTTTTTTTTATGGCTTTTTTAGTTAAAAAGTTATACTATTTCAGTTTCTGATTGAAATGCTTTATGCATGTGCATTACTTTAATAATTTTTTCTTTTTTTGTATTTTCCTGGGTGTTATGGGAATGGCGACTGCGGTTGGAAGTAGTTAAAGAAGGGCGAAATTGCTGAATGATATCGAATTGGATATGGATAATGAAATATATTATTCATGCGTGTCTATTCCTTACAGTGTAATGAGTGTATATATATTTATTTCCAAATTGCATGTTTCTTGATGTGTTGCCTTTTATAGTTTTATTAATTATCTCTTATAATTTGAGCTAAGATTTAATTCACTTTATTTGGATGTTACCTGGATATATAAGTTGAATGCATCTTTGGCAATTGGTGACATTATTATTATTATTATTTATGTAGGTGGTAACGTGATTCAATTTGAAGAAAAACACAATCTATTTATTGTATTAAAAGTTGAAAATATTTACTATTTATTTTAAAAATTAAAAATATTAAGAGACATTTATTTTACGGACTAAAATATATTATTGGAAATATTATTAATGGAAATGTTATTTTCATCAACATATTTAATAACTACTTAGCATTTTCTGAAATATTTTAAATGTTATTTTAATTAAAAATAAAATATTAAAAAATAGAATAAAGTGAACTTGAGAAGTTATTTTAGAAATTTTCTATGATAATATTGGATTCTTACCTTTTTATATGGGAATTGATAGAGGAGAAATCAAGTGTAATATATATTTTTGAAATTAACATGATTGTAAAAGTGATAGTGACCCTCTATTTTTTAATTAAGTGATAAGGATTTGAATTTTGACTAATTCTTAGATATAAAATAAATCGTGTTGAGAGGAAAATATTTATCATGTTTACTTATAATTTTCAACTAATATTAATTATACTTTTTAATGAATATTATTTTCTGTCAATATTATAATCAACAAATATATATATATATATATATATATATATATATTCTTGAAAATAAATTATGTCAGACAATAATTTTTATAACTTGTAACATACATGAAAATGATATATTCCCAACTCTTTTTTTGGAATAAATTTGTCTGACTTTAAAGAAACATCTCCTTAGTATGGTTTGTATTAAATAGTCACTATAGTAGTATATATACTCAAAAGTGGAGTATAATGAAATGCATAAATAAAAAATTTAGAGATATAAAATTGATTTTGTGGTTAAGAAGGAATGAAGAGGTAAATGTCATAATTTTAATATATCGTGTTAACAAAATTTAATAATCTAATAATTACATTTGTTGATAAAAAAAATTAATAACAATTCTAATTTAATTATTGAGGTTAAATTATCATTTGCCTGAAAAATATATTTTCTTTTTAGTTTTGTGAAATTGTGGACAGAAGATACTACCATAAACAGACATGCACTAATGTGATAGCGTGGTGGTCTCATAAATTTCGCAGCAAATTGAGACGTTGAGTGTCTGCAGCGAGATTCCATCTGAGAAATTAAAAGGTCGTGGATATTATGAGTATTAATTGTTGTCATAAATACATAATGAACCTACCCAGAAACACTGTAGAAAATGGCCTACATAAAACAAGATTCCCAGTTGTAACAGAGGCACTGTTTTGCCATATCGAGCAAACATCAAAAGGGTTTCACAAATAGGCCGCGAAATTGATTTTCCTCCACTGCAAGTCAACCCCCTCCCTAGGATACTCTACTCTTCACTTTAATTTAATCCAATGATATTCGTACTATTATTTTAAGACGAATGCTAATCCACTGAATTGATTAAGAAATTAAAAGATTTTTTTATTAAAATATGTAAAATTATGTTATTTATAACTTATTTTTATATTTTAAATTATTTTCATAATAAATTATTTTTATAATAAATATTTTCTTAAAAAAATTAACCAATGTGATAAGGCCTTTAATTATTCTTAATTTAAAGGACTTATTTAAAGTCTTGGGGGAATTAAGGGTACAAAGAGAAAGAGGATCCTTATCCTCAAAAGAAAAAGAAACTGGAGGGAGCCAAATGGTTGTAACAGTTTTGAGGCAGTCTCATGAGTACTACCTTGCCTATTAATGTTGCGGCCTGTCCATTAACCAGATGGAGATTCCCTCATTTAATGTTTCTGGTTTCTGCAACACACCCACCCAGTATCACGATCATGCTCAACCCCCATTCCTTTCCTTTCTCCTCTCCCTGTGCTTATTACACCACAAGTAAAAACAAATAAAAAATTGAACACACATTCCATTTTTTTAATAAAAAAAGATAAAAGAAATACTCCCTCCCTTTCAAAATAAATATTCTTTAACTTTTTACACATATTAAAAAAACTAATAAATAGATTAAAAAAGTAATATTTTACAAAACTAAGCTTAATATTAATATTATATTAAAAAATTTAAGTAACACTTATTAGAGAAATTAGTATAAAAAAATTATTTAAATTAATAACATAATAATTGACATGCCTCATGAATATAAAATATATACTTAAATATATTTTTTGTCATTGCAAAAAAAATCATTTTAATTCTTACAAATTTTGATTGTTTTATTTTTCGTTGTTAAAGTGTTTTATATATCACTTTTCTCCTGATCAAAGTGTTATCAAAAGAACTTAAGGACTTGAAGCAAAACATACATATTTTACAATAACTAACATAACAAAATTTACAAGAACAAAAATGAATAAAAAATGATAAATTACAAGAACAAAAATATATTTAAGCCCAAAATATAAAATCCAAAGCCATTATACAAATATACTCAGAAATGGATTGACAGTTAGGACCAACTCCAACAATCTCTCAGTAACACCAGTGCCAATCATTTATAAACCAAATATCCATTGATCTAGGCTAAAGTTATATTGGACAAAATATTTCAGTTAGTTTTTCATTTTTTTCACTAATTAAAAAACTCATTTGACTATTTGAAAAATATTTTTTTTTAGTAATTTCTAAGTAACTTCTAGCATCTTTTGAAATATTACTTGGAGCAATGTTTTTTAAAAAACTACCTTCTAATTTTTAGCTTTTTATATTTTTTTTATCTTTAATGTATTTATCAATTTTTCTTCTTATCCTTTTTAAATAAATCAAGATTTTATTGTTATTCAATATAGAGTAATAGGTCATAGGTTTATTATAGTTTATTTTATTTTTATATTATATTTTGATATTTTGATATTACATTTTAATTTAATGATAATACTATTTATTTTATTAATTTAGAATTATAAATCAAGACATTGTATGAAATAATTATAATTAATGATAAATGATAGGTTTTTTATAAATATATTTATGTTATTATATTTTTATGTTCTACTATTTTACACATAAATGATAGGTTAAATACTCCCTCCCTTTCAAATATAATATAAAATAGTAGAATATAATAACATTATAAGTGATATTCTTTAACTTTTTACACATAAATGATAGGTTAAATACTCCCTCCCTTTCAAATATAATATAAAATAGTAGAATATAAATATATTTATTTTTATCATCTTACTTTTTTTAAGTACTTTAACAACTAATTTTATGAAATAATTATAATTTAAAAATTACCTTTTTAATTAATTTTGTTGAACATAACGCCGGTGTGAACATTTTGTTTCTACCAAGCAAGGAGCTCCATAATTGGGTCAACAACATTCTCCGGGGCAAAACACAAATCTTGACTGCAGTTGGGAATCATCCCTATTGTTTGGAAGATAGGGTTAGTATAACTCTTTACAACAAGCTCTTCCTCACCTCCACATGTTCAGAATGAATCCCTAGTTCTTTGCAAGTATTTTAGAAAAATAATAATTAATATTACATTAAAAAAAATTAAATGAGACATTTATTTAAAACATTTTTTTTTGTCAAATCAGATAATTATTTTGGGACGAAATGAGAGAATAATAATTACTTCATCCATTTCAGACTATATGACATTTAAAATGTTAATACATGTATTAAGAACATCTTTAACGTTTGTTACTTCACAAATTGTTTACTTTTATACATGGTTACTTAATTTTTTATACCATTGGAGGTGATAGTTATGATTGCTTAAACAACAAGTGCTTATGAGTAAAAACACATTAGGTAACACAATTAATGTGTTGAATTTTATGAAAATATCATATAACTTCCTAATAAATAAATATATATATATATATATATATCATTTATTTCTTTAATTAATGATGCATTTACTCTCCTTATATATTACTTTCAGTAGGTATTAATTAAGGATAATTTTAAATATATATATTTAATGCAACATTAATTTTATAAATGACATGTATTTTGAAATAATTATTTTTCTGAAGGTCATATAATCCAGAAGAATGAAGAAATAAAAAAGAAATTGGATGTAAAAATATAGTAGTAAGTCGAACGAAAATGCGTGGTGAATTCTGACGAGATAGTTGTGTTGTACCCGCACACAATACATGCAGGAAGGAAGGGTTAAATTTGACTTTTGAAGGGAGCGGTTTCTGAAATAGACGCAACATTAAAAGCGGGGAAGTAAAGCGGTGGCGTTAGGGGTGAAGAAGGGAAAACGGAAACAGAAAATGGGCATGGAGCGACTTAAATGCTCTGTCCCTGCTTTATGCTTTGGTAGTCGGGGCTTTTAAATGCCATTTTCAGACCACACCCTCTTCAAACACATTCTCTCTCTCACACCTTCATTTCAAACCTTTTCTCTTCTTTTTTTCCACCTCAACTTCTGCGTCCTTCCTTGCCTTCCTGTATTACTGTATATAAACCCTCCTTCAAGCTTCTTAATCTTTCAAACACATGTTCACGTTCTTTAATATGAAATACCCATTGTGCTATTGGCTCGGTTCATTCAGACATAACAACAACGATATCACAATGTTTTGAATCTTTGATTGAGCCGTGCCAATATCTCACTGCTATTTCATCTTTTCTTAGGTTACGCTCACGCCTGGAATAATATTCATGATGACCTCCCCAATCGCAAAGGTAAGCTTGTATACTTAGTTTCAATTATTTTTCACTTATAAGTCACCTTTCGATTTCTATGGATGCTTATTAACCAAAGAAAAATGTTTTTTTGTTGTAGAAAGCTTAATATTTCGAGTTCCTGTATTTTTTGTTGCTGCACATGACGTATGAAAGCATGAATGTAGGATGTAACGTGTTTATCATTTGTCTTTTTTTGGTTCTTTAATTTCTGTGTTTAGTAGTGTGGAGTTTTTATCACTTACTTCACTTTTTTTTCTTTCAAAATTTATACGATACGAGAGGAGAAGAGAGAAAAGTAAGGATAAAATCACTGATTTGATACATAAAACTTTCAATTTTTTAAATGCTTAACGGTGACCGGAGGACCTGCCACTTGCTTTCTGGGTTCGAAACTTACCCCTTTTACGCCCATTTATTAGCAAGACTCTTGATTATTTAATGATTTTTTTGGATAAAATAAATGTTAACGTACGGCTGTGTTTTACTCATTAATATACTAGTTACTCATCCCTCCATTTCAATTTATAAGATATAATAATAAATTTATCTTAAATTTATAAATATTTTTAAAATTATCCTTATCAAGAATACTATTTCACACTAGTTGGCAAAATTATTTGATGAATTTTTTTGAATAAAATAAATGCTGACTACATTATTAATATACTAGTTACTTCTCATTTCGTTTAAATTTATAAGATTCAATTATGCAATTTATCAATATTAAGTTAATTGATAACAATATTTTATCTTAAATTTATAATTATTTTTCTCTTTAATATATTTTCTATTGAGATTTAAAGAGAACCTTTTTTATTACAACATTGAATGCTAGTATACTACTCTACTACTTTCTTTGATAAGTAGCCTTTCATAAGTGCTCTAACGTTTTATCTTTCTAAAACATTGAATGCTTATTTTTTTTTCTTCATTTAATATTACGCTCCTAAAACATTGATTATTTTATTTAATATTTTCTTTATTTTTGAAAGAGAAATTTAATACTCTCTTCTTCTATTTTTATTTATAAGACTCAAATTTAAAATAATATTTGTTCATTTTTATTATAAAACTCAATATATAATAGTTTTACATTAATTATTTTTAGATTAAAAATATCCTTCGAGAAAGAGAATGTACTAACCATTAGAAAAAATATAAATATTAATGACAATTATAATAAAAAAAATTAAAAATTAAAGATGAATTTATTGTTATCAATCACTTCCCTCCATTTCTTTTGTATCTTTTAATGTTATTATGTAGAAAATAAGGAATATAATAAATTTTCTTGAATTTAATAAAATAATTGTTAAATTTCCTATTTTTATTCTCTTTCTCCTTTCACTTCACAAGAAATGCATGAATAAATTATTTAAATATTATGAGACAAGTGAGGATATAATTGATAAAATAATAATTCATAAAAAGGAGTAGAGGTAGTAACAATTTTTTTTAATCTTGATGAATTAGATAATTGAGTCTTATATTCCCTTCAACCCTAATTATAAGTCAATTTCAATTAATTCATGTCCCTTACGAAAAATAGTTGATTTAGTCAATCACATTAAATATGTCAATTATTTATATTATTATTTTAAAATTATTCTTTTTTATCTCTCTATCTACTTAATTTTTTTCATTAATATTTAAAAATAAAATAATTAAATAAAGATATATAATATATTTAATAATTATAAAAAGAATCTTATAAAATGGAAAAAGGGAATACACTACTTTTCTTTATGAAGTACTACTCCATGGGAAGATACGTAAAATAATTAATAAGTAACTCTACATCTATATATATAAATAAAAAATAATATTTTTATTTTAATTATAAGAAATATAATATTATTTTATTGTTATCTTTTTTACTCATAATTAAAAAAAGGTACATTGATATTTCATCTAATTAAAATATGAAAGCATTTCTGTACTAATGAAACCAAGTTTAATAAAATGACTCACCCTTTTTTTATAAAATAGTGTCATTTTATGTCTGGAATGAAAACTTTAGATTCCGTTCTGAAATGAAAAGGAAGGGGGTGGTGTTGGGTGATTCTTTTTTGGAACGCTGGAAGCCAGGAAGTATGGATCATCAATAAAGTAATAGGAGGTGCAGGTAATAATTTTCGGAATGTAGGAAGTAGAGGCCTGCTTCCAGGGTAATTTTTGAGCCCAATGGGCAATGAGAATTAGATTTTTATCTGTTAGTGTTAAACCGGGAAGGCTAAAATTTTGGGCCTGGCCTATAAAATATAGTAGTAGTGTAGTTTGTGCCATTCATAACTAGAGGTGTGGGCCAAATTGTAAGCAAACAAAAAATTTGTGCTTATTCCATATTATATACAAACCCTCCCTCCAAAATATATATATAAAATACGAATGAGCCAATTGATCATTTCTTTATCTAGTTATCTTCAAAGGTTTTGATGTTATGACAAAAAAATTTATTGTGTCGCGTGATAGTACCTTGCCGGACAGTAGGGGATCTTGACCAAATATTTTGAAGCGATTAAAGTGTAGTTAGGTAAATATGCTTAAAATTATTAGATAAATAATCGTTTTTGTTTTTGAATGTGTAAAGTGTTAACAAATTTATTCTCGAAAGATAAAAATTCAATTTTTTGTTCCTGATAGTTAAAAAATTACGACAAATTCATTTATCCATTAACTTTTGTCTGTTATTGTTAATAAAAGAGTTTATTTGACACATTCAATGACAAATTTATCAACAATTTATCCAAAATATAACTTAATCCTCATGTTCTCCCTTTTTTTAATTGTTGCTAGTATAACATTACAATAAACACTTAAAAAAATAGAAAAACAAATATAAGTAGAATAAACATAATAATAAGCATAATTTGTCTATATTGCTCTTAAATTTTTATTATGACAACATTAAGTAGTGACAAAATCAAGTTGAGTCTTATTTTTTTGTAAATATTAACTTAAAGATTAAGTATTTTAATTTGTTTAAGTCTCATATTTTTTGTAAGGTACTATCTCATATTTTTGCTTTAAAATTTCTAATGTGATTGTACTTTATCTAAAATATGATACTCAGACAAAAATACACAAATTAATTCTTACAAAAAAATGAAGTTCAACTTGATTTTACTTTTATCTAATGTTGTTACAATATAAATTTTAGTGTAATAGGTAAATTAGGCTTATTAATCAATATTATACTTATTATTATGTTTGTTATTCTAATTTTAGTGTTCATTGTAATTTTATTTTTGTAATGATTAAAAAATGAGAGAAAATAAAGATTAAATTATATTTAAAGGACGAAATTTAATAGATAGATGAATTTGTTACACTGTTTTATTTTTAGAGGTTAAAATTTGAATTTTTATTTTTCAAGAACGGATTTGTCAATATCTTACATATTTAGAAATAAAAATAATTATTTATCTAAATTATTAACAGAATCATAAATAAAAAATACGTATATTTTTTTATAAAAAAAATGAGGGAACCATGGCTCTCCTCGTTCCTATTAAGCTCCGATACTGTTCCCCAAAGTGGGCATAACTTTCAGGGTATTTGCTCGAATTCATAACGTAAGCTTGTTGGTGCTGAAATTGTTGGTCGGTGACACTAGGACCCATATGGCCATCACATGATGCACGCCTTCCATTTTTTTAATTAAAGTTGCCACTCCATTATTTAAATTATGGATATTGGTTATGGACCTTTCAGATAAGATCACAATCACGTTAATCATAGATGAAAATAAAAGATACTATAATCATATTGTTTTTTGCTTTTAAACTCGTATCAAAATTGCCTATAAAAAATTGTATAAATTTGCGTCAACACCCTCAAATAGCTCATTGTACTGGTTAATACCTTGAACCGGATTTTACAAGAAAACACCTACAATCGGATAAGTATAGTTTTAGTCAACCAAGCCTCTTCCCTCAAAAAACAAAAGTCAACCAAGCCTCGATAGGTATAATAATATAATCAACAACTAAGTACACATTCTTGAATGTTTGTTGGGGTGGACTGTGGTCTGTGGAGTTAAATATAATGGGGTCAAATGAAAAAGAAACAAACATCTTGATTCGGTATAAACACTTTAAATAGATATAAACCACGTTTTTCTTTTCTTTTTCGTTTTTATCAAAGACATCTTTAAAGATTTTTTTTTAAATCACATTTGGGGACCATGCCCCTCATGCACCTGAATGTCTAAGTTAAATGCTTACACATCATCCGTCATGTGCAATATTGTTATAGATTGAATATATAAAAAAAATCTCTAGTTTTTATTTAAACTTATTTTATTTGTTAGTATTTTTTCCCCTTTCGTATCATCCCAAACCTTTCACTCAAGATATGGTTGGACGATGGAATATTATTATAGTATCGATTGAAATTGAGTCTAGCTATAAAGATTAGTCTGTTAACATGTACGGTGAACTAAAATTTGAATTTTTATTAAGTGAAGGATCTATTTAGTATTTGATATTGTTACAAATAGAAATGTCCTTGTATGATAATATTTGTTAAAACAATAATTAGATTTAGATTTATAGTTTATAATTTTGATTCAATTCAATTCTGATAAAGTTTAAACAGGTTCAGAATTACAGATTTTATATTTGGAAATATTCAATAAATCAGATGTGAAATGGATTTCAAAATCACGTTCCAATTCTTGTGTAGATATTAATAATTGCGATAGTGTACTAAGTTTAGAAATAATATGACAGTAAACAAACGAATTCATTAAGAATTAAAATTGAGTTTAATGTACTCATATTATAAAATAATTATATACCGTTATTCAATTACAAATCATCATTTAAATTATTATGAAATAATTATTTATAAAGTCAAAAAATTAACAAACTTATCATAATGATAATAGTAAATTATAATAAGATGAATGTGTAAATTTTTTACATGATCCGTATTTAATATTTTTCTCATTAAACTTTATAGCGTTATAAGTTATAACTTTATTTCATATATTTTATAGATTTTATATTTGGAAATATTCAATAAATCAGACGTGAAATGGATTTCAAAATCACGTTTTAATTCTTGTGTAGATATTAATGATTGCGATAGTGTACTAAGTTTGGAAATAATATGACAGTAAACAAATGGATTCATTAAGAATTAAAATTGAGTTTAATACACTAATATTATAAAATAGTTATACACTATTATTCAATTATAAATCATCATTTTATTATGAAATAATTATTTATAAAGTCAAAAAATCAACAAACTTATCATAATGATAGTAATAAATTATAATAAGATGAATAATAAATTATAATAAGATGAATGTGTAAATTTTTTACATAATCCGTATATAATATTTTTCTCATTAAACTTTACAGCGTTATAAGTTATAACTCTGTTTGATATATTTTATTTGATTCAATACGGTGTTGTAAAGAAAATAGTATTAAGAACCTAATCTGAAGATATTTATAAATATATAAATTATGACATTAAAAATGATTAAAAACTATATTTATATTTATAGTTTTTGAATTTGTCCTATCTCGATCACATTTCACAAACTGCGTTACAACTGTGTAGTCAAACATCCTTACAAAAAAAACTACGTAGTCAAATATCCTTAAAAAAAATTAGTAAATTACGCTTATGTGTTTTACTCAAATTTCATTTGATCTTTTTTTTTACATATTATTTTTTACCCCTATTTATTAACGTAATTAACTAACGTCAATTGAAATATGTGAGCAGACAAAGTTGCTTTTATATTTTAATAGTAAAATCCAAATTATCCCCTTCCAATTAATTTCAGAATTTAGGATTCAATTTTATTAATCTTCACCATTCGGGAGTGCTGTTCATCTTCCTTTTGTTGGCGAGTTTTTCTTCCGCATTCAGGGGGTGCAAATTCATCTTTTTCTCACGACGTTCACGTCTCATTCCTCTTCACCGTTCTTGTTCCAGTTCGCAAAATTCTCCATTGTTCTTCTTCCCGTTCGAGAGTTCTCCACTGTTCCTCTTCTAGTTCGCGACGTTTATGAACGTCTCCATTTGTCTTTCTCTTCGTGTTCACGAGTGTTCTGTTTTTCTTCCTATTCCATGATTTCTGTTCACACTATGATTATACTTGTAAGTGACCACTAGACCTTGTATATCAGTTACTTTTTAAGATTATTTATTTAATTTTGATTGTTTATTGTTACCTATTTCTGAATGAGGTTTCAATGAAAAATCAGTTTGAGACCACTTATGTTTTTTGAAATCATTTGTTTATTATTGCTGATTAAAATAGCGTTGATGTTTGAGACAACAAGAAACACAATGGATAAACTGGAAATCATTTGTTTACTATTGTTGATTAAAATAATGTTGATGTTTGAGACAACAAGAAACACAATGGATGAATTGGAAATAATTTGTTTATTAGTATTAATTAAAATAGTGTTGATGTTTAGGACCACAAGAACACAATTGATGAATTGAAAAGCATGAAATACATGACCGTGTGAACAACATTGCTAATGATTTAGACTTGTCACCATGTCACCCTTTTATTTTGTGGTTTTGTTCCGCTACTAGTGATAAAATTCTTCCCCGTAAAGACTGATCATGATGTGCTGAAAATGTTTGTTGATAATCAAAATTTAGTCATATGTATGTTAGTAGAACAAAGAATAAGAGGAAGAGTGTTAACACTAAGTACCAACAAAGTGAGTTCACGTAGAACCAAAAAGTTGACTTTATATCCAATTACAGAAAAAATAAAAAAGAAATAAGAGTCTTAAAAATATTTTCAGGTTGAGAGGAAAAAGATGATGATATTTTAGATATAAATTTTCATTAAAAGTCATGTGACTAATATGTGCCTAATTTTTGTTAGATTATTAAACGATGTCTAGGAAGGAGGGAGTCTAGGTGTAATGTGAGCTAAAAAATTAAAGGATTTTTTGTAGGGTGTAAAAAAGAAGGAGTATTAGATGAAATTTAAACAAAACATAGGAGATATGAGTATAATTTACTCTAAAAAAATTATGTAGCCAAATACCCTTAAAAAAAACCTATGTAGCCAAACATGATTCAAACTTTTCTCCCTCTTTTATAGCTTCATATAGTTGAGCAGTAAATGACTATCCTAGCCAACCATTTAACTTGATCAGCATGCATGCAGAGCTGACTTTTTTTTTTTAAGTTAATATTCGTGATTTGGCTTCTGGCATGTATGTAGAGTCATTTTTGGCCATTTCAAATCTATATGCGTCTCTAAATGTTGCAGAGCTTTGATGTTGTGACTTGTGAGCAAGAAAAAAGGCTCCATGTTATACATATTCGTTGAATATTCTTTTATTCGACTAAACAATAAACATGCTGCATGCATAGTAATTTGTAGAGTTAGATTTGAATCAAGGTGATTTTATAAAAATGATTCTAAGTAGAAGTACGTACTTTTTTGTTTGGATAATATTAGACAATTGTAGCACAGTCC
>CM023951.1:6930142-6963337 GCA_013407115.1 Glycine latifolia
TTTGTGGATACAATTATAAAAAAATTGAGTCTAACTAAAGGTATATTCGTATATATGGAATAAATATCTTGACTAAGGATATACATGAAATGAAACAAATAATCTTACTCAAAGTTTCTTTAATGTCAGCAAAAACTACTTCTACTAACTTCAGTAAGACTTTTGTCGAAACATTATGGTCAATGGAAAAAAATTTATATTAGACTTATTCTAAACTCAAGTTGAGAAATGTTAAACATGAATCTAAACATACCCTTAATAGTAATGGTTATAATTATTTTTTCCCATCATATATATTACTCATGTGTGTTTTTGACACAAGCGAGTGTTGTAATTTGTAAATCACATCGATTGAATAAAATATTATAACAACAGTAAACAGAGAAGGTTGATGATTAGTAAGGATGAAAATTTATGAATATATATACGAAATTTTATTAAAAAGTAATTTTTTTAATTATAATGACTAAAAAAATCTTAAAAGTAGATATTTCTTTCTAGAAGAAGCATGATAATAAAATATGTATGATATTCTAAAGTATGATTCTAATTAAGAAATTATTTTAAAGTGTGTTTATTTCAAGCTTCGAAAAGTTTTTCTTTTCTTTTTTCCAGAAAAGTTTTTCAAGGTTCGAAAAGTTTTTTTAAGAATTTGAATTAAGTTATTTAACATTTTAATGTTGGTTTTAAATTTTAGAAACTTATTTCTAGTTATTTTTTATTATCCAAAAAGTATGTTTTTTTTATTATCATGTTTTATTTTTGTTATTTTCATGGTCAAGGTTACTACCTTAATTTATCGTGAAAATACTTAAAATTGTAATATAATTCAACCAATAACTTTCATTTATATTCTTACAATTTAGTCCAATCATTTAAACTTTTCATAAATACTAAACTCTAACTAAACATGTTTATTAATTTATCTGCAAAAAACAACACTTTAAATTGTAGCATTTTCAAAACTATTCTTTTAAGAATGTAGTTACATTTCTTCAAATAAAATTTGTCTAATTAGTAAATATTTATTTTACATGATACTCATATATTTGGTTTTTTTTAAACAAAATATAATATTTAAGCTTGTTTAAGCCCCAAAAGTAGGGTCTCCCAATCTAAAATTTTGGAAGTTTGAGTTCATACTAGTCTCTTTGGTGGGTCGAGGTAAGCACTTGCTTAGTCGAGAGACTTTTCTGGTTTGGACTGGGACACAAAAAATACTAAGCTTTTAAAAATAATAATCTAGATAAAAAAATACTTATGCTCCTTTTGGATGGCAATTTTTTTTGTTGAGAAAAACGAAAATGGAAAGGAAGCAGGGGAGAATGAGTAGAAAATAGATAGATTTTTAATTTATATGTATTGAGAGAAGTAAAAATAAATAAATTTATTATAAATATATACTTGTCCCTAATAATATTTTAATATAAAAAAACACAAAAGGATAAATATATGATTTTAATATTTTATGTGTCCCACCATTTTTTTTACTTCTACTCAAATCTGTTTATTCTGGGAAATATTTATTTTCATTTTAGGTGTCACCAAACATTTATCTCTTTCCCATTTCTCTCCATTTTCATTTTTCAAACAACAAAAAAATTATTTCCCTCTCACTTTTTCCTCACCTCGTTTTTTCTCCCAGAATCAACCCCAAATAAACAATGCATTAAAAGTAAATGAAAAACCCTGATGGGAAGGTACATCTGATTCTCGTGCCTATTTCTTTACTATTTAATTTTCATTGTTTTTTATTCTACTCATTACAGATCGTGGTGCTCTCAAACAAGAACGACCCCTAGGCATAGCAGTAGTGCGATAAAAAACGAAGCTTCTATGGTTTGGTAGGCCCACCATTTTTTATCCGAGAGGATAAGGATTACAAAAAAAAAAAAGCCCATATTTCCGAATAAACCTTAGACAGAGTCCCCGTGGGCCCTAATACTGTTTATTTTTGCATTTACTTCATTTTCTCCCCATTTTCGATTTTTTCATATATTATGTTTTCTGCACAATAAGAAAAGCATCTTGATTTATTCGGAGGCCAGATATGGAAAAGAAAGTATTAAGTTATCCAATAAAGAATCCAAAGGTCAGTTGTAAGGTGCAACTACACTCATGTGAGAAAGATATTTATTTAGCGACCATACTTTACATTTAATTCTTATCGTCTATACTTTTTTTATTATCAATTAGTCTTTAATATAATGAATTCAGTCAAAAACACATATGATTTCTAGACATGACAATAAAACTGAATCTATAGATATATGTTTGTCCCCATTTTAATTTTGATAGAAAAAACTCATTTTGATTAAAATTAGAATTGGATTTTTCTCGATTTAGAAAAGTTCACCTCCGCTATATATATTTTATAATTATTAATAATATAGTTATATATTTATATAATTCTATTATTATATATAATTTTTAATTATATAATTATGTAATTATTTTTATATTTTAATAATAATAATAATAAAATATAGAATAATTATTTTAATAATTAAATAAGTAATATTATAATTATATTATTAATTATAACAAAACTAAAAATTATACATTTATTTAAAAATAATATTTAATTCTTAAATATGTTTATGCTATTTATTTTTTATTAAATTATATTAATGATTTATTTAAAGTATATGAATAAATAATTTAAAAAAAATATGAAATGAATTTTTTGTGAATTTCCCCAAATTGGATGGGGTTGGATTTGGATTTCATTTTTCGACCCTTTCTTTTATAAACCCAAATCTGAATAGACTCCGCCTTTTGTAGGAACAAAATTAAAATAGACAAGCCTATCCTAACCCATTACCATCCCAAGTAATTTCTGACCGAAGAAAAAAATAAATAAATTATCCAATAAAGAAAGTTTCAATTTGCTGTGTGTGCCCACTTTGGGCGGAATGCGGGCCCCGCTCTGACGTGGATAGCTGGGAACAAACACTCAGCGCCGAAGCAAAAACACTCGTTAGTACCTGAAAAGAGAGCCCAACCAAACAAGCAAAAAGATTAAACACAAAAAAAAAGACTCAAAAAAGAGTTCTCCGTCAACTGAATCTCCATCTTTTTTCCCCTTTCGCTTCTTCGTGTTTTTTCTTCTCTCTCACTCTTGCTTCTTCTTCTTCTTCTTCTTCTTCTTCTTCTTCTTCTTCTTCTTCTTCTTCTTCATTTCTTCACGATCCACTCTCTCTGTTTCGTTGTGGTGGTGCTGATCGCCTGCGTTCATGGTGATCGAGCATGACATTGAGAGCTGCGGGAGCAGAGCGGTGCAATCTTCGCACGCGCACCACCCTCGGCACCACCGGCAGAAGCTGGAGGTGTACAATGAGGTCCTTCGACGAATTCAGGAATCGGATTGCGAGGAGGCGCACGTTCCAGGCTTCGACGATCAGCTTTGGCTCCACTTCAATCGCCTTCCGGCTAGGTCTTTCACGATACTTCCGAATTAATTAACTAATTAATTAATTAACCTCGCTTGTTACGTTTTCCTCTGACTAGATTTAGATTCTTACTTTTTTTAAAAGTGGTTAAAATGATTGGTAAGGGAATTTGTGACTAGTGTTTTTGTATATTCCTGATTGTCTGTGTTATTTTTTTTAATTGATTTATGAATTTATGAAATTAGAGTGTTTTTCGTGTTGTTTTTTAAGTTTGTGATGAGAATTGAGAAGAAATTGAAGAAGGAAGAAAATAGCTGAGTGGTTTTTTTTTGCCTTTTTTTTTTTTTTTTACTTTACCTTTGTAAGTGGATTTGCCAGAGTGGTTTTTGTACGAGTCTCGTGGTTGGTCACTCTGATTGCTACTACATAGGTATGCGTTGGATGTGAATGTGGAGAGGGCAGAAGATGTTTTAGCTCATAAGAGGTTGCTTAAGTTGGCGGAGGACCCTGCTGCTCGACCTGCATTTCAAGTTCGCTTAGTACAGGTAGTACAAAAATAAAAAAATAAGGCACTAATAATGTAAGGTTATTGAATTTCTGTAGTTTGTAATTTTTCTAGTTTTGACTAAGGCCAAATGTTTTCCCATCAAATTAAGAATTCAGTTTCTAAAGGTGGTTGAGGATGCATGGAACTGTTTTTTCCATGACGGCACTGTTGATAACTGCTAGCTGTTATTGACATCAAATTTGGAACTACGTAATCAGTGACTTTATAAGCCCCTACTTTAAGTATAGAGAAGTGCTACATATAGATTACTTCATAACAGTTTCATCCTTAATGCAGGTATATCCTTTTGGTGGTGCAAATTATGCTGATTCCATACATTTAGATCCTTCGGAGAAAGAAGATGCACAGAGTTCTCTTAATTATTCTTTAAAGCAGGGGTATGGCTCATGTATTTTAATATCAGTTTTATTTCCATCCTTGCTGTGCTCTATACGCACAATCCTATTTGTTGTTTTTATGTTTTCATTTGTGCCATTTATTTATTTTTTAATGTCATTTCTTTGTCTATCTCTTGGGCAAAACAGAATTCATCCACCGCCTACATTTGGTTCATCCTCTAATCTTGAAGCTCTTGCACTTCAAACAACTAAAAATAACATTGAAGATGGGGGAAGTGCTATGAGTGTAACACCATATTTCCGGTAATAAATGCACTATTTTGGGTTGTTATTCTTCATTTAAAGATATTGTGAATGGGCTTACTCTCTTCAGCTTCAGTTAGTATTGCTAAAGAGTGTCTTATATTGATGAACTTGAAACATGTATTTTGTGATGAGGTTGATATATAGACTAGGATAATATCGCACACTTTAAAGATAATATTTTCCAAGTGCAGGTCTCTTGGTTTTTTATTATTGTACTAGTTTTAGAAAAATAGATGTTGGCAAATATTTAATTTTGGTATTATGCATTTTCAGCTTTTCATGAATATGTGATCAACACTGACATATGATGTATAGAAAAAACAAAATGTAGAATCAGTCAATAGGTTTGTGTTTGTGTGTTGTGTCGGTGTTGACAACGTTGTGAATGCCAACACTCCAGATTGTAAAGACCCTGCATATTGAATTTCTCTAGGGGGAGTGTTCATTCTTGTTTCCATTAGCTTATAGCAGTTAATAAATATATTGGTGTTTAAAATTTTAACTAGTGCTAATCGTTCTACTTACTAAATTTTAGGCCCATGCACGAGATTACCTTTTCAACAGTTGACAAGCCTAAACTCCTTAGTCAGGTGGTTAATTCCGACTTTATTTTTAATTTTTTTGTAATGCTTTTTGTAAATGGTGCTTCTAAATTATTGTGTGATATTATTGTATGTAGTCCTCATTATATTTTCTTTTCTACTGTATTGTTCAGCTTTCAACATGATAATAATAAGATCTCTTGCTTTTCTTGGCCATCAATTGAGTCAGCACTTCTTGCAATGCTATGGAGGAAATAATTCTGTCTTATAGTGTCTTTTGTATCAACTATGGACAAATTTCTTGCCAATTGCTATGGATGCTGTCAAACTAAAATTACATGTTGAGAATTTTCTTTGAAGTACTATAGGTTGTCATTTTGCCTGAGTATTTTTTTTTTCACACAGATTAGATTGGGAATTTATGAAGGTACAAATGTATAAGCAATAAGAAAATTATGCACAAATGACTATCATAATCTTTTCAGTTGTCATCTCTTAACATTTTCTGTAATCGTAACTTTTTAATCTCTAATATGAATGCACTCATGTAAATATATAATTTATTGTATAATATGAAATGCAAAAGAGGAGTGTTTAACATTAACTGTTAATTTTTGGGGGTGAGGGTGGGGAGGGTGTTGATGATTACTTTGGCCAATTCACTCTCTTTTATACTTTTAAAAGGGGAAATTTCACTTGTGTTCAAAACTTTTAATTCTGTGGCTAACTCAAATGGATGACTATGTAAAGCTTTTTGCATTAACATTGGATTAAAATTAAATTCTGTAATTGTAAGATAGAATAGAACAATTGTATTTTATATTATGGGCTGCATGTCACCCTTTACTTTGCATTTCAGTTAACTGCAATACTTGGAGAGATGGAACTGAATATTCAAGAAGCTCATGCATTTTCCACCACTGATGGATTTTCTCTGGATGTCTTTGTTGTTGAGGGATGGCCTAATGAGGTAGGACGAAAGTAACTAAACAATGACCTCATAAAATCACTGGCAAGTGTTTTGGGAAACAGAAAGACTTTATTTATGTATGCCTTGATCAATATCTTGCTATGAGTTTGGTTTGCAATTTTGAATTTGTAAAAGATATATAATACCTTTAACTTCTCACCTCTTCATGGCATGTTTACCTTTTCATTTCAGTAGATAATGTGTGATTATTTATGTGGTCTCTGTGGCATTTCTAACAATCTTGTTGTAAGGATATAAATAGATAAATATGATGATTTTTTACAAATTTAGAACATAGTGGGGTATGTTATTGAATAGTATGCCTAATTAATTTATTATTGCCTTTTAAAACTTAGTTAAGTTTTTCTTATATTTGAGACCAAAAAGCAAGGAATTTTTGTTGCTTATATTTGAGACTGTAGGGAATATCTGAATTTTATTTGTATAATTGTTTTGCTTTTCCAATTGTATTTTTGAATTTCTAGATCCAAACTTTTCGTATCTATTGTATTTACCTTTTTCCATCAGGAAACTGAGGAGCTGAAAGGTGTGTTGGAAAAGGAAATTTTCAAGGTTAAGGTATATTCTCCTTTTTATTGTTTCTATTAGAGATATAATATAAAAACCATTCACGAATCTTCACTTAACACCTTAAGTTTTTGGGATAGAGAGCTCATGATTATTTCAAAAAACTAAGCTATATATATTTTTTGGAAATATCTTAATTTTCTTGCTAGTTGCTATGAACTTTGATACAATGGCACCTATTCAAGATTAAGCAGGGAAGATGAGATTATTATAGTTTGTTGGATTTTTTTAAGAAAGGAACTGATGTTAATTTGGACTACATTTGAGTAATAACAACATCTGTTAAAATAAATCATTCTTTGCACATACACTTCATGCAGACCACAGAGTTTCATTTCTCCTTGTGCTAAACACTTGTGGATATTAACTTTCTTATTTGCTTTGCAGGAGCAAAATTTGTCAAATCAGGGTATACATTATGCTACCAATGAACAATACCAGGCAAGGATAGAACCCTCCCCTCATTGCATTCAAATACCATCTGATGGAGCTGATGTCTGGGAGATTGATACCAACCAGCTGAAATATGAAAACAAAGTTGGCTCTGGGTCATTTGGTGACTTGTGAGTTATTTTTGCTTGAGGTATGTTTGAACTCTACATATATCCTTTTAGCTGATTCTCTCTCTGCACATTTCTTTGAAATCCTTTAGGTACAGAGGTACATATTGTAGTCAAGATGTGGCTATCAAAGTTCTTAAGCCTGAGCGCATAAGTACAGATATGCTGAG
The DNA here is from genome assembly GCA_013407115.1 of Glycine latifolia. Taxonomy (NCBI): domain Eukaryota; kingdom Viridiplantae; phylum Streptophyta; class Magnoliopsida; order Fabales; family Fabaceae; genus Glycine; species Glycine latifolia. The sequence goes on from CM023951.1 coordinate 6,937,577, forward strand.
GGAGTTTGCCCAGGAAGTTTATATCATGAGGTTTGTTTGCATGATTAAATGTAATTGTGGAGCTTGTATTTCCAATTACTGAGATATTTGTTTCTTTCATGCGTATCTGTCTTGTGCTGTAGCTTCCTCTTTCCTGTTTATAATTTTTAATTCAGTATTGTACTACCTCCAGTCCTATATATAAGAAACAAAAGACAACATTTTCTTGGTCCTAATTATAAGAAACACGAGATTAATTTATTGCTAAATTTCCTTTTTGCCCCTAATTAACTGTGTTCATTCCCCCATGAAAGTGGGTGCATTTATTGAGCTATCAACAAAACAAGGTAGACTCATTGGTTGAATTTGAAAATTAACCACCTCATAAACCATTTAATGTATGGTTAATCTTAGAATAAAGTTAAAATTTATGACAAAATAACCAATATACCACTTTTATTGGTTTTGACGATTAGATAATTATTTTTTATGTATAGGACCAGAGATAGTATTAGATAATAATTATCTGGTTTGCACAACCCATAACTAAGATGGAGGAATGGGTGTTATGGACTTTATGTTGTTTAATAAATATCTTGATATATTGTGCTATTAGTGGCTTATTTTCTATATAGGATTATGCCTTTCTTACTATTCTGAGACTTGAAAATATGAACTGGTCGGACATTATACTTCTGTTTAGATATTTTCTGTCTTATGGCAGCTTGATAGTTGACACATGCACACAGATGCAAAATTGTGCTACCTACACTGCTGCTTGATTAAAGTGAAGCATGCTGTAATTAATTCTTTTGGTTCTAAAAAGCCCACATTTCAGTTATATGATTTCAATTCCCTGAAATTGGCTTCATTGACAGTTAAAATGTTTGGATCAAAGATTCATGAATTTTGGCTTAAATACAATCATGACATTACTGACTTATTTTCTAGACCATTCTGGAAAGGAATATATTAACTAAAAATAATATCTCCATTTCAGATATGCACTGCATCAAATGGTTCTGAAAATAATAATATTTCAACCTTAACAACTTCACTAGTTTGTGTAACAGTATTTTTATCCTAGTTTGTGAGTATTAGTGGTTGGTAATATGGTATCCTTGTAGCTCTGAGTAATTATTCTTCCTTTGCCAACTATGATTTATCTTTGGGTTGCAGGAAGATTCGGCACAAGAATGTTGTTCAGTTCATTGGCGCATGTACTAGGCCCCCAAATCTTTGTATTGTTACTGGTAAATAAGAAAGAATCCTGAGAATTTATGATGTCATATGTTTTTGTTTCAGGGATTTTGTTTGTTTAGGGGTTGGTTTAATGATAATTTTACTGCATTGTATATTGGTGATCATGGATTTTAGTTGTGGAAACAACCTCTCTGCTTATGGCGGAGGCTACATATGTTTTAACCCTCCTCACACCCCTTAATGGTGGAAGCCTTGTGCACATGTCTTCCTTTTATATTCATATTGCTAGTTCATTTTGTAAGTTATGGTAGTTTTAGAATCTGTATAATATCTTTGCTTACCTATATATGTTTTATCAAGTAACTCTAAGATGATTTGGGTGCCTTATTCAGTCACCTGATAATGCAATTTTAATGCTTATGTGCTCATGTTTATGACTTTATCAGAGTTTATGTCTAGGGGAAGCTTATATGACTTTCTGCACAAACAAAGAGGTGTATTTAAGCTTCCATCTTTGCTAAAAGTAGCAATTGATGTTTCCAAGGGAATGAACTATTTGCACCAAAATAATATTATTCACAGGGACCTCAAGACTGCCAATCTTCTGATGGATGAAAATGAAGTAAGAGGATTCCATGAATGCACACATTGATACTGCCTGCTGCATTTTGAGTGTTATTAGTCTATGTTTTTCTGCTGTGTATAATATTTAAGTTTTATAATAGAATTTACTTCTCATAATCGTGAGATTCCATGATACTCTTAATCTTTCATGCTTGCCCCAAAAGAAAAGAGATTAGTTTACCTGTTGAAGGTTTGATATGTTGAATTTGAGATTTAACTCCTTTAAAGGGGGTACACTTTAGTGAATAAAGTTGAAGTGCAGTTATAGCTGTTCATTTGTGATAAAATGCATGCACATATCTCAACCATTGTTTTTCAAATGAACAGCTATAACTGCACTTCAACTTCTAGGGTACAATTACATCACTTTAGAGGAGCCAAATGCTTGAATCTAAAAGGCTACTTGCCTTGTGCTTATCTCTCCCCAATGACTCGTTCATACTAGTCTTCACTCTGCATATATTTGGTCCTATATTCATTTATGAACGAAAGTTGTTCGTCATCTTGAATCATGAGAACCACTATAGTTTATATAAATAAGTTTAAGATGGGTAATTGTGTGATGCTGGACTCTTGTTAGCGTACAGTAAAATATGAGCCTACGTACACAGACATGAGAGGAAAGCATCTCTAAAATATCTTGTTCTTCAACAGGTGGTCAAGGTTGCTGATTTTGGGGTTGCCAGGGTGCAAACTCAGTCTGGAGTGATGACAGCTGAAACTGGAACATACCGTTGGATGGCTCCTGAGGTATGGATTTTCTTGGACTTCATGTTTCTTCCTGATTGATTTTTTTGGTGACATCATTGATCATGATGCAATACAAATTCAGGATCAGTATTTGTTTATGATACACATTTATGTTCTACCTGTTTGAAAAGTGAGAAATATGATGGTGGACAGGGAAAACGGAGAACAGTGGTTTTTATTTTTTATTTTTGGTCATGTGGTGAAAGGGTAAGTGACCTTAAGTGTAAGAAAAACATCCTAGGTGGAATCCAGTTCCAGGTCAATCAATCCTTGAGAAGTTGATTCGCTTGAGTTAATTTCTTGGTTACCATTTAAATATCTTTGTCCATAGTGAAGCAGAACTTTAAACTATTAAAAATATACTGGGTTGGGTTTATGTTAATATTTTGTCAGTTATATTGAAGTTATATCTTGTTGATGCCAATTTTGTCATATTGATATTGAATTTCTATTGTTTGGGTATTTAACTTATGATTTTATTTCAATTCTATATCTTTTACTTTTATATTTTAAAATGAAGATTAAAAAAGATAGATGACATAGTTGCCTCTTTTTTTAATTCTTTCTTGGCTATATATATATCCTTACATAGCATTCCTCAGTGCTTTGATGCTTATTCCTCAGTTCCATAAAATGCCTTTAATATTTGAACTTGAAAGTGGTTACATTATCACCATATTTGCTTTGCTTATTTTATTGTAAAAGTCAGCTATTTTTTATTCCTCAGATCCCTTTTTTCTATTGATTTGAATTTTTTACTTGAAGGTCATTGAACACAAACCATATGACCAGAAGGCAGATGTTTTCAGTTTTGGAATAGCTCTTTGGGAGCTTTTAACTGGAGAAGTGAGTACTTTCATGCCAGGCAGTGGGCTTTGCTGCTTTATCATTTATTCCCTACCAATCTTATCTCATTGTATATACTATTTTTTGTAATCAGCTGCCTTACTCTTGCTTGACCCCATTACAAGCAGCAGTTGGCGTGGTGCAAAAGGTTTCTATTCCTTTTCTTTTTGCAAATAATTTCATTGTAAAACAATTTCTTGTCTATGCATGATGATTTTATGTGGCTTAAATTGCTATTAGGGCCTACGGCCTACAATTCCCAAAAATACACACCCAAGACTTTCTGAACTTCTTCAGCGGTGCTGGCAACAAGATCCAACGCAGAGACCAAATTTCTCTGAAGTAATAGAAATGCTTCAGCAGATAGCAAAAGAGGTAAACTTTTACTGCAATTTAAAAACCAACTCAAAGTTGGACCTGTTAAGCAATTTTCAGTTTCATTTTTTTTCTTCTACCAGGTCAATGATCACAAAGATAAATCATCCCATGGCTTTTTCTCAGCTCTTAGACGGGCCCATCATTGATATTGATATAAGAGTATTACGCGACAGTATAGCCTTTTTGTCCTGTATAGTAGTCAGACTCTGACTAAATTTCTATTGAGTTCGTTGTTGATAATACTCTTGAAAGATTCCGTTGTACTGTGTTTGCCTTAAATTTCTGTTACAATCTGCGTCTTTCTTCCATTTGTCTGTCAACTTATTCGCCTGTGAATAGGATGGATGCAAGTTTAGTGAAAGTCGAAAATTGAAGGTATCATTCACCCATTAATTCTTTGCTAATTGACTATTGTATTCCATGCTTTTTGAATGGGAGCTTTTTCGGTGTACTCCCCTGTACCCAAACCCTTGAAATTGACTAGTAGTGGCGTTATATGTTGAGACCTGAGATGTACAAGGCCTAGTTGTAATAAAATTGGCATGTTATTATGCCATTTGATTCCATACGTATTAATACACAAGTTGTCATCATTTTCTTTCATGACAACATATAAATTTGTTTTAAGATTGTGCTCAGTCAATTTGCATTAGACTTTGAAAACTTTTATATTGTCAAATAATAAAAAATCACTGTTAGTTATAACTTTTAACTTTTAAGGTAATTATTGTAAAACTAAATAAAACTATTATATATGACTAATTAAATTTTGTAAAAAAATTACAGACTATTTAGTATTTGCTCTGACTCTTCTCTTGTCAACAAGTGATAATGACCATAGTGACAGAACTTGCTTTTCACCCTAACGAATCCTGAATTAGTACTAATTTACGATACTTTGTGTATTAGTTCTCTCCAATTCCCTACGTTTGTGAAAGCAACGAACTAAGGAATATCACAAGTAGTTCGACTTTGAAGTTTCTGAAGAACATCAGTGGGTAAGCTTGTTGTTATATATAGAGAGAGGATGCATTTCAAAGGATGAAAGAGTGAGAACGATGCTTTTCAAAGAAAGGGAACTGGAGAAGATTAAAAAGGAAGGATAAATGATGTTTTTGTGGTGTTGGTAAAAAAGTTTCAGATTATGTAAAAAAAAGTAGAAATAGATAAAATAACATTTTACAAAAATTATCTTGATAAATAATTTTTATTAAACTAAAAATATATAACTTTTTGTATAATAATATTATCTCTGTTATTTAGCTTTTACGTGTAGTTTCCTAAGGTATAATGATGATACATGTAGGGTCATTAATAGTGGCAACTAGGTTATAAAATTGTATCCCTTCTATCCTTTAGGTATCAAATACAAAATATGAATGTTTATCTTTATTCTCTTTATAGCTTTAATGGTAGTCTTTTAGGTGATGTAGATAGTTATTAGCTTCCTAACATCCTTTTAATTCATTCTCTTTTATCTTTATTTATAAAATAAATTTCAAATAAAGATTAATTCAAGCTGCATTGTTTGAGTGCAGCTTATTTATAAAGTGACGGGATAATTAGATTCGTTCGAGTGATTTATCTGTGTATTATTCAAACATATAATTTTTTTTTCTTAACTGTATATTTTTTTTTTATTTTTTTTATTAAATCTGTTGTTTTAGATACTCTACCAAAAAGTTTCGGTCTCCATTCTCCAACACCATCTTCAACAACCATGAACCATCACCATTCTCAAATCTGAAACAACTAGTCATATCAACCATCTCCAAGCCATCAACTATCCATTCCCCTAATAAACTGCTCCACTAACTGAGAAAAAAAAACGCTGGAACTGAGAGCTGCTGAGTCCTATTAACTTTGATAAATCCCAAATTTTACTCGACACTTTTCAATATAATCTTACAGCTCATGGTTCAGCGTTGAAGAGTGAAGGCTGCTTAGTTTACACAGCCGTGAAACTCTATTATGATTTATGAATCACAACAATTTTCTCTTTTGGGAAAAAAAAAACTTGATGTCGACTTGGCTAGGCAATTTTTCATTAATATATCATTGTTTGAATTGGAGGGAAGGAAGGGAAGGCATCATTAACAACACATCGAGCCAAGAAATAGAGTTTCTTTGCAAAGTTAGATAAATATTAACATTTTATTTTCATTATTTATTGTTGAATTGGATAAGGTACTAGTTTTAGTGGGAGACATTTAAGTCTGCATGAGAAATCTGGGAGACTCCCCCCCCCCCCCCCCCCCCCCCCCTCCCTTTACATGTACTTTTCCATTTATAGATTTTTGTCTTCCCAGTATCAGATTGTCACTGTCTTGATGAAGTGTTTCTGCATTTGCATGCATGGGACTCCTCCCAAAACTTATTCTATTTACATCTGCAGTTCCAACAGAAACACTTCATAGTTCTGTTGGAAGTCCATTTTGTGTCCATGCAGCATAACCACCAGCCATGTCTGTGAGTCCAGTGAACCCCTGCAGAATCAATAAATTTTTGTCACTATAAACGTCTTTGAGCTCAATTTTTTCAAGATGGTAGGGTATCAAACTATTCTTAGGAAACATGAATGCCAAGAAAAAAAAAAGAAATTCTTCTATATCATCTTTAAAGTGAGTAGGTAAGGTTGTACTCATCCATAAATTTCAATGGTTTAAGATCTTGTTGCACTTCAAATTGAATAACAAAACCAACTTTAGAAACAAGTTAATTTAGAGCAACCTTATTCCATTGTTTCTAAAGCATTGAAAGAGGAACATGAAGGCTGAAATAGTCAATGTAGTTTGTATACAGCTAGTAGTGAAAGACGTCTTTATGTGGAAAAAATAAAACTTGATTCAGACTTTCAAACAAACCAGGATGCTTGTTTTCGACTCCAAAATTAAGGCATTGAAGAAAAAATATGCTTACAGCAGCTAGCAAGTCACTTGCGGCCATCATAGATCTTTTACCAAGCTCACACCCCTGTGAAACCAGAAGTCAACATCTGAATTAAGCAGGAGTGCTAAAAATAGCATAGAATTTAATGACTCAACAAGATTTTTATGAAGATAGGCACTCACAACAATAATTTCATCTTCTTTCCTAAAATTGGAAGACACCTCTCTAATAAAGTTGCTGTTCTTTGTCATCCCTGAATACATGAATGGAGAATATATTAACAAATTAGACAAAATAAAAATTACATAGCACCACAAGACTCTCGTATATAACTTTACCGTATTAGAGTATTAGTTTTAACACGAAATATACAACCCTCTCGCAAGTAACAACTATTGATATTTTAGTTAGAACTTTCGACAAAAGTAATTGCATTTCAAGGATAGGGAAAATTGAGTGTCAATTGGCATAATCTTGAAGTTGAAACTATCAATTGGGTTGGATTCATTAGATGCACTTGATGGTGAAAATAAAATGCCTTGCCAAATGCTTATATACAAAATAGTGAAAATAGAAGATAATAAAAAATATTTTGAATATTTTCTATATAAAATTTTGAAAATAGAAACCGGAAAATATGATCTCAAACCAAAATGTCAATAAATTAATAAAGAACAAGCTATATCAGGTAGCTATTCGGAATCAACAAAGCAGCTACCACTATTACTACCACAGTACAAATGAGATGATTATAACTTAATGTACAATTTGTGAATTGAAATAAAACCTGATCCAACTCTGAACATATAAGGTATGTTAATTGCGCCAGGAGCGTGTCCAGCATCGAACTCTTCTGGAGTCCTGCACACAAAACAGGGGGAAGAAGAGATAAGGTTTTGGCTGATTCTACAACATGATTGCAGAAAAAGCTCTGTGCTGTTATGTATACCTTACTGGTGGTAGTAATTAATATTTAATCTCTTACCTTACATCCAAATATCGATGACCAGCTAGAAGAAGTTCGTATGCTACACGCACAGGCACCGAAGTTGGGACTCTAACAGCCTCCAAATTCCCCTGCAGAGCTGCTTCCCTCCTTCAATTACACCATCCATTCACATCACGTTAGTTACCACTTACCACATACTAGTAGTAAATTACTAATCACTACTCGTGTCACAAGCTACGTTTGAATTGATGAAAAGAGATTAAAAAAAAAAATTAAGTAAAATGGAATGAAATATAATAATATTGTTTAGAGTAGTTTAGACTTTAGCACATTAGCTGCCTACCACGATTAGAATATGATCCATATTATGCTTATCTTTTATGCTATTCAGGGTACTGGATCCTTTTTTATTAATCACGAAAACGTAGAGATGATAACTTTATAACGTTATGTTCCATACTTCAATCTAATAATTTAATTCCACCCACAGAAGGAGAAAAAACAAAACACTCGTTTCTAGAAGCTTATGAACCATCATGATTCATGACTAACACTTTCTTCACGCTTACCGAAAGCTTGGAAACTTGGGTGGAACAGCAACGCTTATCCGTCGTCCCTTGTAAGGATTCAGGGAGTTTATAACTGAAAAACTGCACGTAACAACACTACAAAGTTTTAGAAAGAATAAAACAGAAGAGAAATAGTATGGTGCTATTAGTATAAAAGAAAATTGTTAAATTATTTGACCTGGTGTGGCATGGATTCGGTGAACAAGAAGGAGGGGCACGGAAGCAAGCGGCAGAGACATCAAACGTTGTTGTTGCTGTCATTGCTTTCATCGTCGCTGTTTATTGCCTAATTGCTGCTGCAAACGAGTCGTTAGCTTTAATATCGATGATCGAGTGCGTAAGGTTGCCGCTCCCAAGCCAAATATTTGAAAGGGTGCATTATATCTTCTACATTTATAATAATGTTCAACCCCCGATATTTTTTTTTTGGTTGCATATATTCTAGAGGTATTTATGTTAAATTAAAAATATGAGAATTTTGTGTAATAATATGAAAAGAAAGAAGTGTGAAATAAAATGATTGATGTGATTACGCAAGGTAAAAAAATAATATTACTATCAGAAGTTCAGAAAATATTGTAATATTTTGTTATACTACTGTCTCTTAAAAGTATTAAAAGACTTAGAATATAACATATAGGAGACAATGACATCGTAATCATTCGTTACGACCAGTAATGGACGACCACGCAATCAACTCTGTTCAAGATTCTTCTTCTTGTTCTTTGTTAAGATAAATCCAACTCGATTATTACACATAAATTGATTTATTTTCTTAGACTTGCTCATTTTGTTTTACTCATTAGTGTAGTATATATAGTGTATAAGATTAAATAAGACAAGTAAGATTTTACATGCGATTAATGATGTAGTATCAAATAAAATCACGTAGATAACCCTTCATTGATAATGATTTTATCACGGATTATTTTCTATGTATTATTGCTCTATTTTTTTTGTATGAGATAATAACCTCATTTGTCAAAGAAATCTGTTTCTCCGAAAATACACTTACGTATTTTTACGTTATTGTAGCATAGAAATTTGAGAAATAAATGAGAGGTGCATTTTCTGTTTTGGATAGAATCTTGTCAGATGACACGTAATGTCTGGTATTTACGCACGGATAAGTTCGAGGAGTAAGTAACAAACTTCGAGATAAACGAAGAAAGCGCTGACCCACCACCCACGACTCTGAGGTCATGGATAAGTTTCCACCTCAGAAAGCCCATCGGATTTGGTTGGAGAGATTCTTCTACACGTGGCACCACATCCCCACTTCGTAAGGAACTTATGGATCTTCTTTATTGGGCCTAGATATTTTTGCTCCACGAAAAATGGCCCATACTAAGAATTACATGGGCTTTAAACGAGGTCCATAAGTCTCATCGAGACCAACGAACTGGCCCAATCGAGTTATCAACATGACACCGTTGACAATTTTGCTTTGACTCTTTTGTGATTGTGAAGGAAGGGAACAAATGGGATGGTAAGCGAAGTTGCCTGAGACGGTTAAAGCTTTCTCAATGGCTACTACCTTCACCCTAGCAACGCTGTCACTACCGTCGTCTTCTCGTGTTTCCATTGGCAGAGCTCCGATTCGCCACCATCTTTCTCCGAACCGGATCAGGTTGTTGCCGCCTCTCAAATGCTCCTCGTCAGAGCCGGAAACCGCCACGCCTCCTCCCTTCGACTGGACTCACAAGTTGATCGCCTGTGTCGCCGGCGTCGGATTCCTCGAAACCTCGTACCTCACTTACCTTAAACTCACCGGCGCAGACGCCTTTTGCCCCGTCGGCGGCGGCACCTGCTCTAAAATACTCGACAGTGATTACGCCCTCGTTTTCGGTATCGCTTCTTTGCCTTTTTTATTATTATTTTTTATACCGAAATGTGCTATAACTTACTAAATAACTAATTGAATTGTAAGTAAGCGCTATTGGAATGTGTTATGAACAGCATGGTCGTTTTGCAAATTTTAGGTATTCCTCTTCCTCTGATTGGGATGGCTGCGTATGGCTTGGTTGCTGCACTTGGTGTTCAATTGGCTTCGAAGAATTTGCGTTTTGGGATTGAAAAACCAACTGCTGAAGCAGTGTTGCTTGGAGCCACAACCTCCATGGCAGCTGCTAGTGCGTATTTTTTGTACATTCTAACTACCAGATTCTCTGACTCGTCTTGCTCCTACTGTTTTTTTTCGGCTTTCTTGTCCTTCACCTTGTTCTTTCTTACACTCAAGGTAGGTTAGTTATGTTAACCTTTTTTAAAATCTTATATGTTTATGCTTCTTTTCCGTGTTATTGCCTAATTGGTACTTTCTTTCTTCTTTTTTTGAAATTTATGAGATAGGATATTGGATTGCAAGAGGTTTCTAAACAATTGGGTCTGCAACTGCTTGTTGCTAGCTTAGTGATTCTCTCGCTGAACGCATCCTATAGCAATTCAAAATCTGCCTCCTCAAGGTGAATGTTACTTTTTGTGCAACTTGCTTAGGACCTTTAGATCACTTTTAATTTGAGTATTCCATTTGTTTGTGAGTTGTGGAACAAATGTGTAATTGTTCTATCACGTATCAATCAATGCCATTTCACAAGCTTGAACAAAACTAGATGAAAAACTAATCTTAATTGTCATTTTCTATTGCCTTTGCTTGCTGTCTGCCCACATTTCCTTGTTCGGTGTATGCCTTTTTTCCCATACAATTTTACTTTCTGACTTTCAGGTCACGGCCAATGTTTCCTTCGTGGTTCTTTTTTCTTAGATGTTTCAGTTTTATTTGTGTTTACGTAGACAGGACCTATGTGGAACAATTTTGCACATCCTTCCTGTGTGTCATGTGACCAAAGCCAGCAGATTAGGATTTCGGCACAAATACATAGCAAACGGTAGTAGCAACCCTTGTGTATGACAATGTAATTTGTATAATGCTATAACAGTATAATGTGGAACTGTAAGAAAAAAGGTGCTTTGTTTACTTGGTGGTTACTGGTAGAATTTTTGTTTGAAGGCTAGGTTTATTCTTTCAAATAAACCTTGGATGACTGTATGTTTGTTTATTTTGTTTTTTCCTAGTCCCATTGGAGATGAAACCATGGTGAATGCTTATGCTTGCAACTTACAATTTGAAATCCTCAACTTTTTTGTTGTCTACTTTTATTAACAGCCTGGCTGAAAATGATCTGCCATATTTTGCAACTGAGATTACGACTCCGTCAAGCCCTTTTGCACTATCTCTAGCAAGGCATTTGCACTCCATAGGAGCTAAAATGTATGGTGCTTTCTGGTGTTCTCACTGTCAGGAACAAAAAGAGGTATATGGTCACTTATAATCCCTTTCAAAGTTTTTAGCCAGACTGAATGGAACATATATCATCATAATCCTTGTTAGTTCTTAAAATTCTAGTTGATAGAGAAATTGATAGGTAACCCCCATAGTTACATAGTTAGTAGAATAAATAGAGTTAGTTAATTAATTAGGGGTCAGATAGTCAGTTAATGGGTTACTCAGTATGGATATTTTAATAAATATAATATATATTCCCAAGAAAATAATTCAACCAAACACATTTTAATTATTCCTGGGAACATAAAAAATATTCTCAATCAGTTTTAATAGTTAACCAAACACATTTTTTAATAATATCCAGGAATAACATTTTTATGTTATATTCCCTGGAAAAAATATTCGCAGAACTAAAAAAATTATCTGTGAATCAAACACCTCCTTAGTAATGTAATCGTCAATGAAGAACTCACTATCATATGACTACTCGGAAGATCTTCACCCTGGTTTCAGGAGTAGTTGTCAATGGATTCATAAATATCATGGTTTATATCTTCATGAAAACTTTCCCTATTCTTTCTAGTGTCATTAGATTCCTCTTCTTTGGATCTATTGCAGCATTCTAACATACTAAATTTTAATTTTTCAACCTATTTTTCTATGCTTGATAATGTCCACAATGAACAGTTCACAAGCCTTGCTTGCTACAGTTTATTGTCTTACATGTCTTCAAGCATAATTGTTCACTTTAACCTGCTGATACAGATGTTTGGGCGCGAGGCAGCCAAGCAGTTGGACTATGTGGAATGCTTTCCCGACGGATTTCGTAGAGGAACTAAAATGATCAAGCCATGCATAGATGCCAAACTAGAAGGTTTCCCAACGTGGATTATTAATGGTCAGGTAAACAGGCAGTAAGCTGTGCTCATAATTTATAACTATGTACCCTCTTTTTTCTATCCAAATTTGTTTCGTTCTAAGTGCATTTGGCATGGCATTTCCTGCAGGTTCTAAGTGGTGAGGTAGAATTATCGGAGCTGGCTCAAGTTTCTGGTTACGAAGAATCTGTTCAACCTTAAAGGCTTAGACTGAGTAACAAATGTAGCATTGTAGAATTTGTAGTAGCACATACATTATTGTACAGCTTATAGATGAGTCGTTTGCCCTCTGTTGTCATATGTGACGTTATGGATCCGTTTATATATTTAAGGGACATGACAACACAAACTACTTGATTTACGTTTGATTTAAAAAAAAAAAAAAACTTATGGGACAACACAAAAGAAATTGGACAAGACAACACAGAACTAAAACGTAAATCTTGTTATCCACTCAATTACATTTTTTTTTCTCAAGGACAAAAGATGTAAAAGACAAAAATACTCGCTGTATATTTTTTTCTCTCACATAACTTACTGAAAAACCGTTCTTATCTTATCTTATATAGATTGTTACCATATTTTTTGAGAATTTTTATATGGTTACAAGTGCGAAGCTTTCCTTTTATCTAAAAAAATAAGCTTTTGTTTCACATTCTTACACGAGTACGATATAATAATAATAATAATAATAATAATAATAATACATTAAACGTCAAAACTTCTCCTCAGTAAATTGTGTTCAATGTGCATTTGAATGCAAAAAATAATTAAATCAAACACACACTAACTCATCCTAGTGCTGGGACAAAACAAAATATCCCTTCAATTCATATGGTTAAAAAAAAACTATAATTCTTATTTATTTTTACTATTTCAATAATGATATCCACTTAAATCTCAATATGAAAATACAACTTTTTTTAATTCAATGTGACTTTTGATGATTAGCCAGCATAAAAGATGTATTTTTAAATACATAAATATAAAACAAATTATTTATTTTATTTTTCATTTAACTCGTAAAAGATCACTATAAGAAATCATTAATGTTTTTTAACAAAAAAAAAGTTCAAAAATTATGTAAACATTTCACAAAGAAATTTAACCATACTTTAGATTGAGTAAAAAGTAATAAATAAATACGACGAGCAATTCGCCTCCAAAAAAAGTGCAAGTTATGTAAAAGAAGAAAAAAAGAGTTAATAATCTAAGAGGAATCATAGAGTTAATAGTTTTTTTATGCATTGAGAGGCTGACGATATTTTTCTATTTTATTATAAATCTAAATTTACTCTTTTAATTATATCTCTTGTATTTTATTTTACTTAAATTGTTAACTAAGTGATTAATGTGTTGAAGTTGAATAATTTGAGCACTATCTGAGTTCGATTTTTGGTAGAAGTTGAGAAAAAGTAAATAAAATCAATGTTTTATAAAAGGTAAATATCCTTAATATATAGAATTAACATTTTCTTAACTCATTGCGAAACACACAATTTTTTTTATAAAAAAAATACTAAACCAAGATGTGGAGCTAAAAATTATTGAAAAATTATAAAGCCCTTACAACACCACATGAATCCTTCAAAAAAAGCCTAAGAACGGTTTGGAAATAGTCTTCAACCGACAATATACGTGCTTTGGTTGTTTTCTCATAAGCTTCTCTTTTATATAAACACAGACCCTGCATCTGTTTTCATTGTGGGACTTTCACAACTTTTACTTTGTTCCACCTGCCTAAGGTCCAAGGACGTGGGACTTCCTAGTTTTTGCTTTCCAACACATGTCTATTATTCCTCATTTCATCATTTTGTGCTAAACAAAGGAGAAAAAATAGTCTAATATCCAGTTATTCATGACCTATATAGAGAGTGGGTCATATTAGATGAGAACACTTCACATTTTAATAACGTGAAAACTTTAAATGAGTTTTTTTGGTACATCAGTATACACAGATAATTAAAATTAAAAATTATTCAGTGATCATATGATCATTTAAAAAATTAATATATATTTCTTTTAATGTTGATGTTTATTAATTTATATTTATAGTTTTCATTTCTGTAGAATAATTCTTATTTCAAACTCTCAATGTATAAAGGTGTTAGATGATAAAATCTCATGAATAATCGACGATGAAAGTAGAAGCAAACTGTGGGCTGCTAGAAAACATACATAGGACGGCAAAAATAAAGTAAAGAAAACTCATGTCAGATACAAATTATTTTATCCAAATGAATTATTTTGTCTCCCTCGTGAAAATTAGAAGTTTTTAACTTTCCATAATGCTTGACCTGCCACTCGACGGGGCCGGCGACATACAAAGCAAGAAAATATTATACAAATAAAATCCTAAAAGAAAATTGTTACTTTTTTCTTCTTCCAAATATTGAGGAAAAATTTCATGATATTTATATGTTTTTGTTTTGTTTTAAATTGTTTAGCTGGCATCTTAGTTTTAATGTCATATTTGTATTTATTGCTTAATTTTACTAATTTTTATCTTTATACATATAAAAATAAAAGTTTTGGGCATTTTTCTTGTTTAAACTAAGGTAAAATCATCATTTTAAATTGGATAAATATGCTTTTTATTCATCAATTATTTAATAATTTTATTTTTAGACACTCAACTAATATTTGGTTGATCTTGGTCTCTTAACTATTTTTCATTTGTTTTTTATTCTCTATTGTTACTCTTTTCATCTCTAATTATAAGATTATTTTGTAAAAATTTATTTTTTATAAGATATTTTTTAAATTTTAAATATATTAATTATTTTTTTTTACATATTCATATTTAATTATTCTTCACTTCAAACATTAATAAAAAATAATTAAGTAAATTGAAAGGTAAACAAATAATTTTAGAATAATAATTAACAAATTTAGCATAATTAATTAAGTTAATTGTTATTTTTTAAAATAATCAACTAGTTAAAATAGTCTTATAAGAGTACAAAAATGTAAATATTTTCGTTTAAACGTGGCGTGACAATAATTTTTGGCAACTAATATTTCTGGCTGCTAAAACTCTAAAAATTGCTTAGATAACTATTAAAAAACTTCTGGCGACTATAAAGCACCATAATCATTTTAAAGTTAAAAAAGAAAAATTACACCAACGTCACTTCCGCTCCTTTCCCCCTCCTCCTTCTGCCGCCTCTCCTCAAATACGTCGGCGGCGGCGCTATCACTTGAAGCACCGCCCTTGCTACTCTCAATGTAAGTATCTTTATGTGTCTCTGTTTGTGTTAGGGTTGTATTGATCTAGAAATGACATTAGTTGAAGAGTTTTTTTTTTTGTTTTTTTTGTAATGAAGAAATGTTTAATGGAATCTCGATGATGGAGCCACTGCTCAGTCTGCTCTCAATGTCAATATTGACTACTTCTCAGTCTTTCTTCACTTTCTAATTCTATGTTTTGATCTAATAGGCTGGATTTGTTAATTGTTAGAATCATATTAGGGATTTAAATATCTAACCTGAATTGAATTGTTGTTTCGTCCCTCTGAGCCCAAATAAATGTTATGAAGTTTATTGCTTTTACATAAAATGTTATGAATTGGATAGTTAAATAAGTTTATTAATTAAACTATTTAAAAAGTGTTATAAATGTTATTTTAATCTTGAACTTTTAAAAATATTATAAATACTTTCTTGAAATTAATAACAATGCAGGGTTTCTTAAATGGAAAAGTATTTGTAGCACCATTAAAAAATAGCATAATTCATATATATGTAAAATTAAAATATTCAAGTAATAGTAGCATATAGTATATGCCTTGGTGCTATGGTGTTTTTTTTTTTTTTATATATAATAAGGGTGAAGTTCTTTTTTATGAAATTTTAATAAATAGTTTTATAATTGATAGAAAGAATAAAATAACTTTTTAAAATATAAATTTTTATAGATCAAACTTAAAATATAAATTCAATTTTTAGACATAACCTTGTGAATAATGTAGGATTATTAAAAATGAAAGAAAAATAAAATGATAGCCAACCATATAACTGAGCTTCATCCTGATAGTAATTTTTAAACTAACAATATCAGACAAACAAAAAACGATAATTTTCTCCTATTATTATATCAAATCACCAAATAATAATTTAGAATATAATAAAATAACTTTTTCTATCTTACATTTCTTTTCATGAGCACCAATCAATTTCAAAATCTCAAGTATATATCTATATTGAGATTCAAATAAGTATCTCATGATTTTTTTAATATAATTATAGCTTATCTAAAAAAATAAATGTGTTTTTAGACTATAGCATCTTTTTCCAATTAAGTTTTATAGACTTGATTTTGATGAACTATCAATATATTTCTTAAATAGTATCCTCTAATTATATACTAACAAAATCATTAAATAAGTATTAAAATGAAAAGAGAAGGTCGATTTAATGTAATATAAGATTTAAAATTTAAGATTAAATAGAGATTGAAGTACACAATGATTTTGTTTTCTTAAACAAAAAGATGAGTGGAAGGAAAGATATTTAAGATAAAGAAAAAATCAATGGAATAGAAACATAAATTCTGGTGATATTTGAATAACCCCAAAGCACGATTATCACTTTCATTCTGTCACCAAAAAGGAAAAAGGAAAAAGGTAAAAAGAAACAAGACGCATGATTTGCGTTCAAGATTTTTTTTTTTTTTGAAGATTTGCTTTCAAGATTTTTATATTGAACATTTGAACTTATTTTTTCATTATGACCACGTATGAAATTGGAAAAGAAAGGTCAAAAGCTGAAGATAAGAGATACCAGTAAACAGGATAAGCTAGTTTAATGCAGTGCTTAAATTTTAAATAAATAAACAGATGAATTCTTTACGCCAGAGACAATCACATACAATAACTTCAATCAGTAAAACCACGAGACAGCGACCCTGGTTTCATTAGCAAAGTAGTTTCACAATTACACCATTCTTATTAATTAATTTTTTTTTCATTGTGAGTTCGAATTATGATAAAGAATTTATTAAAATAATATTTATTCTATCATCATTTTCACCATGTTTGGATTTCTGGTCAAACCTGCCTTTATCGTAACTTCCGTTCCAGTAAACATCATTTTTGCTTTTGTAATGAATGTGTGAATTTGGTGTCACCACATCTCCATTTACAAAGCAAACAGAGTTAACAAAATTATATAAACAACATAAAAATTATTGAATCTTGTTAACTAATATCTATTAATATCTTAAGAATATTAGTTAAGAAACTAAAAAAAAATATTTATTATAAAAATCATAAAAAAAATATAGATAATATAATTTAGGTATAAAAAAATATTTTTCTTCTAATTTTTTAACCCATGCTCTAAGATTCCTTGTTTAGTATTTGTCAAGGTTATTTAATATTTACCTTCATTTACAATAACTTAAAATATTTGACAAGATATGTTAAATATTAAATGCTTTCCCATCATATGGATCGTCACTTTGATCAAACTCAATCAATCAACGATGATTACGGGCAAAGCGAGGTTCCTCCATGAATCATGATGAAGGATCGTACGGCTGCAATCGCGTATGCGTAGGGAACCCAGATGACACTCACGTGGGGCCCACAGAAAGGAAGATTCTTTCGAATATACCGTATGGCCGCGCAACTGCAGCATGCTCTGATTGCTTTCATTCATTTTTTCTTCCACACCTCTTTCCCTCCTTCCGAGTCCTTACCTTACCCATTTATTTTTCCCTTATTTGTTTTCTCTCGAAATTTGTCCATGATAACGTTCTCTTTGTCCCTCATCTTATCCTGCACCCACTCCCTTATAACCCCCCTACTTACCCGCGTAACATTCACCACATCACAATCAATCTTCTTTATCCCCTCTCTCTCTCTTAAAATTAAAACTAAACATGTGCTCTGCGATATCCCAAATGGAACAAGAAGAGTTGCTCGAAAAATTAGAGGTGTTCAAGATCAAAGGCAGGGACAAGCATGGCCGCAAGATCCTTCGCATTATCGCCAAATTCTTCCCAGGTAGATTGATTAATTAATTAAATCCCTAATTCTAATTAATTTTTTTATGTGCATGAAACTGAGGGAATTGTTTACGTATTGTTTGACGTACGACAGCGCGGTTGGTGAGTGTTGAGGTTCTGAAGAAGTACCTGGAGGAGAAGGTTTTCCCGAAGCTGGGGAAGAGGAAATTCGTGGTTCTGTACGTGCACACCGGCGTCCAGAGGACCGAGAATTTTCCCGGAATCTCCGGTCTCCGGTGGATCTACGACGCGATTCCGGCGATTGTGAAGGAGAACCTCGAAGCCGTTTATTTTATTCATCCGGGCTTGCAGGCCCGCCTTTTCCTCGCTACCTTCGGCCGTTTCCTCTTCAACGCTGGGTATGCATCCATCCTTCACTAATTCATTCAATTATTATTAATTTTAATTATACAAATAATAATTATCATAACCAATTGTAGATCCACAAGTATATATTTTATCATTCAGGAATAGTTGTGAAATCATTCAAATTTCAATGCATGCATTCGGTTTGATATAATTACTTTTTATATTATAAATTAAAATATACAAATTAAAAAAATACCACCTCTCACTCTCTTCATTATTAATTGGACATTTTAATATAATTTTTTAAGAATATGTATCCTATCAGTCAAACCTGAAAAAAGCTAACTCAATTATTTCAAATTATTTTCTTTATCTTTTTAACTAATATCTCTTTTTATTTATTATTATTTATTTCTAAATTGAGTTTTAATTTTTTGTTTATTAATTTAAAGATGTTTATTTATAATTTTAATTTTATTTTAATATAAAATATTTTCAATCTGAATTAATTACTAAATTATCATTAATCTAATTTTTAAAATTATTATCATGAATTGATAATTTATTGTTAATATATGATAATTTGTGATTGAATTACATATATAATAATATATTTATTATAAATTTTAAGTATACTCCTATTAAATTTATTGTAGTTGTTAATTTCGTGTAAGTTTCATTACTATGTGTGTTTCTTTTATTGTTTTGATTTTGATGGCTCATGATGGGGTTTGATTGCGTGTGATAGGCTGTATGGAAAGCTGAGGTACGTGAGCAGGGTTGATTATCTGTGGGAGAGTGTGAGGAGGAACGAGGTGGAGATTCCGGAGTTTGTGTTTGATCACGACGAGGATTTGGACTACCGTCCGATGATGGATTACGGATTGGAGAGCGATCACGCTAGAGTGTACGGTGGGGCTCCAACTATGGATTCACCCGTCACCACCTACTCCATGAGGGGCATCTCATAGGATTCCCGATTCCTCTCCAGGATTCACTAATCCTCTGCGCCTCTTGTTTTTTGTGCGTTAGGTAGATTGGGCCTCCCTCTTAGTTAAATGGGCCCATAGCTATGTGGTTCTTGATATTGTGCAGAAAGAAAAAGTAGTAAAAAAAGGAAAAAGCATAGTCGCTTTTTTTAGGTCTTGCTAATGTGTTAATACTTATCCAATAGCATTTTCAGTTATCGTTGGATGATTCAGTTCAGTGATATTTTAAAA
The DNA here is from genome assembly GCA_013407115.1 of Glycine latifolia. Classification (NCBI taxonomy): domain Eukaryota; kingdom Viridiplantae; phylum Streptophyta; class Magnoliopsida; order Fabales; family Fabaceae; genus Glycine; species Glycine latifolia. The sequence goes on from CM023951.1 coordinate 6,957,464, forward strand.
AGAATTCCACCGGCTGATTCTTCTGATATTCTTTAGGTATAGTAGGTCTTTCCATCCTTCACATTTTCTTATTCTTTTTTTAGGGTCCAATAAAAGCTTCTCAATCTTACCAAAACTTCTCCATTATAATAAAATATTCTATGAATAACACTAACTAGTACTATATTGTGATTCGTGTACTGTATAAGCTCGTGAATACATATATAAAATGTAAAATATAATCTTAAATTTAATTTTAAAACCTTCCTCTATCTACAAAGTATGTGCTTAAAGCCTCCACTAATATGAGCTAATCTATCATCATCAAGTTGTCAAGTACCCTGAGTGGCGACAAGCAATGGTTGAGTAGGTTACTGCACTTGAATCCAATCATACATTGAACATCCATCTCTTCCCCTAAAGACAAGTAGAGGTTGTAGATAGTTGTATAAAGTAGAGTGTGAAGTTGATGGTTCCCTAACTTCCCTTCCCTTAATAGATACAAGGCTCAACTTGTCGTGAATGGCTACATTTAGCAAATTGGCATATATTTTGTTATTTTCATCATGTAACTAAACCTACACTTCAGTGTGTTATTGTTTCTAACATATCTTAAAGCAAAATCATTATTGTTTTTTTAACTTGTGCACTCTTTTTTTTTTGGATGTTATATCGATCGGATTCAAACCCAATCCTTATGGGATTGTCTGATTTGTCTTCTTATGGGATTGTTCTTTTATGACAATTACCATATACATCAAGAATGTCGGTTTTAAATTTTTGCACCCGACACCAAAGGACATGGAGTCTTGTAAGTAGTATTCAAAATAAAAGGGAAAATAAAAATAAAAAACTCCCACATACATATGCACACGAAAATGTGTAAGAAAAATTATTCAAAATCTTATCAGAACAAATAGTTAACAGTACCACTAAAATATAAATCCATAAACCCAATTTCTTATCACCATGGCATATATACACGTCTTTTATGAATTTATATTTTAGAGATTCATATTTATTGTAAATGTGGGAATTACACACCCACCCAAACAAGTTAGATGAAAATCTCACAATTGAAATCTTTAATGTGTATTTTAAGTGTGATTTACCAACATAAAATATGAATAGATCTTCATCAAATATATTTGATTTATTATATAAATGCATAATTCTCAATAATATAACAAATCTCCTGTCAAAAATAAAATAAAATAACAAATCTATATACATTTTCAAAGTCTTCAATTCTATGTACAAGATTACAAATTAAAGTTATAAATCTCTAACTCAATTCTAAAATGTTAAATAAATTGTATCAATCTCCATTAGCCGAACCCAATGGACCGATCCTCTAGTTTGGCTCAATAGGTTTTGAGCCGACCAATCTAACCCCAACATATAGGGTCTGACCATATTTATTATCACCATCCTATTTTATATTCATAATCTTAGAACATCTTGTCATATCTTAAACTATATCTTTATATCTTGATCATATTGTAACCATATCTTAACCATATCTTACCTGATTATATTTTGTTTATGGGAATATAAGGATATGATCTAATCAATCGTAATTATGATATAACTCATATCTCATCCAAAAGCAAAGACATAATACATTTTTAATTTCTAGAGTAGAAAACTCTAATCCAACGGAGGAATCCTATTCCCAAATACAAAGGAAGACTTAAGGGAATAAAAGCTTACTTGTTGTCCTTATATCAACAAGTCATCAACTGATATTGGGTCAATTTTTTTTATCACTCATGCTAATTTGTTGTAATCTATAATCTATAATAGTATAAACAAATAGTTTGTGAAGTTCATAAAGTTTCATCAAAAGACAACAATAATCAAGTTGAATGTACGTAGCCAAGGACTTCCATCACCAGAAATTAGGCAGTGGTACTTATTTGGATTTTACAAATGTAGTTTTTTTGGCAAGTATCTTGTCTTACAGTATTCTTCAAATATTATTCTGTAAAATACGTCACCTGAAACAGAAGCAGACATTTTAAAAAACTTAAAACCACAAATTAGTTTCTTTTTTAAGTAGAGACCATCTTTAGAAATAATTATATTTGAATTAGATAGAATAATGATAAAAACAATTATCCGAATATTTTAACAGATTGAAACTTGAATTACTAATTAGCAGTAAGTTTCAACAATCCTATGCTAATTTATTCACATGATGATACAAATTACTAATTTCTTCGTTAACATTTTTTTCTTCAGTCCTCACATGAATGATTATTAGGGACAGTAAAAATAAAAATAAAAAACAAACCACTACTCTAGTTCTTGGGATCAGATCAGGAGGCATATTATTGAATAATGGTTTGGATCCAGATTAACTCGTTTCAATCAATTACTTAAACTCCTTCAATTAATAACAAAAAAAAAAACGCCACTGCTAACAAATTATTCATTATTTTAGTTAGGTGTTTACTAACAACTAACAGTCTCACCAGATTTGCAATCTTTGCTTGGCCCTTGAGAACGCGCTAATTGCTAAGTTACACTAGGGATGCGCGGTGCGCACCCTCTATCGTCTCTTCTTTTTTCTTCTTCTTCAGAGTTTAGCTAGTTGAATTGAACTAGTAGCTTTCTTTTAAAATTAAAATTAGAATCATTATCATTATCATTATCATTATCATTTATCACACTCCAACAAAGCCTTTTCGTTCTCACCACCCTCGCGGGTCATTTTCTCGGGAAAACTCGTTTCCACTAAGAAAATCGATTTCTCTGTAAACAAACACTCGCAAATCTCCGATGCGTCTCGTTTAACTTTAATTCGATGACGATCGCTACTATATGCCGCCCTGTGCTTTCCCCGTGGGAGGAACCAATGGATCGCTGCTTCCGATTTTTTCCATGCCTCGCCGATCCTGGTATGGAATTCTTTATTTTTTTTGAATATTTTTTTTTTGCTTAATGTATGCTTTATCCGAATTTAATTTCCTTTTTCTGAATTTTTTTTACCTCGTTGTAATTGTTGTTACCTGAATTTCAGGTCGAAGGTCTTCGTTGTGCTTGAAGTTGTGCTTAGTGACGATTCACCTGATTTATGCTGGCGTGCTCTTCTTGTTCGATGGGGATTTAATAGAAAGGACTAAGAAGGAACCGTGGTGAGTGTTCCTTACCTTTATCATGTCTTCTGTGACTTAAATTAAAGCTGCATTTTCTGCATTGTGTAATGTGTATTATACTATTATGCATGGCATGTATGTACAAGTTAGTGCTTCAAAGCAGTTTTGGATTATTGCTGTAATTTTTCTGATTTTCTATTTTTTTCGCTTTCTTTTGTGTCAGGTACACTACTTTATACTTGCTGCTGTTCGTTGTTACATTAATACAATACTTTGCTACCTCTCTTTCTTCTCCAGGGTAATAAACCATTTGCTTACTTGTGATGAAATTAATACTGAATGTGACGAGGGACCAAGCTATTTTTGCTTATGTATCTACCTGATGTGGTTTATTTTTTGTTGCTGATTTTTTTTTGTTTGCAGCTATGTTCTTGAAGCCATGCTGACTGTTAACGAGAGAAGTGCAGCAAACAGAAAGGCACCAGAAACATCGAAGTAGGCAACCCTACTTTTCGTGTATAAATTTTGTTATTAGGAAAATAGATTTAATAACATGTGAAGTAACCTTATGTTTCTGGTTTCACCTAACTATTTATTTTCGATTTTATACTGCTTAAGCAAAGTCAATCGGCTTCAAGCAGAAATGCGAGCTACGTTGTTTCCACGGAGGGAAATCTGATTGCAAGAAATGGTTCAGGAAACTATTCATCATCTTGGTCGAAGTTGGTGGCTGACTTGTATCCTTTATCGATCAGGTAGATAGGACTGACCTGTGGCTTCTCCAATTTCGTGCACTGTTGGTTAAATTTTTAGAAGTTATTTATGGCATTCTTCTCCTTGCAGAACATGGACATGCGCCTACTGCAATATGGAGCAGGTACTATGAATGACATTCTACACTATGGATGATGTTATGGCAATTGTATATGTCATTTCATATTTTTTTGCATCTTCAATGCATCTTTGGGTGATGGTGTTGCATTCATTTGATGGTTTTAGTAGTCAACATTTCATTTTGTATAGCATCATAATAATTCACTGTAAGGATGTAAGAAACTGTGTTAATGCTGCCATGTTTTGAAGTATCATTATTGAATAATTAAATATAATCATAATAATATTGTTAGCCTTTCACATATGCCACTCTACATCTTGTATCTGTAAAAGTATTGTTGGGTTTTGGTTTTAACAATTGTGATCTGAATTCTTGAATCAGTAAAAATACCTGAATCAATTTTTTCATTCTGGATTGGATGCTTGTATAAGATGCATGAGAAAGCAATATTTCCATGGAGAATGAAAATATGGATTAAGCTACACTTCATAAACTGCTTTTTACCTGTGTTATATACATGACTGTTAGGTTTAAAGCACATTATGAAAACCAGAGACCTCTCTTTTGGTTTATAATAATTTAACTTCTTGACTTAACTTCTTGATTTTGATGATAAATTATTTTGTTGGATGCCATTATGCAGCCTCCACGAGCAAAGCATTGTCATGATTGTGACAAGTGTATTCTTCAGTTTGATCATCATTGTGTTTGGCTTGGTAACTGCATCGGCCAGGGTAATCACTGTAAATTTTGGTGAGTTAATATTTTGATGTGAAACTAAATATTTGCATTTTGGCATCAAGATTTTCTATTGTAGACTTTATCTAAGTTATCTTCTTTTTAGATAAGAAATTTCACTACGACCAATAATGGAATTTTTGCTCGATGATATTATTATTTCATTTGTAATTAGTCTTGATACTTAGATGAAGGATCAGTGGCCTGGAAATGCAATCACTGCTAATTAGCCGTAGAATGTCTTTTGTTTGTTTCATTATCTTGACATTTGTTCAAACACTTTTAGTTTCAATGTGCACTTAGTCTTCTTTTTTCAAATTTCAGTATTAATTATAGGCCTGCAAGAAATGAGTGGATGAACTCAGAAACATATTTAGAAACTTAATTATGCTATCCTTACATTATTTATTTTTACTGCTCATGCACTTTTATTTTTCCATCGAGTTATATGTCCTACGAAGTACTGGATGGATTTAATAATTATACATAATTTTAAGCAAATTGTTGATAGTTATAAACTCTTTTTCTCTCTCTATATATAGATAAGGGGGAAGGGGAGCATATTAAGAGAGAATTGTTCTCACTCAAGACAACAACAAATCGTGGTCATACAATTGTACATAGATGGCTAAGACTAAGATTGGTTTTATTCAATTTAATATTGACCATCTATATATAGTTGCATGACCAAGATTAGTTGTTCTCATGAGAACAATTCTCACTTGATATGCTCCCTCTATGTATGTTTAAGCATTGTAGTTTACTATGCTTGAACACTTGTGAAATTTATGAATGGGATTTTTTTTATGGCTTATTAAGGAAAGGCTATTTATGTATCCTTGTGAAGATTTTGGCTATGCTCTCCTTGTAATCAATAATATGTCAGCATTATACAAGGAAATAAGTTACTTATTTTATTAATTTCGTATATGTCTTTGTCTAAATAAATTTCTCTCGCTATTATTTTTTCTTCCTTCCTGTCAAAATGCTTAGGTGGTACCTTTTTGAAGAGACAGCATTGTGCCTTTGGACTGGTGTTTTGTATATTTCATACCTGAAGGCTCACATTACAAGGGTTTGGTATGATATCTTCATTCTTTAGGATAAATATGTGAACTCCCAGTCTTATGAAAATGATGTAAAATCTTCATTTGTAAAATCCTCCCTTGGAAAGTTACACATAATTTTTTTTTTTTTTTTTGGGGGGGGGGGGGGGGGGGG
>CM023951.1:6970630-6990901 GCA_013407115.1 Glycine latifolia
TTTTTTTATATATAAAAGACAATGACTTTATTTAAGAATTAAAAACCTAAATGAAGGTTGTCACTAGTAGTTGGAAAGGACAACACTCTATTGCTTGATTTTGGGCACATCACATGGTGGCAATCCTTCTTCCTAGTGGCAGACCTAAGAAAATATTTTTATGTCCGCACACTTAGGGGCAGAGGTTTGGGGGCAATGCCCCTGAAATTTTTTTTTTGTACAAGGTTATGAACCAACTTAAAATTATATTATATATGTGTATATAACTAACATTAGTTGATTAAGAAAAATCCATCCATAATTCTATATTGAAAAATCCAAAATAACAATTGAAGCATTAAAGTTGATAACACAAGTAAAGTGTATTAATAATAAAAAAACTGTAAATAGCAATTACCTAAATTAAAACTTAAAAGTCCATTCCGAAAATGTAATATGAAACTGCAGAAAGAAAAATGTAGGGTACAGAAAGCAAGTTAGGCCCAAATAATATAAACCTATCATATATTCATGTCTGTCTCCTTCTCCTGCTGCGCCGGTTTTCTATCTAGTTTCCATTACCGTTCTTATGAGCTGTTTTCATCCAAATCAGTGACCTCCAAAGTTGCAACGGTTTTCGGAAGAGCGTGGCCTAGCTATTATTTATAATGTTCTGTAAACTGCTGTTGCTGATGGATCGATCTGCAGAAATTGAAGGCAGAGCTCGATGACGGGAATGGTGGCCAAACTTCCATGACAGGGCTCTTCCAATGCAGAGGTGACCTCTCCAACTCCAATTGCTACAACTGCGTGAGCAGGCTCCCGGTCCTCCGCAAATGAATTTTTATGTCCGCACTTGCGGGCATTTGCCCCAACGTAGGTCCGCCACTGCTTCTTCCCCTCTTTTCTCATCTCTCATCTTATGTTATCCAGCATTCCTGAAAGCTTTTCGTTTGTCCTTTGTTGTCCGCGGTGGCTACCACCCATGGCTGACACAGTGGTGGTGAGCCACTCCTCATCACACCGTCATGGTGGTGTGTCGTAATGGTTACGCCACTACATGTTTTCCTTTCATCGTTGTGTAACTCTTGTGCTTCCCGCATCCACCCGCTCCACCCAATCTCCAACTCTCCTTTGTTGAATAACCTTTCTTTCTTCTCTTGGGGAACAATTCGTCCTTAGGCCGACTCAATAAAACACCCTTTCACTTTAAATGGACCTTCCATAAACACCTTTTCAAATTATTCCAAAATCAAATCGATGATGATCACTATTCAATGACATCATTTATGAGAAACCATGTATAAACATATTTTTAGGTAATGTAATTAATTAATTGATACATAATAATTAAAAATATTTTAATTGCTAAAATTACAAAAGGACAAATGAGTAAATCAATCTATCTAATTATTTAATAATATTACAAAAAAACTGGTATGAAAGGTCACGGGTCACACATCTTAACTGTCCAATATTATACTAATATATGCAGTGGACAGTAATACGTGGTGTAAAATGCATCAGATTTTTCCCTGGTCCACGGTAGAACCTTCTACCTTCCTATTTATGTTGTTATTGTTATAAATTCAGGAGGTGCAGGAAGTAACTGTCATAAGCATAAATTATGAGCATGTTGGTGCCCAACCCAAGTTATTCTTTTGCACTCTCCCAAACCCCAAGTTTCTTTCTGTCAAATCCTTGGCGCGAGCGCGGCACAACATACTCGTCAATCACGAGTTTCCTTAAGGAGAGGAAGGACCAACGCAATGCAAGAGTAAGTTGCCAATTGCTTACTTGAGTAGAGGGCGCTAATCTAGAAAAAAAGCGCAACGAAGACGAAATAAATAACCCATCAGAGAGAGACGTAATAATGGGAGTGATAAAGGATGGCAGAATCGCAGGGGTTCTACCGGAACCTCAAGGATTTATGGTGCACTATCCTGCTTATCCATCATCCATCTCTCGAGCTGTTCATACTCTTGGGGGAATTCAAGCCATCCAGAAGGTAAAGCCTTGCCAAATTTCATTATATTAATTCATTCATTTTTCTCATTGCCAATTATTACTTTTACAATTATTACAATTTCTGTTATTTTTTAGGCTCGCAGTTCACAATCAAACAAATTAGAGCTTCGTTTCCGTCCTGAAGACCCCTATTCTCACCCTGCATTTGGGGAGCTTCGTCCCACCAACTCTCTGCTTCTCAAAATATCCAAGACAAAACCACCACCTCCTGTTCATGATGCCGAAGCTTCTAGCAGCTCTAAAAATGGGGAGCAAGACCAAGAGGGAAGTCTTTGTGCTGATATCGTCGCTCGTTTTCCCGATGCTTATTTTTTTTATGGTTAGACACTTTAAATGAACTTTTTTTTTTTTTGGTGTTTTGTGTATAAATTAATTAGCTTTATGCGGTTTCTTAAGCGAGTTACGTGGTTGCGTTTGTTTTGTGTTTCTAAATGATGAAGGTATGGCGGACTACCAACATGTGATTCCTGTTCATGCTGATGTTGCTCGGAGGAAGAAGCGGAACTGGTCAGAGCTAGAAGAACTGCATTTTGGTGAATATTTAGTTTCAATGTTTCTGTTACTTCAACTCAATGTTTTAGATGTGTTTAATGCCTGTTTTTTTTACAAAATTAGTGGCTTGTGTTGTGTTCTGTCATAGATCAAGGTGGTTTCATGGATCTGGATCACGAGGATGTTATGATTATAGTGCCTCCAATTTTCGCTCCAAAAGATGTGCCAGAAAATTTAGTGTAAGTTTCTGACATTTCTTGTTTAGTGATCATATACTCGTTTTTAAGAGAGAAGTCTGGAATCAGCATACAATACCATATTTGTTCAACATTTGAAGAAAATTATGGCAGGGTCCTATATGACTTGCAATTGTTAACTCTACATTGAAGTGACTTAGTCATTTTCTTATTTCAGCTTAAGACCAGCTACCATGTATGTCAATTTCGAAAAAGAAACCAGAGGAAGTTGTACAACCCCATTTTGAGGTAAGGATAATTCAGATATATTTTCTTAATAGAATATAATTTAATCCTTTTGGTATATTAAAACATATCAATAACCATTGATAAGTGTTGATGACTTATCCGCGTCTCTTTGACTCTCAATCACAACACTTGTTTGCAGAATCATTAATATGAGTCTCTTCATTCAAGGTTTTTATTAATTAGTCTTACCCCATTTGTTGAATATACAATCTTGTATCATCCTGGAATTTCATACGTTATAAACATGTAAATACCTTTTTGTGTAGGGTAGGAAAATAAACTACATTGATGAGAAAAGAGATAAGGTACAGCTAGATAGAGGAGAATGAAATACCCTCCAAACTAAATATAACATTGGACAGGAAAAAATAAAAATAAAAACTCAAGAACACCACAAAGTTTAGTAGGTAAAGATACCCCTTAAAAGATTTTAGGATCTAATTGCAATTGATGAGACTTGAGTCCCACATTGGAAGTATAGAATGCTAGTGTGGGGTTTATTGGGAGTGGGTTAATGAAATAGAGACGTTCAATTTCTAGGACTTGAGAGAGTGCATTAGAACCTAAAAGAAGGATTTTGAAGTAAACAAACTGGAAGAATCCAACTCAAACCCTCCTGTCTAAGTATTAGCAGAGAAATTAATAGGACCTAATAAAATCAAAAGGGCTTGTATTGACTGGCTTATTTATCACTGAAGTGTCTGTGAGTTGTGAAAGTAAACTTCCAAATAAAATTAGGATCTTGACCAAAAGCAAAATTTATTGTGATTGACTTATGCAAAGTACAGTAGAGGGATGATAGAGATGTAAGGTTTCAAACAAAGGAATGACACAAAATTGGTTTAAAAAATTTGACATTTTTTTTTCTATTTCTAGTTAAACATTGTTACTTAAATTGAATGACAGTTTATTTTCCAAGTTGATAAAAGTTAATTTTACATTTATTTTCAGCCGCCAGTGATGAAAAATATCACATTCTGAAAATCTGTAGATACTAGGTGACATATACCTTAATAGGAATTAGAAGAACTCTTATTTTTTGTCTGGATGTCATTAGTCATGCAATATTTTTAGCAAGACTTTTCTTGTGATGTGTGCAGATGGACATGGAGCCAGTTCTTGCAATTGATTTTGACATTAAAGATATCCTTTTCTCAAGTGGTAGTAGAACCATCATATTTCAAACTTATTTAAGTTGAAAGTTCTATGTGATTATATCATGCCTATTTTTATTGTTTTTCTTCCTGTGAATGTAATTTATTTTCTTAAATTTTCTCTCAAAGTATACATCTAATTCCATATTTAAACATGTAGAGTTTTTTAAATTTAATTATAGCTTTGCCATTGATTTGCTGATTTCCTGGCAACATTATTTGAATTACTTGTGTACAAAATATGTGCTCAAATATCAGTTTTTGGCCAGCCTTAGTAATTATGCATGGGGATCACAGTTTCCCTTCAACCCTCTCGCAGGAGTCAGAAAATTTGTAGCTTTTGTCAGTGAAAAACTTATATTTAATAGGATGATTTATATCGTAGTAATTTGTAATTAAATATAATATAATAAATTAGTTGCATTTCTTCCTTAATTTGCTCTTTAATGTTCTGTTTTCTTCTTCCTGAACAAGGGATAAAGAGATGGAATAAAACTGAAAGTTCTCTTCTTGACTTCTAAGTTTTAATCCATTTTTATACAAGCTGTTTATTGCTACATTTGAATCATTACTATGATTACTTGATTAATTTTAGCACATTGCTGACATATCAACAAAGTGCTTGCAAATTAGTAATATTTTTTAGTAATTAGTATCACACTATGAATACCTGCTCATTCTATTTTTCCATCGGGACCTATTAATTTTTCTTTTTCATTTTGTATAAACATTATAGGTTTCCTTTGTGTTTACAATTCTTTCACTTTTTGAACATAATCAAAGGTTTTGCAACAAAAAAAAAAAAATCTTAAAACATATTGCAACCAAATTGCACTTTGTGGTTCTAGTTTTACTTAGCTGTCCTACAGATTCCTAAGAAAGTGAATTGGGAGGAATACATACCACAAGGCTCAGATCAGTGGGAGTTACAGATGGTTGTATCTAGAATGTTTGATGAGCGGCCTATATGGTCCAAAAATTCGCTTATCGAACGCTTGCTTGATAAGGGCTTAAGTTTTTCGCACAGCATGCTCAGAAGGTCACTGGAGTAAATTCTGCTGATTAACTTTTTTAACTTGCAACAATTGAATTGCTAATGGTGCAGTGACCATCCATTCTCTCTTGCAGGCTTCTATCTAGAATTTCTTACTACTTTTCTAGTGGACCATTTCTGAGGTTCTGGATCAAGAAAGGATATGATCCACGCAAAGATCCTGATTCTCGAATGTAAGTCATCTCCTAATTTCTAAATAATCTTGTGGAATTTTTAGTCATACATTTGCACTAAAAAAAGTGTTTGGTTCCTGTGATAAATATATTTTTAATGCACTGTTTAGTTTGGAAATATTATTTAACTACCAGTATGTCATGGTATCGTGTAATTCCTTTGTACCTTTCAATTTACAGGTAACACTATAACAATAAAAGAGGTAGACCTAGAATGGGGATCATGATGATTTTAGAAGCCTGTCTAATTTTTTATCATTATCAACCAAGAATCAGGGAGTTGATGACATATTTTGAACTTTGGAAACACCTGCCTTAAGTTTATCTGGGGTGAGGGATAGTTTGTTGCCTACTAAAATTTCAGACTAGTTTATAAGATGGGGAATCAGTTTATTGAACCTTGATTAGAATATAGTTAGTGCAAATGGGTTTGCTGGACACTGGCTTAGAAAGAAATGGCTATTTTTTCTCACTGGTGGTCCATGCTTCTATGCAATTTGCTCAGCTAGTTCATACAACATTCAGTTTGTTCTCTAAGTAGCTTGGATCCATTGGTTGTTTTCATCCTAAACTAATTTCATTAAAAGAATGGGGCTCTTTAAATATTATTTTGATGTTTTTGTTTGTGAGGATGAGAATGCATCTCTGACTCTTATATGAATGTTATTGTTACTCCTCACACGTTGATTGTGGTTCCTTGTTTTGTGTTTATTTGGGATTTTGTATGAACTATAGTATTAGACACAACTGATTTCACCAACCAGTCAACCACCCATGAGCCTCCTATGATATTTGCCTATAAAAATATTGAATCTTAACTCACTTGGAAATACAAAATAAACATGAACAATTTATTCATTTTTACCAGGGTTCTAATAACCCAATCTTCATTCTGTCAATTATTTTAGTGATTTGTATTGTTTGAAAGAACTGAATATGCAATCTTGACTAAGCTTATATTTTTGGTTTAGCAGTTATCAAAGAATTGATTATCGAGTACCTGTCCCATTACGAAGTTACTGTGATGCTCATTCAGCCAATAAGTAAGTACTTTCTTCATTTTATCTCTTGGTGTGTTTAGAAAGCTGTTCACTGTAATTTGGAAGAAGTTCCATTCAAGTGCATGCACAAGAAAGGGGAAATAGAAAATCACAATGCAGATTAATATATATAGACAATCAAAAGTGAAGAGAAAAAAGAGATCGCTGGAACTTATTACAATCTCAATTAAATTTATTTGCAGACCTCTAGCTTATATAACATATCTGGTTAATGTCACTATATATGATTATTATCTTGCCATTTGAGTTGTTTTCTCATTTGTTTTGGCTGTTGTTTCATGCAGATCAAAACATAGATGGAAGGATATATGTGCCTTTCGTGTTTTCCCTTACAAGTTCCAGACTTCTTTACAGTTTTTCGACCTTGTTGATGATTATATTCAATCAGAAATAAATAAGCCTCCATTCCGACCAACTTGCACTGTACTTCTTTTATATGAAATTTTATTTAATATCTCATTTATTATGTTGACACACTTGATATTGCCCACACATTTAAAAGACAAACATGCTTTACTGTTTACTCTGCATTTAACATGTTTCATAGTTTTCCTATTCCCTAGCATTAAGGTCCCTTAATGGTTATCTAAGGGTGATGCAAAATTGCTCTTTTTTCCTTTTTGCTTGAACAATCAAGGAGTAGCTGATTTATTCTATATAATCTTGTTTTATTCTGAAGTTTGTGCAGATTAAATTGTTGTGTAGTTTTTGCCATAAACGATAAAATATCAGAAAAATTGCTTGATTTTATTTTTCATGCTTGAACTTATAAGAAATTCCATTAACTAAGTTGCATCTAAAATGCTACTTTTTCAGTCTGGAACTGGGTGGTTCTCACAACACATGATCAATTGTATTAGACAACGTCTTATGGTGCGATATCTATCAGTATTCCCCAAGCCTGGTGCTGAGAATTTACTCAGAGCTGCCACTTTAAAGTTTTAAAAATTGAAGAGGGAGTGCTATAGGCATGCCATGAAGCTCGATGGAGAAGAATGCCAACAAGCTAATTTAGGTTGTCTCCTTTTTATTTTTTCCTTATCTTCCCGATTCTATGTATTGATATTGTTTTAGTCTAGTGATAGAGCCAACAAATTATTGCCACACCCAATAATATGATATAAGAAGAATCATTAATTTCAAACCATTTCCAAACTTCTGTCTAGTTACTAGTCCTTTATTAGTTATTACATATTACATTCTCAAGAGGTCCCTACATAATTTATTTTGAGTATTTTATTATTGAAACTTGTAAGGAAGAATTCTATTCAGATACTTCGAGTTCCGAGGCAAAGTTTTTTGTTTCCTCAAAAAGCTATCAGTAGCAGAATTCATTAACGAAGTTAGAATTAGAACACATTTTATTCAATTAATTTGTTATCTAATATGATTGTAAACCAATTAGAAGATTTGTTGTTGTTGTAAAATAAATTTAATATCTTTTCCAAGTAAAATTTACTATTTTCTGATCGACACAGGTTTGGAAGAGAATGAAGAACTTGACAATGCTGAAGATGAAGAGGAGGCAGCTGAGGGTAATGATAGTGATGAAGAATGGGAACAAGAGCATGATTTGGTAATTCTTGCCTATATTTTCTGCTTTTATGTTTTTCTCTTTAGATTGTGTTAATAATGGCTTTTAAATTGGATATTTTTTAACTTATGTTGTTGACACATGCAGGCTGGAGATAATGAAATGCCTCTGCCGTCTGATTCCTGTATCCTTTTCTATTTCAACTCTAAATTTAGTCATGTACTCTTTAAGTTTATAGAGATTGAAACATCATTATTGCATCACACAATTTTTTCTGATGAGACGATGGAACTAGAAAATTCATGATAACATAATTCACGCTTCCTCATTGCTGCATTTTTTTTTATATATTGTATGTAGAAGTTAAAAATGCTTCACATTGTTAAACTATTAGATTAGACAATACATTGAACTTATTTACTGGTCACATGGCAATGCATGGTTGAGTAGGTGTTGAGAGAACAAAGATGGATTTTTATCCTAAAAGTCAGGTTTCATCATTCATCAAGGCTTTTCAACTGGCACTTTTGAATTCCTTTATAATATTCAGACATCAACTTTGAGAATCTTTCTAGGACTCATTTACAGGATCTTTTTGTTAACTTCCCTCCTAATGAAATTGATTGTGACAATGTGCAAGCAAATGGCAGCGAAGAAGAATATCAAATATACGGGGAAGATAGTGAGGACAATTACTCTGATGAATGATTTCTGGCATTTGGAGTCATCAAATACACATAGGAATGTCAATATTTGTAGAAGTTACATAGGAGGGTAAATATCATCTTAGTTTTGTTGATTAAATATCATCATGGATCCTAGTATTCACTGTTATTTATAAGAACAAGTATCTCTAATTACATTAGAGAAACACAGGAGAAAAAAATAGTAGAAGTAGATGATGGAAAATAGAAGAGAAATGGACATGGTTGATTGAAGAAAATGATTTGTCATTTTATTTTCTATTTTTAATTTTTCTTTTGTTTTTTAATATGTCTGCATACAGAAGCATGAAAATAATTATTAGTAAATATGAGGAAAAATTTTAAATATGTATTTTCGTGGTGGAAACATAATTTGTGAAGGATTAGATTGAATGTTGAACAACCTAAAGGATTGATGCAGTGGTGTAAAATTATGTTGTGTTCATATGAGTGAGAATAATTTATTTATTGGAATAATGACTAATATGAAAAATACATTAGAACTAAAAAAAGGAGTAAAATTAAAAAAAAATTAGAATGACCAAAACTAAAAAGTGATATATCATAAGAATTAAAAAATATTTAAATTCTGTTTTATAATATTTAATGAATATTAATAATAGTTGTTTGAACTGAGCTACATCAATTTGAATATGTAAAGTTCATTTTATTTTGTCATGTTCAAATAGAAATTAGAGATTCAGGTAATGCATGACAGTTTTTAATACAAGTATTTATTTGACAAATTATCAAGGTAAAACTTTAATTTTAATTGAAGAATGATATAAACAATATCTAAAGAATTGGATACAACTTTTTGAATGGGTATTGTATAAATTGTGGCCCAATTGGGTTTCTTTGGTTCAGTAACCATTAAAGAAGGGGATATGTTTTATATACCATATCGTAATAATGAAATACCCAAAATATTCTTTATATTATGCTAATTATGTTAAAAAATAATTAATATTGATACATATATTACTAATTTTTTTAATGTATATTTAATACATATATAATTTTACATAATAAATTTTGTAACAATTAATTTATAGTTTAATTATTATATTAAAATTAATTATTACAAAATTTATTATGTAAAATTATGTGTATTAAATATATATTAAAAAATTTGGTGTTATATGTATCAACATTAATTATTTTTTAACATAATTGGTCTATTAGTTCATTTAGTTACAACATTACTTTATTAAGGTCATAGGTTTAAGACTTGCATGTACAATTATTTTAAATTGTTTGATAAAATATATTTTAATTTATGAAAAAAAAAAAACTATATTATGCAGATTCATATATGAAGCATAACACGAAAGGTATTTTGGATATTCCACTATTACGATACAGTGTATTATAAATGTATATGGTGTAGGAAGAGCATATCCTATCCCTTAAAGAAGCCCTCTCCTACCGAATTAAGCCTAGCGGCTATAGAGATTAATCAGATGAAGTCTATCATAATAAAAATAACAGGGTATTCATTTACTTCACTCTTCAGTTTACAAATATGATATAACGACGATATTCACCATTGACACTGGTATATCGTCTTTGGTATTGCTTGGATATTAATAAAAGCTGATTAATTGCGAACAGATATTTGTGTGAAAAATTGTAATAAACGAGTATCAATGATTCAATGGAGATGATTTTCTTTTTCTTTCTCACTAGTGATTACACGTAAAAAGATATTCTATACTCCTTATTTATTAAATGCAAACAATTCCTTTCCCAACCCGTCCCCAACTTCACTATAATTTTCTAGTCACGCTCTTTCTAGTTGGTAGTTGAAGATACTGATTGTAGTTAACTGATGAGATACATATTGGTATAGTTTTGTCACATTCATCCCTGCTAGTTCTTTTGCAGTTATTTGACACATGTTGATGTTGCTAAAACCATCATACTTTTCTGAGTGTGTGGTTAAGTGATTACTTTGTCACACTCTGATTTTATTCTTTAGTGCTTCTGTTCTAATAATTTTAGGAGCATAATGAGAAAACAGATAATATTTGGAATAATATTAATTCAGTTCAATTTAATTATTCATTCTACCAAATAACGACAATTAACTTTTTAATTTACATGCAAGTCTCTTTTTTTAAGTGCTCAACGTATCCTTATTCCAGTTAAAAAAATAGATTCAACGATTTACCATGCAGTTGTGCACAATTATAACTGCAATAATTATGTAGTTGATGGGACCAAGATGGGGTGATGGATGGATGATAGCCCATAAGTTGAATAATGACACTCTGAAAGTGACTGGAAAATGAAGTTTCCGGGGTTTGAGAGAAAGGAAGTGGATGAGAGTATGACAAGGAAGATTTATTATAATGGATATGAAGTTTAGCTTGAAAGGTCCATATTCTTGCAAACACTAAGGGTGCATAAAAGCAGATACTACGGTGGCTTAGCAAGTTATTTGTAGAAATTAAGAACTTGAGTAATATAATTAAGTTCTATTAGATAAAACTTCTCAGTAAGCTGAGAAAAAAAAAAGATAAAAAAATCAAGCATTTTTATAAACTAAAATTTTAGAAAAGTAAATAAGAGAATTTCTTTAGCATAAAAATAGATACTGCTGTGGATGATAGTCCTACTGTATTTATTAATTAATGATTTGTATTCTTAGGTTTTTCTTTTTCTCAATCTTTCCTTTTCTTTTTAATACCCTATTTGAAAATTTAATCTCATACAAATTGTCCAATTTTTTTCACCACTTACCCAATCTCAGTGATTTCTTAAGTGTTTTTTGGGACTTGTTACAATGATTTCAATATATCATTTCTGTATTAGTTTCCATTCACTCTAACCGTGTGGTATGTTAGTGACATTAATAGTTCCTGTTTCCTTGATTGCAAGAATATGTGTTTGTTTTTTTAAAAAACAGAAGATGATGAATATGCTGAAGAAAAAGAAAGTAGGAAAGGTAAAACAAAATTTCAATAAACAAAACCAAGTCCAAAGAAGAATGACCAATATTGCAGAGCTAATAAAGAAGGAATAAGAAAGAAAAGAAAATGTACAATTGCATCAATTACAACTTTCTTTAATTACTAGTACAAAATGTCAATAAGGTTAATTTGTTTGTATAGATCCTCTGACATTGTGACATCTACTTATGTATAATCATATTCTACCTGAGGGAGAAACTATATTCAGAAAAGACACACGAGTATTAATAAGGTGCTTAAACAAGCAATCCAATCCATTTTCAAGCCCTTCAATGACTACCACCACAGCCTCAAGCTCTTTGTGTGCAAATTGAATATTCTCAGCCTCAAAATCCTTGGTTGCATTATCCATGGCCATTCTACAAAGTGCTAGGTCCACCTTTTCAAGTTCATTCACATTCTCCTCTTGATTGTTGCATTGAAGCTGAAGCACCCCTTTCGGCATCACTCTTGACACAAATGTCCACTTATTATTAATCTTTGACCTCAAGATTGGTGAAGAAAGAAACGCCACTAGTGACTGAAAGATGGAGCTGGTGATCAAACTAGCTTCTCTTAGAACCCTCACTACTGCTGATAGGTGGTGATTAAGATCCAAAGGAGAAGAGGCCCCAAATGATGACCCTTCAGTACTGTGCTTCAATAAAACCAGAGATTTTGTACATTGTTTCCTTGTGTTTCTTCTGAGACTCCAATATGAAGAAACATGGCTTTCAATCACCAAGTCTCCAACTTTTCTCCTTCTAAGTGCTGATTGAAGGTCTCTAACATTTCCCTTCATTAGCATGATTGCATCCCTTGTTTCTCCCAATATGTCCAAGAATCTCACTGGACAGTCTAGCAACTCATCGACCCATTTTTTGTTGTGGTGATGAGATAGTGCTTGTTGGGTGAGTGGCAACTTCAAAAGATCTTCCATGCACTTGTACAAGTTTGCAAGGCCTGAAAGACCAAAGAAAATTCTCTCCACCTCAGAGGAAGATGATGTTTCCCATGATTTGAGCTTGATCAGCTCCTCTTCAATTGGAACTGTGCTTGGATGTGATCTAGTTGGCAAGCTTATGGATCGAATGGCATAGCCACGAGAATGTTTTGGAGAAAAGGTAGAAGCCATAGTTGCTCTTTTCATATCTTATAAAGTGAAAGGGTGTTTAATTATAAGTTATATGGCACTGGTGAGTGCTTATATATATTCTCCTATTATCAATACCAAGGTATGTACGTGTGGTTTTCCCATATTGTGGGTTTATAACGTTATAATAATAATATTGTGTGGTTTTTGGATGTTGTTGTCATGTCTTCTCATGTGTTTACATAAGGGTGTAAGGTGGACCTCCCAAATTGGCTCTGCTGTCTTTTTGATCTCACCGTCCCTCATGCAGAGTCACTCAACTTCCATACAAAATCATGCACATGAAGGGCCCTTGCTGGGCCGCTACACAGTTTAGTAATCCTCTAGTTAGGTGAGATTTCTGTGGGGAATGACTCAACATTATCTTGGCTTAAACTTCAAATTTTTATTTTTAAGATGCCTGAGTATTTGTGGCACTATATTGCATGTTTGGTTTACAATTCAACTTGTGCATCAATTTCGAGATAAAATCTAAGGGGCCAGCAGAAGCTGAACGCAAAAGGAATGATGATAGATGTTTTTGCTAATCTCCTTTTACTTCCAACTTAAGTTTACAATGGTTATACAAACATACCCTAATTTTAGTAGAATTTCACTGATTATTTTGAATTAGATTTTATCTTCTAATTATTATTTTCTTTTTCATTTACAGTATTCAAATTTGAGAATTTGAGATATTCAAGTGTAGTTTCACTTATACCAATGATATTTTATAGATAAAAATGTAAATAAAAAGAATTAAAATGTAAAACTAATTTTGCAACAAAAAAAGTCGGTTGCTAATTCAGTCAATCATTATTCACATTGATTAGCGATTGATTTAATAATGTCTGATTAAATTTTAGTTAACAAATACTAGAATGGTGATTAAATTGGTAACCAAGAATCACTTGCAACCAATTATAACGACTAATATTTTTTGTTATGAACAATCAACTAAACCAACTATTATCTGTAGCTAAATTACAATTTTTGCAACTGACAATCAAATCGATCGCTATAGTCATTAGCGATGGAGGATTTGGCAACCGCATCTAATTGGTCACCAATTCAATCACGAACTACTTGTGGCTGAAATTGTTTATATATTTAGCAACAAATTCATTCTATTGCTCTTTTACTTTTTCCTAGTAGCGGTAGTATTATAGTTAAAATACAAAAATAATAACATAAAAGAGATATTTTTAAATAAAAAGATTTCACGTTTAATATTACTTATCAATTAGTTAACAATATATTTTCCTTTTTGTAAAAATAAATTAATAAAAATAAAATTTAATATCTTCTTTTTCAAAAATCCTGCTTAATTAATATACTTTAAGGTCGGCCCTGATTTCTGCTTTTACTAATGTTAGCATGATTAGATGTATAGTTTGCAACTTCGTCACAAAACTTCCATGCTATAACTATTTATAGTAATTAACTGTATTTATCAATTTAATAAGCTCTTTTTTTTCCTTAAAGAAACTGATTTAAGATCACTTTCTTTCTCGATTTCTCTAATTAATCTTTCCCTTTTTTTTTTTTTTTTCTATTCTCGTTCCGAGAAAAAATTGATTTAAAGCTATTTGAAATATCTCTAAGTTTTTTATCGTCAATGAACTCATCAATCCCCTGTTCATGATGCATGATACCTATGAATTGTCTTCGAAAGTTTATGGACTTGTATTGAGCTATATGATTGAAGATATATATGACAAATTCAGATTCAATATATTTCAGTACCTTTTTTTTTGTCTTTCATGTTATTGAGTGGTGGCTATAAAGATTGACAAAAAAATTAGTATACTTTTGTATTGCACGAGCGACACTTCCATGCCGTTCCCTTTTAAGGATTGCAATAATCATCATTAGTTGTTACACCTAAAACGTGTTCACGTGTATATGTATCTTTGGGAAGAGACATTGTTTTCGAAACAGTGACGGACACTAATGTGGATGTGTTTTCTAATGAAATTGGAACCTTAATTCATCACTTTATGAAGGGCCAATATCTTTTATTAAACATAGTTTTTGGTTAATTGCAATAAAATGATAAAATTAATGTATGTAAAGATAATACTCCATAAGATCTAAAAATTGGCGTGAGGACTGTTAACTTGCCAAAGCATAACCCTGGTTTAATACTGAAATATGCTACGTAACTAGAGCTATATTATTCTCCAATGGTTCATATCTGCTTGCAACAAAATATTACTTCTCTTTCACTTGACCTTGAAATCTTTCTTAGACCACATGTGGGGAATAATTAAGGAGGTTAGACATAACATCACCTTCGCATGAGAGTAGAAGCTCCGAAAAGCCAGCATGAATTGCTAATTATCACATCTATGCTTGTCACCTCGTAAGAAATTGTCCTTCGACGACATGCACAACTAGCAATCTATCTACACTTTACAAAACAGCAAAATAATTTGATTTTCTTTTGCCTAAATTACTAATTTAGTCCCTCTATTTATTTACGGTATTTAATTTGGTTCTTCTTTTAATGAAAAGTTTAATTTAGTTCTTAATTTTTTAAAACTGTTTTAATGTAACTTTTTCGTCCAATTGAGACTATATAATGTTGTGTTGAAGCATTTTAAAAAAATAAGGAACTAAATTGAGTAAGAAAAGGATTATATTGAAACATTTTCAAATATAAGATATTAAATTGAATCCTTTATTAAAAGATTAATCAAATTGAATAAAAATATATGGTTAAAGGTACCAAAGTAATGATTTATCCTCTATTTTTTACCTTACAAGAAAAAATAATACAATTTATATTGAAAGAAATTGTCTTTGTACAGTATATTTGTATACAACAAAGAAAGACAATAAAAAGGAGATAAAATAGATGATGTGTGATACGTAAGAATAAAATAATATTCATAAAAATATTGTGTTTTGTGTTAATATAATTTTAATGTAAGTTATTGCATCTTTTGATCGTTGTTCGTAATATTTATACTCTTTTGGTATATTGTAGGGATCAATAGGGACTTTGGGGTGTAGTTTGATGCCATTTTTTTTATTGGGATGCAATTATACTATTGCTTGTGGAATTCTATTTCTAATATGTCACTTTTCAATATATAGGATGCATCAATAATGTGAAAACTATAGACATAAGATCAATACAGGGCCTATGTGTGTGATACACAATTTCAGTCCATAGATCATAGACTGAGTTATGATAATGGGCCGAAGGAGTTGGGGTTTATGTGAGGAGAAAAAGAATATGGGAACTACTATTCCCACTATTAACCCTTGTTATTCGCATTATTAACCTTGAGAAATTTCTCTTTTGCTTACTCACTAAATTCCTACATTACACCTCCTTTTCTTCTCTTTGACAAATATTAATTATTAATTTTTTATTATTAGGAAGAAAAAATCAAATCCAGGACCGTTCGTATTAGGAGTTTATGCTATGTGACTTTTCTTTTTCTTTACTTTTCTATCTAGAAAAATGTCTTTTCAGACATATTTTAAACACTTTTTAATGAATTTTGGACATGAAAACTAAATTTAGAAGGAATTTTTTACCAAATATATTTGTTTGAAAAAGCTTTGTCGCAAATTATATTTTAGACAGACAAATATTAAAGATTTGTGTTTAGTTCTGAACATATCTTTCATGAAATAAAAAATATTTTTTTTCTCCATAAAACTATCTATTTCGGGACAAATGTTAATCTAATTTATCAATATAAAATTTTCATTTTATGAAACTGATATGAATGATTAGAACAATGAAGTAACAACTCCTTTAAAAATAGGCAAAACATTGAAGAAATCAATTCCATTGCTAATTTCATCGTAATCACTTGCTAAATGGTCCAAAACAAATTTTCAATATCAGAAATCGATACCAATACAGAGGTAAACAAAGTCAATTTAAAAAATCTCACAAAAATAATCTCACAACTCACAGAAGCAATCCTTCTACAAAAGCTGCTCATTAAGTGTTCAGCAGCCCTTAGGCTGCTCAGCAACCTATTGCAGTGTCTTCCCTGCTTTGAAATTGTGTCCTCTTTCATTGGTATCCTTCTTTAATGTTTTTGGACTTCTGTTAGTTTGAAAATCCCTCACATAATTATGGTGCTTGACTACTTTCTTCCCTTCATTGTCAAAAGTATTAGTGAATTGATCGTTTTTCTAAGTTTCTCTGCATAATGCTGAAGACAAATTAATTATTCCACTTGCTTATTAGACAATATTCTTTTAGCCAATATTAGTTACTATAGTGTCTAGGTAGAGAACATGATATAAGTAAATGTAAGGTCTTAAAAAGAAAAAAAAAGGTGACTTAAAACGGAAGAAATCAAAATATAGTCTATGAACTCTTCGTTGTATTTGATTGTGTAACTATTGAATTGTATATATATACATGTACAAATTGATGAGTCAAATTTTTTGCATCCTCAGCAGAACCCTACAATTTGGATGCTTTGCAGGATTTGGAGACTAAATTAAAATTTAGCACTCTCTATTGAGTCATTATGTTCAAAAGGTTGGCTCTTGTTCTGACCAACCGCCTAAACATTCTCTCCAAACCATTTTCTAGGCTTTCAATGGCGTTTTCCAAATCCTCCAATCTGTCACGCACACCCTGCAACTTGGAAACACTAGTTCCTTCACTTAGAAGGGTGCTTAAAGATGCTTCAACACACTGCAACTTATTGACATTCTGAGATTCTTCTTCACATGGTATTACCCTCTTCTTATGCATCAATCTTGCCACCATCAACCATTTAGTTGCCTTTGACTTTGAAGCTGGCCAAGCCAAGTAAGACAAAAGGGATTGGAAGATGGACATGTTCATTGTGATGACCTCCCTAAGAACTTTTATCACGGAAGCAAGGTCTTGATCTTGATTCAAAATTGGGGATACTCCAAATTTGCTTTCCATCTGTTTCAAAGATGCCATCAACTTCTTGGCATTCTTCTTCATCTTTTTTGTGAAGAAGTTATATTCGGCTACACTTTTTTCAATACTCGAATCACCCTTTCTCCTTCTAAGAGAAGAATGAAGGGCTTGAACATTTTCCTTAACTTGTGACATGGTGTTCCTTGTGATGCCACAGATATCCAAAATTCCCACTGAACCATCTAGCAATTCTTCCATGCATTTCTCACCTTTATGGTTAGAAATCACTTTTTGCGTTGATGCCACGTTGAGAAGATCTTCCAAGCAAATGTACAAATCTTCAAGTAAGGATAGGCCAGTGCCAATTGACTCAGATGTGGAAGTGGATGTGGCTTCCCAAGTCTTCATTTTGCTTAGCTCCTCCTCTATTCTAATGGAGCAAGGATGAGATCCAGAAGGAAAACTATTAGAGCGAACATGGTACATGTTTGCCATGGTTACTTTCTCTTTTTTTGTTTGTTCCTTTTTTCTGAGAAAGTTCAATGTTTTTGTGCTATTACCTAGCTTGGTCCTTCATCTCTTTATATATAGTGGCCATTGATAATTCATTAATCATTCCAATATGCCAAGAAAAAGGACAAGTTCATTAATCAATATGCAAAGAAAGCATGTGGTGCCCGCATGGATTCCCTTTGAATTAGGTAAGATTGTCACACCTCTGCCAAACATTGTGATATTACATGTGATATTCTGCAAGACATAATGGTAGTAAAATGGGTTTTTGGTGAATAACTGGCATGTCTTTCGAGTGTTCGTAATCAGAAAACCTCATTACTCATCAACTAGTTTGTTGTTTGCCTCCTCTGCTGCCACATTACCCTCTTGATTTCAAAATATAAAATTGTTGCTGCTTGTTGGTTCAGAGATGTCCACTGAGTTGTCTCAATATGAAGGAGCTCGAACTGCAACGTGAATTGGAGTTGTTTTTGCAAGGTTGAGATCTTGATCTCATGAGATATACTAGTAAATGTACAATAATTCAAGTGACAGATAAGTTGATTACAATTCAAAGGACAAAATGATGCGCAAATTATAGCGTTAGATTAGTTAGGTGTGTGCACGAGTCCATTTGCTCAAAACTTTAAGAATTACATAATTAAAATTAATATTTTTAAAACATTAAAAGTACCATTTAAAAATAATTAACAATTATATTTATCTAATAATTTTTTATTTAATAAAAATCACACTACTTCAACAAATTTAAAATGAATTTAATTTTTACAATAATCCCATTTATAATTATTAACTATAAACATGCAAAAATAATTGCATGTTAACATAAAAAATCCATAATAATAAAAAATAAAACTCAAATTTAAATAATTATATATTTATATTATTTTTAAATTTATATATTTTATATAGGTATTACATCATTATTATTATTTAAAAAAATCATAATAAATTTGAGTAGGCATAACATCTTCACTGCAAGACCCACCCATGGAGAACAAGAATGAAAATTGGCTTTAGTATTACTATGGTGTCGAGTGGACAGTTAAAACTATTCAAATTATAGATATTATTAATCATTTTCTTCAACTTTAATGTAATTAATAATTATAATTAATATACTATTAAATATTTTGTAAATTGATAATTTTATTCATATACATATATTTTAAAAGTATAACCAAATATAAGTATATTTTTAAATAAATGTGTGCAGGGCATGGATTTAAAATCTAGTCTCTGTGGTAAAAATTACTTTGATGCACCTGGTTTATTGTTTTATGGACTGTTGCTAGAATTCTGTTGTGAGATGATGCTGCTGGGTTGGAGCTATGTTATTGGCTGCTGCAGTCTTGGGATGACATACTATGCTGCTAGATGCCTATTGTTTCGCAGAGGCAATTAGCGTAGAGGAAGTGTAGATGCAGGGGTTTTGCAAGTCAGAATTGCTCGAATGTTATCAATTATTGCTTTTTTCGTCTTCTGTAATCCTCTATATAGGAGTATTTATCAGATTCTGTAGTGTGTTTTGGAGGGTTTGTTAAGGGGCATTGCTATTTAATTCCGCTTTTGAGGAGGATTTTGTAAAGAGGTTAGCTAGTTAGACAATATTCACCAGCCAATATTAGTAAATAGTAACTATAATGTTGGCATGGAGAAACACGATAAATGCAAAGGAATATTCTATAGGGCAAAGGTGACTTAAAAACAAAAATATATCTAAAAATATAGAGTATAAACATTTCATTGTATTTGATTGTATAACTATTGAATTGTATACATGTACAAATTGATGAGGCAAAAATTTTCAATCCTCAGCATATCCCTAAAATTTGGATGCTTTGAAGGATTTGGAGAGAAAATCATGACTCTCTAATCATATTGGGTCATGATGTTCAAAAGGGAGGCTCTTGTTTTAACCATGCGCCTAAAGACGATCTGCAAAGCATTTTCTATGCTTTCAATGGCATTCTCCAATGTTTCTAATCTTTCACGTGCAGCCTGCATCTTTGCAACATTAGTACCTTCACTTACAAGGCTGCTTAAAGATGCTTCCACACATTGCAACTCATTGGAATTCTGTTGTTTCTCTTCACATGCTATCACTCCCTTGTGCATTAATTTTGCTA
>CM023951.1:6999415-7013333 GCA_013407115.1 Glycine latifolia
TTCAATGCTTGAATCCCCCTTTCTCCTTCTAAGAGCAGAATGAAGGGATTGGATATTTTCCTTAATTTGTAACATGGTGTCCCTTGTGATGCCACAGATATCCAAAATTTTCACTGAACCATCAAGAAGCTCTTCTATGCATTTCTCACTTAGATGGTTGGAAATCAGCTTTTGGGTTGATGCCATGTTGAGAAGATCTTCCAAGAAAGTATGCAAATCTTGAAGCAAGGAGAAGCCAGTGCAAATTGACTTTGATGTGGATGTGGAAGTGGCTTCCCAAGTTTTGAGCTTATTCAGCTGTTCCTCAACTGTAATGGTGCTAGGATGAGATGCAGTGGGAAAACTATTTGAGCGAACATGGAACTTGTTTGCCATGGTTATTCTTTGTATTATGTTCTTTTTCAAAGGAAGCTCAATGTTTTTTGTTCTCACCGAGTCCTTAACCCTCTATATATATATATATATATATATATATATATAGGGGCAGTTGGTGAAGAAAATAGGCAGCACAGCTAACCTCTCACAATCAACGTGAGCATGTGGTACTAGCATGTGTTTCCTGCTAATTTTGGTGAATGTCACATCTCTGCCAAACATTGTGCACTATTATTTGTGATATAATACATGTCATAATGATATTGAAATGGGTTTGAGATGTATAACTGGCATGTCCTGCATGTGTTGGCAATCAGAAAACCTCATTAGTCATCAGCTAGTTTACCTCCTTTGATGCCACATCGCCTCTTGATTTCAAAATATAAAAATGCTTTTGTTTTAGCTTCAAGGATATCTATTACCTGGCTTGTCACGATGATAAGTAACTAGAACTGCAAAATGGTGTAATAAATGTTTTTTTGGATTGCTGAGATCCGGATCATGTGGGATGTGACAAATGGACAATAATTGGAGTTATATACAATTTTGATTACAATTTCGAGAACAAAATGATGGGCTATTTCGAGTGTGCACGAGTGGCATGTCTCCCTAGTTGATTTTACCAACTCTTTTATTATTTCATTATGATTTAAATCAATGAAGAATCCCTTTCCTTTATTTGCTTTTCTTGAGAAATCTTGTGGTAAATATAAAGGACGAGTAGAAATCTTGTAGTCCTATTGTTATTGTTAAGTGCTCGGGAGAAACAAAAAATAATTACGCAAACATCACAATTTTCAATTCTCAAAATCAAACGGTAATAAAGCTTTTGTGTGCACAAGGGATTTTGTGCATGCACACATTATTTCTGTTTACAATGTGGCTTTTTTGCTGCGTACTCATAAAGACCTTAATTCAATGTTGCTTGTTCTCTTTTTCACTCGTTACTGGCTATAAATAGTAGGTAGACCAAAAAATCAGACAGTTCTTAAATATTTAATTTCAATTCCTGAAGCAACTAACAAAATACTAACAAACTAATATTTATTGATAAAAAAAAATCCTGAAGTTAAAATTTTGTGGTTAGCAATTTGGATGCTATTGTGTAATAAAGTATTTGTGGTGTCTTTTTCTTTTACATGATATTCTAATGTGTTTTGTATTGAAGTGGTGACATTCATCTGTCTAGTAGCTTGAGAAGGCATGTCGCCACATCACTTGTTTGGTATCGTAGATCACTAGCAAGGAATGGCTGTGATCTACACTTCAGCGTGTATTCCATGTTTGTTACAGTAGCTCACTGAAAATAAGCATATTTTGAGCATTTCAATGCATATTTTCATTGTTCTCATAAATATTTAATTACCTGTCTAGGTATGATAAGAGTTTGGCAGCTATGAAGCTTTTAACAGACTACTATAAATATTAATTTTTAAATGATAAGGATATTGACTTTACCCTATTGATTTTTCATTTTTTCCTTCCATGTATTCTTTGTAGGGAATAATATTGCTTAATTTTTGGGGTGTTAGCTCAGTTATAGGATCATTATTTCTTATAATTTTCATGTGAAACATTTTGCCTAAGAGCAAAGTCTCTAAAATCTAGTAGTATCAAAGCAGGAGATAGATAAATAAATAAATAAATCGTATTAGTTATATGTCTTTACTGTATTCTGGACTAATTACATTGATGCTAATTCTGCACAATGGAAATTCTTCTCAAATCCATCATTAAAGGAAAAGGTCAACAGTTAGAGCAGTTGGATTTCCCATTATCTGTTGTTATTCTTTAGGTTATTATGTAATTGAACATGTCTTCCTCAATTTTTCTTTCTTGATTTTTCAGCATTCTTTTGTGTGGACTTTTACCAACATAACATAATCTTCGACAACAATCTATTTATTTGTAGAGAGAGACGTAGATAAATCACTTTGCTGGTGATTTCTTAGTTTTTCATTTGAAACATTGAAGATGATTACCTTGAAGGCCCTGAACTCCATACCCTAATTTATATAAGTCATAATGTTATATTTAAACATCTCTTAAAAACATTCTGTAGACCTGAGAATTTTTAAAAATGTTTTTTCATCCTATGGAGACGGTATAAAATCATGCGAATGCAATTTATTTGCTTAAAATAGGTGGCACCATATAGATGTGCAGTAACTCCCACAAGCTCGGTAGACTTGAAAAGTAGCTCAATCTGAATCTGGCAGTGATCTAATAGCGAGAAATTCAACTATTGACAAGTTAGGTTATGATTTTGAAACATTTCTTCTTACTTCTCCCAAAGGAACTTGTATTGGATTTTACAACCACAACTTGGCTTTTCAACAAGTAGTGCATCTGATCATGGAAGCAAATCTTACTAAACCAAAAATTAGAGAATAATTAGATAATTAAGTTTTGAGGACAACGTAATAAAATGGAGGAAAGTCCTGGCATCTAAGAATTTGTTGTTCTTTGCACAGCCAAACTGTTATAATTGATTCTAATATATTAAGAGCCTCGATGACTTGATTAGAGGCTCTGTCACAGATTCAAACCTCAAGTCTATCCATTAAACACACAAACAGTTGTTCTCTCTGCTTTGATTGGTGTTACTGTACCAAAAAAGCCAAAATGTGATTATAGAACTCCAAATTCTACCAAAGAGACATCCCAACAAAGTTGAATGGTTAAGAGACACGCTTACTCCATTTGCCTCAACTGTTAAGGTGCGCAAACACACTAGCATTAGCAGAATCAGTATTTGCACCCTAAGATAATTGGTACCCAAACTATTAGTAATGTTGGAGTGACAATTGTAACTGAAGTAGTCGCACATTGAAATAGACAAGTTGGATAACATATACTTAAGAGAGACCCATAAACCTTATGTAATTGGCTCGTGGCACATTAATAGATATCATGATCCCTTGTGTTTACCCAGTATTCCCTAACAAGTAAACAATAACGTTTTACCATAGAAATTCGATAAATGTAAAGGAATCTAGTAATTAGGTGACTTAAAACAAAAATATATCGAAATATAGAGTATAAACATTTTGTTGTATTTAATTGTATTGAATTGTATTGTATACATGTACAAATTGATACGGAAATTTTTTTCAATCATCAGCAGATCCTTAAAATTTGGATGCTCTGCAGGATTTGGATAAAAAATCATGACTCTCTTATCTTATTGAGTCATAATGTTCAAAAGGCAGGCTCTTGTTTTAACCATGCGCCTAAATACACCCTCCAAACCATTTTCTATGCTTTCAATGGCCTTCTCCAGAGCTTCCAATCTTTCATGTGCAGCCTGCATCTTTGCAACATTAGTACCTTCACTTACAAGGCTGCTTAAAGATGCCTCCACACACTGCAACTCGTTGATGTTCTCTTGTTTCTCTTCACATGCTATCACTCCCTTGTGCATTAATTTTGCTACGAATAACCATTTGGTTGCCTTTGACTTTGAAGCAGGCACGGCCAAGAAAGCTAACAGGGATTGGAAGATAGACATGTTCATAACAATGACTTCCCTAAGCACTCTAATCAAAGCAGCGAGTTGTTCGTCTTGATCCAAGAGTGGGGATGCTCCAAATTTGCTCTCCATTTGCTTCAAAGTTGAGACCATTTTCTTGGCATTCTTCTTCATCTTCTTTGAGAAGAAATTGTATTCGGCTGCAATTTTTTCAATGCTTGAATCCCCCTTTCTCCTTCTAAGAGCAGAATGAAGGGTTTGGACATTTTCCTTAGTTTGTAACATGGTGTCCCTTGTGATGCCACAGATATCCAAAATTTTCACTGATCCATCAAGTAGTTCTTCAATGCATTTCTCACCTTGATGGTTGGAAATCAGCTTCTGGGTTGATGTCATGTTGAGAAGATCTTCCAAGTCAATATGCAAATCTTGAAGCAAGGACAAGCCAGTGCCAATTGACTTCGATGTGGATGTGGAACTGGCTTCCCATGTTTTGAGCTTGCTCAGCTCTTCCTCTACTGTAATGGTGCTAGGATGAGATCCAGTGGGGAAACTATTTGAGCGAACATGGAACTTGTTTGCCATGGTTACTCTTTTTATTTTGTTCTTTTACAATGGAAGCTCAATGTTTTTGTTCTCTCATCAAGTCCTTAACTCTCTTTATATATAGGTGCAAACAACTGCATGTCATGATTCATTCTAATTGGTCAAGAAAATAGACAGCACAGCTATCCTCTCATAATGAACGCGAGCATGTGGTACCAGCATGTGTTTCCTATTAATTTGGTGAAATTGTCACATCTCTGCCAAACATTGTGCACTTTTATGTTTGACATAATACATGCCAAAATGAATTTGAAATGGGTTTGATGTGTATTGCTGGCATGTACTCCGAGTGTTGGCAATCAGAAAACCTCATTAGTCATCAGCTAGTTTGCCTCCTTTGCTGCCACATTGCCTCTTTATTTCAAAATATAAAAATGATGTTGTTTGAGCTTCAAGGATATCCATTACCTGGCTTGTCTCAATGGTAAGGAGCTAGAACTGCAAAATGGTGTAATATATGGCCTTTTGGATTTCTGAGATCCGGATCTTGTGGGATGTGAAATGGACAACAATTTGAGTTTATACAATTTTGAGACCAAAATGATGGGTTATTTCGTGTGTGCACGAGTGGCATGTAACCCTTATGTCTCCTTTGTTGATTTTACCAACTCTCTCATTACTTTATTGTGTTTTAAACGGAAGAATCTCATTTCTATTGTCAAGGAACAAAAAACATCACAGATTTCCAATTCTCAAAATCAAACGTTAATAATGGTTTTGTCAATTGATGCTATTTAGCAATTACCATCCAGTTCCAGAACGTAGGTCTGATCTACACACGCATGAGTTATTAAGTTGCTGTTTATTTTTAACTTTTATAGAATTAATTTTAATAAAATTATTTTTGAATTATTGTATTAATTGAGAATTTATACTAATTATTTTTTTCTGAAAACAAGAGTCATTGAAAAGGTGGACTATTGTAATTGTAATTATTAGTGAAAATAGATAATTGAAACAGAAAGGGAACATTTTCTTAGACCAAACAGGGCCTAAACATCTATATTCAAGCATCATCAAACACACAGATTAAGAAAAAAGCTACACAAGACCATTACCTATAATATTTATTCTCATTGAATATGAAGCATAGACAGAAACAAGGATTAACACCAAAATCAGACAGTTCTTTCACCCAAACTGCCCTTATTTGTATTTAATTACTGAAATAATGATAGACAGATTAAATATAAATGCATGCATAGTGTCTTCAAAATCTAGAATATTGTATAAGGTTTATCAGCATTCACCTACTAAAACTCTTTCATTGATACCCACAGATGACTAATTAACATGTGGTCACAACTAACAGGTAGCCAACTGATTGCATCCTCTCACCTACTTATATAAACCTTTTCTAGTACTCATACTTAGGCTAGATATTAAGGGGAAGGGGGGAGTAGACAATATAACACTTCTATCTTTTTAATTAATTGTCAAGGTATGATAAGAGTTTGGTAGTTTTGTAGCTTTTAACAAACTACTATAAATATGAATTTTTAAATGATAAGGATACTGACTTTACCCTATTGGATTCAACATTTTTTCTTTTCATATATCTTATCACCGGCCTTTTCTTTGTAGGGAACATTATTTCTTAATTTTGGGGTGTTAGCTCAGTTGTAGGATCATTATTTCTTATGATTCTGATGTGAAACGTTTTCCTAAGAACAAAGTCTGTAAAATCTAGTAGTATTAATGCGGGAGACAGAGAAAAAAGTAAAAGAATCTGGTATTAGTTACATGTCTTTACTGTGTTCTTCTCAAGTCCATCATTAAAGGAAAAGGTCAACAATTAGAGCAGTCGGCTTTTCCATTATCTGTTGTTATTCTTTAGGTTATTATGTAATTGAACATGTATTCCTCAATTTTTCTTTCTTGATTTTTGTGTGTGGACTTTTACCAACATAATCTTCGATTGAAGAGAGACGTAGATAAAACATTTTGCTGGTGATTTCTTGGTATTTAAACTATGTACCCCAATGCCCGGAGACTCCACGCTATGCATAGGTAAGGGGAAGGGATATTGTATGAGCCTTGCATATGCAAAGCAACTGTTTCCTGATTCGAATCCATGACCAACAAGTCACCAAGAAAATTCTGTACTGTAGACCTGACAATTTTAATAATGTTTTTTCATCCTATGAAGATGGTATAAAATGATGCGAATTTATTTGCTTAAAATAGGTGGCACCATATAAATGTACAGTAACTCCCACAAGCTCCGTAGACTTGAAAGGTAGCTCAATCTGGCAGTGATCTAATAGAGAGAAATTCAATTGTTGACAAGTTAGGTTATGATTTTGAAACATTTCTTCTTACTCTTCCTGATGTGCTCATAGCATATAGTGCTTTCCAAGCCAATAGAAGCAAGGAATCAATCATAATTCATCGATAATTGCTCATAAATGTTATAAACTTTGATTATTCCTTTGTTATCATGTTCTCAGCTAATTGGGTAATTTTTATAGCAGGAATACAACAAAACAAGATGAATTGAGAGAAGCTGTCACACCACCAGCGTGAATCTCGCGCCATCAGCGCCAATTGCATTAATGGGAGGATTTCTCACTGACATCTCACGCCATCAGCGTGAGATTCACGCTACCAGCGCCAAATGCCCATTTTCACAGCAAACTTAACTGTTATCCCATGCTATCAGCGCCATAGGTGAAGAAAAACAGGATAATTTCCTCTGGAACCTGGCGCTACCAGCGCAGATTCCACGCTATCAGCGTGGGAATTCACTATTTGTGTAATTCTAAAAGCTGCTAAGGGCAAACTTGGAGTTTCACCTTGCCCCATATAAATACTTGAACCCACAGCATTAAAGGCACTGCTGACTGCACGAAAATCAGAGAGAAAAGGTTTAAGAAAGCTTGGAGAGCTTAGCTAGGGCTTGGGAGTTGAAGGCTCAAGTAGAGACCCTTCTTCATCTTCTTCTCATTTGTGCTTCAGCTGGACATGCTTCTTTTTGGTTAGCTCATTGCCAACCATGAATAGGTGTGGCTAGTTTATATTTGTAGCTAGGGCCAAGCACTTGATGTAAACTTCCATTGGAATGTATTGAATACTATTATTCATTTATCAAAGTTATTTTACTGCACTTTGCTTGAATTGTTTATCTTTCTTTCTTAGATTTGATCATTCTAATGAAGGGTTAAGAGTTAGGGTTCACAATGGGAATATTGGGGCTCTAGTCTTGGAACTAAGTGAAGTAACTTGCTTTACATTATCTAGGAATAGGAATGTATGTTTGTAGCTTATTCAAGGTGTGTGCTTAATGCTTAACCCTAGGAAGGTGACTAAGGAATTAGAACTTTCAAGTGGGTTAAAGAGTTATTTCACTGAGGAATTGGTGAGTAACTAATATGCAATGAACACAACCGCTGAGTAACTTAGATAATCGAATATAGTAAGCAATACAAATCCATTGGAAGGAATCATCGAGTGTGGGTGCCTTGGCTACGTTTTCCTTATATTGTCACAAACTTAGCTTATTTGTTAATAGTCAATAGTTATGTTTTAATCCTTGCCTTACTTTTACTTATTCAACAACCAAATCATACTTTTACCAAACATTTATTTGTCCAACTTTTAGATATAAGTTATAATACAATTGGTGCACTAATCCTCGTGGGAACGATATATTATTTTATCACTTTATTACTTGAACGAACGGTATACTTGCCGATTTCGCAACACTTCCCCAAAGGAACTTCTATTCAATTTTACAACAAGTAGTGCATCTGATCTGATCATGAAAGCAAATCTTACTAAACTAAAAATTAGAGAATAATCAGGATTATAAAATGAAGGAAAGTCCTGGCATCTAAGAATGCCATGACCTGATCAGAGGAACATGCTAATTGCAATATCCTCACAAAATGCATTTGGCACGAGAATTTGTTGTTCTATGCACAACCATACTATTATCATTGATTCTAATATATTAAGAGCCTTCATTACTTGATTAGAGGCTCTGTCACAGACTCGGACCTCAAGTCTATCAAATATATTACACACACAGGCACTTGTTCTCTCTGCTTTGATTGGTAATACTGTACCAAAAAGGCCAAAATGTGACTAAAGAACTTCAAATTCAACCAGAGACATCCTAACAAAGTTGAATGGTTAAGAGACACCCTTACTCCATTTGCCTCAACTGTTAAGGCGCGAAAACACACTAGCAGAATTACCATTTGCACCCTACGATAGTCGGTATCCAAACTATTAGTAATGTTGGAGTGGCAAGTGTAACTGAAGTGGTCACACATTGAAAGAAATGGACAAGTTGGATAACATGCACAAGAGAGACCCATAAACCTTATGTAATTGGCTCGTGGACCGTTAATAGTGATCTCTTTTGCATTTACCAGGTATTCCCTAAAAGGTAAACTACAATGTTTACCAAATAGAAACTCGATAAATCTAAAGGAATATTCTCTCTAGTAAAAAGCTGACTTAAAACAACAATATATCGAAATATAGAGTATAAATATTTTGTTGTATTTGATTGTATAACCATTTGAATTGTATACATGTACAAATTGACGAGGCAAAATTTTTCAATCCTCATCAGATCCCTAAAATTTGGATTCTGCAGGATTTGGATAGAAAATCATGACTCTCTAATCATATTGAGTCATCATGTTCAAAAGGCAGGCTCTTGTTTTAACCATGCGCCTAAATACTCCCTCCAAACCATTTTCAATGCTTTCAATGGCATTCTCCAAAGCTTCCAATCTTTCATGTGCAGCCTGCATCTTTGCAACATTAGTACCTTCACTTACAAGGCTGCTTAAAGATGCCTCCACACACTGCAACTCGTTGATGTTCTTTTGGTTCTCTTCGCATGCTATTACTCCCTTGTGCATTAATTTTGCTACCATTAACCATTTGGTTGCCTTTGACTTTGATGTGGGAACAGCCAAGAAAGCTAACAGGGATTGGAAGATAGACATGTTCATTACGATGACTTCTCTAAGCACTTTAATTAAAGCAGCGAGTTGTTGGTCTTGATTAAAGAGTGGGGATACTCCAAATTTGCACTCCATCTGCTTCAAAGATGTCATCAACTTCTTGGTATTCTTCTTCATCTTCTTTGAGAAGAATTTATATTCGGCTATAATTTTTTCAATGCTTGAATCCCCCTTTCTCCTTCTAAGAGCAGAATGAAGGGCTTGAACATTTTCCTTAGTTTGTAGCATGGTGTCCCTTGTGATGCCACATATATCCAAAATTCTCACTGAACCATCAAGAAGCTCTTCTATGCATTTCTCACCTTGATGGTTGGAAATCATCTTTTGGGATGATGCCATGTTTAGAAGATCTTCCAAGCCAATATGCAAATCTTGAAGCAAGGATAAGCCTGTGCAAATTGACTTTGATGTGGATGTGGAAGTGGCTTCCCTAGTTTTGAGCTTGTTCAGCTCTTCCTCTACTGTAATGGTGCTAGGATGAGATCCAGTGGGGAAACTATTTGAGCGAACATGGAACTTGTTTGCCATGGTTAGTCTTTGAATTTTGTTCTTTTACAAAGGAAGTTCAATGCTTTTATGCTCTCATCAAGTCCTGAACCCTCTATATATAGGTGCAATTCGTGATTCATTCCTATTGGTGAAGAAAATAGGCAGCACAGCTAATCTCTGATAATGAACGTGAGCATGTGGTACCAGCATGTTTGCCCATTAATTTGGTGAAAATGTCACATCTCTGCCAAACATTGTGCAATATTATTTGTGATATAATACAGGCCACATTGATATTGAAATGGGTTTGATGTGCATTGCTGGCATGTCCTCCGAGTGTTGGCAATCAGAAAACCTCATTAGTCATCAGCTAGTTTGCCTCCTTTGCTGCCACATTGCCTCTTGATTTCAAAATATAAAAAGAGTGTTGTTTCAGCCCATTACCTGGCTTGTCTCAATGGTAAGTAGCTAGAACTGGAAAATTGTTTAATATATGACTTTTTTATTGATGAGATCCGGATCTGGTGGGATATGACAAATGGACAACAATTTGAGTTATATATAATTTTGATTACAATTTCTAGAACAAAATGATTGGTTATTTCACGTGTGCACGAGTGGCTTGTAAGCCTTATATCTCCTTCGTTGATTTTACCAACTCTTTCATTACTTCATTCTGTTTTAAAGAAAGCATCTAATTCCTTAATATGCTTTTCTTGAGAAATCTTGTGGTACCGGTACGTATACAGGACGAGTATCCTATGGTCGAATTGTTAATGTCAAATGCTCAGGAGAAACAAACAAAAATTAAAAAATTAAGCTAACATCCTTCTTGATAGTGATACCCATGTAGGAAATGAAGTTCAGGACACGTCTCGCCCCTCTTTAAGCAAGACTTGAGAGAAGAATTCAACCAAAATATATCAGATACGCAATAATGAATAAGAAAAAGAATATACGAATTTTTTATGTGTTAATACTATTTAGAAAAGGCAGAGTAGTATAGGTTAATTGTAAAAAATCATGATTTAAAATAACGCTTTATCAATTCATGAGATGTAGCATTCACTCAGGAGATCTGATTTACAAGCGCATGAGTTATTAAGGTTCTGTTCGTTTTAAATTTTTGTAAAAGCTACTGTAGGCGAAAAGGTGGAATATTGTAATCAATAGTTAAAATAGAAAATTCAAACAGAGAAAGGAAACATTTCCTTAGAGCAAACAGGGCTAAACACCTACATTAAAGCATCAATAAACACAGTTTAAAACCAAAACAATACCTTTACCTATAATAGTTATTCTCATTGAATATGAAGCATAGGCAGACACAAGGATTAACACCAAAATCAGACAGTTATTTCTCTCAAACTGCGCTTATTTTCGTTTAATTACTCAAATAATGATAGACAGGTTAAATATAAATGCATGTATAATGTATCCAAGAACTAGAATATTGTATAAGGTTTATCAGCTTTCACTAACTAAAACTCTTTCCCTGATACCCACAGATGACTAATCAGCATGTAGTCACTCAAAACTAACAAGAAGCCAACTGATACCATCCTCTCAACTTTCTTATATAAACAAACCTGCTCTAACATACTCTTATTTAGACTAGATGTTAAGGGCAATGGGGGAGAGTAAACACTTCTATCGGTTTAAGCACAATATCATAAACAACAACAGGCAAAATACTATAGTAGTTCTTATACTCTTACCTTAGACCCCATATTTGTGTCTGATATGTGTAATTTCTATGTGAAGCTAGGATATGTTATAAATGATATATTAGAGATTTTTAAATATTGAATTTCAATTCCTGAAGTTAAAATTTTGTGCTTAGCATTTTGGGTGCTATTCTTCAATAGAAGAGTATTTGTAATTTTGTATAGTAGTGTCTTTTCTTTTACACGATATTTTAATGTATTGTATTGAAGTGATGGCATTCACCCTGTGCCATATTGCAGTTGGCATCACCTGGTAGCTTCAGAAGGCATATAGCCACACCACTTGTTCAGAAATGGCTGTGATTTACATGTTGGGTATGACTCATATTGTGCCGTCAGCAAATATGCACAGGACTACTGCTGTTCGCTCATAATGTGGGTTATTGTTCTTGGTTTAGTATTTTATTATTTGTAGTTTGGGTTTGAGTCCATGAATAGTTACGGTACTTAGGGTTTCTAAACCTATATATTTTTTTATAATCTGAGTGCAATTGTACGAATGTGTGAGAAAATATAGTGAATAGCTAGCTCACATTAGGTGAATCAGAGTAAACTATATGTGTTATTTTCTTCTTTCATTTCTCTCTTTCTTCTATCTCGATTATTGTGTGGTTACTCGATATTTAACACTACAATCTATATTCCCTGCTCAGTTGCTCAGTGGAAATAAGCATATTATGATCCATTTGAATCTTAAGTAGTTTTATGTCGTATTTTCTTTGATTTTGATAAATATATAATTACTTGTCAAGGTATGATGACTTTGGTTGTTTTGTAACTTTAAACAAACTTCTATAAATATGAATTTTTAAAGAGTAAATAGCCACTTGAGTTTCTAAAAGAAGTAGGTGTCATCACATTAGTCATTGAAACTAATAAAATGTTAAATAAATTTATGGCATGTCAAATAGATCTTTAAATTTAATTTACAGTTATTTTAATCCTAAAATATATGTTAATACTATAACTTTAGTCATACTTTTGTTTAATTTTGAATTAATTATGATTGTCGATTTACACTTTCAGTGATTTTTTTTTAATTTCCTTTAATTGAGGGACTAATGTGATAGTGAAAGCAACCGTTCACTCATTTTTAAATGATAAGGATACTGACTTTACCATTTTTTTTTTTCTTTACACGTATTCCTGTCACTGACTTTTTTCTTTTTAAGGAACATTATTTCTTAATTCTTGGGGTATCAGCATGTTGTAGGAACATTATTTCTTATGATTATCAAGTGAAACATTTTGCTGAGAACAAATTTTGTAAAATCTAGTAGTATCAAAGCAGGAGACAGGAAAAAAATTCTCTTTATAATTCTGCACAATGGAAATTCTTCTCAAATCCATAATTAAAGGAAAAAGTCAATACTTAGAGCAGTCCGCTATTTCCATTATCCATTGTTATTCTTTAGGTCACTGTGTAGTTGAACATGTAGTTGTAGACCTGATCAGAGCACCATGCTAATTGCAATATCCACACAAAAAGCATTTGGCACGAGAATTTGTTGTTCTTTACACAGCCAAACTATTATCATTGATCCTAATATATATTGAGTCTCAATGACTTGATAAGAGGCAAAACGATCAAATGGAGTAATTTTTTTTCTACATTGCTAAATAGGGGAAAATTTTAAATTAATATCCAAAAAGGAAATAAATCATAAAATACTTTACAACTTCTGAATACAAGTTCATAAATTAATATACGACTTTAGTTTTTCTTTTGTCTTTTTTATTGAAGTGGTAAAAAAGTTTACACCTTCTGGTTTTTTTTAATTATGATTTTCAAATTGTAAATATTTTAATTTTTTTAAAAAAATTATTAGAAGTCGTAATAATTTACTATTTCAATGTCGTAAATCTTTTATTTAAACTAATTATTAAAGGATTTAAATTAGTGTTCATTTTTAGTTTTATTTAATATTTTTATATTTAATATTTTCTTTATTTTCTATATTGTTTTTTATTTAATATTTTTATATTGTTTTATTTAATATAGTTTTATATTTTATATTGTTTTATTTAATATTTTCTATTTTTTTTACTAATGTTAAGGATTATTATTTGTTTTGTAAATTAGAAAAAGAAATACAAAAGACTTAATTTAAATGTATTATACACATATTTGTTTAAGAAAAATATTTACAAAGTTTATTGTAAGGACCTAATTTTTCTAAGTTGATTTTATTACTAGTATTTTTACTTAGAATAAAAAATTTTCAAGAAACGTGTATTTGTAAAAATTCTGAGTCATTAAAATTTAC
>CM023951.1:7015104-7049444 GCA_013407115.1 Glycine latifolia
AAAAAAACCTTGAATTGATCGCTGTTCTGTTAAGTTTCTCTTGAAAGCCTAAAGATGAATTAATTACTCCACTTGTTAATTAGACATTATTCTCCAGAAAATTTTAGTAACTATAATGTTTAGCCAGTGAAGCATGATAAATGTAAAGGAATGTTCTCTAGGAAGAAGGTGACTTAAAACAAAAATATAATATATCGAAATATAGACTATAAACATTTCGTTTTATTTGATTGTATAACTATATACATGTACAAATTGATGAGGCAAAAATTTTCAATCCTCAGCAGATCCCTAAAATTTGGATGCTTTGAAGGATTTGGAGAGAAAATTGTGACTCTCTAATCTCTAATCTTATTGAGTCATGATGTTCAAAAGGGAGGCTCTTGTTTTAACCATGCGCCTAAATACGATCTCCAAAGCATTTTCTATGCTTTCAATGGCATTCTCCAATATTTCCAATCTTTCACGTGCAGCCTGCATCTTTGCAACATTAGTACCTTCGCTTACAAGGCTGCTTAAAGATGCCTCCACACACTGCAACTCGTTGATGTTCTCTTGTTTCTCTTCACATGCTATCACTCCCTTGTGCATTAATTTTGCTACGAATAACCATTTGGTTGCCTTTGACTTTGAAGCAGGCACGGCCAAGAAAGCTAGCAGGGATTGGAAGATAGACATGTTCATAACAATGACTTCCCTAAGCACTCTAATCAAAGCAGCGAGTTGTTCGTCTTGATCCAAGAGTGGGGATGCTCCAAATTTGCTCTCCATTTGCTTCAAAGTTGAGACCATTTTCTTGGCATTCTTCTTCATCTTCTTTGAGAAGAAATTGTATTCGGCTGCAATTTTTTCAATGCTTAAATCCCCCTTTCTCCTTCTAAGAGCAGAATGAAGGGATTGGACATTTTCCTTAATTTGTAACATGGTGTCCCTTGTGATGCCACAGATATCCAAAATTTTCACTGAACCATCAAGAAGCTCTTCTATGCATTTCTCACTTAGATGGTTGGAAATCAGCTTTTGGGTTGATGCCATGTTGAGAAGATCTTCCAAGAAAGTATGCAAATCTTGAAGCAAGGATAAGCCAGTGCAAATTGACTTTGATGTGGATTTGGAAGTGGCTTCCCAAGTTTTGAGCTTATTCAGCTGTTCCTCAACTGTAATGGTGCTAGGATGAGATGCAGTGGGAAAACTATTTGAGCGAACATGGAACTTGTTTGCCATGGTTACTCTTTTTGTATTCTGTTCTTTTACAAATGAAGCTCAATGTTTTTGTGCTTTCACCAAGTGCTTAACTCTATATATATATAGGTGCAAGTCATGATTCATTGCTATTGGTGAAGAAAATAGGCAGTTCAGCTAACCTGTCATAATGAACGTGAGCATGTGGTACCAGCATGTGCTTCCTATTAATTTGGTGAACTTGTTACATCTCTGCCAAACAATGTACACTATTATTTGTGATATAATACATGCCTCAATGAATTTGAAATGGATTTGAGATGCATAACTGGCATGTCCTGCGTGTGTTGGCAATCAGAAAACCTCATTAGTCATCAGCAAGTTTGCCTCCTTTGCTGCCACATTGCCTCTTGATTTCAGAATATAGAAATAGTGTTGTTTAAGCTATAGGTGTATTCACTCCCTGGCTTGTCTCTCAACGCCAAGGTGCTATAGAACTACAAATAGTGGTGTAATAAATGGCTCCTCCATCGATGAGATCCAGATCTTGTTGGATGTGACAAATGGACAACCATTTGAGTTATATATAACTTTGATTACAATTTCGAGAACAAAATGATGGGTTATTTGGTGTGTGCATGAATGGCTTGTAACCCTTATGTCTCCCTTGTTGATTTTACCAACTCACTCATTATTTCATTCTGTTTTAAACGAACAAGAATCTCATTCCTATATTTGCTTTTGTTGAGAAATCTTGTGGTACATGTATAGGACGAGTATCCTACGGTCCCATTGTTAACGTTAAATGCTTGGGAGAAACCAAAAAAGTACCAGACCAGTAGACCTTCTGTCACATATGTATACTCCTTTTTCCCGAACATTTTTTTCATTTTTCTTGATACCCATGTAGACAATAATGTGGCCTCTCAGATATTTGAGCATTTTTAACCCCCAAGACTTGACAGAGGAATTCAATCATAGTACATATCGGACTCAACAATGAATAAGGAAAACAAGATACAGAATGAATTTTCTTGTGTTAATACGATATAGAAAAGGATGAAACAGTTTAATTACAGAAAACTTCTCATGATTTAAAAGACAACTTTATCAAATCATGCTATTTACTATTTAGGATTCATTTCTGGAACCAAGGTCTTCTACTGTGTACACGCGGATGAGTTATTAAGT
Source organism: Glycine latifolia (assembly GCA_013407115.1). Lineage (NCBI taxonomy): Eukaryota > Viridiplantae > Streptophyta > Magnoliopsida > Fabales > Fabaceae > Glycine > Glycine latifolia. The sequence goes on from CM023951.1 coordinate 7,017,478, forward strand.
TTCTGTTTATTTTAATTTTTTGAAGAATTAATTTTAATAAATTATTGAATCTAACTGCATTTGATAGTATTTAAAATTCTGTAGAATTTAAATAAAATTTTTGAATTGATGTCACAAATATTATCAATGATGAGGAAATTTGTGAGCAGTTTCGAATTAGGCTTTCCAAAAAGTTAAAAGGTATCGGAAGAAATATGGAGGTGCAGGAAGCAATTGTTCTGTGAATGTCATATAAGATGAAGGCTCAGTGGAATTCTCATGGACCAAAATCTCTTGTTCTCTTTTGATTTTGGGTTCTGATCCTCTTAAGGCCCACTCCAGACAGAAGTTCATCAAGGCCTCTTAATGCTTTCAGTTAAAATGGAATCAAGGCCCATGGATACGCTAATATGCTATAGTGGGATAGTGGGTTTAGGGAAACTGCACAATTTTTTTGCATAATTAATTTTTTTTATTTTGTGAACTCAGTATATTTTCTCAAGACTGAACACTCTTAACAAACGTTTTTCCGTGCACACAAACTTGAAGCACACCATGTCAGTTTTGCATAATTAAATTGGCAGGTAACAGGTAACTTCAAGATTACTTATTAATAACAGTAAAAAAAGAACTTATTAATACACCAATGACATGCTTTAAATCAGTAAGAAACTAACACTCAAACAGAGGTCCATCTAGGGAATCACCTCTCGGCTACACTATTCAACCGATTGAATCAATTTAAATTAGAAAAAAAATTGAGAAGTATTATTGCACTTCAAAGTTTAATTAAAAATTAATTTACAAAAAAAATCAACTAAGAAATAAATATCATGTTAAAATTATTATTGAACTTTTTTTATAAAAATAAAAACGTTTCATTTTACGAATTCACACTACGAAACCAGTAATACAGACACACTGTCCATCAAACAAGATATTTCTATGTAATTGTATAATGTTACATTTTCTTACAATTTTTCCTATTATTTTATGAGGAACATACTAGATAAAATAAATAAATATACTCATATTAATATCTTTGAAAGTTTAAATACATTCAATGCTTTCTTTATGGAGGATCAGTAAGAAGATTTTATTCAAAGATTTCAGTTAATTCTTGTCCTAAATAGCAGGCCACATTTTTTAATAATATATATATTGAATCAGTTACTTATGTTTTACTGATATTTGTAAGCCATAGCTATTATTGATAGATTCCACCTTTGTGGAAGATGGCTGATTAACTGTTAAGTAGGTATAATGTTGGCCAAATTACTAAAATAAATAAATCTTGAGCACCAACGATAGTTCCGGTAGAAGGCCTTTCAGTTATCAGTTTTCAAAAAAATGCTAGAAATAAAAAAAAATTAATAATAATAAACTGGAATAGGGAAATGTTGAGAAGATATAGAATTCTGAACTAATCATGATGCTGTTGTTCAAACATGTACTGATTTATGGAGATTTTACATTTACAGAGGATATGTATTTTTACTCCATTCATTTAATGAGCCAGCATATTCAAAAACGACACTCTATTTTTTACTAAACATCTAAATATGCAATCTAATCCACCCTCAAGACCACCAATATTAACATTCAATGTCTCTAACACTGTTAGTGCCCTTTGAAATTCACCACTGGAACCACCGTTTTTCTCTCTTCTAAGGAGAGAGCACAGAACATTGTTGAGATCTGCAACCCCATTTGTGTTCTTCTGTTCTTTCAGGGAAGAAAACAAAACCGTTGGCTTCAACTTTGAGATCAGGGAAGACCCTTTTGTTCCAAATGTTGGCATGGACATAAATACTAATAGAGAATGTAATATAGAGATGGTGATGGTGCTTGCTTCTTTTATAACTCTAGCCAAAAACACTAGCTGTTGATCTTGATCCAATAAAGAAAAGGAATTAACCTTATTCTTCATTCTCTTTAATTGTCCAAGTTGTTTAGTAATTGTCTTCTTTGCCTTCTTCTTGAAGCTTTCATAAGCAGAAATGCTGCTTTCAATGTTTGAATCTCCCTTTCTTCTACGCACGGCTGAATGAAGGGTTTGCATGTGTTCCTTAAGAACCAACAACAAATCCCTTGCAGACTCACATGTGTCAAGCAATGTGACTGAGCCACATAATGCTTCTTCTACTAGTTTTCCATCTTGGTAGCGTAGAAGAGTTTGTTTGGTTTGTGGAGAATGGAAGAGTTCTTCCATGCAGTTGTACAACTCAGCAAGCACAACTAAGTCACTCTGAATTGTCTCAGCTTCTAAACAAGTAGTGATTGAGATAGGTTGAGAATGATGAGGTTTTAGGTGGTTCAGAAGTGCTTCAACTCTTTGAGAAACGGGGTGTACTCTAGGAGGGAAACTAATGGATCTTACAGGTTGATGTGAACAGGGAAATTTGGAAATGGTTTCCATCTTTTCTTTGTTGTTTTTGCTAGAAAAGTGTGTGTTTTTTTAGCCAACACAAGGATGCTAGATTGCTTGACTCACAACTAGTCTTTGTTGAATCTATTTATAGGAACATGATTTTGGAGAACCTAAACATGGTACCATGTTAATGAACGTGGAATATTAGGGTGTGTGATGTGTACATGTGATGGCAATGTGGGTCATCCTAAGTTTCATATGACTTTTCTGACACTTTGGGTCAGCAATTCGGCAGCTATAGGGATTTTTTTAATCTCATGGTCATGAGATGAGCAACGTAGTACTTTGTTTGAGAGAACTGTGGTAAACACAATGAGAACCTAAAACAAAGGATACAGAAAATGAGAAAATTGCTGTTGTGTGCTCCCCTGTTAGGCATCAATAATTCCATCTTCAACAATTATTCAAATAATATAAGATATTTCCAAATTATCATGTGTATTATTGAACTTGTATTCTACTATCAGCTCATCTTGTCAATTCATGTCCTAATTCAAAAGATAAGTAATGGATAGATTAAAATAATCCTGCCTAGTGGCTAGCTCAAACAATGAAGTGGTTTGTAGCCTAATTGAAGTTTCCACCACAAGCCTGGAATCTAGGGTTTTTGGGGGTACATAGAGCAACGTTTTGTGCAAATTGCCGTAATATTTTTTTTTCGTGGCTATTACGTGTTGTGATATGCAAATGCATTTACTGTTACAGGGAGACAAAAGAGGGCAATCAACAAAGATAACTCTTCTACCTTGGAAATTGATGTGTTAGCATAATGAAAACATGACAGCATATACTATATAATTTCGGGCAGTTAGGTTTGGTGGATGGTTATATCAAGAATAGCCCAGAGAGAGGGGCACGTATAGGAATCACTAACCACACTTTGATTGGATTAAGAGAGAAGGTGATTCTCTTTGTTGGGTTCTTCTGCAAGTATTTGCAGCTTAAACAACATTATGTTTCAAGAGCAATGTATCTAAGAATCATATTATCTGGCAGATCGTTAAAGTAGTTTAGGATTAAGGAACTTACTGATAATTAAACTTACACCTCTTTTCCATCAAAATGTTGAATTAAATATTCATTTGCTCGTGTCACTTACATACAATATAACTGTTTTGAGTTAGTGAAAGTATTATTTTAATCTTTGAAATAAATATACTTCTTTAGATTTTTAGAATTAATTTAATAAAACTTAACATATCTTTATGTGTATTAAGTACATGCAGCTATTCTTAAACCTTAGTACCAAATATGCTCTTAATGTTATTCCTTGTATATGTTTCACATAACATTTTAATTAAAATTTTGCTTTTAATATATCTTGAATGTGTGTGTAGAACTACACTAGATAAGTAAAAGTAAACCAAGTGATCGATAAAACTTGCTTTAAAACTATATATATATCATTCCAGCAACAAGGGATTAGAATGATATTTTTTAAATATATAAATATGTTTTTGATCTCGTAATTACCATTTTTTTTTATTTTTGATACTTCTAAAATTATTTTTCTAATTTTAATCCATAAAATTTTATACTTTTTAATTTTAACTTTTGTAAGATATTTTGTTTAGTTTTAGTCTTTTTATTTTTTTGTTTTTTTTAATTTTAGTCTCTATAAATACAAATTTATGAAAATTATAAATGATAAAATTAAAATTAAAAAATAAAAATTTATAAGAATTAAAGATGAACAAAAACTGAAAAAATATTAACTTATAAGAACTAAAATTAAAAAATAAATTTATAAAGAAAAAAATAATATTAAAAATGTTAATTTACCGTGACAAAAACATATATAAGCTTCTTTTTTAATCAAGGGTGCACGTTGTAGTTGTCAGCATTGAGTGAATACCATCTTCACTAATCAACATGTCAGAACTGATGGGCTTTCTTTGTTAGCCAATGAAAAGATGTCGTATTCTATGTCTATAGTACTTCGTTTTTGAGCAATAATAATATTTTATTTTTTTGACAAAAAATAATATTTTGTTATTGCTCTGTAATCTGTTCCCTACTTCCCTCTAATGCGTGCTGTTTTCTGAAGGCGTGACGTTGTTCAATTCGGGTTAAAATGGAAACAAAAGTGTCGTCATTTCAATATGAATATCAAATTAATGCTTGCTAAATCGATACAAAGTCTGACATTGGCAGTGAATTAATGGCTTAGCTAGTTGGCCATGTAATGCATCTTAAGAGGCTTTTGAGTATGTTTCCTGTTCTTCCTCTATCTATTGCACTGCGTGTGTCTCTTATATAATCTATAACTTTGGAAGAAATGATGATGCTTGTATAATCCAACACATATATCTCTAATGATAAAAAGGAGAAAAAAATTATATAATAAAAAAGAGAGAGAGAAAACTAAAAATAATAAGTGTAGAAAAATACAGATAATTTTGAAAGATATAAGTGTTACTGTTAAGTTTCTAAAGGTACGTTCTATTTTCAATTACTGATCTTGTAAAAATGGATAAAAATAAAATTTTACAGAACGAAAATTGTGTTAATGTGTTTTTGGTATATTCTTTCTTTTTTTTGGTACACAAAATTGTATTAATGTGAGTGTGACATAAATTCCGTTAAAATATCTAAGCAGTACAAAAGAATTTTGACATTTGAAGAATATTTAATAAGAAGAAGAATACAGTATAAGTTGTATTGCTTTCATGGTTGCACTTGCACATCAACAATTTAGAGAAAGAGACACACACAATATTCATGGTGGAATCGCTGTCACCTTTCTGAACTAGCCAAGCAATCAAAATAAAAACAGCTGAGCCAGCTTTAGTTCATCAATCATCAATTATTTTAGTTAAAAAAAAAAAGGAAAACAAAAAGACTCGAGCTCGTGTGACGTCGAGACAAATTTTCAACCAGCCAAACCTTTTTTTTATTTCATGACAAATGTTAACAAAGTTTTTCCCAGCACACTGATTAAGAAATTAAAATATTTTTTAATGAAAAAATATAGTTTAACATTTTTTTATTGCTGTAAAAAAACATTTTTTTTATTTCTAGTTAGCAATACCATGCTTTAATAATTATGAAACTAAAAGAGACCATTATATGTTCAGAATTCACCAAATCGTCTGTGTTGAATGCTGCACCGTCGTGTTGGGGACTGATATCAACTTCTAATTCCAACATCAAATTAAAGTCTCATGCTTCCCGCGAGAATATCATGCTTTCAGCAACATTAGTTCCATTTTTTTATATAAAGTGGGCATAAAAATTTAATGGAATAAAAGGTGATGAATAAAATTGGAAATGTATTAAATTAAAAATAAGATAAATATTAACTAATTACTTAATGACACATCACAGTTACTTTTCCCGCTTTTTATTTATTATTTATTTTTAACCTAACGATAATTCATTCTTGCAAGCGGAGTCAACCCTATACAAAACAAGACTATATGTAGACCTAAAATACAGACAAAATGCAATACACAAAGATATTGATAAATTTATCCCCCATAATTAATCTAGACATAAACTTTTCTTTTATTCATATTTATCCTTACCATCTATTTCCCTGAGATTAGCATAATCATAAAATAATTAAACTATGAATAACAAGAATTGTTATTGCATTTACAGTGAGGCTTCAAGAATGACTATTGACTAAAAAAAGGTATGACTATTGAGTGGTTCTTCGACTCAATTCTGGTGTTCAAAGCACACCACTATCCCCATGTGGATGGGGTCGCTTTCCATTTGTTCTTATGTAAAATCACTGAGTCGCGCTGAGTGGTGAAGAACTCCATTTTAATGTGCATACTCAATATGACAATAGATCTGCACGCTTTTAGGTTTGCATGTGATGTAACCACCCCTCATTGATCAACAATCATCCAATGTATGCCCCCGTGGCCCGTGACTCACATGTGACTTGATTTGTATGAATTAATCATATCTTAATCAATCAAACCTATAACTTTAAACATCATTATCATTTTATGTTCAATATAATACCTAGTCACTTCTGCCGTCCTTATTTTATGTTAGTAGTTTATACTATGATGCACATTTGGTCAGCCGCCCCTTCAGTAAGACTCATGTGATTTGATGAATTAAGATATAGAAATTTAAATCTTAGTATTTCTTGTCAATCTTACGAGAAAATATAATTGTTTACGTCCATTGACCAAAGATCTATAACAAGAACTGTGACTAAATGTTCCCAAGTTTCATTAATTCTTAACTACAAAAATTTTACAAAACCATTACCAAAGCGAATCTTATATCATTATGAACAATGTCATTAGTGTACATACAATCATTATTGATACAATTTTTCCGCCTTCTAGTGTACACTCACTCTTGCATTTAAATGGGAAGTTGGAAATATGGAAAAGTTTAACATGGCAATGACAGAGAGAACGGCATTGTGTGGGAACAATCTCAACTTGATTCGTTATCATTCTCAGTTTCTGCAAGAGATGAAAGGGCAAGACAACTTGGATACTTGAAGGGGAGGGTTGTCAAAGGATTATCATCAGCCAATAATCCCTGGCAGGCCAAACCAAATGTGTATCCCAATGCTAGAGCAACAGGAACAGCGACAGCATTTCCAACTTGTATGTACCTATATTATGGATAGAAGCATAGAATCATTGAGGGCCAAAAAGGGAAAATAATTTAGTATAGGACTGGACATATTAAATGATTTCACTGATAAACTAGATCAAATTAACTTGTGGGTTCTGAACCCAGCTATATACACATACCTCTCTTTGACAGGCCCACAAAGTTTATAGCAATCAGGAAACCCTTGTAGTCTCGCATTCTCTCTAATGGTAAGTACTCGGTTTTGTGTAGGGTGGAGAATGGCCTGACAATAAAATAACATTTTGATTGAGACAATGCATTATGATACATGCAGAAAAACACGAGTTTAATTGAAAAATGCATGCATGAAAATCATTTTGTAGATAACAATATAACATTACTTGAAATGCAACAATATTAATTAAAAGAGTTTGTACTGAGATATTTGCATGAGTGCCATTTGTTTACCAAATCAAATAATGTACAAAGTGAAAATAATAACCTGGTTGTGAGGCTCCGCCCTTGTCACCACTGTTGACACAATTTCATCCCACCACAAACGACCAAATGGCCTGTGTTTTCCCCCCAGTAAGTTACATTAGGAATTTTGATATCAAACAACCAAAAACATAACAGAAATCACGTAATATACATATACTTACTTGCTAGATGTCCCACGGACAAATGTCATAGCATAATCAGGAACCTATGCATGACCACAATATAAAATCAATTAGAGATAAATTATGGCACTCAACAAAGGGCTTGTGTCAAATAATGTCCCTAAGAAAAGGTGACAAAAGACTAGTACCAAAGGCTTCCCAGAGTCTAGCATCACTCTTTGAACCGATGGATCCCATTGCACTTTGTTGCCATTCACAAGTACACCAGGTAGATCTCTGAAGTTTGCACCCTAGAAAAGTAAGCAAGTACCATCTAAATTTAGAATAGAGTAAAATAAATTTCTGACAGCACATAAGGTCGAGTTATGGAACCTACCTTCTTCTGGGGAATCTGGCAAACTCTGTCATAATCATCTTTGTTCAACTGCAGAGGACGATGATCATATAGTATTCTACCTGGTGCGCTTTGACTAGTAGCCATACTACCCACCATCTCTTTAAAACAGAGAACGTATAATGTCAAAATCCATTTTGTACGGTAGTATTATGCACTTGTTGCATGAGAAGAAAACGATGTGACAAATATTATTACCCCATTAAACAACAGTCAACCACCAAAACAAAATTCTAGACATAGCAAAAGCAACGTAGAGCATCTTGATGCAAAGTACAAACAACATAAGCATGCTTTAATAGCAAAATGGCAAAAGCAAATACAAAAGCTAACCGTTTTTCTTCAATCTAATATATTTTTGAAATTCAGTTTCAGGAGGAGCTTCATAGTTCCTTTCATCCTGGTTCTCATCATTTGTAACCTACTTGATGGAAAATTGAAAAAGAGGTAAGAAATGGGATCAAAATCAAAATTTCATATGAAGCCAACAAACTTAATAAACAAATGCAGAGCAAAACAAACATGTGGTAGATCTGATATTGCATCCTCAAGTAAAAGAGCGCCAGCCAGATGACAGGCATCCTTTTTATCATAAGCTACTGCAATTTCCTGCATTATGACAATAACAATCAGATACCGGTGATTAAAATCAAAGACAGTGCTTTTCAAGGAAAATGGAGAAATTTTGTCATCTATTCGTCCTTACTTCAAATTCAGTGGGAACGGAACCTCTTGACACTACCTCATGTGTTGGTAACGGATATGGAGGCAATTTCTATCCAACAAAGAAAAAAAACAAAAGTAGTTAAGTCATTTACCTTCCCATTTACAACATTAACATTATCCCGCCAAAAGAATAGAATCTACGTGCATATATAACCTTACCTCAGTAGGACAAGCTCCCCAAAGGAAAACACGCATACGAAATTGTGGAAGGCCATAAGACCCTGCTGCCATCATGCCCATTCTTGCTTGATAATTCATAGCTACAAGACGGCATATGGCATAACGCCCCAGATAACCACCGGAAAACTTCAAAATATCAACAACATTCTCCATTAGGACATATTTTGGCTTCAAAAATTCAATAATATCCATGTAAACAAGCAACTGCTTATTCTTTGTATCGTCTAATGGAGCTGCTGCATTCCTGAAGCGGTTGAAACCGCTTACTCCTTGACATGGGGGTCCACCGCAAATAAAGTTAGCATCACCCTACACAAGGGCTAAGTGTTACAAAATCAATTGACAAACCGCTCCAAGTGTAACCAGTACTAGCGTGTAAGCCAGGACTATAAGTTTTTCCTAGAATGGAGAGACTCACAGGAAGAGGCAATAATCTTTTCTTGTAGCCTTTTGTCACAAAATCTTTCATAGCTTCCTTGCAATCACTGGCACAAACATAAGAGTCAGAATTTTGCAGAGATTTGGCGTAAAATGTTAGATAACAAAAAAAAAATTCTCAAAGCAAAGCTGAAGAGAATAATAATTTTGATGACAAGAGTTTTACCTCAATCCTTCTATTGGCTCCCATGTGTCATAGCTGGAAGCATAACCCAGCCAACGCACCTGAGTGATTTAACGGCAAAAATCAGAATTGATCATTAACTGAAATTTCATTGCACAGGAAGAAAAAAAAAATAAGAGGCTAGATTAACACTAGGAAATCGAATAAGATCAAATTCAATTAAGTTGGGACATACTGAAAAAACCTAAAGTTACCTTCTTTGGCAAACATCTGTTTTGAGTTTACTACTAAAGAAAGGTGTTATTGGTACCTCAGCACAAAAGATAAGGAAGTAAATGGAGAGTTAGACCCGTTATTATTTCTATAACCTATTAATAATTCTATGTTTCAGTCGTTCCCTTGTTTTAGTTCTTTTCCTCTTCTTTTCTCCCTTCTTCCTTTCACTCTTCTTTTATTTTAGTTTATTTTTTCTCTCTTTTGTCTTTTTTTCACTTTTTTCTTCCTCTCTCCCTTTCTCTTTCTTTGTCTCATTTCCGATTTATCATTGGGTTCATCTACCACCCACCTCAATTAACTCGGGTTAAAAGTGTTGTTGATGTTGATGTTATCTCTATGTTCTAGATGATTCCTTTAGTTCTTTTTCTCTTTATTTTTTCTTTTTATCTTATTTTTCTTTTCTTTTGTCTTACTTCTCCTTTTGTTTTTTTTTCAACTTCTTCGTATCTATGATTGAGTTTATCTATCACATACCTCAATTAACTTGGATTAAAGGTATTGTTGATGTTGAAACATTTGGCCATATCCATGTAATTATGTACATATCTTATCACACATCAAATACATTAAATTATAGTCATATTTATGCAGAGCACATGTTGCACCATTTTAAGAACTGCTATCAACATTATACAGACATAATCCTCTTTGCCTGCCTTGATGAAATTAATAATTTAAATAGCCAAATTCAATATATGAAAAAACCAAAGCCATAAATATTAAGATGATTACATTGGACGATGTTACGGGCGTGTTGTGTCATAACCTAAATTGATATTCATTCATACATGCATTTTTCCCCCAAAATTTAGACTCCTGTTAAATTTAAAAAAAAAAAAAAAAACATAGGACAAGCAAAGAACTGTAACGTAAGTAAGTCAATCCTAATAACATTAACAACATTAAACTAAATATGCAAACCAATTAATGAATAATGCAAGCTTGAAGGAAACATACTTTAAAATATACTCCTGGTTTTTTGACATCGTTTGGATCACCATAGCACACAGCAAGTAACTTTTCGACTTCAAATTCCTCTGAATCAGATTGATTTCCTGACTCTTCTTTTATCACAGCTTCATTCTCATCTTCATTCATGTCTGGATCAGAATCTGACCGTTCTGATCCTAATAATGCAAACTCTTCACAAAGCTTGGCCCAAGATTTTATTAGGTTTAAGAAGTCTTCAGCTGGTTCATTTCTAACCTGATTGTTATTTTGGGGAAGCAATATCAGTAGAAGATACAATAACAAGTGTCAATATCAATTACATGTTGACAAAACCTTACTTGAGTCTCAGGGTGGTTCAGCTTCAAACTTTCGCATGCATGTGCATTAATGTCCACAGCCCACCTCTTGGAAATAATAATAAAAAAATCATTATAAATTGTTCAAAATAACAGCTAAAAACCAAAATGCTCAAAAGAACAGCTCTACATACTGTGACAAGTTTTATTCCAGCCAAGGATGCACCCAAACAAAGCCCTGTGGACATGGCTCCACAACCAGAATACAAGTCAAGCAAAGTCCACTCCGAGGAACCAGAACTATTATTCTGAGTAGTCTTTCCATTAGCTAGATTAGCATTATTAACGCAACCATTGGATCCAGATTCACTAGAAATTGTGGAAGATGCATCACTCTCTGTTTTAACTGTTTCTGGATTGTTAGAGGAAAACACATCAAATGACAAAATTCAGCAAAGTGTAGTGCAAAAACAAAATAGACCAGTCATTAGTCATCTATAAAAACCACATCACTCTTACCATTGACGATGCTGGAAAAGGTTAGATACGGCACAGTGTACTTCATGTCATAATAGTAATCACAAGAAGGGAGTTTTCCCTTCTTTGAAGTCAAATCTACCTGTAGTATACAAATTTCAAACACTTATAACCACATAAAAAAAGTTACACGACATGTTTCGGTAAACAGCATATTTCTTATTTTATTTTATTATTTTGAAAGTCAAAAGGAAAATAAATTCTTTAAGAAAAAGTGACTATCCCTCAATACAAGATGAGTTAAAAGAAGCCACCTGCATGAGTACAAAACCATAGCATTGGTAAACAGCAATTAACTATTTATTCAATAATTTTTAATCAAGATTATAACTCATTCACTTGCTTGACTATAAAGCTTGTTGTAATGAGCTCAAGAGATTTTATCTTGACTTGATTTTCCAAGAAATTTATAAACAAGATCTAAAACTTATACAAAAGGATTCCAAGAGGGTTATAAGCTTGGCTTGTGGCTGAGAAGGGGGGTTTAAGGGTTGAAAGGAGAAAGGAGAGAAAGATCGTGGGTTCAAATCCTTCACTAACATTCTAACAAAAAACTAATAATTAACATTAGCTAATAAAAAATAGATATATACATATATATATATATATATATATATATATATAAAAGGATTCCAAAAAACCCTTAAATAAAATGATAAATTATCAAGCATTTGCACAAAACAAAGTGACTATGAAGCACTTACACTTGGACTTTTTTTGTAAATTTTGACTTTGGAAACAATACAGTCAAGGGGGTTTACATCTTTCACATCAGATATGAAAACTCGCTTCTTGTCAACAAGGCCACCGTGATTTTTTATCACCTGCACTCATTCAAAACCCCAAAACAAAATAAGCCATAAAACAGCTAAAAGATAATGAAAAATTATTAAAAAGACAAGTCATTGAAAAAGTGAGACTCACAGTGTCCTCAGCCCTGTAGAACCACTGAGCCGTAAAAAAGTGTTCCTTATCAACAGTTTCAAACATCTCAACGATTCGTGCAATATAATCTGGTTTGCCATCTTCGGCCTAAAATAGTTCGACAAGAATGTTAATTTTTTTTTTTTTTCAACATGTTCTGTTTTTACCAGAGTAAAATTCCAAAGCAAGGTCCAATACCTTGATATAAGCATCGTCATAGAGGTTATAAACAACCCCATCTACTTTAGCTTGACGATAATGACACCGTGCCAGCATAACCTCACTGTTTTCACTCGTAGCCCTACACAGTCGCATACATGTCAGTGTTAAAGTTGTAGCTAACGAACAAGAAATGAAATAGACAAATATGAAATCTGAAAGAGAATAAAAAGACTCACTCTTTTGAGGTTCTAGCTGAACCCTTCTTTTGCCCCTGATTATTTATATACAAGAAAAACAAAATGAGCAAAAATGAAGAGAATAACATTAAAAAAAAAGATTTTGAACGGAGGAAGGTTGAGAAGGAAAAAGAAGACCTCGGAGGGGTATCGGTGGGGCCATTTGGCGCGGGCCTCGGCGAGCGGAATGGGCTTTCCGGCGAAGCAGGCGTTGGAGTTAGGAGTAGGATGCTTGGCCTTCTTGCGTTGGGAAGGAAGCAGCGATACGGTGTCGTCTTGTGCATCGGAGGCGTCGGATGCTTTGCGTCTAGCCATGGTAGCGTATCGCTGATTCAGGTGGCGGAGAGGGGAAAACGATGAAACGAGATTGGGACAAAAAAGTGTCTGAGACAATGAAAAGGCGATTTATTTTAAATGGCCACACGCGCGGGAACATTAATTTCCAGTGAGAGGGAAGGGTCATGTTTTTTTAGTAACAGTTGTGACTCTACAGTCTACACGCGTACGCGTACGCCACTCGCTAACGCTCCTTTTCCTTCTTTGTGGGATTTGAATAAAAACAGAGAGAGAAAAATTACATTGTAGTTACTTTGTTATGTACAGATGAATGAGTAAATGGATAAATAAATAAAAACACAGATGAGTAAAGAAAGAAATTCTTTGTCTTGGGTAAATAAAAAAATCCTATCTACTGTATTTATATAGTGAAATTTCACTTCTTTTTTTTGGTAACTTTAGTTTGGGAAGAAAGAAAATAAAAATAAACAAACACTAATATGCATGTATTTTTGTCACATTACTTGGCAAGAAAGTGTAATGAAGTAAGAAAGAAAATTTGAACTTAATAAACAAAAATATTAAGATGATTACAGGATAAAAAAAATTTGTTTCACATTTTCTTTGAAAAATATTAGGAGACAGATCATAATAAATTTCTAATTTTTGTTATTCAGGAAAATTATGGAACAATTTTTTTTCATATACAAAATATTAAATGGACATATGTATCTTCACTTTTATTTATTTAACAACTGAATATCATTTTAAAAAGGAAATATTAGATTTTTTTATTCAAATTTCTCTCTATCTTTTATTTTGATAAACACTTTAAATTTGATATAAATTATGTTAAGAACAATGTACAACATAAAAAAATGTCATATAATTTATGTTTTTGTTAAGTATTATTTTTCTTGTCGTATTCAATATCATAATTTTAACTAATCAAACTAACCCTTAAAATTATTAATGGATTAATTTGGATCAAATTTAAAGAAAAAAAAAATAAACTCAAATTAATCAATTTTTACTAATTCAGATTTTTTTTTCTAATTTTTTTTTGCACAACTCGAAATTGAACCGCTGATGTACAAAATTAATGAAAGGCTAGAAAGTTTTAAAAAGAAAATAGTAGAAATAAAAATTAGAATTGAAAAAAATTAAATTAAAGAACTAAAAAATTAATTAACCCAAAATCATTATACCAAATTAGTAAATAAATCATTTACATACCTACAAAAAATCAAAATCTTCAATAAAACTTTCTCAACCTTACATAAAACATTTCAAAGTTGCAAAAAGTATACAAAAATTCAAAATCTTCAAGTGGTGAAAAGATTAAGAAGTGACACTCTTTGTTGTATCAAACACCTGAAGAGACAATCTAATCCCGCCTCCAATTCTCCAACGCTTCCCTCTAGTTCCCCCAATCTCCTCTTCATAATTTGTAAATCAGTCTTTGTATCAATTTTCTTAAAACACTTGTGGAAGGTGCAAAGAACATTATCAATGTCCCCCATTTCACTTATGACTTTCTTTTGTCTGTCTGATCCAGTGAACACTATTCTAGTAAACAATGACCACCCACCAGTGTTTTTCTTCAACACTGGTGCACACATATAAAGTAGGAGTTTCCTAAAAATTGAGATGGTGATTTTGCTTATTTCTCTTAGCACATTGATCACCATTAATAGATGGTGGTCTAAATCTAAGAGAGGAAATGATGAATATGATTTAAAGCCATTTTCCATTGTCTTGAGTGCTTTGAGCTTTTTTGTGATGTCTTTTTTTGCCTTCTTCCGGAAACAAATGTAAGCACAAATCTGGCTATTAACACTTGAATCCACACCCTTTCTGCGCAATGCTGATTGAAGGTCTAGTACATGTTCCTTCATCAATGATAACAATTCTCTTGCTGATCCACACATGTCAAGCAAACAAACTGACATGTCAAGTGGCTTCTCCACATGTTTTCCTTCATGGCGTAGAAGAGCTTGTTGAGTAAGTGGACAACCAACAAGTTCCTCCACACAATTATACAACTCTGCGAGCCATGTTAACCCTGCTTTGATGTCCTCAGATTGTGAATGTGATGAGGCTAATTCCCATGTTTTCAGCCTCTTCAGCTCTTTTTCAATCTTGGGTAATGAAGGATGTAGCCTACAAGGCAAGCTAATGGATCTAACATGGTAGTGAAATTCCTTGGCTGTATGTGAGCCAGCCATTTTTCTTTTCTATGTTGCTAATTGTTCTGAATACTGAAATGAATAATTACTTAGGCTTGGAATAAGGCATATATAGAGAGTATAAACATAGGATGAGACCACTATGGACCCTCTATGCCAAGTAATATGTTGTGTTCATGTAGTACAAGTAAGTATTCCCTTACCAATATTGAAGATATTATTATTATTTCAGCCAACAATTTTCGGTTCCTAATGTTTTCTTTAGTCTCTTGGTCATTCCAGTGGCAACATATAGTGTATAACAAATTGTTTAGGCGCCTCTAAGTGCAGACACGTAGTAATTGGAAAAATAGCATTCCTTCTTGTCTCCCCAATAATTAGCAGTGGTATCTCCTCGAAAGATTCAATGGAACAAGAGTGGCGTCTGTTCATGAAATCCACAAGCTGGCACTGCATGATTGTCTTATTTTTAATGAAGATAAAATATAACAGTGTACATGAAAGAGGATTAGAAAAGGTAAAACGAAAATGACAAAGAAAGCAGGATCTAGCACGAAATATAGACTGAGAATCTAGGTTTTGGTATGAGGAGGTATAGGGTTATAACGTCAAACTTCAATAATGCAAATACATTTTTCGTGTTTTGAGTATTTAATTCTAAACTTGTATTCCATGTGCTGGAAGATTCCAGACAAATTATGTCCGTATCCCTATAGAATTTGAAGGTACGTACAACAAAATATTATGGTCAAACAAAATAGAGTAGCATTGTCATCGCTTCAAATTCTTCAATAATTTTCTTAATGAGAGGTATCAAACATAGGTGAAATTGTGAGATAAAATATTTTAAAATATATGGTGTGATAAAGGAAGATGAAAAAAAAAATTACAAAAAGTATATTAAGACTTTTTAGAGAATAATATTACCCATCAAAATATATGTACTATTCATGGTAGGATAGATGGTTTAGATTATTGCCAGTACCGAATACCATAAAATTGTCAATGTTGCAGCATACGCCTATGCTCATATCGCACTTTGATTAACACGAATTTCGAGTTCTATTTTCCAATGATTAGTTTATATTTTTATTTTTACAAGAAAAAGAGTGTCAGATAATTCACCTTTGAAAGCTGTCATTAAGTTAAGTATATCCAACTCAACTCAATCTCTCAAAACAGAAAAAGGGAACAAAATGAAAATGAGTTTGCTTCGACAATTCAAATTTCTTCTAGAATTATATGATAGCATTTTCTCCCGTAATTGATCTGAACAGGATTATTGTTTTTTTCTTTCAAAGTAACACCATGGACTGCTTTTTCATTTTTAAAAATAAAAACTAAAATTTCTAAGCTTTTGGATTTCTACTTTCAACTTTTTATTAATCAACTATTTTTTTCTTGTAATCTCACATCTTCTTCAATTCCTTCACTTTACCTCTCTGAAATTTAATTTTTAAAAATTGCCTTATATAGAAAATAATTTAACCTTTAATTTTTAGGATAATCTTAAAAAATTCTATGCCATGTGATTGAGGAGTGATCTGTCATTTGCGTGTAGGTTAAATTTAAAATATTTAACCATTAATTACTCCGCAGTAAAATAATTTTAAAACTATTTAGATCCTAACATCAAAATCTGGTGTATTTAGTTAGTGAAGAGGTATCCAAAAAAAAATTATATACCTGACAACAATTTTGTAAAAAAGTGGAGAAATTGATAAGGATGTAAATCATATAATCAAAGCAAGGTAGATAAAATGACAAAATGCATCTAAATTTTTGTATAATAGTAAAATTCCCTATAAACTAAAAGAAAATTTTTATAGAATAATTATAAGACCTATGATGTTATATGGAGGTGAATGTTGGCCAGCACATAGGTCACATGCATGAACATAAAATAGGGGTAACATAAATGAGAATGTTAAAATGGATGTGTGGTTAAACAAATATGGATAAGATAAGAAATGAAGATATTCAACGAAATATAACAATAATATCAATGAATGAAAAGATGATGAAACATATATTGAAGTGATTTGGACACGTAATGAGACGGTCACTGGATGCTCCCATAAGAATAAAAGTTTACTACCAAAAGCTCAACACAAAGAGAGGTAAGGTAGACCAAAATTTACTTGAAGAAAGATAGTTAAAAAATACTTAATAAAGTGTGATATAGATTGATTGACTGTGTGTTTTAGGACAGAATTGAAAAAAATCATAAGTTTGGTGGATGGTTAGACTTGTTGTTATCTCTATGTTCTAGATAATCTTTTTTAGTCATTTTTTTCTTCATTTCTTCCCTCATTCTATTCTCTTCTTTTCTTTTATCTTATTTCTCATTTCCCTTGTCCTTCCTCTTCTACTTTTTATTAATTTTCTAGTATTTATCATTGAATTCATCTATCAGTAATCTCAAATAACTTGGATTAAAAATGTTGTTTAATTTGATTTAGGTAAAACATGCCAATTATTTAGGTGATTTCTCACTTTGAGTTTTGTGTATGAGAAAAGCTTTTGTTATAAAAGTTACTTATAATATCCTTTATTTTTAATAAAACTACCTCTTATAAAAAAAACGTATACATATTTACTTACTTCCTTTGCAGAGAAACTCAATTTAAATAATTCCTGCTTAGCCATTTGGATCTCAATTTTTCTTCTTATTTGGATGGTGGTGAATAATTAGTTTTTAATGTTAAACTCATTTTTGCCCAATCTTTTTTACTATTATATAAATATGCATGTCGGTATATGATTGGAAAAAAATTGGCTATAATGATAGAATGACTGCAAAGTGCTCAAGCAATTTTATTGCTAATTAAACTTGTAAACAGTAGGCAAATTTATTTAAAATCACTTAGCTTAGAGCCAGCACTCTTAATCTTATAATTAAGCAGGAGTTTATGGACCAAAGGACCTTTGGTTACTACAATCCAAGTTGGTATCATTTGAGTCCCAAAATGTCACAATACTTGTTATAAAATCCGATCCTGTCATTTGACCCAGGAGTAGGACCATTCCTACATTCAATCCCACCATTGATAATGTTGGTGATCACACCATAACCAGGAACTCTATGAGCTGCCACGTCAGCAGAAGATGCGCTCCAGCTGTTGGTGATCACTTTGTGGCATGAATGCTTATTACCTTGTGGTGTCATCCAGTACCATATGGCTGCCATGAACGATACCAATGGGTCTTGAGCTAACAAGTCTGGTCTGTTTATCAAGTCCAAGCTTAAGGCTTTTCCAGCTAGAGCATAGTTGTTGCTATTTGTCAAAGTCATAAAAAAAACAGTAAAAAACACCATCGAATCACCAACTAATAGTATGGCAAATGACAAATGACATAATTCTAATAATTAGAATAGAGCTATGCATTTTTATTCCCCCCCCCCCCCCCCTCACCCCAAAAAAAGAAAAAAAAAGAATGGTGGTTAAATGTTAATCGTTGACTCTATTTCGAACATTGTTTTTACATGCAAAATATTCAAGTTGGAATCCTTGCGTACGTAATTATTGATTTTGTAGCAAATTATTACTATAGTACTATGTGTTATAGTTGAATGCTTTTAGGCGAGCAATAATAACTATGTAAGTAACTTACTGAGTTAACTGAAGTGTATTGGAGTTGGGATCATCACAGTAATTGTTGGATTTATTTCTTTCCGTGATAAAGCAACAACCCCAAGCATATGGCCCATCAGAGGAATTAAGCGCTCCACCTGTCACACACAAAATCAAACATGTGTGACAGTGTGAGACATAAGAAATTGAGGAAAATTAATAAGCGAGTACTAAGACCTCTTAATTTGTTAATGACAAGGGTTAGTTGTTATTAGTGGAAGAGTTGAACCATGCACTACCAAGAGTAGACAATCATATAACTCTTAATTAAGTTGTGATTAATATATATAGAAACTAGAAAGTGAATAAGTGTGATTAATATAACCTGTAGTCTCGTGAGAGGTTTGGGCTAGGAAAGCTGCAACCCCCCTCTTAAGAGTGTTAACATCACCCGTGGTGCCAAACGCCACCGCTGGATCTGGAAGCTCTGATAAGGTTACCAGCAGAATAAGCTAAGGTACAGGCAAAGATAGTGTCTAACTTCACATTTGGTCTTGTTTTATCAATTTTAGGTGTCACTGTAATATATGTTATATAATGACAGACATGACAGTGCTCTCTTTTAAGAAATCATCGGTTTGAAAAATATCTAGCGGTGGATAGGATTTGATTTTGATTTGTGGAAATTTAGGACGAAAGTTTTATTTTTTTGTTATCATTTCATAAACCTGTGGAAAGGAAACAAATTAATTAAGCAATGGGTCAATGTCATGTCTTTTTAAGAAAGAAAAGGGAGAGATATATGGAGATGAGTCTAGTTAATTAGGATTTTTAGGATATTGATTAAACAATTAAGAGAATAAATTATTTACTATGAAAATAATAAGAAAACATAAAATAATTATAAATTATATAATTTTGTTCATTTTAATAATTTTTTAATTAATATCTCAAGGATAACGGCACTTATTATCATTTGTCTATGGAGATTCATTTAGTGTGTGTCCTTTATGTTCCACTCCTTTATTTCCTTGAGATGGGAGTTCCGTGTAACTTCTTTTACATCCAAATTATTCTAAACCATGCATCACGTAGTTATCTCTCATTTCCTATTACAGGACACTGATTCAGCTCAGATTTTGGCTGGATATGTTAACAGCACCAAATTAACCATGTGGGAGAGGATATTAGAATACTTGATGGAACGCCGAGTTTTAGAAATGAAGCACCAAAACATAGTATTATGGAAAGCATGCATGGTGCATCTATATATCAATATACAGGACTCTATTACGGTGATTATTAGAAACTCAAAATGAATACTTATTTATTTTTCTTCCTTTAATTAGAGAGAAACTCAATTTAAATATTTTATTCTTAGTCATTTGGGTTCCATTTTTTTCTCTTTGGACAGTGGTAATTTTTTTATATAAAAAATACCATTATTTAATTATATATGTTGATGTATGATTGGAATTTGACTATAATAATAGAAGTGACAAAGTTTAAACAAACATTAAGCACCAATAAATGATTCATAACAAAACGTTTAAATTATTTACTTTAGAGCAAACTAGTCAGTAATTCGTGCGCACACGCACAAGTTGCTCCACTACGCTCCGCAATTTATTTTAAATAAATTTAGTTTTCACAAAAAAGACGTATAGAATTGGCGCTTATTTTTTTCACCAAGCTCAAAAACACAAATTTTGAATCTTTTACTTGTGAAAGTTTCGGAAGCTTAGGTATGGAGTGCTGGTTGTAGTTTCTGAAAAGTGAGGAAGTGAGGAAGAAAAAGCAAGCTGAGAATGCATTTTAGCCCAATACGTGGAAAACGAAGCTGGCAAAGCCTGTGAGGAAGACACGTCATTTACCAAGCTGAAAATGGCTAAGGATGAGACACGTCATAAAAAAAATGTTGTTTTACTATAGTATAGATGATTCGTAAACTTTTTGTATTTGTAATATTATTGATAAACAATTATAAAAACCTTAATTTTGTAAAAAACTATTTTATAGAATCAAACAATAATTTTATAATAAAATATAAATTAATTGTTATTAAGTTGTTTATCATAATTAATAAATTTGTTAACAAAAAGCCCACATATTTTTAATGTTGATTAAATTCAGTCATTGACTTCATGGACATTATCACATTATATCAACTTGGAGATGAAAAAAACCCAATATTATAAGACTGACTAACGTGAAATATAAAAGTCAAACATTATAACATAGAAGAAAATATGGTGATACTAGTGTATGTATATATATGAGTTTAATAAAAAATTGAAGCAAAGGAAGTTAATAATGTTAAAATTGTTCTTCCATGTGGTTATGATCATGTGAAAGATTTATTTCTTGTGCCATTTCATTTGTAAACATTTGTGAACCTGTATGTAAAAACCACGTGAAGCTGTTTATGCCATTTTGGTGCTTTTAAAACCTGTTCCTTTGTAAACATTGTGAAGCTGTTATATTATCTATGTTGTCCAATTGTACACATTTCTGACATTTTTCAAACCTCTTTGTTTGTAGTGCTCGGACAAACATTAATGGCTACTAGTAAGTTGTTAATTCATGTGATACCAGATATTTACATGCATTTGGATCATTATAAGTAACTGCCATTTGTGTATTTGATTAGGACTATTTCGTAGATTGAATGGTATAGCTGAAATTAATGATAGCAAAGAAACATGGAAGAGTGTTGTTCGACTTATTAACATGTGGACTATACATAGATCACCTAAGTCTATCATTGAGCTGAAATTGATGGACAAGGAGGTCAGGTTAAGTTATTGAAAATGTAACTATAGCACTATTTAGCTTAAACAAAATTATCAGTTTGATCTTAATGTTGCTTCTGTAGGGTGATAAAATTGTTGCTCTAATGAAGAATGTTGATCAACAGCTGCTTAACCTAAATTTTCAATTAGGTCACACTTATATAATCCAAAACTTTAAGGTAGACAAAAATTCTGGTCAGTACAAGCCTACCCAGCATCCATTCAAAATTAACTTTGTTAAAGCAACTAAGATACCACCACATGAAATACCTGCAGGTTCACACTGTTCTTCCATTATAACAAAAAGCTCTTTAAAACTATATATATGAGTTTACCTTGTGCAACAGCAAAGAAGACAAATAAAGAATCGAAGCAAAGGAAGTTAATCCGATCGAATCTGAGAGCTGAAACAATAGAAGAAAAACAAAAGAGCTTCAAGTAAAGAGGTTGGAGAATTGAAGTGATGCAATAAGAGAAAGAATATTCCGAATGGTGAGATTGAAGGCTGGATCGTAAGTGAGATAAAGAAATAACTGAGAGCACATTACCATATTTGCATATTTACCTTTACTTCCTATTGGAGAATTCAGTCTTCGCAAGTGAGATAAAGAGGATGCATAAGTTAAATGATTTAGCACCTAAAGCAGAAGATAAAAAATATTAGACTTATTTCTTCTATAGAAGACAGAGCAAAATTGTTACTTGAATCATAATGCATAAATTATATTCAAACCTGTGAAACTCCAGCTCGAGTCCCGGCCGCATTTGGTTGCCCCCAATTACCATTAGCGAGTATTTAAGTCCACTTGTGGTGGTGGTTGCTTTGATAGCAAATTGCATATTAACATCTTTCCCATTATCAACACACTGGAACAGTCATGGGCATAAAGGTTTAAGCAATGCAAAATGAAAACAACAATAGATGTACTTTGAAGTCCAAAAACATTAAATACAAAATTTCACAGGTTTTGAATAATACTATTGAGATAAATTTATTAGAAAATAAAACAAAATTGCCTAATACTAAATAGATGGAGTATAAAAAAAATGTATCAAATAATACCATATTTCACTAATTATAACACTTTCGAATCATCTCAAATTAAAAAGAAATAACCATTACCATATTTCACTAATAATACAGTTTTGAATAGTTTGACATTAAAAACAGACGACTACCATTCAACTGCAAAATCAAATGATACCAAACAGAAAGGGAGTGCAATAAGAAAGAGAAATCATATTGCAACATAAAAGGAAAGAATTTAAAGTAGAAGACGCAAACAGAAGATTTTAAAGATCAAAACTTTGAACGAATCGAAAACATCCATTAGAGAAAAAATTATCAACCATGTGTTTTCGCCTCGTGGTCTTTTCTTCAGCCATGAATCTCCTCGTTTTCCATGGTAGCACCTCATGGTAGTGCTCTCCCTCGCCACCACCCTCAATTCCATCTGAAGAAAACAAAATACCCAAATAAAAAAAAAGCCAACAAAACATACCCAGAACGTGAAAAAAATGCAAACTTTGTAAATAGAAGAGGTATAAGAGAGAAGAAAAAATAGAGAAGAGAAGAGAAGAAAAAACAAAGGAAGCTACAGATAAAGAGAGAAGGAAGCGGTATAAGAGAAGAAGAGAGAGAATTTGAAATTCAAATTCCAGAATGTTGGAAGGAAGCGTGTAAATCGATGAGGAAGATGAAACAAAGGAAGCACAGAGAGAGGGAGAAGGAAGTGTAGAAGAGAAAGAGAGAAGGGAACTGATTTTTTCCGAGAGAGAGACTGATTTTGAAATTTGAATTTCAAATTTCGAAATTTTTTCACTTTGCGAGCTGAGTGCGTGTGAAGGTTTTAGCATTTTAAATTGGCGCTTTTTTTTTCGAAATGCTGGGTGAAACTTTCCCAAGCTGAGGTATGGAGTGATGAGTGAAGGTTTCTCCCAAGCTGAAATTGGACACCAAGCTGACATATGTAAAACGAAGCTCAAATTGCATTTCTGGATGACATCTGGCAAACGAAACTGAGGATGCATATTAGCATGACAGCTGACTAAAAAAATGTTGTTTTACTATAGTATAGATTGCACAGACTAGAGCATTTTTTTTTTTTTTTTGCAATACTCTTACACGAGCTTAATTACATAGGCAAGTTTATTGAAGATCACATAAGGGCACCAACATTCTTATTATTCTTAGTAGTTATTGTGGCAGTTACAACCAAAGCGCCGAACTTATTAACCAAATGGGCGCTGGTCTCTGCAATTCAAGTTGGGCCCATAATTGAGCCCAAAAATGTTACAGTACGTTTTATAAAACCCGATCCTATCACCTGATCCTGGAGTTGGACCATGCCCACATTCAATCCCACCGTTGATGATGTTGGTGATCACACCATAACCAGGGACTCTATTAGCTGCCCAGTCAGCACCAGATGGGGCCCACCTATTGGTGATCACGTCGTGGCTTGAGGGCTTATTACCTTGTGGTGTCATCCAAAACCATATAGCTGTTTTGAATGATATCACTGCATCTCGGGCTACTAGGTCTGGATTGTTTATCAAGTCCACTCCTAAGGCTCTTCCAGCTTCATCATAGTTGTAGTTGCTATTCAAAAATCTAATCAATAACATTCTAGAGTCACTAACTAATAGTATGACAAATAATTTCAATTAGAATATTATTATGTATTCTTATAAATAAAATATTCAATAAAAATAAGTGTCTTTAATATTTTGAAAATTAAAACATTTAATATTTTTCATTTAATAGATTAAAAGTAATAATAAAAGGATGATCGAAAAATTTTAAACTTATTCCAATAAACATGTCAAAAAATTTATTTTTTTTATTTATAAGAATAAAAAATAAATACTAAAAATTATAACAACTCAGACATTTTGCTTAGTTTTTTAAGCTACATCCTTGGTTTTCCATATGCCTATTTATGAAGCAGATTTTTTTTAGAAAATGAGAACAGTAGTTACTGGGTCAACTGAATGGGTCCTCGACCATAATATGATTTGCCTGGGGAACATGGTGCATTGCCATCACAGTAGTTGTTGGATTTATCTAACCCCAAGCATATTGCCCGTCTGGGGCACCAGACCATCCTCCTATCACACATAATAATAACATCAAACATGTGTTATAACGTGAGACATCAATAATGAATTGAGGACAATAAAAAATATAAGTCCGTGGTTTATTAGCATTTAATTAAGGAACATATATGAAGTGAATTAGTGATTAATGCATATAATTAATAACCTGTGGTCTCATGAGAGGTTTGGGCTAGGAAAGCAGCAACCTCCCTCTTGCGAGTGTTAAAATCACCCGTGGTGCCAAACCCACCAAAGGATCTAGCTGCGGTGAGAAAAGCATTGTAGTTGTAGAAACCCTTCCCTTCACAAGCTTGATCGTTTCGGTGTTTCAGCAATTGCTCAAATAGAGAACCACTGATGACCCTGCTAACATCGTCCCCAGCGACACTAGGAAACTCTGATGAGATTACCAGCAGAATAAAAACTAAGGTAAAGGTGAAGATAGTGTCTAACCTCATATTTTATGTTATGATTGAATGTGCTTGTGTGTGGTTGTGGGTGAGACTGTGAGACTAACAAGGTATATATAGTGACAATTTCATGATTTGCATCTTCAAAAATATCTGGTGGTGGATTTGTTTAGTTATATAGTGGAGTTAGTGTTGGAAATTTAGGGTAAAAAGGTTTAATTTCTTTCGTGCACTAAGTTTTTTTTCTTCTTCTTTGGACCATCATTTCATGCACTAGGTACTAGTGTGGACGTGAGTTGATTGTGTTTCTGTCATAATTTCCACTCCTTATATTCTATTCTCGTAGGACAATCAATTGATTCTCATATGCTGTAAGAAATTACTTAAACATATATAGTCTCCATCAATCTCTATATAATAGATATTTAAAAAAATTAGTTTATATATGAGAAAAAGAATTGACCAAAATTTAATTAAATTCAATTATGCATTACGTGAAAATTAACCAAAATCACAGTAATAATAGATCGACCATGTATTTTTTTTCCTTGTACAACGGATTAAGAAGAAAATGATAATCTCTTTTTACCACTCAACTTTGGAACAGCGAATCAAGTTTTTTTTACTCAAACGCACAAAAGTAATTTTGTCTCTCTATTTCAATTACTTTTTTTTGCGCCTTTTCTTTTTCTTTCGAAACCTTTTACCCGTATACTTATTTATTTAATTTTTTATATTATAAATCTGAGTATTTAATTTTTTAATAAGAAAATTTTCATTCTTAGTATAGGTTTGTAGCTTTTCTTGTGTCAAACATTTTATATTATATTATATATGTGTATCTATGTATAATTTTTTAAATTACTATATTAATTATATTTATTTAGTAAATCCCAATATTAATTAATAATTAAATATTTTCACAGATGGTTTGATTCTTATCTTAAAAGGAAGATTTGAGATGGAGGAGGTTTTCTGTTCTAGCATGATGATTAGATTGGGAGAATCTAAAAGGTTAATTAGTAGACTTTTTAATTCATTAAATAGAGATTCCTACATCTTCGAATCGAAGTGGTAAGGTGAACAGTGGATTTGGATAGGATTTGATATAATAGTTTATTAGGGTCATTACATAATAATAAAATGAGTAGTGAAGTAATCCTGCACTTTGGTCTAATAACTTATACCAAATCTAAATTATTGATTCAAATTAATCCTGCACTTTAAATGATTTGATAAAACTACTTAAAAAAATAATTGAAAGTAAAAAGTTAAAATTTAATTGGTAACTAAAAGTTAGTTGAAAATTAAAAATTTATTGTATTGAATCATAAGTGTTTAATAAAATGATTTATTAAAATAATTGAAAATTATAAACTTATGCAAATCAACATAAAATTCCACTTTAAATAGAAAATATTAAAAAATAGATTTTATAAATGTTTAAGGACAAAAGGAAAATAAATATAAAAACTAAAAATTAGCATTTAATGAATATTTTCAACTAATATTTCAAAAATTAAAAATTATTAAAAAGACTCATTTATTAAATAATTTTTTCTACTAATAAAATAAATTACAAATTAAGTAAAATATCTTGTCAAATATATTCAAAAATTTAAAGCATCCTAACTATAAACAAATCCCAAAGGCGGTGACATGATCTCATTTTGCTTCTCTCCCTCGTTTTATTACCGAAATTTTTATTTTTTAATTAATTGTGAGCACCTATTTTTGTATACCCTCTTGTCTTTCTTTCTCTCTTTAATTATTATTATTATTATTCGATTTGGGCTAATATACGCCCAAAATTGTGTCTCCTCTCTTCAAAATAGATTAGGCACCTCTTAATCCATAGCCAAAAACACAACAAACAAAAAACAAAAAGATGTTCAAAATGGATTACATAGGCCCAATTTCATTCAGACAATAAAAATTAAAATAAATAAATAATTGAAAAAGAAAACGAGAAGCCAAGACAAAGTTTTAGATGTGTAAGCTGAGTGTGTTCATGAAATCCTTAGTTGGTGTAGTTTGACATTGTAATGCCTATTTGCCCACTGCTACAATCTGAAAGTTGAGTCCTGATTAGCAAAGAAAAGTTGAAAGTCATTAACACTAAACAGACAAAAAGAATTAAAAGATGACAGAAAAGGATGCAAACAGAAGGATTCACGTGAAAATGTTCTTTCACAATCCCTGAGACTGAGAGTCACTTTGGCTATATATAAATTGGTTAAACACTTAGCAGAAGAGAGTTTCAGAAAATAAGAACACACAGCTAAGAAATGGAGGGGAAGGCTACTTAGTAACAATCTTCAGAAAAATAGCATTGGCATTTGACTCATTCAAACAGTTTCTCCAATCTCTTAAATGGCAACAACCCGCGAGCAAGAAAGAATTGTGGTCAGTAACCTTTTGATCCTAAACTAATTCATTTAATTTAATTGTTTCCTTGTTTTGAGTTTAATTGTTGTGTTTGAGAATTGAGATACCCTGTCTTGTCTTCATAAGCACAAAATCATTCACAATGTAGTTGTTAACTGTAACGCTTCTTCATGATTATTTTTCTTTTGCCTTTTGAATTTTTTATTATTTGTTTTTTATTATTTCCTTCAGATTATGCTTTAGGCCAAGGCCCTTTTTATCTTGTGTGCAGCACAACAAAATCGGGCTGAGCCCGTTCTATTGTCTGGTTCATAAATGTCATGCACGTTGTTATTTGTTTATTCGGCCTTAGACTATCAATTCAAGCCTTTATGCGAGAATCATAAGAATATAGATTGGTGAAATAATGAGATTAAAACCATAAAACGACGTTAATAAAAATTAGAAAAAAGATAATCGCATGGCTCTTTGAATAAATGAGGATAGCCCTTCACCAAAAATAAATAAATGGTCATAACCATTTCAATAAAAGCAAAGATGATCTTATTAAATTTCATTTTACATAAATTATTATTATTATAATGATATTGTAATTTTTGATACTTATAAAATTACATTCAATCAAAATAACGTATTAATACTTAAAATTTAAATCAAAATTAATTTTAAAATTAAAATTAATAAATATATTTGAAGGATTAAAAATTTTAAATTATTTATTAATTATTGAATAAATTGGATAGGATAAGTCATATATGTAGCCTAACGAAAGTGAGAATAACTTCTAAAATCACTCTCCCGTTCAATAATGAATTGATTCATATTTGTTATATAGGAATAAATTATTTAGAAGTTAATTTAAATATATTGATAATGTAAAATTTATTTATACCATCATCCAATTAAATCTGCGATGTATGTTAAGATTATCAATTTTTATAATAATTATTTTAAATTAAGTAATTCTTATAGTGTTTTTTATTTAATTAATAGCAAAAAAATTACACTAATATTACATGAATGTTTTTATAATTTATTACTTATATAATATTTTTCACAATAAGTTTTTTGTAATATTATTTTTCTCTTTTTATTGTATATAATGTCTTTTCATTTTTTCTTTTATTATATAAAAAGTTGGACAAAATTGTAGAATAATAGGAGTATATAGTTTTTGACCGTTACGATTGAAATTAAAGTTGAAACCATGAACGTGGAAACACTTTGTTGGATTGGGTTTACTCCTCCAATGTTGGTCCAAGCTTATTTGAAGGGTCTAAAATCTCAAATCTAATTTAACACTATAAATACATTAGTTGATGGTGAAATTAATCAAAACTGAGACTGTAGACTCAGAAATCGAGAGATTAAGCGTGATAGTGACTCCGCCATTTGTCATTTGATTGCGTGAAAGATTCCGAAGATTTGAGAGTCTCAAGTGACATTCTTGAGTGCATATTTGAGCAAGTTTCGTGTATTTGATTCATTGTAATTGATTATTGTTATAATAGATATTTGATTCTGGAGTAGTGTCTCGTGAGTTTTTCCTCTCCAGATTGAAAGAATGTTTTCTCACATTAAACAGATTGATTGTGTGATCTTCTCTATCTCTACTCTCCTACATTTTTGTTTCTGCTTCCGCATATTAAATTTGAGGGTACCAATTTTACCCAACACACTTTTCATACCTTTTTTTTTCCCTCGTTTCCTATAACTTATCCTACACTACACGGTAGCCACATTGTCAGTGTTCAGTGTTCACACTGCAGGCAATATTTTGGAGACGTGATTTTTCACGTCAAGCAAAGAAGCAAATACATTAAGCTTTTATGATTTGGAGGAGAATTCACGTGTTTTTTGTTGTTTGTTGTTGAAACTGTATTCAAAACACACATTTAATAGCTTACGTAGCCCACATGAAACTCCCACTTTGGCACAAAATTTGCTACATCTGATCGAGCCATACATTTGCACACCAACCTTCACCAACTACAACCTTTTTTTTCTCTCTGTTTTCTGTATAAATCTTTGAAAACAAAGTGACAATTTTGTAATAAAAAGTAAAAACCAAAAATGAAAAATTGCAAATAAACGACCCTTAGTTACTTAAACATTGACCTATACACCCACGTCCACTGTCTTTTAATGCCCAACTAAACAAGTGGATAAATTCATGTTCATTGTTCAATATTTATACACTTTTTATTGTTTAATTACAATTTTGACATTAACTTTGTGTAACTTTTAGTTTCTTAAAAAATTAATCAATCAATTTTTTTAAATAGTCCCTCCATTAATGTTTCCTCAATTTCATTTTCTATTCAAACATTTTTGGGATTTATAGTGAATTTGGAACACGAAACAATTTTAAGTTTAGAGAAATTCAGAATTTGTTTTTAAAAAGTTGAAGGATTTTATAATATGTGAGATTGGGGTTTAAAGAGATTTTCTTTTTACTTTAAATTTGATGTTTTAATTTAAGTTTTGAGTAAAATTAAAGATGTAAACTTTTACATTTTATCATTAAATAAGAACCTTGGTAATTCATAATTTTCACAATAAAATGAATAGAAACACTATTATTTCTCCATAATAAAGTTTGCTTCTTCAATTTTTGAATTTTTTTTCCAATGACAACAAAACCTTTTTTTCTATCCCTTTCCTTTCTCTTTCAATGCCCTTCTTTCATGGTGGAAAATAGACAGACGTAACTTTAATATAGCCAGAAATAGACTTTATAAAAAGAAATGGCCAGAAACTTATTTCTATCAAAAACAATATGTCCTTTAAGACTTTTTACCAAAATCATGTCTCTTAATTTCAATATATATGCTCTTCCATGTACTACTATATTAGACTTCTTCCTAACATGCATGACAGTGTGACACTTTAATGGAAAATACGTACTAATATGTCTAGCAATATCATTTTTAAAGATATTTTATTTCTAACAATATCATTCGTACATGTGCACATGAGTTTGAAAGCAATAAATATTCAGAAACTTGTTCATTGATGTATTAAGTTTTGTATTGTGTTTTGTCAAAAAAGTTTTGTATTGTGTTAAATGATTTTATTAATTATCAAGTTAAAAACAATTTTAAAATTCATATATATGAATAAATTTAGAAAATTCAACCATCTAATTAATTAATCTAAATCGAATCACAAAATTAATAGAATTAACTTTAAATTAAAATAAAATCCAAAACAAATAAAATACTTTTTTATATTTAATTCAAATCACTTTTGATGAACTGGGATTACCTCTAATTAATATATGCCTATCGAAAGGGAGCTGGTATACATCAGATGCAAATGAAGAGACAAAATTAAAATTAAAATTAAAATTAGGAACATGATACGGATGCATGAAGTTAGTTAATGGTGCAGATGAATTTGCAGGCCATGAGGAATATTTGTGATATCAGAAATGCTGATGGATGAATTCTCCATTAATAATACTTTAATTTGCGTCTTTATCTGGAATTGTCTCACGCTTTCGACACGTTAGATTTAATTAATTTAATTAATAATAAAGGCTTCTTTAGTGAACAGGCAAAAAAAAAAGTAATAATAAATATTAAATAACATTCTTGCAAAAAGACTCTGACCTGGAATTCACCAAAACCCAATTCATATGTATCTATAATTATATATATAAGCTCATATATATAGTATCTAAAAATATATATCTTGCACTAAGCAACTAGTTATAGATTTAGGTCCATTGACGAAACGCGTTAACGTTACGATGAGTGAAGACTTGGTACCATTGTCACCGATCAGTTTCCTAGAAGGAGCAGCCACTAAATACGGTGATAAGATCTCCATCATCTATAATCATAATGTGAGGTTTTCATGGAGACAAACCCATGAAAGATGCGTAAAGCTTGCTTCCGCTTTGGTTAACTTAGGGATTTCTCACAACGATATGGTAAGTTTATTTATTTACCTCTGAATTAATCTACTTTTATATATATATATATATATATATATATATATATATATATATATATTGCATGTTTTGCTCTGGCTCTGCAATAAAATATCATGAAAACCATGAACAAATTTTAAAAAAAAAAATCATGAAACCCTTGTCCCTGAGTTTAAGCGTTACAATGTTTACCTCATACACACACACATATATATGCATAACGAATTGCAACGTATGGAATATAAATTTGAAAATACGATCGCAGCCTTGCTAGTTTCATAGAGTTTTCATTATGCATAGTATTTGACTACTAGGGCTTGGGATAGAATTGTAATATATAGAATATCAAGTTCCATCTTGCAGAAATGTTTTCTGCAATTTTAATTCACGAACCAGGGCATAACTTCCAAGTTTTTTCCCCATTATATATATATATATATATATATATATATATATATATATATATATAT
>CM023951.1:7049454-7096121 GCA_013407115.1 Glycine latifolia
TATATATATATATATATATATATATATATATATATATATATATATATTCCTGACTCAGCTTCATTGACATTTTTTTCCACACCCAAATTTACGCCAATGAGGCACATTGTCCATGTGGACAGTCAATGGTCTTCTCCTATACATAGTCTTTGAAATACCCTATTTATCAAAGCCAATTGAGTGTTGCTAGCCAATTATATGAAATCTTTTCTTATATAGTAAGTGTGATGCAATTATTCCAACAAATAAAAATAAAACTAAAATTTGTTATACCAGAATTCTAGAAAGTATTATATAATGCATGTATTAATTATAATGTTTACTGTCTCATTTAAACACATTCTAAAATATGAATGTTTTACTTTATGATAAATTAGTCATTATTTAAATAAACTAAATGCTAATAATAATACATTTGTTTAAAGGTGATGAGGTTAATTATTTGTACTTCTATTTATATTCATAAGAATTAATTGAAAAACATAATTATCAAAATATAAATTATAAATATCAAGGCATAAAAACAAAATTTTGACTTATTAGAAACACAATGAAATAATTAAATTTTCAATAATTTAAAAATATAATTAAATAAAAAAACCAATAAGCCTATCCTCTGCTTAATTCTTAAGAATAAAATTGTTCGATAACCTCGTGATCATACACTCATATCCCAGTTTTCTTTTATCTCCTCATTTAAAAAACAGAAAAATAATTCTGTATTTTTTCAATGAAAATTAAAAATTAAGTCAAGTATACTTTGCCCTTTGCATTGTACATGTAATGGTTTTTATTTAAATTTTTTATAAAACATTTATTTGCATTATATAAAATAATATTTGTCCAATAAAATAACTCAAGTACACTTTATCCTTGGCCTCATGTCATTGCATTACATAAGTTTGTCCTACGCCATAAAAGTTTTCTTAGTGTTTTTAGAATATTTATTCTGTTTTTATTTTATATATATATATATATATATATATATATATATATATATATATATATATATATATATATATAAAACAACATGTTGAGTACAACGTACACGTTTTGCACACATTTCGTCATATTACGTAAGTTTATTCTACGTGATAAGACTTTATTAGTTTTTATAAAATATTAATGCATTTTTATACAAAACTGTATTTGTTCATTTTTAAAAAGTCAAGTATACTTACTCTCTATTCATGAGTCATGTCATTAGAATACATTTCAACGAATGAGTTTAGGCCGATGTGATCCATTTTGTCATCACTAAACAACGTCATTATATTACATAAGTTTGTTTTATTTAATAAATATTAAATTATAAAACATAAGTTGTATTTTATATATGTAAAAAATATTATATAAGTAAGTGTTTTACCAAAGAAAAATGGTATTCTGTTCAATTTTAAAAAAGACGTTATGTACACTTTACTTTTTGCACATGCCATCATATCACATAAGGTTGTATTGGAAGAAAGTTTCACTAAACTTATATAGAATTATTGTTTTTTTTTGTATAAAAATGGTATTTGTTTAATTAAAAAAAATTAAGTCCATATTTTCTTCTGTACGCATCATCGCCATAAATGAGGTTGTTTTTTGCAATTAAAAATTAGTAGACTTTACAAAACATTAATTATCGTGTTTTATATTAAAGCATAGTATCTATGTAATCTAAAAAAGTCTGGTATCTCTATATATAGTATTAAACTCTTCACATGTCATCATCATATAAAGCATGCATAAGTTTTCCTATGTCATAAAAATTTATAAATCATTTTAAAACATTTATTTCGTTTATTTTTAAATTATAATGTTGAGTTAAAAAATTGAATTATAAGGTATATATACAAAGAATAGTAATTATTTAATCCAAAACGTCAAATACACTTTAATCTGTGCACATATCGTCATATTACATTAGTTTGTCTCTTGTATAATAAAATTTTAGTAACCTTATTAAACATGCACTGCAATGATATAAAAAGAATAGTAAAAATAGAATATGGTGTAATATTAATTGGAAAAAAATGAGAGAAAATTGGTTAATGCAATTTGAACACATAAATTAAAGAAGGTACAATGAAAATACTAGTAAAGATGGTAGATAATATGACTTTTAGTCCTATAAATAAGGAGAGAGAGAAACTAGTGAAGAAGAAAATTGAGAAGATTTTATCAATTTTTTATATAGAAAAGTTGTTACTTGTTTAGAAGAATCTTATGATAAATAATATATAATTTAGTTTTTAACCAAATTAAATGGTGCTGTATAATTTATTTATATTTAACTGATCTCACCTAATAAATTAAATATAAGTTTCGTCCTTGTGTTAATAAAAAAGGTCAAGTCCACTTAGTACTTGTTCAATACCAAAAAACTATGTGTATTTTATATGTTATCCCATTACATAAGTTTGTCGTGTATAATAGTTTTTAATAAATTTTTAAATATTTATGTGTTTCTGATAAAATAAAATAAAAGTATTCATTGAATTCAAAACAGGTACACTTTACCTTCTACATACAGTTATATTACAAAAATTTACTCTATTTAATATTTTTTTTTGACAAAATTCAATAATCTTTTTAGTGAATGTTATAAAACATTTATAGCGTTTACATGGAAAAATATAACTGTGCAAGACAATAGTTCACCACCCGCTTGTATTACGGTTTATTTATTTTAAAATTATTTTTTCAAACATATTTAAAAATTGTTATTTTATTTATTTATTTTGAAAAGAAAAAAATAAATATTGTTGAAAAAATGTTATTTTATAACTATACATTTTTAAATATACAGTAAAAAATGAAGATATACTTGTTCTCCCCGCATCTAAAGCAAATAAGTAATGGAGTAATATTTTATAGGCATCCTAATCGTATAAATACCACCATCGACATTCATGAAACTAGCTATTTAATACGTGACAACTCACGAAAATGAAATAATTATTTGTTAAATCATGACCACATAATTAATCAAAGTGTAAATGCGATAAAAAAAATGTTTTCAATAAAATATCTATACGACAGAATTGTCATATTTTGTGTATAATATCTTTTTTACTATTTATTTTTTATCATATAATTATTTATTACATTTATATATTTTTTTTCTTTTTCTTTCTGATCATCTACTAATATGCGATGTCCATACATTATCTCCTTAAATAATGTAATCATATAAAGCATGCACTTTGTACTGAGTCAATGAGGGAAAAAATAAATTAAAATGACAAACTAACCTTAGTAAGTTGACTTGCTATATGCGCACTTTCGTTTTTGTCTTTTACATGTCATTGTGTTGTAATAAAAAAAACATATACAGTAAACATGACAGGTAAGATTGCATGAAAATTTCGTGTCGATCTAGTCAGGACTCACAATGATATTAACCTGTTCACACGGATTTATTCCTTCTTTGATAGATATATGATAAGAAATTAGAACGAAGAATGAATGAAAATAATTGAGTAAATTACACGTAATCTTAGATTTGTTTTTATTACATCTGATATTGTTGAATCGTACAGGAAACTTGTTAATTTTTAAGAAATTTCTTGCCACCCTATTCTTAGGGGCGTAAATCCTTATATCAAGTCTCCTCTTTGATGTACAAAAAGTTACAACTCCCTTAGAAAATCTCAAAGTAATATAAAAAAATAGAAGGATATCATATGTAGTAATAGCAAACCTATAGGGGAGTCTAGACAAAAATAATTTACTCAATTTTTTTTTTGCATAATTTACTTAAAATAATTTGGTGTAGTTAAAAGAAGAAAAATAATATAAAATAATTTTTAAAATTATGAGATTTATTGCATTTTTTTTATTTAGTTTTATTCTTTTTTTATCTCTCTTCAACAAAATATTTTTATTTTCTATTTTATTTTTCTCCTATTTGCATTCGTTTTTTAATTCATTATATTTCTCTATTTGTTGAAAAAGACTACGTACCTACTAGGGTTGGTAGAATAATGAGAGGTTTGAATAATTTTTTTATGTTTTATAATTATTTTTATTACAGTACTTATTCTGTCTCATATCCCTTTGTCTTTTCTCTATATATACATTCTTATATCGTAAGAATTTATTAAAACGTATGCAAAACTACCATTCTTCTTCAATGTGAATTGCCTGAAATTGGAGAAAGAAGACAGCTAAATCTCCAACTATAATTTTATTTTTCAACTTTTTACAAAATTAATAAAATATTAAGAAAAAAATTACAACCCTTAGAGGCTGCATGATGGCTGATTCCTTATAGACTGAGTCTAATGACATCGTTAACATGTTTCCAATTTTTAATCTCTATAATGCCAAATTTTTTAATTATCTCTATATTATAAATGGTTTCCCATCCCTTATGACAGCACCACCTTATGTATCCCGTCCCTCCCCACTTTGAATATTACTAACATATTATTCTGTCGGTACAAAATATTATAAACATATTACATATTACTTAATGAATATTGAAACATTAGATAACAAGATATATTTTTTTAAATTCATTTTGTCGAATGAATTGATATTTAAGTCTGGAGTCTCATCATCACATGAAATAATTTATCCTTGAAATTTAAAGAATTTTGACTTTATTCGGTCAAATACTTTTGCAGTTTAACATTAGCATACAAATTTATTGGTTTATTTTCTACTTGAACTCGCACTTATTTTAGTTTAGAAGCAGATTAAACATGAAATTAACCATTTATACAAACAAACAAAAATGTTATGCTCATCAGACTTCGATTTTCTTTGATAAATATAAACAGGTTATAGCATTGGCACCAAATATTCCAGCACTGTACGAGCTTCATTTTGGTGTTCCTATGGCAGGGGGTGTTCTTTCTGCTCTCAATACCCAATTGGATGTAACAACATTGGCTCTACTATTGGAACAATTAGAGCCATGCAAAATCATGTTTGTGGATTACCAATTAATTGATTCTGCTCTCAAAGCATGTGAAATTCTCTCCCACAGAAAATGCAAGCCACCCCTCATTGTCCTAATCCCAAATTATGACCAAGAACAATATTTCTTAGTGAAGAATATCCCACCAGGTACCTTAAACTACAATGAACTAATTGCAATTGGACAAAAAGATTTTGAGGCTTTAAAACCAAACAATGAATGCAATCCCATATCAGTGAACTACACATCAGGCTCCACGGGGATTCTTCCAAAAGGGGTTGTTTATAGTCATAGAAGTGCTTATCTCAATTCACTTGCAGCAATTGCTCGTTTTGAGATGAAACAATTGCCAGTGTTCTTATGGACAGTTGACATGTTTCGTTGCAATGGATGGTGCTTCCCTTGGGCAATGTCTGCTATTGGTGGAACCAACATTTGCCTAAGGAATGTCTCAGCAAAAGGCATATATGATGCAATTTATCTTTATAAGGTGACACAGTTTTGTGGTGCACCTACCCTTCTGGACATGATTGCAAATGCATCATCTAGTGACCAGAGGCCTCTGCCTCATAGGGTGAATGTCACAGTTGCTGGTGTGTTACCACCTTTTCATGTTCTTAACAAGGTGACACAACTTGGATTTGATGTGAACATTGGATATGGCATGACAGAGACTTTAGGTCCTGTGATTATAAGACCATGGAACCCCAATTCGGATGGCGAACATACAAAGCTGAATTATGGTGTTTCGGAGTTTAGGCAAGATGTTGATGTGCAGGATCTTCAAACTGGTGAAAGTACTCCTCATGATGGGAAAACTATAGGTGAAATCATGTTCAAAGGGAATGCTTTGATGCTGGGGTACCTTAAGAATTCACAAGCAAATGATAAGGCTTTTAGGGGTGGATGGTATAGGACTGGAGACCTTGCTGTTAGAGAACCAAATGGTTCTATAACTATGAAGGATAGAGCAAAGGATATTATATATTCTAAGGGAGAGATTGTGAGTTCACTGGAGGTGGAAGCAGTGTTGTTGAATCATCCAAAGGTTTTGAAAGTTGCTGTTGTAGGGAGATGTGATGAATGCTTGGTGGAATCACTATGTGCAATTGTCAAATTGAAAGATGGATGTAGTGCCACTCTAGAAGAAATTATCAAGTTCTGTGAAGATCATTTGGCTATTCACATGGTTCCTAGTAGTGTGGTATTTGGAGATTTGCCTGTTAATTCAACTGGGAAGGTTCAGAAATTTCGCATCAGGGAGAAGATCAAAGGCAGTGAGTGGTATGACTCAAAGAATTAGGGTGTGCTTTGTAGGATTTTATAAATAAAGACGTGAATGAAAATTGACAAATGTAATAATCTATTAATCTTGAACTCATTTGTTGCTTTATTCTAAAAGCATGACTTTCCCGAAGACATCTACCGTCAGTGTGTTTTGAACGTTGCATTTTCTTTTTAATAAACGTTTAGGAGTGCAAAGTTGAGTGTTTCAAACGTAAGGAAAAGGGTTACAAAGTTTCATCCAGATCGTATACTCTAATTATAACTTTGAAGTGTGGCGATTTTAGCATGGTGGATCTTAATTTGTAACAGGACAACTGATTTTTTCACTAGGTTTATTAGATCTTACCCAAAAGGCAAAAAGTAACTGTTGATTATTCCTAGGAAGGAATGCTAATAAAATAACAATATTTTTTCTACCACATTATTTATTATTAGGTAAAACTTGTGTGTATCTTATTGAAAAGTGAGCAAGTCCAATTTTTTAAACATTTTGATTAGTTCAAGCTAATATTAAAATGTCAACGTCACCACCCATGGTGCTCTTGTTGCAATTGAGAGATATAGTGAAAAATACCAATTAATATGAATCTTCAAAGAATTACACTACAAAAGCTAACAGTTGTAGTTGAAGAAACCTAACACTGAAAACTCACTTTCAATGTGAGAGTCATGTCTCATAACTAGCAATTATTTTGAACAAGTCAACAAGAGCTGGAAAAAAATTAATATACACAAGTATGAGTGTGGTTTCTGAATTGAGTATTTTAAACTACCTTAGTAAACAACAGAAATGAAGTTAACAGTTCATTGTTAAAGATATGCATACATCTAATTGGTCCTTGAATGTGACATTTTTACCATCAAAGCCGTCCTTTAAAAGACGTCAAGTTTGGTCTTTAAAATACAAAACTGATGATATTCATTATCATTGAATAACCAACTTTGTAGGACTCACATGTTCAAGTATTGGTAGTAATACCTTACTATAGGAACAGACATTTGATTTTTATCATTATAAGAAACACAAAGTGTGGTTATATCATTATGGACTAATCTTCTTCAACAATCAAAACATGGAGATGCAAATGCATTTGTCCTTAACTTGTATCTTTGCCGCTTCCACTCTTACTTTCTACATCCTCCTCCTCTGTTTCTCTCTCTCTCTCTCTCTATATGGGATTGAAGAATGTGGTTTGTTTATTTTCTTTACTTATTTCTTTCTCTCTTGAACAGAAATTATTTTCAAGTAAAAAGGAAGTTTCTCTTCTAGTAATAACAATTCAGAGTATATTTTGCAACAGGTTAATCAGTCAAAAAAGATATAATGCAGCAGGGTTATCAAATACAATTTTTGTTGAGAAAAGTATAACACACAACATCAAACAGAAACACATCTAGTATCAAAAGACCAAGTGATTAGGCAATGATGCAAAATGAAACCTTTTTTTCTCTCGTCTAGCCTACTTGTTTGAATTGCAAGCTGGAATATACGATCCCAGAGGTGCATCTACATTGAAATTTGAAAAAGAAGAAATTAAAGAATAGAATCAGGATAATGGGTTTAATAAAATAAGGATCCATTGGAACCACGGTTGAAACTTACGAATGCATAGAAAAAAATAACATTTGAAAAGTAAAAGTGCCGTTGCAAAAAAAGAGGCCACAACCCAATCAAGAGTGAACTACTTGATTACTCGTGACAAAGAGTACCATCCCTAGCCCTGGCGCGCATTGAAGAACCCAGGAGTCATGGATCCACCTATTGTTTAATATGAACTAAAAAAAACAAGAAATGTGAATTTGTGGTACAAGGCACACAAGTGCAGTTTTTCAAGCTGATTAGTATGACAGTTCAGAAGTAATACAAGCACACAAATGAAGTTTATCCCGGTTCAGTCACTAATAATATCGGTTAAGGAACTTAGGGGACATTTATTTCAAGTTATTTATTTTTTATTTTTTATTCTTGAGAATAACATGCTCTTCCAGAGTGTTTTAATAAAACATGATTAGTAAGTTTGTGGAAATCATTAAACATATATTTGGTTTACAATATATTTTTCTGGAAATACATGTTATAATTATCATAATGTCCTTATTGTACCCAAGACTAAATATTTTATTACCCGGTAGACAGATCATGCATAAACTGTGTAGAAAGAAAATTGACTAGTATTTGTTATATGCATCCCAGTATCCACCAAAGCTCGAAAGCCTGTAGCCATTAATTTGTTCTGTGTCGTTGGAGTAGTAGGTGTAGGTACAATCATTTTTATCAATTATCATGTGCCTCTTTAATGTAACATTTAGCATTTTCGTATGTTTGTTACGAAAATTGATTCGCAACAGCATTTTCCTAACTACAACTTTATTGAGTATTGAATTAGCATGGTTGGTCCAACATATGTATCATTTTTATAACGAGATATTTCTTACTTTATAAATATTAATAAATCAATACCAATATCAACAACATATTTAATCCTAGTTAATTGAGATCTGTAATAGATGAATTTAAATGATAGATAAAAAATAAAGAGAGGAGGAAAAAAGATAAATAAGATAAAAGAAAATAAAGGTGAAAGAATGAGGGAAAGAACTAAAGAGGGACAATTTGAAACATATAGATAAATAACTGGTCTAACCCTTCACCAATCTTATAACTTTTCTCCATTCTGTCTTAAAACATATTTTCCATTAATTTATATATTACTCCATTAAATCTTGTTTGATTTCCTTTCTCAATAAATTTTGGTTTACCTCTGCTTCTCTTTGTAACGAATTATTATTGACAAACTCTTATTCTTATGTGAATATACAGGAGTCATCTCATTTCGCATCTAAATCATATCAACCTATGCTCCCTGATCTTTGTATTCATTAATATTATTATTTTTGATCAAATATATTTATTTTTTATTTTATCCATCTTCGTATACTTATAAATCCATCTTTACGTGCTCATAAATATTAATAGAAAATATTTTTTTTTTTGCTAGTGGACCTAAAGTGCTTTAGCTGCTTTATGCAATCAGCTCTCTGCGAACTACACTGTCTATACATGTTTATCACACATTGAATTGATCCGTGGTAGATTCCGAATCAGTCTCTGCCACCGATAAATGGACCCCCCATTACATATAATGTGGAATAAGGCAACGACAGAAAGGGCAACGGGAGATTCTCAGGTGCCA
This sequence comes from Glycine latifolia, assembly GCA_013407115.1. Classification (NCBI taxonomy): domain Eukaryota; kingdom Viridiplantae; phylum Streptophyta; class Magnoliopsida; order Fabales; family Fabaceae; genus Glycine; species Glycine latifolia. The sequence continues at coordinate 7,058,851 of CM023951.1, forward strand.
CTGCAATATTTTCAGACGGAAAAACCCACAAAAAACACGTGTGTTGAGTTTGTTCAGGTGGGGTGATTTCAATTCTACGCCCCCACAGCCGTAATTGCTGAAAATGAAATGATATACTGTACTATTCACGGATCCCTACTTGATCAACTTGATGGGATAATATAGGATGTTAAAGATGTTACGTCGATTAATGATATAATCATAATAATATATGAGTTTATTTGGATATAAGTTATAAGTGTTTTTGAGAATTTTTTAATTAGAAATATAGAATTTTTTGTAATAGAGAAGTTTTTAAAAACTCTTCTAATCTTATATTCAAACAGATTTAAACAGATTTTATATCTTATAGGATTAAATTATTTTCAAATCAAGAATGTATTTATATTTGTTTAAAGTGGATAAACACATGATATAATTGGAATCACAATTTTAAATATTGGTTGCGTTCCAGTTTTATCAAGTCTGGTGATATTGTGGCAAATCGCTAACAAATATGTACTATGCGATTCCAATTGTGATCGCGTTGCGATTGGAGACCGATAAAAAACTTTAATATTACGGTTCAAATCATAATCGCAAATCATTTTTTCAAATATTAATTTGAATATAAATGTAATATTATTGGTACCGGTGTGTATGAAACAAGTTGCAACAAAGTCATTTTTGTTCCCACTTAAGGTGAAGTTTTGTTGGAGTCAAGACGGATCAACCCAGTTTATTAACAAACTTTAATTGAATTATGTCTGAAAATATGGCAGGGAGCTCCATGCAAAATCAAGAATAGATTGAAGAAGTAATCACCAAGCTTCGTGTAGATCTGAATTATATCTGCAAAAGCTCTGGCTGAGTATGGCAGTTTTAGGGTAGACAATGAATATTATCCTAATCAGAATGGATCAATCTGTTTATATAAGATTGTCTCCATTAATTCCTTCAGGAGTCCGGCTAGTTCCTTGCCAGGGATGAGGACTTGCATAAACACTAACCACATCAATCTTGCTAAATCAACAAATGTGAATCATCAACTGTTAGCTAAAAAATTAATTAACAACTAATATTTGTGGATCTAAAAAAAATGCTAGCTGAGAAGTACCTATGTATTCATTAGTACCGTGTGAGGAATTTTCTTTTTAATCATTTATTTTAATTATCTTTGATGAGTTCTGTTGCGAATTCGACAAGTATACCGTTCGTTTCAAGTAATAAAGTGATAAGAAAAGATATCGTTCTCATGAGGATTAGTGCACCGATTGTATTATAACTTATATCTAAAAGTTGGACAATTAAATGTTTGGTAAAAGTGTGATTTGTGTATTTGAATAAGTGAAAATAAAGACAAGAATTAAAACATAAATATTGACTATAAACAAATAAGTTAAGTTTGTGACAATATAAGAAAAAGCGTAGCCAGGACACCCACACTCGATGATTCCTTCCAATGGATTCGTATTATTTACTACATTTGATTATCCAAGTTACTCAGCGGCTGTGTTCATCACATATTAGTTACCCGCCAATTCCTTAGTGAACTAACTCTTTAACCCACTTAAAAGTCTTAATCCCTTAGTAACCTTCCTAGGGTTAAGCATTAAGCAAACATTTGAATAAGCTACAAACATACATTTCTATTCCTATGTAATGTAAAATAAATTACTTCACTTAGTTCTAAGACTAGAACCCCAACATTCCTATTGTGAACCCTAGCTCTTAATCCTTCATTAGAATGATCAAGTCTAAGAAAGAGATATAAACAATTCAAGCAAAATGCAGTAAAATAAATTTTGATAAATGAATAATAGCATTCAATACATTCCAATGAAAGTTTACATCAAGTGCTTGGCCCTAGCTACAAATGAAACTAGCCAAACATATTCATGGTTAGCAATGAACTAACAAAAAGAAGCATGCCCAGCTGAAGTACAAAGGAGAAGAAGATGAAGAAGGATCTCCACTTGAGCCTTCAACTCCCAAGCCCTAGCCAAGCTCTCCAAGCTTTCTTAAACCCTTTCTAAGTGATTTTCGTTCAACTAGCAATACCTTCAATGTTGTGGGTTCAAGTATTTATATGGGGGAAGGTGAAACTCCAAGTTTGCCTTTAGCAGCTTTTAAAATTACACAGACAATGAACTTCCACGCTAATGGCGTGGGATCCACGCTAGTAGCGCCACCTTCCAGAGGAAAATAGCCTGTTTTCTTCATCTATGGCGCTGGTAGCGCCATTCCCACGCTGATGGCGTGACTTGGCAGTGAAAACTTGCAATTGGTGCTGGTAGCGCGGGATCCACGCTGATGGCGTGAAATTGCAGTTACATACTTCCAATTCTTTCCAGATGGCACGGATAACGTGGTTCTGACGCTGGTGGCGCCAAATGCTTTGCTCCAACAGGCTTGTTTAATGTGTGTTCCTGCTACAAAGATGCTCAAATTAATAGAAAGTGAAGCAGGGAAGGATTCATCACAATTTATCGCATTTATGGGCAATTATGGACTATTTATGGTTGATTCCTTGCTTTTAAAAGGACTATATGCTAGGCACATATCAAGTTTCAAGCTCAGCTAGAACTTGGTTGGCTGGTCTCATGCATCTTTCCAATGTTGGCCTTCTTAATTTCCTCCTTGATGAGTTCCTACTTCCTACATGATGTTAATTAATTATAGGGTGTTCATATTTATGAGCATTATGACATATTTGTTGTATAGTTCTATCACGCATTAATATGTTGAATGGTTATTTCGCTGCTATATCATGAATTGCCAGGCAAGGAAATTTGTCGATTACCATAATTTATTTTGCTTGATTGCTAAAAATGCTCAAATTGAAACCATGCCATTGTGTATATCTTTATATAGCTCATATAGTTTCGTCATAGAAGCAATTACAAAATACAAACCCATTCGTAGAGGAATTGTACATTTATCTCAATTCTCAAATTCATACCTCCACCCACCTACCTACGTTGTAATTTTCATTTCATCTACATATTAAATTTTGCCATCTTAGGACCGTTTATGCTCCACGTCCATGTAGGCCAAAAGGCATCTACCTTAGTTACTAGGGAGGGGCTGCAATGTCAGTCCAATGGTATTGCCATTTGCTATAAAATCACGCACGCCGTACAAGTCAGACATAGCAGGAAAAAAAAATAAAGTTGGGAGGAAGAAGTTTTTGGCCAAGTTATTTAGCACATGCTCTCAACCAATTATTTAATTAAGTCAAGTCGGATTGCAACTAGTTTTACGTTCATCTCTGCTGCTAATATTATATTAAAAATTTAAATATAATATTTTATAAGAATTAATGTCAAGCTTTTAAGTTTTATGGATATTAACATAAAATTTAATATGAAAAGTTTTTAGGGACAGAAAAATCACTTGTCACAAAGATTTCTCAATTTTCTAGTTGCTCATTTTTTTATTATAAGGTGTTCACACCTCTTTTATGCTACTTTGTGTAAACTTTATCGTACGACCATTTTTAACATAATTTTCAATTTTATGATTATTTTTTGTTTGATCAATAGTTAAATTTTATAATTTTGATATAAGTGAATTTAATGAAATAAATTTCACATATCAAGTCAGTGAAACAAGTTTCAAAATCATCCATAAAATAAAAAAATATTCACCATCTGGAAAGAAAAACATTATCCCAAGTTTTAAAGATAAACGGCCAAATCTTTTAAACGATAAATGATTAAAACGGATTTTAATAGAAATATAAAGGAAAAAAGTGTACATATTTTAGTAATAAATAAATAAAGAAGTGAGTACCCAAAAAAAATAAAGAAGTCGAGATTCATTTTTGCTATGTTACTGTTACGGGCTACACAACATAACTCTCATTTGCAATGCTTTCAATAGCAAAAACACCATCTGAGGAAGAGAATGTAACAATGAAGGTAGTGAGTGGTAAGTGCTCAGGTTCAAGAACAGCCTCATCGTCGTCTAGTCACATTTTTTGTCGGGCCGATGAATGTGGGGTGGCCTTGAGCATGGCCAAGAGTTACAACCGCCGTCACAAGGTTTGTGAGAGACATGCTAAGGCTCGTGTCGTTTTAGTTTCTAGCATTCGTCAGAGGTTCTGCCAACAATGTAGCAAGTATGTACCCTACTATACATTTTGTTTCATGAATATAGAGTCCAAGATTTTCATGTTTACTTCATTTTTTTTGTGAGATTGTAATTTATGGTGAGTTTTTCTTTGTTGATGATGAATTGGATTGGCTATTATAATGTTTTCCATGTTAGTGTCTAGTTCTCTGCAGGGGCCTAATGTTATGCAGGTTCCATGAACTTGTTGAGTTTGAAGACACCAAAAGAAGTTGCAGGAAAACATTGGCTGAGCATAATGAACGTAGAAGAAAAGCTCGTAGAAACATATCCTTAGGAGGTCATCAGTCACACCCATCTCAAGTGACTAACAGCTTGTTACCACTTCTAGAGTTGTTCTGATCGATACGAAGGGCTAATTTGACTATGGATACTAAAAAAGGTCGTTGTTTAATTTGAAAGGATGCTTACTGCTGTGTATGAAGGAAAGGAAAATAATGAATTTGTCTTCATACTTCTCTAGAATTCTATAGCTCTTTGATTAAATCCAACTACCATATGTGAGCTAGCTCCTCTAAAATTACATTTTACAAAGATATGAGGCTTTAATTTCTTGGAAAACGTTTATGTTTAAACATTTATGTGTAATTGAATTAGATTATGCAAATTTTTAATTTCTGCATGGAAGTTTATTAGGCTATGTTTGACACTGAAATTAAAAGGGAAAAGAAGAAGATTCTATTTGGATAAATTTTTCAAGTACTTTATAGGAAAAAATATTATTTTTTTCTAAAATATTTTTTCCTGTAAGTTAAAATTGTTTATACACAAGTTAATTTGTAGAAGATTTTTCGTTTATTTTTTGTTCAAAAAATTATTTTAACTTGTGAGAAAAGGTTAATTTAATTGTTTTATTATTTTTTCTATATAAGCATTTATTGGGAACTTTTATCTAAATAGAACCAAAATAGATTGTGATACTAGCTTCTATTGTTGATACTTTTTGAATTGTGATGAAATTTTGAAGATATATGTTTACCTCATTCTATTTGGTCCTAAAGTAGGCCCCTGAAAAGGCTCATTCCTATATGTGCATGACTCTTTAAAGTCATAACGAGGTTATGTTCCATCATACACGTGTTCAACTTTGTAATAAGACAATTATTCTAAAACATCGTTGAAGTCTTTAGAGGCATGCCTATTCGGCCAAGATGTTTCATAATAACCTCAAGTCACTTAATAGTTTCGCTAATACAAAAAAAAAATTATTATCAGCATTGGCCAAAAATTGACACTGACTGATGAAAGTCAATGCTAAATAAGAATGTAAGATTTAAGTGTCAGCTATGACTAATGCAATTTACATAGAAGCAAAACTTTGCGTCAATCACCTTGTGGTAGACACTAAAATTAGTGTTTCTAAAATTTACGTTCAATCATTTAAAAATATATGTATATATATAATATAACTAATATTGATTGATTCAAGTAATAATGTCTTTTATCATTTAATTAAATCATATAAGATTCAAATCTTGATATTGGATATGAAATAATGATATTAGCTTAGATTCAAAGATATATTTAAAGAACATGATTGCTGAAAAATAAATTTTCTCTGTTTGATTTGCTAGTTTGGGTATTCTCAGATCTTGCTTCGTTATAGATATATTGGTGCTAAAATGCGGGTTTTGTTATAATTTTTTTGAATAAAATGGAAATTAATGGAATGTTGGTGAGTTTAATTCACGTGCGATTGTGAAATATTTGTTTCTTTTCCTGTATTGGTCAGAGAGAGATTGGATTGATTATGTTTTGTGCTTCAATTTGTGGTTGTTTTGTTGAAAAACTTCAAGGTAGGATTATGGGAACTACACGTGAATAGTCATGTTAATATTTTGAGTGAGAACGTGAAGCAAGCAAGGGACATCTCAGTGGGAAGAAAACAATGAATGAAGTTACTGTGCAATTAGAGGATTGGGCCTTATTGGGCTAGCGAGTGAGAAAAAAAACTGCAGTGAGCCGAAGGCTGAAAATAAGAGAAAAAAATCCACTAACTCAATTAACTGAAAAATAAAAATGAAGGCAATAACCTTCTTATTATTTCATTTGGTGTACACAATTTTTAGAAAATTTTATCCTCCATTAATTTATTCTTTTTTTAACAACTACCTCACTACTTTTTAGTTAACTATTTCCTTTCTTTATTTTTTTTTTAAACTTCTAAACCTTTTTTTCTTTATTTTATTTTATTTAAAATATATAGAGAGACACAAAATGTCTTTCTTTCCCTAGTAATAATAATAAATAAATAAAACAACACAACGATAATAATAATTATAATAACTATATTAATAAACAACACAAATGAAGTTAACAATTCAATCATACATTAAAGATATTCAATATCATTGAAGAGCCAATTGTTAGAAATTTTCCTTTATGTGGGCAACATTAATTAATTAATTAATTAATGTTGCCCACATAAAGGAAAATTTCTAACATTCTCCCACTTGGGCTATATTAATTAATTTAATATTATTTTGAAAATCATTTTATTTCGAAAATGACTCTATTGGGTTAATAACTGAAAATTCGTATTGCGTGGCCACAATTTTGAAAAACAATATTCCAATTCAGCATCTTAAAACGATTCAATCCAACATAACCCCATCATAGGAACATAGCGATCAATATACTGAAAATATCATAGCATATGACCTTCCATAGTCACATACAATGAGTATTATATCTTCATGAATCCGAGCCTAGTAGTGTACTAAGAATTAGTGTCAAAAAGTGATCAACAATGTAACACACTAATTCTTATCGGTCCTCAATGTAATTTCTCAACAACATGAAATTACATTAGTGCAATTTCCAAACAACATGAAATTACGACATGCTTAAAGATATTATTTCATACATATATTTCTCAATCGACACGAGAAAAACAATAATAATGATCATCAATAAAATTCAAACAAAAGTCACAAAATAATTATCAGTTTGCATACAAAAGTGACTCAAAAAGCAAACTGAATATAACTCCCACTAATCAAGGGAATCAAAAGAATCTAAAACATTCAAAACAAACCTCTATAACTCCCACTAATTAAGGGAATAAAAATAATATAAATTACGATTGTTTTACACTCAAAAAGGCTATCGAAAAGTCTTTCGTATCAAAGATTTTAGATGAAAGGATTTTGTTTCATTCAATAAATCAAAATCTTATTGAAAAATAAAATGTCATCTACATAAAGTACTAAAAATACACATACCAAGGTTTAAACCAAGGACAAAGCCTCACACAAATAAATCAATGAGCATACACTGGCTTTAGAGAACTATCCCCTTTAGGCAGACAGATCACCTAGACCAATGCACCTCCAATAACTTTATTATAGACAAGCTTCCAATTAAAACACACAACAACCCCCTTTGGGCAGGAAATTGCATGAAATAACCAAAAGCATTTTTCAAATTTACAAAGAAATTTCTGTAACTAATAAATGTGGGCAACAACAAAATAATTTATATATCATAAACCCCCCTTTGGACAGGGAATATAATATACAAATATTTTCCATCACATGAAGATTTAAACAATAAGAAGAATTACATACAATTATAAAAAATTTATCCCCTTTTGGCAGATAGTTTTTTTAAATTATACATATTTCTCCACAATACCACATGCAATTTTAAAATAATTGATCCCCTTTGAGCATATAAATACTTTTAAATCACGTAATCTCATCAATAGTTTTTTCATGCAATTTTCCAAATTATTATATATAACAACCCCTTTGGGCAAGTAATTATTTATAATAATTCAAAATAATAGATATACAAAAAATGCCCAAAAACATGAAACACTTCACAACTTGTGTTTCAATCAATATGAAACACTTCACAACATACATGTGTTTTTAGAAATCAAATATAATAGTCTAAAATTTATAGCACCAAATGTGAATCGAAATTCCGAAAGTAAGATATTAAAGCATGAACAAGTAATCTTTCACAAAAGTGAAATAATCCAAAAATCAACTATTGGAACAACAACCGTACCAATTTCGGGAATTTCAAAACTTAAACAGTACATGAATAGTACTAAGGTCCAAAAAATTCTAAAACGTAGAGGCTCAATCAAAAGTTTCATTTATTTCACAACACCAAGTGTTTCACTAAAACTCAAAAGTGCAACTATAAATGAAAGTCCTAATGGATTTCAAGAATCAATATATAATAATAATAAATGACAGTAATTCACTTATTTAAAGTGAAATAAAAAATTAATTCACTTTCTGTTTCTCCAAATTCATGCAACAATAAATGCACAAGACTTTAATAATTATTTCACGAAAATTGAAACTTTCAAAATTGCTTAAAATTTTCACAAAAAGCAAAAGCAACCCGCACCAATGTCAACAAATTCATTGAAACTAAAACTTCATGTTTACGAAACAATTTTGTTGAAACCAAAACAATTCATCAGATAAGAATAGTGAATCATAATTCAAATCATGAATAGTGTCATGAAACTAAACAAGATTGAATAATACTTTTTATTTTATTTATTTCAATGTTAAAACAATTCATGCAATTTTTAGATAAAACACACAAATATTAACTACATGAGTTATTTATTATTGGTTCAATTTGTTACATATTTCTTGTGAACTAGACACTAAACTCACATGACATTACTCTATAAAATCTATATTTAATGTAGACTTATCACTTAAAAATTTGTTTCCACTTATTGTAATTCGATTCCGTCAGCATTTCGATAATGACATTATTATTGTTAAGAGCGAAGTTGACTGATTGACACAATAAATTAGTCATGAGCAATAACAAAAAAAATTAAATATCATAAACTCTCCTTTGGGCAGAGAATATAATATATAATTATTTTTCATTATTTTTCATCACGTGAATATTTAATAATATGAATATTTAATAATGGAGAGAATCATATAAAATTGTCTAAAATTTATCCCCTTTGGGCAGATAAATTTTATAAATTATATATTTCCATAATTTCAATATAAAGACATCACATGTATACATGTTCCATCAATAAAATTTATCCTCATGTAATTCATTATTATATATTAAAAACTCCCTTTGAACAGTTAATTAACATATAATAATTATTCAAATAACAATAACAGCTCATAAACCAAATATGCTCAAACAACATGAAACACTTTTCCAACATGTGTTTCTTGAAATTATTGCATGAAATCCAAAAGAAAAAAAAAGGGTTCATAATAAGAGGTGGTCCATTTTTAGGAACAATACCACGTCGCATTGCTCCAATAAAAATTGCACTTTTCAATATTGTTACAACAAATTATCCTTATTTATTTTATTTTATCAACACATAGCATGCAACAACTTTTAATATTATGCAAATATTATGGAGATGGAAGTTTGTTGGCTATTTGCACGCTTTTAATATTACGCAAATATTATGGAGATGGAAGTTTGTTGGCTATTTGCACGTAATAGACAAATCAAATAGCATATAACAACTTTATTTGCACAAACAAATTACCACAATCTTGCCTCATATTACATTTTCCTTTCAATTTAGAAATCCATTTTTTCATACAATTGTTAAACTACTTTTCCAGCATATAAATAGGAATAGCCACACAAGATTATAAATAGGAATAGCCACACAAGATTGTTATCATCAATTAATATATCATAACAGATGTTGTTATCAACATTTTTTTTTTATTAAAAAAAATAATTTAAACATAACAACAATTATATAACAAAACGTAATGAGAGAATATATATTCTCAAAACAACTGAAAGAGGTAAAATATAAAAAAATGGTTCTTTCTCTTTACAGACAAGAATGTACGAGAAACAATGATCAAGAAGACATAAAAAAAATGAATGGAAATTGAATACCAGAAAAGGACCTTTTAATTAAGGTAGCACAAAATTATTAAGATATTCAATTCAAACAACCAAACAAATTAATGTTTAATGGATTCTATAATCATATGAACCTTGCTCTGATACCAAATGATAAATCTAAAATAACGGATCATGCATATGATTATAAAACACCAAATAACAATAAATCAGAATTAATAGAGTTATGATTGTGTGTATCTTGTTGGGCCATTACTGAATCAAAGAAAAGCTAGAGAAAAAGAGGAAACAAGATGCTAGAGTCTTCCTCTCTATTGTCTATTCATGAAATTGGCAGCCATCAGCGATGAGAACATTATGGCTCATGGGACTTAACCCCATTATATATAGGCTAGAGAGGGGACCTAGCAAAACCTAATCAACAGTGTGTCTGATGGATCCACCCATCACAGAAGTCCAGTCAGACACTAATGCTGACACTGCTGCCCAACTAAGCCCAATAACAATAGATGCTAGAAGCCCAATTCAATATAATCATAATGGGTCAGTCAAAATATAAAAATTGGAATATCCATTAACCCAATTAATTTAAAATACAAAACTAATTAATTAATGTTGGCCACATAAAGGAAAATTTCTAACACCAATTTGATAGGACTCACATGTTTAAATCTTGGTAGCAATACCTTAATATAGCAACAGACATCAGATTTTTATCATTATAAGAAAAACAAAAAGTGAGGGTATATCAATATGGACCAGGCTTGAGGCTTCTTCAAAACATAGACATACAAAAGCATTTGCCCTTAACTTTTAGGTTGCTGCCCCCAGTCTTATTTTCTACATCGCCATCCTCTGTTAGTGTCTCACTCTCCTCTCTCGGTGTGGGATACTGGGATTAAAGAATGTGGTTTGTTTATTTTCTACACTTTCTCCTTTCTCAGTTGAACAATAATCATTTTCAAGTCCTATTTGTATGCATGAACACATGAATTTGAATATCTTAGTTAAAAGGAATTTTCTCTTCTAGTAAAAACAATTCAGAGAATATTTTGTAACAGATTAATCATAGTATGTTTGGAAAAAAGTTAGAAAATGCTAAACGTGGATCCCCTACGCTATTAAAATAGTTGCTTTTGCATCACTTTTGATGTGATTTTGCTCTAAACATGGATCTCAGTTAATTTCATATCCGAAAAAGAAGATATAATGCAGCTATCGTGTTATTTTTTTTTATTGTATTTATCATTTATCCTTTTCTTATCCAGATTTGGGGGGTAGTGGAAAGTATAATGCAGCAGGTTTATCACCTACAATTTTTTGTTGAGAAAAGTATAACATAACACAACATCAATCAGAAACACACGTTTGGAACCATTTCTTGTATAGGCTACTTGTTTGAATTGCAAGCTGGAATATAAGACCCCAGAGTTGCATCCTGTATATTGAAATAAAGAATAGAATCAGGATAAAGGATTTTATAAAATAAGGATCAATTGAAAGGTTGGAACTTAAGAATGCATAGAAAAAATAATAATTGAAATCTATACACTGTCGTTGCAAATCAAGAGTGAATTACTTAACTACCCGTGACAGAGTACCATCCCTCTTGCCCGCATTAAACAACCCAGGAGCCATTGATCCATGCTAATTGATCTGCTCGCTCAATTATGATAGTCCACATGATATGTTTAAATATACATAATACATTACATCACCTTGAAATTGTGATTAATATAATTTTAAAAAATGATATTATGAAAAAGAATTGATTATATTTATAAAAGTTAATGCATGCATTAGTTGACATAAGATTATTTCAGGTAGTGATATTGAATTAGAATTTTAAATATATAACACAGAAAATTTTCTAACGTCATCCATAACAACAATGATTCTATTGACTCGAGTAGGATTATATCTTATGGAAGAAGATACACATAATTTCATAAAATAAAAAACTTAACCTTTCATAATGATAAAGATTTTAAATGTTTATTTTTTAAACATTAGTCTTGCAGGGACCAACAATTAAAAAAAAAAGTTATACAGTAAATATGATTTGTCATTTCAGTGTTGATCATTAAAGGCTTATTAATTTGGTGGACCTTGAGGGTAAAAGGAAATAACCATGGGTAAACTGTGTAGAAAGGAAATTGACCATATCTTTAGAATTAGGATGGCTCTGCTGTATGCAAATGCTAGTATACAGCAATAGCATATATGGCTTGATAGTCTGGGCCATTTGTTGTGTGTGTTGTTGGAGAATGAGTAGTAGGTACAATCAGATCAGGTGCCTCTTTAATGTCACTATTGACATGTTTGTATACAAATTCTAAGTATTTTTAAGATTTTTTTAATGAAAATATAAAAAAATTTTAATAGAAAAGTTCTTATAAACACTTTTAGTCTTGTATTTCTCTATGTATTGTACTACACAATTTTATCACACATTTCATTGGCCTCTACCACAGATACATCGAGGGAGAGGGCATGTGTGTGTCTATATATACATATATGGGAAAATACCTATTTATTCTGAAAATGATTTTTTTAGAGTTATTTTTTATTTTCATTATTTATTTTTTAAGATTTAATAATTATAATAAATAAATAATTTAATTATTAAATTTTAAGAAAATGAATGATAAGGATAAAGAATATATATATATATATATATATATATATATATATATATATATATAATAAAGGGGCTGGAGATACTGCAAGATTTTCGGACAGCAAAACCCAAAAAATAAAAACCCATTTTCCTTTCATTTATTTCCCTTTTACTATCCCTTTCATATATTTGGTTTATTTAAAAAAACAAATTGAGTTATACTGTACGGGTAAGGCGATTTCAATTCTACGCCCCCCCGGCCCACAGCCATAATTGCTGAAAATGAAATAATATAATCTAGTTGATCAACATAGGCGTGAGTTTCTTCGAGAAAAAAGAATATTAATATAATTAAAATTGAATGTAGTTCTTATATTTGTTGAAAGTGGATAAGCACATAATAATTGGAATGGTTGTATTGTATCATTCGTATGTATTGAATATCAGTAATGTATAAATAAAGCTACTGCAGCCTCGTACGTAGTAATGTGCTAGCGCTAGCTAGTTGATACGCTTAGAAAGCATGAATATATGGCAGACAGATAAATTTATTTATGATAAATGCTAATAATAATCTTTGGAATATTGATCGAGGAGTTAAAAGAAAAAAATTTATTGAGATGTGTTAATATTTTTTTCATTTTAGTTCTTTAATCAAGATTCTAAGAATATTGAGTACGTAGCAAGACTTTTATTTATATATACACACAATACGTAGCTCAATTCCCTACTCATTCAGCCATTCTCGCGTAAGCATTTGAGATGAAACTATAGGTCTATTTCCTTTGTTAAAAAGTATGGTATTGACTGTATAAATATATAACAGTTTCATATTTAATTTAAAAATGAAAATAATCATAAATAATGCTGTACAAATCAAATTTGATGGACAATACAATCTACCTGTGTCTACACTTTATGTTATGCTTATATGCAACTCAAAGTCAAACTTTTTCACGTATCTATATTTAGAAACTCTAACTTGGAATCAAATAATTATACCAACCTTCCACCAACTAATCTTAGTGAAGGAACTGTCTAGTCTCGTTGATGGTATTGCAATAAGCAACTATTTGACCAGTTTGAAAACAGACACTAATCTAAGTATCTCCTTAAAATTTAGCAAAAAAAGAAAATAAGAAAGAAGCAAACTTTTCAACTAAAGAAAAGAGATAAGTTAGTAGTCCTTCATAATTAGAAATGAGTTATTATTATTTATATTGTTGATATGATGATCATTTGAGCATAATTGTATTTAGATCTATTAAGTCTTTTATTCAAGTCTTGTGGTGAATAAAAGAAATTTAATCAAAAGAAAAAATTCTATTAAAACCAGTTAATTAAATTTTTAGACAAATATTAATCATCAACTAAATCTATAAATATTTTATATTTATAACATAACAGCAAAAATAAATGCGATCCTTATAAAAATTCATACATATATATAAGTCCTTCCATCTAATTTCTATTCACGTTTTCTTTCTATTTTTTTTATTTTTCTTTCTTATTATCACATTTATCATTTAACTTATCAAATCTTTGTTCCTTCACTCTCATCTACCATCAAATGGAGTGGACCTTTACATTTATTCTTATTTATAAGGATCGACAAGAAGACAAGTGTGAGCTTTCAGCCAATATTTATGGAAGTTCAACAAACCAAATGCTCTAAACTACTAATATTTATTATTTATACCCAAGTGTAACTGATTTGGGTAAGGTAACTTGCATGAATTACAGATGTTTGTGCACCAGATTGCAGATCGATGGATCACTGTAGGTTGCTCGGAAGATTAGATCCAATGGTCACGCTTCAAACAGAAAAGATTCAGGACTCAAAAATGACAATTGCATTTTAGAGCATGTTTGAATAAGTTTATCTAAAAATATTCTTAGGATAAAAACACAATGAAATGAATTTATGTGTAAATTCATATTAATTTTTGTATAATTTGTTTAAATTCTCTCATGTTTTAAAGAAATTATGAGTGAATTTTATAAATTAACTTATGCATAAATATTAATTTGAATTCATGAAAAATTTAATTTAATTTTTTAAAAATATTTTTTAATAAATTTATCCAAACACTCCTAGAATCCTGGGGTGGTCCTCCAAGGTCCTTTGCCCGGTATTTTGGATTTTATGGACATTTTATCCAAACATTTTTCATTTTATCCAATGAGTGATTGACTCGTTTCACAACAATATATATTTTATCCAAACATTTTTCATTCCTCTAGAAGTACTATTTCATTACCACCATTTGCAGCTGAAGCACACACCCTCGTTCAAACACAGCGGGATCAGTCCCAACATTACCTGCAAGACATGGCATTCATTTTTTTTATATGGTCAATCTTTAACGAACCTAGGTAAGGATTAAGTGTGATTTTTCTGAATTAAGTCAATAACCACGCTTTCCTTTTTCTTTAATTATTTGTTTGCATTTTTATCAGGCATTCGTTAGATGGTTAACAACTGCCATAAAAACTGTCATTGATCATGTAATACAAGTTTATTGGAGGAGATCAGTCACTTGTTTCTAGCTAAGAATAGTGTACGTCTCGTTATTACCAAATAGCATTAATTCTCCAATATTATTGGTCAAATTTACTTAATTTAGTTGTTGGAATACAGAATACTCGCATTAAATAAAATTGGCAAGAAGACAAATGATAACTTTAGCACTATAGTAATGGAAGCTCAACAACCCAATTGTCTAGAATCTTCAGATTCAAGTTTTGCATCGCAAGTTGCAAATGTTGCTGCACCACGTACAGATTCAGAGTACGCGTTGAGTAGCAATGGAGATCCAACGGCCATTCATCATACAGCGCATAGAGAGTGAACGGTGGAGATCTAATCGGCAAGTAGATGGTACGGCATCCAACATTTCATTTCATGCATGCCCAATTAAGAACTGTACTGCCTCTGCTCGTCACCTTATTTTATGTTCCATGAGGAAAATGTTGATCATATATACACACCTATTTGAATGCAGAGAAGAAGAGAGATATATAAAAAATAATAGAAGAGAGAGAGAGTATATTATTAGATGTGATATATAATATCAAGAAAAAAAGAGTTAAAATAAAATAAAAGATAAAATAAATATTTAACGATAAGAATTTAACAGTCATGTAACATCAATAAAATAATTAAAAAATTTTATGCATATATTATTTTGTGATTAGATAATAATATAAAATAATTTTATCTTATCTATGTATCGTATCATTCATATGTACTCTGTAATTTTCTTTATTAATAATAATCCTTCTGTAATAAATAATTCTTTGCACTTGCATTAATTTTATATGAATTTAATTAAAGAAGTCTGAGATCCTTCTATAAGTTACGGTTACTGGCTACACATACAACATAACTCTAATTTCCAATGGCAAAAACACCATCTGAAGAAGAGAAAGAAATGGATAATGAAAGCGATGAGGAGGGTGGTGAAGGAGAAGTGGGGGCTAAAATGGTACAGAATATAAAAATAAAGTTAGTGTGTGGTAAGGATTCAGGTTCAGGTTCAAGAACAGCCTCGTCGTCTAGCCACAGTTTTTGTCAGGCCGATGAATGTGGTGTGAACTTGAGCATGGCCAAGAGTTACAACCGCCGTCACAAGGTTTGTGAGAAACATGCTAAGGCTCCTGTTGTTTTAGTTTCTAGCATTCGTCAGAGGTTCTGCCAGCAATGTAGTAAGTATGTATCATATAAATATGTACTTTAATTTGTTTGATCCATTTATAGATTAATTTTCATGTTCATGTTTATTTTGCTTTTCTTAGATTGTAATGTATGGTGAGTGTTTATCTTTGTTGCTGATGAATTTGATTGGCTATTGATTAATTGTTTGTGACTGAACATTTTTTAGTACATTGTGACCAGAAATTTTACTAGTGCCCGACAATTAATTATGCCTAGCAAGATGTTTTCCATGTTAGTGTTTGGTGTATGTCTCATTAACTCAATAATAATGTAAGATTTGGGGCCTGATGTTAAGCTGGGATATTCTTGTTTTGGATTAAATTGAACGCAGGTTCCATGAACTTGCAGAGTTTGATGACACCAAAAGAAGTTGCAGGAAAACATTGGCAGGGCATAATGAGCGTAGAAGAAAAGCTCGCATAGACATATCCTTAGGAGGTGGTGAACAGCATCAGTGACACTTCCAATTTTCTAGAGTTGTTCGGGTACGAAAAGATTTTGTTCAGTGTGAAGGATGCAAACTGTGATGACAAAAAAAAAAGGAAAGGATTGAATTTGTCTCAGTACTTCTCTAGAATTCTCTAGCTCTTGGATTTAGACCAGACACCAGTGTTGAGCTAGCTCCTCTAAAATTACATTTACTAAGGTTTGGGGGCTTCAATTTATTGGAAAGCGTTTACGTTGTAAATTTAAACATTTATGTCTGATTGAATTAGATCATGCAAACTTTATTTTCTGCTGGCAAGTTCATTTTGACATTGAAAGGGAAAAAGATGAAGATTCTATTTGTATAAATTTATTAATAAATAAGTTTTCTAATATGTATAAATTAATTTATAGAAGTTTTCTTGTTTATCTTTTTACAAAAACTCATTTAAACTTTTTTGTAAACTAATTGTAATTTATGAAGTTATTAAAAAAATGTTTTCTTTATATAAATACTTATTATTTTTTTATCCAAATAGGACCAAAATATATTGTGATACTAGCTTCTATTGTTTAGATTTTTAATATGTGATGGAATGGAATGGAACGTGACTTTGTGTCAAACCATCATATAAACTCCTCATCCTTTCACTCTCATTTCACGCTAAAGTCAATGTCCACTAAAATTATATCAATTTATTCATAAAATTATATTGATTTCATTAGAATTGACTTTATTAAGATAAATGAATTAATACTTAATATTATTAAATTTCATCAAGAATTGCTTGAGTAACTAACTACTCTATAGATGGATATATAATGGAGTTCAATAAAAACTTTCAATATTTTAAAATATTTAATTTATAAAAAAAAAAACTATTTTGTATGCAACGACAATAATAAAATTTTAACATAACGCTTCATACAAATTATCTATATTAATGGATTATATATATAAGTCATAACCATTATTAATACATATTCATCCTATGATTTATATTATTCTAAGAATAGTAACAGACACCAGTTATCAAACTCTATAAATTCTTATCATATCGTTTTCTGTGTTGAATATTTAACATTATTATGGACCAAAAATGGCAATTTTGCCCATAAAGGGTGCAAAAATAATGTTGATAAAATTAGTTAGCCAAAAATACACGAGGCAGATTTCATTTGGAAGATGAGAAAATAAAGGAATCAGTCTAAAGCATCTATCACTGCATC
This sequence comes from Glycine latifolia, assembly GCA_013407115.1. Lineage (NCBI taxonomy): Eukaryota > Viridiplantae > Streptophyta > Magnoliopsida > Fabales > Fabaceae > Glycine > Glycine latifolia. The sequence continues at coordinate 7,076,805 of CM023951.1, forward strand.
AACAACCTCTTGGGTGGTGCTTGTCCCTCCAAGGTCCTTTGTCCGATATTTGCCTTCCAGAATCACTTTCTTAACGGCAGTTTCCAATCGGTCAGCAAATGCAGGAAACTGGAGATGTCTAAGCATCATGGCCGACGAGAGAAGGAGTGCCACTGGGTTCGCTTTCTGTTGTTCTACTATTTTATCATTACCAACATTTCCTGCTGAAGCACCTTGTTCAAACACAGCGTGATCAGCCCCAACATTACCTGCAAAGGCATGGCATTCAGTTTTTTATATATTCAATCTTAACGTACGTAAGAGTATGATTTTCTCATTAATAGGGAGGGCAAGGAAAGGGTGGGAGCTCTATCTGCTATTTTTGTTAAAAGTTAAGACTTCTCCATCCTTCAGCATCACTGCCACCACCACAGCCCTGATAATCTCCATTCACTGACTTTGCTACTGTTATTTTGGTTGTCACTACTCACTTACCATTTGACAACTCCATTGCCCCAAAGTGGCAGCAGTTGCCTCCATTACTGCAACCGGATGTTGTGGTAGACAAATAAATTTCCAGTTTGAATTTCTTATGACCTCTAAATTTTTCGTTTCAGTGAATATACAATTTCTAATTTAATTGACATATTTTACTTGCAGAGTTTTCATCACATAAAAATGTTTCCGAGAGTGATCATCTGAAAGAACTAGCACTAACTCTGAACCTAGACTTGACAGTTCCGAGCATTAGTCACACACTTCTCATAATAGCAATGACGACTTGGAGTAATTCGACAGTAGTTGTAGAAAAATAGCAATGTAATCAAATAAGAACTATACCTCCCGGCATGACTCCAGTGCCTCCAGCAATACCTGCCGCTGTATTTGCAACAAGATTTCCATAAAGATTGGGGGTTACCTAGCAAATAGAAACAGTCCTCATGAACTTTTTTGGATTAAAAAAACAAAGGCAGTGCTTCCCACTAGCACAGTTGCACCAAACGCAATAGGCAAAAATTACAGTACATCTACAAACACTTCAACTTCAAGGTCTAGTGTTACTCCATTCATTATTATTACAAATCCATTATTACTTCTTTTGAATGAGTAAATATTTCCAATTGCCAGAATATGGCTGTTTCAAACCCTCCAATTACATATCAGTATTTCACCCAACAATAGATAACTAATTTATCATACTAATCCTATAGTATAATTAGATTAAATGAAGGAACAATGTTAACAATTTAGGATAGGCTTAAAAATGAATTTAGTCCCTATAAGATCACGCTTTTTCAGATTTGATCACTGTAAGTTTTTTCATTAATTTTCAGTCCCTTTAAGTTTGTGCTTTTTAATTTTGGTCCCTGTAATTTTTTCTATTCATTTTTAGTCCACGTAAAGCACAAACTTACAGGGACTAAAAATGTAAAAAAAATTGGAATTTTAAAGGGCTAAAATTAAAAAGGCACAAACTTACATAGACTAAAAATAAACAAAAAAAAATCTTACCAGAGACCATAATTGAAAAAATGTGAAGTTACAAGGACTAAATTCACATTTAAGCCTTTAGGATATTATCACTGTTTCCAAGGCAATGTCCAAACGAATTGTTGTTTCTTCCCCTTTTTTCAATGCTTTTTTATGTTCCTTAAAAGATCCTTTGATTAACCGTGAAAAACCCTTTGCATTTTTGCAGTCATCATTTCTCAACTGATTTCTCTTGCACAAGTTAACAAAACAAAGAAGGAAAACCCACAGCACTAATTCTCCAAAGAAATGAAAAGCAAATTTGAAAACACAAATGGGTCACAAGTCAATAAAAGAGTACCTAATCTCTCACCGATAAAGTGATAGTATTAAGTTAAAAAAATTGGAAGCAAACAAGCATTGATCCCCCATAATTACACCATGAATTTATTAATCAAAAGCAGATAAATAATTGAGAATCGGGATCAAATAGTAAATTTACATACCATGACATCAAACTGCTCCGGCTTTGAAACAAGCTGCATGCAGCAGTTGTCTACAATAATTTCATTGTACTTGATTCCAGGATACCTTGTGGCAACCTCTCGACAAGATTCCAAGAATAAACCATCTGCAAGTTTCATAATGTTTGCTTTGTGCACAGCAGTCACCTTCTTTCTGTTATTTAGGTAAGCATACTCAAAAGCATATTTAGCAATGCGCTCTGAGCAGAACTTTGTTATTACCTAGCAAAAGATTAGTATGAGGTGCAAGCATAAAACTCGCAGTTCACAATGTCAAGGCGCTAACTTCATGAGATATATAATTGAAAGATTAGATGAAAAAGTCAAGAAAAAGATTATAAGGAAAAATGACTCGTCTATTAAAAGAACAGTCCCCTAGAAATCAGGAAATATCTAGATCCCATTATTAAGAAACAATCTTTAGGCTAAGAACTTGAAAAAACATTATCAGTGAGGTATCATGTACATAACTCATACCAATAACTAAAACAAATACACAAAATTAACAATTAATTCAATTACTGCACTATTTTTTCCTCTTTCTTGGCATTTTGTCAGGTGCTCTGAAGACGTTGGCCATTTCCATAAATATTAACTCATGATATATATAAAAACTGTCATTGGAAGGAGCTATGCTAACATGTTCCATAAATAAACCTGTCCCAATCGTCATCCCCAAATAGTATTCTCTAATATAGTTTTTGAGGCAATCATCTCTAAACTTGGCACCCAAAACCTTTTCAACCAATCGCAAAACCTCCTAATTAATTTATAGACAAAAATTTCTCTATGAAATCTCACAAAACAAGTCAAAAAATTCCTCGCTCTCAAGCATATGCTGGGTTCTCGACCATCCACAAACCACAATTAAATCACTAAGAACCTTCCCAACAAACTGCAAGCACCTTTATCAGTTCTTCCCATTTCACTCATTTAAAACCAAACAAATTACAAGTAGTGACAAAATCCAAAAAGAAGCTGCAATTCCAAGAAAACCAGCAATAAAAGACAAAACGAACCTGTAATTACAAGAAAACCAGCAATCCAACTATTTCAACACTCACAAGTCACAAATCACTCGCTACTCGATTCATTCACAAATAGAAACTCCTCTGGTTTTCAATTTCTCACAATTCAACGCTCCAAACCAGAAGCAGGCAAAAACCTCACTTCCATTTGTTTTATTGTCTTAAATTCATTTCATTAAGATCATAAAACCTAATTATTCAGCTGCTATTATTTAGCTTGAGCAGAAAGAAACCGTGAACGCGAGTGAGTACCTTGAGGCTTTCGACGACGCCGGGGACGACCTCGTGTTCGAGGCCGGAGTACTCGCCCTCGGTATTCTCCCTGATGACGACGATGTCAACGTTGTCGTGGCGCGTGGGGAGGCCAGGGAGGTTGAAGCAGTTCACGAGCGAGGCGTAGAGATCGAGCTCCTTCCTCAGCTGCACGTTAAGCGAGTTCACTCCACCGCCCATGGGAGTGGCCAGTCCTCCCTTTAGACAAACCTTGTTCTTCCTGATCGATTCCAGCACCTCCGCCGGCACCGCCTTCATGTCGCCGTGCACCTCGTACTTCTCGAAGTACAGCGGCGCGTGCATCGCCTCCATCACCTGCTCCACCGCGCCGGTTACTAGCGGCCCGATTCCGTCTCCGGGGATCAGCGTCACGCCGCGAGGGGTGCCGTCGCCGGGACGGGGCATGTACGTGACGGAGCGGGAAGGGTTGAGGCGGGTGAGGAGGTGCTTGAGGAGCGGCGCGGATCGTGTCGTCGCCATGGACGGTGGCGTGCTAGGGTTTTGGAGGTTTCGGTGTGGTTTGGTTTGGCTGCTGTGAATGTGATGTGACTATGCGATTCCAGAAGCCATGGAAAAAAGGTAAAAAGTGCTGCATAAAAACGCAGGAATAATGGAGAGAAATTGTAGTCAAATTATTATTTTATTTTTAAATTGTTAAATTGTTTTTTATTTTCAAGTTTTTGTCTTTTAATTTAGGGTTTTGTCAAAGTTTAACTGTTTTCAGAGAACTGTGAAAATCGCTTAAAAAAAAGAGAGAACGGTGAAAATCGCTTAAAAATAGAGAGAGTACTGTGAAAATTAAATTATTTTAAAATTAATTATAATTAAAATCGATTTTTTTTAGAGAAATCTGTTTAAAAATTAACTTTAAGATTATTAATTTCATTTGTATAAAAAACTCACAAAGTGTTGAAATAAAATAAGACAATGATTATGGTCGCTGGAATACAAGTAATTGATTTTTTTTAATATTTTCTCTATATTAAATTATTTTCACTTTTATCTTATGGCATATGGCAAGTATTAAAGTAATCCTAAATAAATAAATCATAATCTTAGAAAATAAAATAGGATTCTTTAAGACCAAAAACTTAAAGCAGTCATGAATTAAAGATCCTTTAAGACCCTGTGCAAAAAGTCGTGAATTATAGAAGTTTTTATTAATGAAATGTTATTGAAATTTTGAAATGCATTAGATTATCACGCAATTCAACCCATCTCATAAAAGAATTACACCTTGTGACTTTCATGTCATGGATACAAAATGGTGGAAAAATAAAAGGACAAGAGAATCCTTGACCTTTGATTGGAACATTTACAATATAATTGATTATTCATTTTATGGAAAACATGGAAATTAGAAGAAAAAATAAGCTAACTTAATGTTATTACAGAAAAATAAAAGAAAAAAAATGTCAAATATTTATTCTATTTCAGAATTTTGGTTGTTTAAGATTTTTGAGCAGAAATTAAGATATATTTAATTTATATAAATTTAGACTAAATTAATCTTATTTATTATTTTTATAGTTTTCTATATTATTTTCAACTACTCCATTTTATATTCTTTTGAAACATTTTTTTTCTATTTTCACCAAGAAGAAATAACATTTTTTTCTAGACCACATATATATTCTATTAAAGGCAATTCAACTTGAATTTGATAAAATTATTATAAGCGATAAATCTTTAATTACAATAAAATATAATTTAACTATTAGATATATTAATAAAGCCAAAAATAAAATTGATTATATAAAAATTAAAATTTAATGAAATATAATATTTAGAAAAAATTATTATTAAGTTTACAATTTTAAAAAAGTTATAAGATAAAAGTTGATTACTAAAAACTAAATTGAACAATTAGAGTTTATAATTAGATATTAATTTAGCAAAAAATATAAAAATTATTATATAGTAACTAAATTTTAATAAAATATAGTATTGAGATAAAATTCTAAAAAAATTAAAATAAAGTTAACTGATAAAAACTAATTGCATAATAATTTAAATTAAAAATATAATATTCAATTTTAAATAAAAAAATGTTGAAAGCAAGACATCTCTTAACCAAAAGTCATGATACTAACCCTCAAGTTGTAGAGATCACTCAAATGAATTCTACCTCTTTCAACACATTACCAAGAAATTCAACTCCAATCAACATTTTATAAAACTCAATTATCTATCAATTCTATTGGATCTTATTAATCTTTCAATTCAGATTTATTTACCTAATAAAAAAATCAATATTTTTAAATAATAAAAGATGAGAAAAAAAATCTAGGGGACCTAGAAAAAAAATCTAGGGGACCTACCCCTCCTCTTAAACTTGGTCAGACACCCCCCCCCCCCACACACACACATTACATAACAAAAAAACATAAAATATCACTCAAGATTATGCCTTCTATATCTTACCACACACACGATACTCAATTTTTTATTAGGTATTTAGTATTGGTTTTATCAATATTAAATACATTACATAACAAAAAAACATAAAATATCACTCAAGATTATGCCTTCTATATCTTACTTGGTAAAAAAAAATCATCATAACAGATAAATAATTTGTAAAACATCCAGTTTGGAGTAATTAGCTTTGCTGAAATAACCTATTTTGGCGGGGGGGAAAACGATCTCATATTATCATGGTTACATATGTGGTGTAATGGTTCGGGACATAGTTATAAGCTTGGATGTGGTTGGTTCAATTTCTAGCTAGCAACAATGCGGGATTTCGAGAGCGTAAGAGAGAGAAAATGGAACAGGATGCAGGCATGAACCAAGCTCTAGATTTGTTACTGCCTTACTGGTACAGTGGTACTGCTCTTTTTACAAAAAATTCACCCACTGTGTTCAACAACCATGGAACCAGGAAGGCATAACCAAGCTCCGTAGCCTGTACTCCCTTTGGCAAGCTCTTGTTGTTTTTGTTGTATTTTGGTGATGAAAGGGATAAATAATAAATTTACAATATAATAAAGAAAGAAGTCCACGTTCCATGGGATACACTCCGATTCTGGTAGTAAGAAAAAAAATACTCAAAATGATCGAATGGCATTCCTTTCCATTGTATTCCACTCTTTAATTTTAATCCAAATAATGGAAAATAATATACCTTAAATTCATTTCATTCCATCCTTTCATCAACCAACCATACCCTTAGTTCTTTAACTGTTAAGAGTGTCATGGAAGCTTTATGTTTTTTAACACCCAGGGAGTGGTTTCCACATGTTTAACACGTCATTCTTCCAAAACGAGAGAAAAAGAACCCTAGGGGATAGGTAGAAGTACTATACTACAGACACGCACAAAGTTAATGCTACATATAATTGAGCTAGCAAATTTTATAGATATATGATCATAATATGTAAGTGAGTGATGATGCATAAAAAGTCTTTCATTTTAATTAACCAAAAATTAATAAAAACTTTCATTGGATGAACATCTCTCGCACGGGTGAAGACTCCGATCCTCATGTTCGTGATCCTATTTCGGTTTGTAACTATATATATGGTATTTGAACTTTTACTTGACATCCAAATAATATTTCTCTCATCAGATCAACTTATTTTAAAGTAAAATGGTATTGCCAGCGCTATATGATTGAACACAACTATTAATTAAAGGATTAAGTATCGAATCACTTGTATAAATCATTTTTAGTATTTTAGTGATCCTGTAATGAATATTGTCAAAATCCCATTTTTAGTGATATATCTGATTATTCATGGTGGTAATCATGTTAGCCTCAAAGCTGGGACCTTGGTTGGCTTTAGTAGGGAATGTCTCTGGACGCGTACAAGACCACATACAACTAGTCATATTCATCTTTTATTATATAATAAAGGGACAAAAGAACATAAGGTATCTAAAAAGATCCAAAAGGAACCATTTCATGGTTCACAGTCGACCAGATTTGCTTCAAATACATTATCAAATAAAAGTTGTAGAGGTGTGGAGAATTGACGGTGGCTAGGCCACTACTTTAGGACAAGACAAGTTCATGTTGTTTAGATCTTATTAATTATTGGTTTGTCGCATTATTAGTTTATTGTTCTCAATCATTCTGTGTTTTTGGCAAAGTCAAGTTGAACTGACTTTGTGCTTTTCTTGTCGTTTTTTTTAGGATGAAGTATGAACCACATATTTGCTCTCTTTTTACATTTTGTTGGGTGCTCCAAGTATTTTCGACCGTAGATATCACTAAAAAAGCATAAACACCTTCTAAAACAAATTTGATAAATTATATTTATTTAATTTTTCTATCATTAATAGGTAGGTGTTGTTTTATCACTTTAATAATTAGACTTTCAGTATTATATTGAAACACATTATTTTAAATTTTTACCCATTCTAAAAGTGAAACGCCAATAGCCTCTAGCTCTTCTTTGACTTCATTGTTCATACAAAGCTTGAATGCACCACCTTTTTACTGTGGCATGACGAAAAAATACATAACATAATTATTTTTATATTTTCGAAATATATTTATTATTTCCTCAAAATATATTTTTTATTTAATAAAACTTTGTGTTAACTCCACTAATAAAAAAGATTTTGAGGCATTCGACAAAATCGACACAAAATTTTACTAAGAATTAAAATATATATATATATATATATATATATATATATATTTCTTACGTTATTTTTTATGATCAATAAAATCCCCCCATATTTTTTATATTATTTCTTATCACTTTTACTATCAAACTTTTTAATGCCCTATTCATTCCAATTAATTTGCTCTCACCTCTAATAATTAAAAGATAATCATATAAGCTTTCTTCTTACTCTGCGATTGCAATCAAATTACTAATACACATGATCAAACCTTCTGTTAATCTGCTTCATATATATGATTTATAACCTAACACTTATGATAATTAAATGTTTTTTTTAGTAACATTCAATAAATTATGTATTGTCAATTTCCTTTAGTTTGTTAGTTTTAAATCAATCTTATTAATATTTGGTGATATAAATTACATATGTCTTTTATAAGAGACAATCCTAAACTCTAATATGAATAAAAAATTTCTTTCTTCATATATTTAACAAAGTTATAACTCAAATTTGAGTCCATATCTTACTAAGCATACATATTGCCTATATCTTATTCACACACGTTTAAAAAGGGGGCAAAAGTCTTGGAAGGATCAATCACTTTAACTGTAAAGTTTTGCTATTTCAATTCATCAGCATGTCTTATACTGTGACAATTTACCCTTTTAATTATACATTGTACTGTACATATGGTTGTTCCCACCCAAAGTTAATATTCTTGCTTATGTCCCACTTGGGAAAAATCGCTGTTGGAAAATCAGCTAAAAGGGGAAGCTATGTTGAACCCTGTCATAAGCATGTTGTAGATCGATCGAGGCTATGCTTGGCTAGGAGATTCGCCACTTGGTTAGAAAATCAACACCCACTTGGTTCGTTATTTAGAATATAAAATAAAGTATGAAACATATATAAAAAGTAAGACTTAATTTAATGGAAGTCTATTTTTTTAAATTATACTCCCGTATGGGATGGAATGTGTAATCATCTCATCCCTAATTGACCTAATTAAGACAGTGCTCCGTGATTGATATTTTGGGTTATTTAATAAACAAAATATTAATAAGTATATTTGAAAATAATTTATTGGTATAAGTTTCTTTTTAAGGTATCGTTAACAGTCAAAATTAATAGTTTAATTAATAGATTTATAAGAAAATATAACATGTGATATGCTATTTGACACATTTCATATTCTCTTTAATTAAACTTATTATCTTACATGTAATCATGATCGAGGTCAAAAATAACTCATGCGATAAATTGTTTTAAAAAAACTGATGTTAATATTTTATTTATAAAAATAATTGGTCACTCGCTTCTTTGCACAAAATGCGCAGTTGTCATTTGTCATTAATATCTCTCATCGTTGTTTGTCAACTTGGTGCTTACGGGTTTCCTCTAGACAAAGTTAGTCCTCTTTTCTAGTTGTGACACATCTATTGCAACTTGCAAGCCCCGCTAATTTACTAATTGATTTATAATTTTTTTTATCAATCAATATTAATTATTAATTTATTAATTTTTATTAATAAAAATACTACTAAATAGTAGTACGTGATATATCAATATTCAACAGATCCCTGCACCACATAATACTATGAGTAATTTATTTGATAAATGGTGTTTAATAAATTTAGTTATAAAAAATTAATTTAATTTGCATACATAAATTTTAATTTGTCATCATCATTTGTTAGAGTTACAATATTATTTATGGAAGTTAAAATACAGTAAAAATAAAAGAATTGAACTTGAGATAATACTATAAAAAAGTATAAATAATATTAGTGTTTTTAAAGCATAAGAGTGTAATGTAATATACCTCAGCTTGAGGCCTAGTCTATTCTTTTATAGCCACTTCTTGATAATTGAATCTTATCATATCTTTAAGAACAATATATGATAATTAAGGAAAGATATGGTGATTATGAAATGATATGATAACTACAAAATAGATAAGATAATTAAAGAAAGATAAGGTTAGTTAGGCAATAGACCATTCTAAGGTAGCCTCAAGTAATATTAGTCAAGTCAAACTTGTATCGATGAGTATCAAGATAATGATTTGGATTGACCTACATATAATTGGAGGGAACATAATCCTTTAGTCTTAAGTACATAAATTTTAAAACTAATGAGTAAATATACGTGGATTAACATACATAGGTGATTGGAGAGGACACAACTCTTTAGATTTGAGTAAATAAATAGAAATAATCTTAAAGCTAATAGGTCGACATATGATGAGTTTATCCATTAATTATTTGATAAGATAATTTTATATTTTTTTTCATGTTAACAAATCCACCTTACTTCTTATTCTTTTTTCCTCCTTTTCATTCCTCACAATTTGATTCATTTTCTCTTCTCTCTAATAAGCATAATGTTAATTACATGTTCTCTTCTCTTTAATAAGCATAATGTTAATTACATTTTTAGAGCAAAGTGACTCCTTGATTCTTTTTGCACACAATGAGGCCTACAACTACAAGTGTAGGGCCAGGGCATAAGGCTACCTTAGCTTTTTCATTGATCGGTGGGAATTGGAAAGGTTCCTCGGCATGTTGCAGAGGCACATTCTGAACCATTCATAATGCCACATTTATTTTAGATTGTAGTCGCATTTTTGTCATCTCTCACCTCACCTTTATCATGACTCCCACTCTCCCTTCCACCATCTTTCTCCAACTTCTTTAACCTATCTCAAAATGATAAATACTCTTGCTATCCATTATTGCAAAATTTGAAAAAAAAGCTATTAACTTTTTCCTTAACAATAATAATAATTTCATTTGGTCTAAATAAATAAATAATTAGGAGTATTATAATTTATTAATGCATTTTAAATAAACTGATACATAATTAGTGTAATTTCACTAGTTTAGAAACATTTACTTATGGTAGAAGGTGCGAAACGCAGCTGCGCAATCCAAAGTACGAGGACCACTTGCTACTCAAACTCCACCACCTGTCATCTACGCCTTCGCCCCTCTCGTGTTTCCCACAACGGTTACTCCTTCTCCCTCTCCTATTTCAACCCATGCCATGGCATGTCTGAGCCACCACCACCACCCCCGCGGCGCCACCTGGCTCGCATCCCCCGACGAAATGCTCCAACGCTGCCCCCTCTCCGCCCACCACCGCCGTCTCCGCGATGACGACGCCGAGCCTATCTACCTTCCCTCTCTCTCCTCCGCCTACCGCATCTTCCCCGTCTACGCCATGGGCGCCCCCGACCCGACACCAGAACCCGAATTAGACGGTCCCGATCCGATTTGGAACGCCGTCAGGGACGAAGCCAAGCTCGAGGCACATCCCTCTTTCTTTCTATTTTAATTGAGAATTGTTAATTGTTATTACTTTTTTTTGTTCGAGGCACCTTCCAACGGGGATTTGAACCTTGTTTAACACGTTGTAGTAGACTAGGCCCTTCCGTTAGACCCAATTCTCAACTCCCGTTGGTGTTAATTGTTATTACTGATTGATGGTGTTGTATGCAGGCGGAGAAGGAGCCGATTCTGAGTAGTTTCTTGTACGCTAGCATTTTGGCGCATGACTGCTTGGAGCAAGCATTGGCGTTTGTCCTCGCTAATCGTCTCCAAAACCCTACTCTCTTGGCCACTCAGCTTATGGATATCTTCTGCAATGTCATTTTGCATGACAAAGCTATCCAGCGATCCATTCGCCTTGATGTTCAGGTCATTCTCATTTAAGCTTAATTATGTTCTTACTTTGTCTGATTTCACAATTATCACAATTTTGATCTCAATACTAATTAGGTCATTTTTACTGCAATTTATTTAAGCTTAATTACATTTTTAGTTTCTCAATATCGTAATTACTTAATTTTGATCCTCTACCAATTGGACTAAGTTTTCTTTTCTTTCACTTTCAATCATTTCTTTCCATCCTGCTTTCATCACATATTTAACTAAATTAGCAACAATCTAGACATGACGTAACATTGAATTAATAATGTAATTTTGTTATTCGGTGTCATGTCATGTCCAGTTTTTATTATGAGAAAAATTGTTATGTATTGATAGAATAAAAAGTTTTTCACATTCTTTCAATCACAATCCACATAGTGTATTGAGATTAAATTCTTTTTTATCGTGGTTTAAATATTTTGTTTTTTAGTTAATTCATTGAAATTATTCAATGTTAAGATATGCTCAATTTTTTTTTAAAATATTGAATGGAATCAACATGGAGGGACCCAAGTGTAAATTGGGTCATTGAGAGACTCAATTAGTACAGTCTTTAATTTAACGCTTGTTAGTGCTTGGGTGGTGTCAGGTGTGTGTTCTGATATTTGATTTTTTACTTTGGTGCCGTTTTCTGAATAGGCATTTAAAGATCGTGACCCTGCTTGTTTGTCGTATTGCTCCGCGCTTTTGTATATGAAAGTAAGTCTCTGTTTCTCTTCCAGTTTTCATTCCTTATACATTGCTGCATTCATAATGCACTATTTCTGTGACTGAGAGTTATTGTGATTTTTATAATTCACGTAGTTAAACGTTAGAAGATCGGGTTTAATTGATATATCAGTCTCCTCGAAACTCATTATCATGAATGCATACGTTTTTGTGGTAGTAAGGTTTGACTGATTTCAAAAAACGTTTTCTGTTTTTTTCTTCATAATTACAAAAATGCCAATTTGTTTTTAATTAATTTCCCGCCTTAATGTGTGTCACTTTAGTTATAGGACTCTTTTTGACGTTTAATGATGCTGTGCTATGTTCCACAGGGTTATCATGCTCTGCAAGTACATCGGGTAGCCCATGCATTGTGGCACCAGGGGCGCAAAGTCTTGGCCCTAGCTTTGCAAAGCCGTGTTAGTGAGGTACTGTAGTTTTCTAGTTGGTTAACCTTGATTAGAACAAAAAAATATCAGGGAGCTCCTTTTTTTCGTTCCTGATAATCCAAGCCCTTATCTTTTACCACACAGGTTTTTGGTGTGGACATTCATCCAGGTATGCTGGTTTCATCTTTGCTTGCAATTGTATAATAACTTAAGAGGTTGACATAAGTTACATGTACGGGATAGTTTTGTTTTAGGAAAGCAAACTGAGAAGCAATATATTGTAGCAATAGATTCATGTTGTGCCAGCCAACTTATTTTTTTTAATATGGAAAAATATATTAATAAAGCAGAAGGTATTCTTGAGAGCGTAGAGGGCGAGCTTTGACATAGCGATAAAGTTGTGTCTTGATGACTTGTTGCCCATGGGTTCGAATTCAAAAACAGCCTCTTTGCATATGCAATGGTAAGGCTGAATACAATATCTCTCCTCCTTACCTTCACATAACATAGAGCCTCTGGACAATGGAGTACATAGTTTTTTTTTAGTTTTTTAAGGTATTCTTGAGACTTCGGTCTTCAATTCTTGATGGCACTTAGACAATTGATTTCCTTACTTTTTATTTATAGTAAGACAACTGATAACTTGAGCTTTGTCTTGAAGGATGTTTGCCTCTCTGTTGAAGATATTGAAAGCTCTTTGGTCTTTGATTATTATTGAACTTTATGGTTTTATGGTTTTTTCATATAGCTGCAAAAATTGGGGAGGGGATTTTATTAGATCATGGGACAGGTGTGGTTATTGGTGAAACTGCTATTGTTGGAAACAGAGTTTCACTGATGCATGTGAGTAGTGATTCTTCATTAATTTTTTCTGTGATTATTTTTGCTAGTTCTTTTACAAACTTTAATCATCTCAAATAAATTAGCTATTTATTATTTCCTATATGATTTCATTTTAACAAATTGGCTCTTGCATAAGAGAAAACATTTATGAATTACTACTAATATATATCTTCTCAACAGCTTCGTATTTTTCTACACAATAAACTGACAACAAATAGCTAAGAGCTTTTTTATGTTCTCTTCTTTATATAACCTTCCACTGATACAACAATCCTTGAGACAGTTTTCGAAAGCTAATTTGATTCTCTTTTTCAACTCTGCTTCTATTTTCTTTATTTCTAAGAGGGGGAAATATTTGAGAAATTGTTTTATAATACTTATTATTAATATTTTGAATTAAAACTATTTTTTAAACCATGCTATTTTAATACAGACATTCATTATGCTCTTTGCATGATACATTTGATTTTGACAGGGTGTAACATTAGGAGGCACGGGGAAGGAAATAGGTGATCGCCATCCCAAAGTAGGTGAAGGGGCACTAATTGGAGCCAGTGCGACTATACTTGGAAATATAAAGATTGGTGAAGGTGCCATGATTGCTGCGGGTTCCTTGGTGTTAAAAGATGTCCCTCCCCACTGGTACTAATGAATATATCTTTTACACAATGTTTAGTACTTGCAGCTTCTACCTGGATTCCTTTTTGTAATAAAATGTGATGTTTCCTTTATTGTTTTATTTGCCCTGTTATCAAGCATTGCGGCAGGAATACCAGCTAAAGTCATTAGTGGTCTACAGGAGCATGACCCATCTTTAACCATGAAGCATGGTAAGCAACACTTGGAGCATGAGTTATCGTTGAGAATTACTTGTTTCTCTTTCTCTTGTTAAAGATAAGGGGCCGAGGCCCCAAAATCTTCCATCTCTTTTGTCCTGTGGTTCATTGGACCAGTATATTATGCTCATAACATTCCTATGTCACCTATGAAAATATATTTGAAATTAATTTTTAATTCATTTGATAAGAAATCCACCGATACAGAAACTTCTCTGAATCATACAGAGTACCTTTGTAGATATTGCATATCCTGCTCTGGTTTCCATGACACTCTTAACTTGTCTTCTATGCTCTAGCCTCTAACCAATGTTTGTAATAGAAGAATTGTTATTGTTAGCACAATTTCACTGTACATGCTATCCTTATATCTCGAATTTTGTTTTTGGGATTCTGCAGATGCTACTAAAGATTTTTTCACACATGTAGCTACTAACTTCAGAGATGAAAAGCCCAATGGTTAGCTTTCTTCCTGTCTTTTTTTTTAATCCTGTTTGCATATGAGAAAAAAAATTCACTAGGACTAAAGTTTCAATGCTTAAAATGATAAGTCCTCGCCTATACTCTTGGCGTACTTGTTACATTGTTCAAGTTGTTAACTACCAAGCTTTTTTCCCTCTATCCAAATATCTTCAAATGTTTCAGGAGCGCAGAATCCAGATAGAAATGAAGTGAACAATTGAGAGGATCAAAGGAAGGATGATGTTATAATTAATTTTAGAATCAGGATCAGCTCCAAACGATAACGTGGATTTCGTATATCAATGGTATTTTATAGTTTACATAATAACAATTTATGCTGCTGAGTGCCTGCGGTTTTTGCACCAGTATAGCAAATTTCTGTAGTCAAACTTAGAAGCAGATGCTACTTTATCTAAGCTTCTGCTTTTTACTTTTTTTGTCCTAGTAAAACATTGTGGGAGGAGGGAATTCGATCTAGTATTTAGCTCTTCAAATATATAGTTAATTTTTCCTTCTGACATGTACATGAAAATTAACATTTTATCTTTTTTGTTTTGTTTTAATACTTCGATTTATCAAAAAAAAAAAGAAATTTAGATTAATTTAGAGTTAGTTGAGAGATAAATAAAATTAAAATATGATCAAAAATTATTTATGTGAATAATTAGAATCGGATAATATACGAAGGATTCAATCTTAACTTAAATACATTAACTATTATTATTCAATCTAACATTTTGTCTGCAGAAGACAATTATGTTTAATTTGTATTTTCTCGGACAAAAGAAACAAAAATCTCCTTTTTAATGTAGTATATGATGCGGCAATGAATAAGAATAATTAATTTTAATTTTAGCTAAAATTATTTCTATAAAAGGAATATAAAATAAAATTATTTAAAAGTAAGTTTCTAAATGTTTGTCCAAACAAAGGTAAAATAATACAATTTTGATTGGAGACGACAAGCTTTGCCAGGTTTTCCTAAAATGGATTTTTTTTAAAAAAATGATATTTCATGTTTTTAATATATATATTAAAAAAATATTACTGTGGTGTAAGTCAAATGCTACAAAATTGATCAAGAGGTCTAGTTTAGGTATGACAAATAACCCTTGACATGACATGTGAGTATCACCTGAACCCGCTCGACTTTTGACAAAGAACACATACTTTGATCAAGTACGAGTATTACTTGAATTTATAAAACGGAAATGGAAATGAGAATGAATATCAAACTATAGTTGTATCCATATTCTCATCATTATATTTTTTTTAAATTTCTTTGTCACAATATATAGAGATTCACACACACACAAAAAAAGTAATTGGATTTTTGGTTCAAATAATATAGTGTAGGTTGCTAAAATACCTATATATATATATATTATATATAAAAATACATACATAATATATTTATTAAATATTTTATTGTTATACTTTAAAAAGGTTAAACAATTTAAATTATAGTAATAATTTAATAACAAACTTAAAATTATACATTTAATTAAAAATATAATTTAACTCTTAATTATTTATCTTTATTTTTTGTTATTTATTATTTTTCATATATTATTTGAATTAAAATATAATTATTTAAAAATATAAGTTTAAATTGTAAAAAAAACAACATAATAGATTACTTATAGATATCTTTGAATTATTTTATATTCTAACTCATATCCATCTCCACCTTATGTAGAGATGAGAATAAGAATAATCAAATTCGTTCCTAACTCATCTTGTTGTTATTCCTAATTTAGTTCAATTGGTTCATCAATATATTAGAGTTATTATAAATTTGAGTTTATTAATGTGAATAAAAAAGGTGCTCCAAATTTTCCAATAACAAAAAATGCCAATTTCTTTTTGCTAAAACAAAAGTTGCCTTCCAGAAGACCATTAAAAAATTTAACTTGGATCATATACATTAGCAAATTAAAAATTAATATTATTTTACTAATTTAGAAAGTAAAATATACCATTTTAATGATAAAAAATTTGTTTAATTACACTTTTGATTTGTCAAATATAAAGAATAATCATTTTTAAATATTTATTTAATATTTTCTATTTTTAGGGATTATCATAACAATACCTCATAAATTCAAAGACTAAAATAAGAGTTTATTCATTTGTTTTCAAATAACAACAAAATTATATTATCAAAAAGTATTTTATTTTTGTCATTCAATAACATAGGTGTTAAGGAAGAGCTAATGTAACATTTTAGTCTCTTACAAACTTGTGCTATTGGGATAAAAATAAGCTAGATCGAATAAAATTTTATTTAAATAAATTTGATCCGTTTTAAAAATTCAAAAACAAAGTTTGATCTATTATTTGTCAATTCTCATATTCTTTATTTTTAAGCTTGACTTAACTTATTTGAAAATTTGACTAAATTTATAAATATATTTAAAGATACCTTTACAGTCGAAAATCATAAATAAATCTCAAGGTGTAAAGATAACTGAATTTTATCTTTTTCTTGACAAAATCTTTTTTATATGCAGGTTAAAAAATGAACCCTTATCATTGTCACTATGCTGTGCTTAAATAACCTAACTATCAAGCATGCTTTCCTTAAGGATCCAACATGTAGTTTGACCTTGTTGGTCCGTATTAAGGTTCTTATTCCAAATATGTTTCATTTTCTTTTTAAATTTTTTCAGAAAAGTTGGAGCATGATTACTGAAATACCCTTGTCAAATCAAAATATTACATCAATAGTTCTGGATCCAAATCCTCTTTCGTAGTTCGTATTAGACAGTGTCTGGCACATTCGGAAACGGCAGCGTTTTCTACTTTCCTTCCCTGCACGCCGGCGTGAGATCTATTCTGCCACCGGCGTTCTCACCTCCACCGGCGCTTCCCGCATTCAAATCGATTAAGCGTCGTTTATTTGCTGAAATCTCTTCCACTTTAATTCTGCAGCACAGGTTCCCCACAATCAGGTACTTCCAATTATGGAACCATCGTTCTTGAATGTTTCTCCCTATTCAATGATGCTACTGGGTTCGCGTTGAATTCAAATTCCATTAAAAGTATCACAATGTTTTTGAGGAATAGAATCAAATGCCACCAAAATTGAGCTCTGTTTTGGATTCTCTCTAGCTGATTACGTAACCTGTTTATTGCTTCTCGTGAAAAATCATTAGATTGATTCGGTTTTATGGATTCTCATGTGTGTAGCATTTTGAAGTTGAATTGAAAGTAATTGAAAAAATTTAATGCTCGATTTGCCTTTGGAGTTGTTTGTGATTGAAGTTTTTCACAAAAATATGTGTTGATGTTATCCACTTTAACATTTTAATCTTTAAGTTAAGATGCTAAGTAGCTTTATCGTAAATCAATGTCTGCTTGAAAATTTCTCTCTGTATCTCATATAACATAGTGGGTTCATGGCTATTGACTGTCCAATTGCAGCTTACGCTGGTAAGACTTGTGTTGCAAGAGGTTGATTGCATCAGGTGAAGGGGATACTGGTGGAATGATGGATACTCACGCAGAAGATTCTGCTAGACCTGAGGAGAATTTGCCTGATGTGACTCATCAGAATGAAGATGGAAGCAACAGAAATCTTATATTGGAAAATGGTTTGTCTGGTGGCGATCAAGGTCCTGCTGATACTCACGATCAGCTTCTACAAATGGTTATGGACCTCAGGTTTCAGAATGACTTCTTGAAGTCCCAGTTTGAGGGATTTAAAAGTGTAGATAGTGTACATAGTGACTCTAGTGTACAGAAAGGAGTTGGTGGCTCGGAAGATGGGGAATCTGACATTGTGAAAGAACTAAAGGAAAATATACAATTGTTAAATAAAGAATTTCTGGAAGAAAAACAAACAAGAATTGCATCAGAAGAGGCTTTGAAGCATCTTCAAATGGCTTACTCAGAGGCAGAAGCAAAGGCCCAAGAGCTCTCTGGAAAGCTTGCAGAAGGTTTGATTATGATTGTGTTGCCTATATGAAACAGTGAAAGTGATTCATCAATCATAAATGAACAAATTTGACTTACATTAAATATTACCATTTGTATTATTACTTATTCGCTTGTTTGGAAGCCAGCTCATCTCTAAAACCAATTCCTTCATCTACAGGTTGGATTATTTTTCCTCTTGGAGTTTAAGAATGATATAAGTATAAACAGTATATTTAGTGGCTCCTGAAATCGTACAGGAAAAAGATAATTAATATTGCTCTAAATGGCTTTGTCTTCCTTAGAATGAATGCATTGCATTACTTTTTTGTGTGTAGCTCAAACGAAGTTAGACCAAGAAGTAAAAGAGCATGAAGAGAAGTACTCTGAACTTGACTCCAAGTTTAATAGGCTTCACAAACGAGCAAAACAGCGCATTCAAGAAGTTCAAAAGGTGAATTTTTGCTATATCCTTTTCTTCTTTTTATTTTTTCATGCTGATGTTGTCTACATTTCTTGAAGTGATACCACTTACACAGTCTTTAATCATGAACTGTACTCAAACTTCTGATCTAGTTGCCGCACTTAAAGTCTCATCC
>CM023951.1:7096221-7130210 GCA_013407115.1 Glycine latifolia
AAAAATAAAATAAAATATATATATATATATATATATATATATATATATATATTTGTCCAGTGTAGCCACATTAGTAGTTTGTGTAAATGGTGTTATTCCTATCTTTTAGTGCTTCAACCAAACCACCCATTGAAGCAATTTACTCTCTAGAAGCATTTCATTGGATTATTTTATATGTTTTTGACACGAGTCTAATTTTTTGTTTGAGAAATTTCATTTGTAGGAAAAAGATGATCTTGAGGCCCGCTTCTCTGAGGTAAATGAAATTGCAGAGCGAGTGTCATCCCAACAGTCAGCATTGCAACAAGAATTAGAGCGCACTAGGAAGCAAGCAAATGAGGCATTGAAAGCCATGGATGGTGATAGACAACAACTAAGAAGTGCAAACAACAAGTAAGCTCACTAATTTACTTTTCATCATGATGATTGATGGGTACATCCATTAATTGGAAACTTGTGTATCTGTAGTTGTATGTCAGGAGAAGCTATGTTATCAATTATCTTGTATTGTAGGACTGATATGTATAATAATAAGTTGTGACTGCAATGATCAAATCACAACAACTTATCGTATATGTGTTTTATTGCTCCCCTTCGTATGCATATACTATAATACTCCCTTTGGTCTTGAATATACGCAAAAAAAAACTTGTGTCTTGGTCTCAAATATAAGCTAATTTTAACTAACTTTACCTAATTTAACAAGACCATTCCTAAAATACCCTTCATTTAATTGGGGCTTTGTTTTCAACCACACTATTTTATTCTTGACATCAAGTTCCAAGGAAAGGTAATTTAGGAAAAAAGGTATATCTTTTAAATGAAATTGGTACAATTAAATGATTCTAACCAACTTTCTTAATAAGCGTAATTTAGTTTTTTTTTTTTGGCTTATATTCAAGACCGGAGGGAGTGGCTGGCTGAGACTAGCCACTACTGTAGCCTATGTATATACCATAACTCCCATTTGTTACTATTGATGTAAAAATGTATGTTTCCCAGTCTTCGAGATACCATTGAAGATTTAAGGCGTTCATTGCAACCTAAAGAGAGTGCTATTGAGGCATTGCAACAGTCAGTTGCAGAAAAGGAACAGGTACAAATGATTTATTCATTTTCATTGTTGAAGTGTTTATTTGATTTGGATCTCTTATATGTTTATTTAATGTTTTTTCTTGCTGATGTCTAATTATAACTTTGTCTCATGAATATATTTGCACATACAACTTGACTCCATACTCTATTTATGGCTGTAAACTAAATAATTGATGCTTTGCATTTGACTAGTTAATACATAGCAAAGTAGATTTTATACCCAACTTGTTTCTCAAACACATATTTACATTTAGGCCAAAATATATTAATATGTCTACTCCATTCCTTTAAATGGTGTTCCGCACTGAGTCCATTGGAATCCTCTAATGTGACAAGACAACATTTTAGAAATTAAATCTTTCTTTGTCAGACTTTGAGTGTTTGCTTTATGTGTTTTTGTCCTCTCTGATTCAAACACCTTTTATGACTTCTCAGATATTTTTAATGACTTTTTATGATATTTTAAAGGCCTATTGCTGTAACTTTTGTCTGCAGTAATATCTGTGTCATGAAACTTGTGTATTTCTGTTATTTGGAAGCACATCATTTAAAAGTTGTAATATATAACTATGTTCCTTGAACAAAATTTATAACTCAGATGTTGGAAGATATGAAAGGGTTACTTCAGGCTGCTGAAGAAAAAAGGCAAGCTGCTCTAGCTGAGCTCTCAGCTAAACATCAAAAGGTACATGTGCTCTAGCATTTTTGGCTGGCTTTTTCATAGTTTATCTTTTAGGAGGACACCATATCCTTGCTTATTTAATCCCTCTTCAAATTTCTTTTATTGAATTGAATAAAAGGTTATATTCTATAATCTGTACTGTGTATTTAGAATCTAGTTGTGCTTTGGCTTCAACTCAATGTTTATTTCTGCAGAATATAGAGAGTTTGGAGGCTCAACTTAATGATGCATTTTCCGATAGAAGTAAGGCAACAGAATCCATTTCTTCACTGCAGGTGAGTTCAATGATCATGAGCTTTTTCCATGTGTGATGTGGTTCAAGATGGGGGGAAAATATGCTGCTGAGTTGAAAATTGTGTTCCATAAGGTTGTTAAAGGGGCGTTGATAACCAGATCTTAATGATTATTCATAGATGGCTGTCTTTTTTAGTGTATGGTTAGCTCTTTTAGTGAGCAGCTCTACTTTTATATAGAGGTCTGCCATGGCTAAGGTAACCAGACTATTTATAAATGGATTTGGGATCAGAAACCACCAACCAATCTAATTTTGAAAAGGTTCAGGCTTTACTTTCAAACTGTTATTTGGCCTTGAATTAATCTGATTGGAGACATTTGAGGATGAGCT
Organism: Glycine latifolia; assembly: GCA_013407115.1. Lineage (NCBI taxonomy): Eukaryota > Viridiplantae > Streptophyta > Magnoliopsida > Fabales > Fabaceae > Glycine > Glycine latifolia. Next base: position 7,098,624 of record CM023951.1, read on the forward strand.
GCATCAGGTGATGGGTTTCTTATTCTTAGACATTTCATATAAATTTGTATTGTTGTGTAATGTGCAGCATGTTTTTGTTTTGAATATTTGACTTAAATTTAAATTCAACATTTCATATAAAATTGTATGTGCATGTGTAGCACATATATAACTTAAATTTAATTATTTAAATTCTCTCTGAATATTAAGTTTGCAGTCAATGGACTAATAGGTAATAATTGAATGAATTGTTATAGAAGAATAAAAGTTTTTCTAAGGACATGCCAGAAGTTTCCCCTTTCCAGTCAGTTCATATATAATATAAGTAAATGTGGTCCTGAAATTGTCTGAAGTTTCCAGCTGATGACCTGACCTTGCTTAATCCACTAATGCCTCCAGGTTCTAGTTGCAGAAAAAGAATCCAGAATTGCAGAGATGGAAGCAGCATCAACAGGAGAAGCCGCACGACTCAGAGCATCTGTGGAAAGCTTGAAAGGGGAGCTTTCTCACCTAAAAGAGGAGCATGTATGGTCCTGACTTCAGAATGTGTAAATTAGTGTTCCACTGTGTTGCGTTTCTCTTCCTTTTCTCCCTTTTCCTTAACCAAGAATGTTTGTTGAGATATTATGCAAATATCTGACAGTTAAACCGTGCAGAAAATGAGTTCAGTAATGCATAAATTCAATTTTAAATTAATATAAAATAAAACAGGCAGAAAGTGCATAATATGTGACTTGTTTTAGACAATGACACTATCTTGTTATGTGTAACGTCTTGTTAGGCAACTATTATGTCTGTGTCCCTAATCCCAATAGACAATTTGAATCTGCTCAATAACTGACTACAGAACTATTTGAGGGAATTTTTGTCACTTATTCTACTCATCAATTTTCGTGTCTTGTAAATGTGGAAGCATCTCGAATTGTAATTTATTAATCTCAAATGATCATGTTTATGCAAATTTAAATGATGCATTGACTTCTGCATTACATTTGTTGACATGGAAGAATGATTTCCTTAACCAATTATTTGGGTTGAGTTTTCCCCTAAAATTATGCTTGTACAATCAAGAATGAAGTTGCCTATAATGCATTGGCTTCTCTGTAGTTAACTGAAACACTTGTTTTAGATGTTGAAATCACTTAATAAAATTCCTCTATTATTTATCTTGCTGAGAATGGTTTTCATTTTTTTCATATGTTAATTTAATGTAATAATTGTCATCAATATTCTTTCCCTTTATACGTGGAAGAAAATTATGGTTTTAGCCCTTTGGGTGTCTTTTACTGAAATTGGTTTTGGCATAGGCAACAAGGATATGAGTATTTAAAGAGAATTTGGAATGTCTAGAAATTTGGAGATCTTATTGTTACTGAACTTAATACCGGATTGTTTTGTTATATGGTTGCTTTAATCTTGAGGTGTGGTGTGTTCAGGAAAAAGAAAGGGAAATCTGGGAGACTGCTTCTCAGGCACTTAAAGCAAAACTTGAAATTGCAGAGAGCAACTGCATACGTGCAGAAGTTGAAGTAGCAAAAATAAGAAGTACATATTAATCCTTTTGTAAGCTTTCTCATATTCATTTTAATATGCATATTTATGCTTTTGACAATGCTCAGGTCAGCTGGAATCAGAGGTATCCACACAAACAAGAATCCTCAATTTGAGAGATGCTGAATTGTTGGCTGCCAAAGAAGAGGTTCTAATTAAACTTCCGTTACTAAATAGCTGGTAGAAAATTAAACTAATTAAATTGTGTGATCTAAAGCTTGTTCTTGTAGCTTAAAGAGTGTGAAACAGTTCTCGTGGAGCATCAGCATATTTTCTTATTTAAATTAGAAAGTATGCTGTGATAATGTAATGACATATAGAATCCCTGTTCTAGGAGAAAACCCTGTTTCTGAGCTGTATCTGTTATGTAATAGTAACTTGATACAGTTTAAAGTTTTTCTTGGTATGTTTTGACATAGTATAGGCACTACTAGGTTGACAAGATGGTTAGTACTTTAAAGAATCTGATATTTTTATCTCTTTATATTTCATAACAATACAGCCTATAATTGAAAAGTGTTTATGGAAATATAGCTTGTAGTCAATCCACATCTTTGAATGGTTGTTGATTAGTCTCTTGGCAACAAAACATTCAAAGGCTAGACACATCATTTACAACACTACATGCTGCTGTTTGACATTGGTTGTTTTACCACTGCAGATCAGCTCTCTTGAGAAGGAGTTTTCTTCATACAAAGTTCGTGCACATGCACTTCTTCAAAAGAAGGATGCTGAACTGGCTGCTGCTAAAGATTCTGAACAACTCAAAGATCTAGAGGAAACTCTGAAAGTACATTTTATCAGTCTTTTGTAGAAGATGTTGTTTGAGTAGTGTATATGAATTAATCACCAATCTCATTCTTAATTTTTTTCAGGAGGTGGAAAATGAAGTATTATCAATAGCCGAAGAAAGGGATAGAGTTCTTCAAGATCTTCAATCTGCTATGGCTAATCATGAGAAAGAGCTTGCAGAAAGGTGTCATATTTATTGACAAATCTATATGGGCTTGTCTGCCTGATTTTGAATTCTAGATAATTATGAACATATGGAAGGAAAAGATGAATCACAAGTAACTGATTTTGTGTTGTGCTATGGTTTGGGTAAAAAATTGGATACACTACAGTAATTGCATTTCTTGCTGTTGAGTGTGGAGCAGTCACAGCCTCTCATTTTATTAATTTCAGAGACACAGCCCTTGAAAATGTCAAGCAACAGATAAGGAGCTTAGAAATAAAGCTTGACTCAGCTAATGCTAAACACCTGAAAGAGAAAGAGGAATGGGGACTAAGTCTTCAAAATGTAGAAGAAACATGGAAAAGTAGTACACTCTGCTACTTGGTTATATAATTGCTTATATCTTATACTTCTTTGATTCTCCTATCTGTCTGAATTTGGTATAGATTTTAACTTCAATCAAACTTTGCAGTCAGATGCGAGGCAATGAAGGCTGAAAATGAAGCAACTGCTACAAAAGATATGCAAAAGGAATTGGAAGAGCTCAAACAGCGATGTAAAAAACTGAAGGTATTCTTCAAATCTTTAAATCTGTGCTTGAACTCCCCATCCCCCCCCACCCCCACCTCTAATATTGTTTTTCCCTGTCTCTTCTTGTGCTAATTGAATCTATAACTTCTAGGAAGAGCATGCTTCATTTCATGATCTTGCGGATAGAATGATTGAGGAGAAAGACTATGAAATATCCAGACTTTTAGATGAAAATAAGAATCTTCGTCAGTCTCTTCAATCAAGACCATCAGTATGTTTTTATCTGCTTTTTCGATATCATGAGAGTTAAGAGATTGGTCCTATACTTATCATTTCCATGGTATGGCATATTTATATTCTGGTTTCACAATGCTGTCAGGTTGATCAGAATGATAATTATACAACAGGTATTCATTTATTATAGTATGACAGTTAGTTGTTCCACTTGTAAAGTTTCTTTTAAGTATCTCTTCAAGGTTATGAATATTTTATCATATTGCTGCTAAATGCTTTCCCAAGTAAAACATTTAGGGGTGGTAAGTGACATTTCTTTCTTCAACTGTTATGTACAGCCTTGCATAAATTGGATTCAACAAATTTAAGCCCCTCAGAAGCAGAACAGCAAATTCTGGTAAAGCACTTTTTCATTCTCAATTTTCAGTTTAAATCATTTATCTCTGTATGTATTGTAGACATTTATTTTCCTATTTTGAAAGTAGTTCATAGCAATATGGTCAAGTTGTATAACTGTTTTAGTTGTCATCTCGATCTCACCATCTTTTTTTTTGGGGGAGGGGGGGTGATGGGGATGCTGTGGAAGTTGAGAGATTTTTTATTCAAAATATACAAACTATTTCTTTCAGACTCTTGCATCTATTTAGTATATGTTTGAGATTCCACCATTTAATTTTTTTTTTTTTTATATTTTGTCACAATTTCAGATTTTGGCTAGACAACAAGCCCAAAGAGAGGAAGAGCTAGCACAGTCACAGCGCCATATTTTAGCTCTTCAAGTATGTCTTATATTTTTAGAATCTCTCTTATATACCCATCAGGCCATCTCCCTCTCTTTTGCAATACTATATAATATAATCTAATATAATGTTGCTATTTTAGGAAGAAATTGAGGAGCTTGAACGTGAGAATCGTCTCCACAGCCAACAGGTATATACGTGTTAAAATTTTGTAATTGTATTTCCATCTGAAAAAATGTCACAAGTGGCTTGCTCTGCAAGGTCAATGATTGTTTATTTAATTGCAGGACTAAATTTCTAGGTTTATTTAAAACTGAAATTTCTAATGTGATTTTACGTTTGTATATAGATTCCCTTAACAAAGGAAAAAGTTAATACTTTCGTTGTTTTTGCTGTTTTTTTTTTTTTTTTTTTTTGCAAACCTAGGCTTATGAATTTCAAATATTCTAACTGTAGGAGGCAATGTTAAAGGATGAGCTTCGGAATATGGAAAGATCAAAGAAAAGGGAAGGTGTTGATATGACATATTTGAAAAATGTTATCTTAAAGCTGCTTGAGACTGGTATGAATTTCGAAAACAAAATGAAGAGATTCTTTCTTTATTTATTTATTTATCTCCTTACATGTATTATCTAGATTGAGAAACCAGTTAATGTAAATATTTTCTTTGACCAGGTGAAGTTGAGGTATTGCTACCAGTTATTGGAATGCTGCTTCAGTTTAGTCCAGAAGAGGTAATTTTGTCATCTACTTTGCATCTTCAAGACTTTATGGGGGAGGAATGAACTTGTGCAAAGAAAAATACAATGCTATTACATCTCAAAAATTAAAATTAAGGGTTTTCATTAGAAATCACTTTGAAGTAATTTTGACTTCCAAAAAAAGATTTGGCTAAGACTGTGAATATGCTCCACTGAGACAAAGGCTCATCCATGAGTACAACTCTGAAGCAACCTTGGAAATTTTAAACATGTTCTTCTGTTAAGAGAATTTCAAATATATGTTCAAGCATTTAATTAGATGGTCACTAAAGTAATTGCTCAAATCAGTATGCTTCATGCTCAAAAAGTTTTCCTGCTATGTAATTCTTTTGTTTCCCCATAATTTCCCTGATATAATCTTAAAAGGACATCTCTTAGAAAAGTCAAAAGCTATTTCTTAATTGTTTGTATGATACAGAAAATTCTTTTAGTGGCTAACAGAATATAAGTAAATTATCTTTAAACCAAAATGTTCTGTTTTGTTGATGACTGAAAAGGAAATAATTCTCTGCAATTTAATCGTGAGTGCAGATACAGAAGTGTCAACAGGCATATCACAACTCAACAGATGTTCCATCAAATCCTGCAAGCGATACTTCAGGATCTGGCCTATCGCTTTTCTCAAGAATCACATTTTCTTAATGGCATAAATGGGAGTGCTGGCGAATTTTGTTGTTTCTGTTAGAATGTCTGCTTCTGCCATCCAGCTCAAGGAGTATGTTTATTTAGTCACTGTTACTAAGAAAGCAGGTTTGTATCTGTAAATTAGAAGGGGGGGAGGGCGGTCTTGGTCAGTGGTCACAACAGCAATTGTTCCATGCAAGTGTTTGTAAGCTGACAAGCTGTAAAGAAATATCAAGGGTAATATACAACAAATATCACAACAGGGAGGGAAAATTCACGCGATGTTCTGCCTGTATTTAGCCAACGATATAGTTCATTTTTTACCATTGAATATGTCGAGTCACAAAATATTGCTAGAAAATTGTATCATGTCTTTATATGATTTTTCAATTTGAATTGCCAAAGGAATAAGAAGTGTCCTTTTGAGTTCATGCTTGCAAATAATCATAAGGTATTTTTAGTATCACTGAGTTTTCATGAAGATTTGCTTTTTCACCGAGTTTAAGAGTTTTCATAAGCATTGACACGGGTAAAACTGTCACACACAAACTGAATGCTGCCTGACAATAAGGACAAAAATGCTCAATCAAATAAAGGTATTTGTTTGTCCTTGGACATATCCCTGTGTGCAGGATTCGAATCCTCTGTTTTACAAAAATTCACACCCCCTCTTCCTCTCCCCTAACCCTAATCCATTCCCCACATCGTATGACCCAAATAAAATAAAATAAAGGATTGAGTGCCCTCTTCAGAAGAAAAGAAGAGGTATTTGCAACTAAAATGGAATCTCATGCAGGGAGTTGGAGATGTGGAAAAGCTTATAAAGGAAAGGGAATTCTAACTTTATAGCGTAAATCTAGATTCTCATATGGTGACGACCTTTTTTGCCCATAAATTTTGTTCATCAATGACTTCACTGTATTTGATTTCATTGTGAATTCTATTTCTCCTATAAGTATATTTACATTGAATTTTGTAATATTTAAACATAAAGTTATATCGTTTGAAATTGTTTATATCACGTACAAGGTAAATCGTGAAAACCAAATTTATAATAACAACACTCTAGATCCTCTTAGATATAAACAATTATTAAGAATAAACATCTAAATTGAAAAGGTAAAAATCATACAGCCATCCGCATAATACCAAGGAAGAAAAAGTGAATTTTCCCTGTGTAATGCTACTAAGATTCTTAGCCTCAAATCTTGTATACTAATGCTCTTTACTAGGAGGGTTAATAGTGTTGTTTGATTAGACTTTAGACAAAAAATTTAACCGATCATAAAAATAAAGTAATTTAGTTTAGACCGATTTAAATATATTATTAAATCCAATTAAATCGAATGCATTATAATATAAGAAAAAAACTTATCTAAAATATTTACAACATCTCATCATCAGTTATAATTTGGTCTTGGTTAAAATAATCTCACGTTTTCTAAAATTACAATTCCATATTCATAATTTACATATAGTAAATTATCAGTTCTCTTTCAGGCATAATTTTTCTTTTCGTGTACAATCACAATAATACAACTAAAACCTAAGACCCCGTGCAATCTAACCCCTCCCCCCAAGGCATAATTTAGATAAGAATACGTAGTTGTACAAATATGAGTAGTATGATAATTTCGTAAACAAAGTTATAGGTGTATATAATTTTATTTTGGATTGGATTGAAACAATTTTCAAAATCACATATGAAATCTGATTCAATTCAATAAAATAGACTATATTGATTTATTTGGTTTTCAATTTATTTGATTTTTAACTTTTCAATTTGACTACTGAATTACATCAGATCTCATCAGTTTAAGAATAGTTTTACTCTTTGCTTGTTACAACCCTGCCATGAAAGTAGTTTATACCTCTTGTTTTTGTTTTCGAATCAAGTAATCATGCACATGTTATCCTAATTCAAACTTTCAAGACTCTGAGATCCCCAACCAAATGGCAAAGAAACTGGGAGACCAAACTTGACAGACAGTTAGCAGCAAAGCAAGTGAAGCAGCCCTGCCATTTTCTTATTTGATTAAGAACTAGATTACTCATCTACCTCATTTAATACCGCATGTGTCCTATCAAAATTTCAGACAAGTAAATTTATTGAACACATCCTTGGCAGTTCTGCTGTATATTCACACACGATATGATAATAATGATAAGGCCATAGAAATCTCTGGTTAAGCTATTTTACCTGTTCCTTGGTGAAAAAGTGGTGTGCTGTTTTTCTTCTAAGGATCATGTGTGTGACTTGTATAAAAATGATATCGTGTGTTATCATTATGCATTGTAACCTCAGAAGTAATGGTGGTTCTTTTCGAGAATACCATGTTAATAAACTTTAGATTGCAATGAAATATTACAATCTTTTCATATATCTAATCTGTTTTTGCACAAATCTTAGCAGGTTCACCATTCCAATGAGTAAAAGTGCAAATTAAAAATAAGGCCAAGCTAATTGAGGCTAGCTTTACTTCCTTTTGTGCTAAAGTTTTCATCAGATTTACTTATAACTACTGAAAGTGCACAATTTTTTTTTATACTAATACTTGAGTGGTTAAGTCAAACTATAACAGCCCAAAAAATCGAGAATCTAATATATTTGAATTTCATTATATTTTTATTAGATTTGTTGTTATGACTTTCATGTGTATGGATTGTGGCCTACTGGGCGACTCAAGTTTGGAATTTGGGTACACCTAACAGAAAATATTGTGGTCATGCTTATTCATAATGGCTTTAATTATACCACTCAAACAAAAAAGTAGGCGTTAAAAATTTCAGAAACTTCTGCACATTAAGTGCAGCCTTTCGAAATTCATGACACTAATATAAATCAAAATAATATTCATTGAATAAAACAATATCAAGAACACATTGTATAATTTCGATAACATATTCATCAAACAAATGAACCAATATATTACAAAACAATTATTATTCAACCGAAAAATAAATTTCTACCATATAATATAATATCTTTGCTTGTGTTTGTGGGTTTTTTTTACAATAACTGCAACGAGGTTTGAAACTAAAATGTTATACAGCTATCCAAACTCTTCATCGACGATCCTAATGAGTTACAGTTTTCAAGGGTTGGCATAGGATTAAAACACATGGGACACACATGGTTAGTTTACAGCAACCGCACAAAACAAAGTTGAAGAAAGACATGATCACATGTCATTTAGGAGGCATTCACAATTGATCAGATCCAACTCCTCCATGCATATAGGACACCACTCACTTTCTTCCATATCCGTACATTCCTCCATTGACATATGGGTGTCTTCCTCGGACGCCGGAATCGTTCCGAAGCACGGCTTGGACTCTTCAATGACCGCAAGCAAGGCAGCATCAAAGATTATCATTTCAAACCATAAAGGGATCTCTCCGTGTTGAGATTCCAAAGGAAGAGCAGAAGCAACATCATTAACTTGGAACAGTTCTTTAACGCAAGATATGACCCCTTTTGTTACTTCTTCAATAGAATCAATGAAAAAGTCTATGCGAGATAACAGTGTCTGCAAGAATTGACCCTCTTGCAAGAAGCTATGACAAGGTACGGTTTGAGAGGGAGAGTATAATAAGAGTGTTGGATCAGGTGTAGTGTTGAGAATAACCTTAATGGAAAATTTGAAAACATCACCAGGCAACAACGTGGTGCGTTGATTCATCTTAAGCCTCGACACGCGGAAGGAGTAGCGCTCTGGTTTGCTTCTTTCTGCATATGCCATGCAAAAGAATACCGTAAATATGATGAATCAAATTTTTTAACCTCAAAATAATACTCAACTTGTAAAGCTTATACCTGCATGCACGAAAATTGAAGCCATGACTAATACTTTGTGTTTGTGAAGAAAGAAAGAGTAGAATGATCTCCTTTGAACACTCAGCGCATCGCATGCAAACTTTGCATACCGATCAAACCTTTATATAGGAAAACAGATTACTTTTCGGATTGAAGATAGAGTGATGATTAATTTGATTATATCTATATCTTTTTTATTTTTGGAATGATGAATGAATATATGTTTTTGTTAAAAGATAACATTGATTTAATATTTGATCAATTAAGCGGGTTTCTATTTATCTTTTTAGAAAGATTGTTATAAATTACTCTTCTTTTAAAGAATTTAAAGAAGATATGATAGAGAATGAACCTCGGGAAGAGGGAATATACAGTTAAAAAGATACTGCACCAATTTTTTTTTTTTTAAAAACAATAATGATGGTGCGGAAAAAGTAAATTTGTTATGGCTTCCATGTGTATCATCCATGTAGTAATATTTTTGCATCGGTCAGAATTTTTAATTAGTTCAAGTCATTCATAAGTTTATGGGTTTTCTCCCCATAATTTTCCTGCTATATACTAATTCTTTTATTAAGGGTCAAATTTTGCATATTAATTATAACTTGTAAATTAGTATTTTTGCATCTGGTCAGAACTTTTTAGGTCAAGTCATTTATAATTTTAAATGTTTTATTAAATATTTTGTCTCCCATAATTCTTCTGATATAATCTTCTTAAAAAATTAATAGAAATATAATTTATAGATAAAGATAAAAGACTTCCATAAAAAAATAAAGATAAAAGATTTTGAATTAAAAGGAATAAACTTTTAAAAAGAGAACAAAATTTAAAAAAACAAAATGATGGTGCAGAGAAATCAAATTTGCATATGTGAAAGTGAAATTATAACTGCACAACAAATCAAGAATGTAAATGTTATGAGTTTCATTCTAATTATATTAGATTTGTTGATAGATTATCATAATCTCGTCAGAATTGGTAATTCCGGAGTTTTTTTTGCATATTAATGATAACCTTTTATAAAATTCATGACACGTACAGATACGAACCATAAACCCATTTTTATGAAAGAAAGATGCTTTTCATACATGATACATGTATCTTTTCATGAATAAACACATATTTTTCATGAAACAATACAACCTTTCATTCATTTACTTTTTTTATATAACAACTAGATTAGCCCTTAAATTTCACACGTGTCCCCTCATAAAATATCAGACAATTTCTTATGTATTTTTTTAATTTAAATTAATCCTCTACTTACCAAGTTTCATTTATATTCACTAGATTTGTTGTTATGGTTACCATGTGTATCATTCCATCATAATTAGTAATTGATTGTAGCCTGCGGGGCTCTAGTTTTTTTGGATTATGGGGCTCAAGTTTGGATACACCTACCTGAGAAAATATTGGTACAACCTTATGGAAAAATGTCTTCAGTCATCAAATTAAGCGAACTAATTTATAAGTGAGCAATTTTTTTGAATGTGTTTATATTTCAGAATGGCCTTAAAAGCTTAAACAACTGAAATAAAGTACACATTAAAAGGAATAAGGGTCATAAAGTTCACTTAATGAATGAAAATAAGAATTTATGGAGTGAAGAGAAAAAGAAAAAAAGATCTTGAGTTCAAATCTTCCAATTAACATTTTAACTATACCTAACAATTGTTAACCGTGGTCCACCGTAGACCATTAATTTGAAGCACTTTCCCACGGTATCCCTCATCATGTTTGTGTATATTTTATTAAAAAAAACTAAGGAGGATTAGTTTAGGGAATGTTAAAAAAATAAGAAGAATTATTGTAATTTTATAAAATTTTAAAAATAATTAGTGTAATTTAGACTAAAATTTTAAATAAATTCCACACATTAATTACAGCCTAACGAAATTCAAGTACACTAATGCAACCAAAATAATCCATTCAATGATTCAACCAAACAATCAACAATACATTGTGTAATTTTAATAACATAGTCAATGCACAGGCTAATATGAAAATTTTGCATGTTTTTGTATTTTTTTTTTTACTTTTCTTCTCTAAACATTATAGTGAGTGAGACAATACTATAATTTGAGTCATAAAAAAGTAATATAAGATTGATATAGTGAAGGGAAAAGAAAAAGGAGGAGAAATCTCATGGTTTGAATCAGTGGCGGAGCCAGAAATTTTTTTGAGGGGGGGCGAACATAAAAAAATTATATCGTAAATAAAAGTATTTGAAGACAATATAAATATAATATACAAAAATATGCAAACCGCAAACCATAAAAAGACAAATTACAAACAGGGTGGGTTGATACAAAGTTTAGTGAGTCTTAATAAAATAATTCATAATTTAAAATCAAACTCAAAGTAATAATATGGAGATAAGAGATAAAGAAGACACAATCAGTTTTAGCGTGGAAAACCCAATTGGATAAAAAATCACAACGTTCAAATTGGATAATCAATCCAATGGACAACTCCACTATGATAATAAATAAGTACCTTTAAATTCTGATGGAAAGTTAAGAATTAGACTTGTCAAACGCTTCTATATGATCTCATAACAATTTTCTCAATAATGCAAACATAAACTCTCTAAAACTCTAATATTATTTGGAATGAAATGCATACTATCAACACAAAAATATATTTCTATTTATATTAATTTAAGCATACGATTTTAACCAATTTTTGAAATACAATCCTAAAAATATTTTATCATATTATGCAATGCGATCTTAAATATATTTTATATTATACAATACAATCTTAAAAATATTTTATATTATGCAATACAATCTTAAAAATATTCTATCATATTTTTGAATACAATATTAAAAAATATTCTATACTATATTTGAATGCAATATTAAAAAATATTTTATCTTATTATGTAATATAATCTTAAAGATTTTTATTATATTATATAATGCAATCTCAAAAATATTTTATCCTATTTTTTAATGTAATATTAAAAATTATTATATCATTATATTATGCAATGTAATATTTTGTTATTATCAAATTATTTTTTTAATTTTTAATTTTTAATATATATAATAAAAATTATATTAATAAAATTTTAGGGGGGGCGGTGGCCCACCCTAGCCCCCCCCTGTCTCCGCCCCTGGTTTGAATCATCCCGTTAACAAAAACTAATATTTAATTTACTGATAAAAAAATTGAGTCATAAAATAAATTATCATCATGAGTCATCTTTATTCAAGATCAATAACATCTTTAATTTAAACTAATTAGGGTTAGTATCTTTGGTCCAATAGGATGCAATTTTTTTTTTTTTGAAAAGTCACATTTGTTGTTAAATTTAAGTCTGAGGAAGTCATAGTTTACACTGACATATGTCTTCTCAAAGTTAATTTTTAAACAAAAGGATGCGAGATTTTCCTTTCTTGGTGTGCATGTGGTGGATAATTTCCTATGCAATGATGATGTCATTGTCATATGTTGCCTCTCTTGGGAATAAAACTGCTTTGTAAGGGCCAAATGATCGTATCCAAATGAGGAGATCACAGCCTATTAATCAAAACTTTAGAGATGACTTTAAACAACACATTGCAAAGGCTGATGGGTCTGAAGTCCTTGAGGGCCAAAGGTGTGTCATTTTTTGGAATGTGAACCATGCATCAATGTTTCAACAAGTCCTCCTCTAAAAGTTCCTATGCAAAACATGCATGTTAAGCTTCTTGCTATTCTCAATGGGATGCACCATGCATGGAAGAATTGGTTTAGAATATCATCATAGAGACAAACTACTTAGTTGTTATCCATATGATTAAGTAGTAGTCACTTTCGTTTCATCCGTTTGAAACGATAATTGCATCTATTAAAGGGAGATTTGTATCATCTCATCCACACTCTATGAGGAGCGAATGCTTGCGGTGAAATTCTCGCGAAGAAGGAAGCTTTTACCCGTATGTCATTGGTCACATTAGACACTATCTTGATCATGTGTGTGATTTGTGCAAAAAAATGATATTATAATCTCAAAATTAATGGTTGTTTTTATTGAGAATATAGACCATGTTAATAAACTTAAGATTGCAATGAAATATTACAATCTTCATTAATCTGCTTTTGCACAAATCTAAGCAGATTCACCTCGCCGATTTGTAAAAGTGCAAATTAAAAATAAGGCCAAACTAGGAGGCTTTAATTTCCTATTTCCTGCTAAAATTTCATCAGATTTATAACTGCATAGAAAATAAAAAATCTAACATTTGAATTTCATTATATTTTTATTACATTTCATTAAATAGCACAGAGAATATTGTTACAACCCATTCCGGAAAATATCTTCATCAAATCAAGTCATCTAATTTATAAGTGAGCAAAATTTTTGAATGTGCTTATTTTTGTAATGGCTTTATACAACTCAAACAATAGTAGGCGTTAAAAGTTTCAGGAACTTCTACACATTAACTGCAGCCTTTCAAAATTCATGACCCTGATCCCGACCAAAATAATTCATTCAACCAAATAATCAAGAGCACATTGTGCAATTTTGATAAAATATAGTCACCAACAATCAAACTAATGGCCATCATATCACGTTAATAAAACCTTAAAACACTATTAAAAATATTATTCCAAAATAATTTCAGTTAGGATAACTGCAACAAGGTTCGAAACTAAAATTCCATGCAAAGTAGCTATCCAAATTCTTCGTCACCAAATCAATCCTAATGTGTTTTACTTTTGAAAAAAGATTTTTTGACACTTAACGTTAGTTGACACCTTGAGAGAGATTGAAAAGAGAGAATTATAAGTATAGCAGGTGATATGATTTGATAATAAATAAATAAAAATAAGAATTTCAATTAGGTATTTGAAACTTGTGGTGTGAAATAATCATGAGTATTATTGAAGGGTTGCAAAGGTTTGCGACACACAGGACACACTTGATTCGTTTTCAGCCAAGTCACAATACATGGTTGATGATATACATGGTCACATGGCATTGAGTAGCATTTACCATTGACATCCAATTCCTCCATGCATATCGGACAACACTCATCTTGTGCAATATCCATACATTTCTTCAAGGACGTACGTCTGAATATGGCTTCCTAAGATCACTACTACAAATATAGGCTTCTACGACGGCCAATTAAAGACGGTTCCACGAAACCCGTCGTCGGTAAGTGCACGGTGGCATTTTTGTAATAAAATGCTACTTTTCGAAGTCGGTTTTTTGATAACCGTAGTTGAAATAATGAATGCAATCATTTCGAAATCGGTTACTGGAAGACCGTCGTCGTTTAGTTATACAGGAAACCCTTTTCAAAGTCGGTTAGTGAAAGGACCGTAGTCGTTTAGCTTTTTCAAATACGGTTTCATAACATAACCGTAGTGGATTAAAACATGGCAAAACGCTGCGTTTTACGAACGAATAAAAACCCCCCATTTTTCCCTCCCTCCAGTTACTTTGCGATTTTCCGATCCTCTCTTGCCCTAATTCCTTTCACGACCTTTTTCACTAAAGCCCCCATTGTCAAGGTTCGATCCATGTTGGTGTAGGCGTTGCAAGGCTAGCCATCCGCCGACGTTTACCCGAGTCGCCCACCGTGTTGCATTCAGTGATATCGGCATCCGCCGCCGCCGTGGGTTCGTTTTCTTTTTTTCATTTTCGAATTCGTTTCCTTGTCAATGGAAAATTATTTGTGTACACCAAATACTAGATAATAGGTGGTGTTGATGGAGTGTATGATATACAAAGGTGTTTACACTGTTTCGGTGTTCTAATATGGAGAAAGTTTGTATTTTTCAATTTAATAACTCTCTGTGATATTTCTCTGCACCAACATCTCTTCACTTGTGTGCTCTCTGTATTTCAATTTGCAATGTTGCCCATCACTCATGGCTCATGAGGCGTATGCTTGGATATGAAGTGGAGTGAAACCGAATGGTACCATTCAATTGTTTCGATATTTTAGGATGGAATAGATTGGTTGCATCCAACATCCTCCAAATTACAGGAGAAAAACAAAAGGAGGGGTGTTGAATGGGATGAATTTCATCATGATTCATTACATTGTGGTCATCTAATTTTATTTCTGAATATGACATTCATGAGAATATAGTGATAGGAATGGCATTGTAAGAGAAATTGCTTCCTGTTGTTGCCTCTCTCACCACTTTGCTTCCTTCTGACCTTACTTGTTAATAAATGTCTCACATTGTTTTATTTCTTGCTGTTCATTGTTTGTTGCCAGCTGCACTTTGGTTTTGCAAACTATTTCGTTGACTGCAGATTACTCCAATTGTCAACTGGTGAGTTTTTCCTTATCCTCTTTTGATAAAGTTTGAACATTGTTGTACATAAATAATAGGGAGGCCGTGAAATACCCTGTACTGTAATTTTTGTAAGACTTTTCTAATTTAAAAATCTTAATTTAATTAGGATTTTGGATGATTTATAGGAACATTGTGTGAGAATTGAGCATTTAAATCTATATTGATTTGAGCTTGTCCTTGGTAGTGTTTCTGAATTCAAGAAAATTTGTTATTGGTTGCTTTATTAGATTGTTCATATAATGGATTGTGTCATGTGATTTAATCTTCAGGCACAATCACATCATTGTGATTGTTTGTGTTCAACACCCATGTTATTTATCAGTCACACATTTAATTGGTTTTTTCTAATTTTGGATGACAAACTAAGAATAGTTTAAAATTGTTCAATTTTAAATTCGTTGCCAATCAAATGTAAGTGCAACTCAATTTTCATAAGAGGGAACCATGAATTGTAGATTACGCCTTATTTGATAGACATAATGTTACAAGTGGCAAAGGTAGGTAGAAGAGACAATGTTCTCGACTGTTTTGTTACCCTCATGGTTGGTGTCTTGGTGATTACAAGTGGTTTTAACAGATTGCACTGACAATAAAAGTGCAAGGTCCCATTTTTGGTGTTTTTCCACCGTACTAGTACTAAAAAATAGGAAAATCAATAACATAAACCCCTCTCAATAAGAAGGTGGGTCATATTTACTTTATAGTAGTGGTTATGTCCCTCCATCCAATCTCTGTGAAATAGACCAATGGCTGTTCTATTTTGCAAAAAATAAATAATCCACAAGGAGTACTAGTGTAGACTTCAATATTCTTATGTAGACTAGGTTGCTTCTTCTAATAAAAATGGTCTTCAAACTTGTATTTGAATTGTATGAATATCGCATGTTCATGCTACTGCTTGCTGCTGTCCTAATTTTGCACTTCAGAGTGAAGCACTTGAAGTTCTGGGATGCTTTAGTAGTCTTGCACTGATTTGACCGTTATAATTTGTTGCCATGCCAATTCCTGTCAAGCTCACTTTATTCGCAACCAGCTCGCTTTCAAAGTGTTTTTCTTGGTGATTACAATGTGGATTACCAACTGTACCTGAGATTTCTTTCTGGGTTCTAAGCATCCAAAACATGGCAGGAACTTAACTGTGAGTTCGCTCTCTCTGTCTCTATATATATAATCCTATAACAAAATCCCCTGGCTAATTATGATTCATTTAGCATGCAAGATTTCTTTCTTGTTTGATATTTGTTTACTTCTAGATTCTAATGAGCTGGGGTGTTATTTAATTTTCAATTTGGTCTACAAATCCTCCATAGTAGAATTAGAAGGAATTAATCACCTATTTCATCTCTAGAATACTATTCTGTCTCAAAAGTAATAAAGTTAATTTAAATACTTTTGGAAATATTAAATAGCTCTTGTACCTGTGAAGCATTCCATCAACCTAGAAAAACAATCAATATTCTTCTTCATCACTCATGGCCTATCGGGTCCCCTGTCACCGTGTCTTCCACTACCACCTCCGATTCAACACAACACAACAAAACATTAAAAAGTAATGTTTGTTTATCTGCAAAAGTGTGCATGAGGCCAATAAAACAACAAAGTGCAGTCTGTTGCTTACGTGCACTGTGTTGGTAAGGATCAAAAAGAAGTAATAGGAGGATACGCAACGCTATTGATTTTTAGGTTGTAAAAAACTAAGAAAATAACAACTATTGGAAGCACACACGACACTGATATCTGAAGAATTGCTATTAAAGAACCTTAAAACAATTTAGGAAGGTTCAAGCCAACTGAAAATCCAATTCATTAACAATCTTTACAGTTCAAGGCACTTCAGTTTTTTTTAACATCCTTTCATGTCCTTTGTGTTGGTGGCCACTTCACAAAAGCATTTGGAAACAAAGGGCAGTTTGAGAGGGGAAAACATGTGTAAGCCTCTTATTATTACACTTAGCATAATATCCATACTTAAGATATTATATCACTGTGATAACCATATCAAAATAATACTTTTTTAGATGCCAATGGTACATTTGATTCAAGACATATGCTAATAAGTCAACAAAATGTAAGTCAAATTAAATAAATAAATAAAAATATGTTACAAAATTCTCTAAATTTTACCAAATAATAGTATAATAATAATAACAATATTCTTTAATTCAATCTCTGTATATTTATTAATTCATGTGTTTAGCTTAATGTTTTTACTTTTCTCTTAAAAATTTTAATTTTGTAATTAACTTAATACATATAACCTCTATTTTATTGTGTTATTTATTTTAAAATAATTTCATTAAGTGTTTTTTTGGCTATTATATTTGACTTAATTTTCCTTTAAAAAATTAAAAATAAATAAACTTTAAAAAAGCTTAAAAACTGCACAAGAGAGATTCATAAGTAAAAGAATTCCAATTAAACTTTTTATCGGCAATTGAGTTACTTAGCCAACTAATTCTATCTATATAAAGTGTAATACATTCAATATATCATCAA
Source organism: Glycine latifolia (assembly GCA_013407115.1). Taxonomy (NCBI): domain Eukaryota; kingdom Viridiplantae; phylum Streptophyta; class Magnoliopsida; order Fabales; family Fabaceae; genus Glycine; species Glycine latifolia. Next base: position 7,116,624 of record CM023951.1, read on the forward strand.
ATGGAATAATTAATTTTCTGTCCAAAATCATCTTAATTAATACTATGAGATCTTCCAATTATATATTGGTTTACCTGAAAACTTTCGCTTATTCAGATTTACCGTTTCTCTGCTGCCAAATGTGCCAGACTATTGAGCACCACCCAACAGGCAACCAGTATTTAGATTTATTGCCTTGGATTCCATGAGAGATACTCCAAAAGTGCTCTTTAGCTGAATTAGAAAGAATCCAACTAAGGCTAGAAAATTATACCATTTTCCTTCGAAACTCTTCTGCAAGTTCATCCATTTTCCTTTCCGTTGTTACCTTAATCAACTTCAGTTTACTATACACGATTTTCACTTGTTTGTTATCCTCGTTGACTCGTTCAATCGTTTTCGCTTGATGATACAACTGGATTGCTAAGTTGGTGTTCAAAGTCTCCACCTTTGGCAGCCTTTCGGCATATTCCTTTTGGTGTTCAAAGTATTCCAAGAAGCTTCTTAGAACTTCCCGTGCATAAGTGTCATTGAATCTTTCTGCTTTTCTAACTTAGCTTTACTCACATATAGAACCAGACCAATATCAAAACCTTTATGTGATTGTTGAGAGGTTCGTCATAATGCTGAAAGATGGCTAGGCCCCGTGCTAAACAATTTCATTAGAGACTACATCTAGAAGCTAATAATGATGGTGTTTGTAGAATAGCTTCATTTAGAGACATGTTTGGAAACACTTATTTAAGGTGAATTAATAATTTTTTTCTGATAATTTCTTTCACAAAGTTACATAAATTAGTGTTTAATCTAAAAACTAATTAAATCCATACACACTAAACAGTTTCAAAATCGCTCTAACTTTCTACTTAAGGATTGGTGAACCTGATTTCAAACCTTTTCTAGATTACTTTAAAAGCTTGGTAATTTTGAAGCATTGTAATGAGAATTCCTTCTTGCTGATCTACACCAAAAATTCTACCTATGCCAAAATCTGTTGTTATGGGCTTCAACTCACTGTCAAGTAAAACATTACTTGGTCTGACATCTCTGTGGATAATCCTTAGTCTAGAATCCTGATGAAGCGCTTTGACCAATCTAGTCATCCACTTCTTTGCTCATTTGCCAGATTTCCATCACATAAAAAAATCAGAAAAAATATATGCAGTTAAATAATGTTCTACTGTGGAAAGCAGTTTTGATTTGATTTGATACTGAAGTCTGATCACAATGATGTTGTCTAGTAGGTGTTTCAGATTGTCATAAACATTTCAGCACATTTCTTTTAATTTTTTAAAGAACTACAATTTCATCTTTGGATAAAATGAAAATTTCCTATACCCTACTCTGAGTCATTCATTTTCCCTCCCTCAAATGCAAAGAAATAATTAAGGAAAAGAGCTTGGAACATAAATGTGAATTTACCTTTGTCACTGCAACGTGATTTCTTTCTATAACACCAACCAAGTATTATTAGTATTCCAGCAACTGCGGCCCCGACCAAAGAAACTGTTACTACCGCTAGGACTCCACCCTTCTTGTGGTTCTTTTTGCTGTGTTGTAATTAAAATTGATCTAAAATTTACAAAGGTAACTTCAATATTCACATATGAAAGTGTATTCTAGCTAACAAATTTATTTGAAGAAACGCTAATAATTAGTTGCAAATCCAAGTTATTGCCAGTATTCTGAAGCATCAATTCGAACATATACATCCTGCTCTTTTTGTGCAAACTGTCTAATATCAATTAGATGACCAATTCCTTAGCACAGGCACTTCCTTGTCCACTGAGATCCGAATTCGCGTGAGCCTGATCTAGCCAACTATGTGTAGTGTCAGGTGTTTTCAGCAATGGCAGTGAAGATACTTAGGATCTTTACTAACTCCATTTGTTGTTGTTTGCTTGTTGTAACTGTAGCTTTGTCCTGGTAATAAACTTGACCAAATTTTACGATTTCAAATTCAACATTATCTGACTTGGACAAGCTCCCATCATTATTATCAGCTATCATTGCTTTCCAGATTCCAAAGAAGGACAATGGAATTCCACAATCGTATTAAGATAGCCATACATGAATCTCAAAACACACTAAAAACAATAAGTTTTAACTATTACAGTTGGATCTATATCCAACCAGATCTGCAAAGGCCCCTGTCAAGAGAAGATGCTGCAGCTTTTCTTTAATTTTGCTACCAATTCCACCATCAATACTCTCTCTGGATTGCCTGCTAGCAGTTTAACCCTTTCCACAGGTCCAACATGTCTTGAAATGAGTCGAACTTGTATATCAATGTATACTTTTTTATGAAAGTAATGAAAACTAGCTTTTTAATATAACAAATACTCTTACATATTTGGTAATGTAAAATAATTAAAGTTATATTGGTAATACTATCTTTATTTGAAAAGTATGTGTATGTTACATTAATTGTAGCTCGTTACAAATTTATGTTGTTAAATAGCTGATATTATAATTTGTTGCCATGTTAGAAGAGGAATAAGAGTATAATTTATTGGAGTTGGTGTCCTTGCATGTCTTATGCTCTATTTGAATGGTGATAAATTAATACTTGTTGTGGAAAGGCTATAGAGCCTAAATTACTCATTTTTTGTCTCTCATGTTATAGATTTTGTTTTATATTTATATATTAATTTGTTTTTTGTCTCATAACTCCCACCACCACCAGCTGCAGCCTTCCTCCCTGCCTTTATTCATTTCTTCAGCTGTCACCCTGAGAGATTCATTGCTCATCATCTCTTTGGTTCTCTTAGCAATTTCCTTACCTTTTACTACATCTTGTTCTCCTCACCCCACTCATGAACTGAGGTATGGTTGTTGTTCATGGTCCCCATGTTGGTCATATATTCTGTCTTTTCTGTAATTAACCATTAAAGTAATGGGTAACAAATTAACATGTGAGCAGTAACGGATAATTGGATATGTTTTGTACACTTAAATCAACAATCATGCAGAATCAGCTGCTTTTTTTTGCAATTGCAAGTTGTTTTTTTTAGGTTGTTCCCCTCCAAGTTATTGACTAATTAATTTCTTGGTTAATCATAGGGCATCTAACACAGTTCTGCCTGAAACGCTGAAAACGTTAAACTTTTATACTGTCTACCCGTGCTGTTCATAAAGGGGTCTAATTTGGTGTACTAATCAAAGGTATGTGTGTTGTTTCCCATGCTGTTCTATTTTTGATATTTGTCTTCATATATAAATATTGGTTTGTCATTGAGTTCATTACATTGTCAGTTAACCTTAGTTTCCCGTTCTTGCTTCAATCCAGTGATTAATACGGATAGTTTGGATTAATCATTGAATTGAAACTTGAATTGTCCGTTTGGACAGTTTGGGAAGTTTTATATTGTATACATGAATCCTGCATGTCAAAGTTAAGTATGGTTTGTTTAATTTAATGAAATTTCAGTTTATTGTATTTTGCGTTGTTCTCCGGGTGCATACTTGATCGGGGTGAGTTAAACTCACTGCTTTCATTTCGTGTACTTGGAGACCAATGCGAAATGCTGCCGAAATTTCATTAAATGTAACATACCATACTTAACTTTGACATATAGGATTTTTGTATAAAATATAACTTCCTGAATGGGATAGGGCCACACCTTTTAGGTATATAGTTACTACACATTTGTATTCATATGTATTTGCCAATATCATAATCCCATTTTATTAAAGGTCATGGATCGTAGTTGGATGAAAGCGTCACGCATTAGTGACGAGTATGCAACTGGGGTAGAACAGTTCCTTAAGTTTACCGAACTTCATGCACCAAGTGTCGGTGGGAAATTTTTCTGTCCATGTGTCACTTGTTGCAATGGGAGACGGCATACAATAGATGACATCAGATCACATCTTATATGTCATGGGATCATTCAATCCTATGTAAAATGGATATGGCATGGTCAACCGCCAGATGTTCCAACATCGTCAAGGACTTCGGCTGTTCATATGGAGAGCGGAGATCACATAGAAGATATGATACGCGATCTTGGCCAAGACTATTTTAGAGCTGCACATGCGCCAATGTATGACAAATTACAAACTGATGCCACCGACGAATTGTATGTTGATTGCACAAGCTTCACACGATTGTCAGCGGTCTTAGCTTTGGTCAACTTGAAGGCAAGATATGGCTGGAGTGACAAGAGTTTTAATGAATTGCTTGTGTTATTGAAGAAGATGCTTCCTAAAGGCAACAAGTTGCCAAGAAATCACTATGAGGCCAAGAAAATCTTATGTCCTGTAGGAATGGAGTATCAAAAGATTCATGCTTGCCGTAATGATTGTATCCTGTACAGAAATGAATTTGCTGAATTGCGGAATTGCCCCTCATGTGGCGTTTCGCTGTACAAACAAAAGAATGACGATTGTAGTGAAGACCCTAGCATATCTACCATTCGGCCAGCAAAAGTCTGTTGGTATCTTCCAATTATCCCAAGGTTCAAGCGATTGTTTGCTAATGCAGCTGACGCAAAAAACCTCACATGGCATTCAGTTGGCAGAAACAAAGATGGAATGCTCCGACATCCAGCTGATTCTCCGCAATGGAAGTCCATTGATAGTTTGTATCCAGATTTTGGGGATGAGCCCAGAAACCTCAGGATTGGTCTTGCTTCTGACGGAATGAATCCTTTTGGTAATTTAACCACTAACCATAGTTCATGGCCGATTTTGCTAATGATTTACAACCTCCCACCTTGGTTGTGTATGAAACGAAAATACATAATGTTGTCTATGATGATCGCGGGTCCAAGACAACCAGGAAATGATATTGATGTGTATCTAAGTCCGTTGATAGAAGACTTAAAGACATTGTGGGTTGACGGTGTTGATGTGTTTGACGGGCATTTGCAAGAAACCTTTAAGTTGCGAGCACTGATATTTTGTATCATTAACGACTTCCCAGCCTATGGGAACTTGAGTGGATATAGCGTCAAAGGACACCATGCATGCCCTATTTGTGAGAAACATACAAGCTTCCTGTAGCTAAAACATGGAAAGAAGACAATATATAATAGGCATCGTCGATTTCTAAAACCTTATCACCCGTATCGACGATTGAAGAAAGCATTCAATGGAACTCAAGAGAATGAAATTACGCCTGAACCTTTAGCTGGATGTGAAGTGTATCACCGGGTGAAGGACATCGTTCCCATGTTTGGGAAAAAAAATAACAAAGATTCTTCTGACAAGAACATATGGAAGAAAAGATCAATATTCTTTGATCTACCATACTGGTCTGATCTACATGTTCGTCACTGTTTAGATGTAATGCATGTGGAAAAAAATGTTTGTGATAGTTTGATTGGCACCCTTCTTAACATTAAAGGAAAAACAAAAGATGGGTTGAAATCCCGTCAAGATTTGGTTGAAATGGGTATAAGAAAGCAGTTGCATCCCATATCCCACGGTCAACGAACATATTTGCCCCCCAGCATGTCACACAATGTCAACACAAGAAAAAAGGATTTTTTGCCAGTGTTTGCGCAATTTGAAAGTCCCACAAGGATACTCTTCCAATATAAAGAGCCTTGTTTCTTTAAAAGATCTTAAATTGGTAGGGTTGAAGTCTCATGATTGTCATGTGTTAATGCAGCAGTTATTGCCAGTTGCGATTCGTGGGATCTTGCCAGAAAAAGTACGGGTTGCCATCACTCGATTGTGTTTATTCTTTAATGCAATTTGTCGCAAAGTGATTGATCCGAAAACGTTGGATGACCTGGAGAATGAAGCTTCCATTGTCCTCTGTCAGTTAGAGATGTTTTTTCCACCTTCATTTTTTGACATAATGATACACTTAATTGTTCATTTAGTGAGGGAAATCAGGTTGTGTGGCCCAGTTTTCTTAAGGTGGATGTATCCTGTTGAGCGCTACATGAAGGTCTTAAAGGGTTATACAAAGAATCATTACCGACCTGAGACGTCCATTGTCGAAAGGTATGTTGCAGAAGAATGCATTGAATTCTGTTCAGAGTACATTGACACAGTCAAACCAGTTGGGCTGCCGGTGGATCGTCATCATGAAGCAAGACGAGGGAAGGGGACAAGAGGATACAATGTTGTTAGTATGAGTCGAAATGAAGTTTTAGTCGCTCATTTGTATATTTTAAACAACACAGCTGAGGTCATTCCTTACTTGCAAAGGCACAAAGAATATGTTATTCAGTGTAACCCAAAATTTAACATGATGAAGGTGTTGCAAGAGCATAATAGAACTTTCATTAAGTGGTTTAAAGATGAAATATTTGCTGGTGACACTGCTTCAAGAACATTACGACAGTTGGCAGTTGGCCCAAATCTCAATGTTCCCACATGGAAGGGGTATGACATTAATAACTATTCCTTCTACACAAAGAATCAAGATGATGTTAGTAGTGTCCAGAATAGTAGTGTTAGTGTTGAGGCTGATTCGGATCACTTTTGTAGTGCAGCAGATAACAACCCTATTAGAGCATTGATGCCATACTTTGGTGTTGTTGAAGAAATTTGGGAGCTAGATTATAGAGAATTCAGAATCCCTGTATTTAAGTGTAAATGGGTTAATGGAAGTACAGGTGTACATCAAGATCGTCTGGGATTTACTCTAGTAGAACTGAATAAGGTGGGTTACAAGGACGAACCTTTCATCATGGCTGAACAAGCAACCCAAGTGTTTTATGTTCAAGATCCATCCGATACAAGATTTTCAGTAGTTCTACATGGGAGAAAAATTGGTGTGAAGGAGCAATTTGATACCACTGCACTTGATATTAGTGAGCTAACTGCACCCATACCACACATGCCTTCCATGAATGATGATAATGACGTGGATGATGATCATGCCATTCGTGATGACCATCATGAAGGTTTATGGGAGAACATGCATTAGTAAGGTGGGTTAGATCAAAGTAGTGTACATAACTGTCTAATAACAAAATGTAATTAGTAAGTTTTTAAATGTAATGTCTATCTTTAAATGCAGTTTAACAGTTGATATTATTTATGTTCTTCTTTTCTAATAATTGTTTTCACAATTTACAGGCCAATGTCGACACCGCCAGAATCATCTTCGAAGGGGACTGATAATTCTCAGTCAAGCACTCGGAGAAACAGACGATCTACAAGGTTAACAAATTTGACAAAACGAAACTTGGGACAGGCTAAGCCAACTGTTAACGTTAACCTTGCGACTGGGCGAGCATCAGGCCAACATAAGCAGAAGTTCCATAGCTATGTTGGGGTTGTAGCTCGAGAAAAAATATGTATTGGCTATTCAAGTTGGAAATATGTTCCACAATCTTTGAAGGACATTATATGGGATGACATTTTGGTATGCAATATATCGTCTTTCAAATTTTAAGTTTAACTTATTTTAAAGTCTAACACTAAGTCTTTGTTGACTTTATATATTTGTTCAAGCAACATTTGAAATTCCAGAAGCATCAGATGCCAAGAACAAGGTAATGTCATTGGTCGCCAATAGTTGGAGGCAGTTTAAGTCCTCATTGACCCGTAAATACATTTACGGTGATCCTGACAGCGAACATGTAATGGACCCTTCTTTTAAGTATGGTTTGGATCAAGAAACCTGGGAAAAGTTTGTTGCAACGCGGAAAACTCCAAATTGGGAGGTATCTTTCCCAATGTTAACGCGTAACAGCTTTAAATGATGTGGTTAATTGATTTTTTTTCCAATCACATGTATGACTTTTACCTGTACACATTATAGGGAATAAGATCAAAGGCTCAGGCAATTCAAAAACAAAATGATTGCCCCCACTTGTTGTCTCGTGGAGGGTATCAATTGCTTGAAACGAAGCTGTTAGAGGAGAAAAGGAGAAAAATACAAAAAGATGCAATGAACACTGAGGATACATCACGAGTCTCAGATCCTCTGTCTCCCATTCCAAGGCATGTTAAGTGGGTAATGGCACGCACAAAGCGATATGGGCAGATGACATCGACCACGGCCAAAGAAATTTCAGATAAAATAGTAAGTTGGTCTACTTTCAATGTACACCGTATATTTTTATGAAAACTACTATGCTGTTGTAATATTATGTTTTGTTTCATTGTGGTTAGCGCAGAACTTACTAGAACAGCAAGAAACACAAGGTGAATTTGTTTCCAATGGTCGTGATGACATTTTGAATGTTGCACTTGGACGACCTGAGCACCCAGGTCGCGTGCATGTTGCAGGCTCCGGGGTGACCATAGGTCAATATTACGGACAAGGTTCAAGAGGGTCCAGCAGGTCCTCTGCATCCATAACGCCACAAGAGTTGGTTGTCATAATAAGTAACCTCAGGGATGAGTGGAAGAGAGAGGCAGAGGAGGATAAAAAAAAAGTTTGGAGCTAATTAAACAAGAGGTGAAGGAGGCTTTAAAACAAGAGAGATCACAAATTGCTGCACCTGAACCACCCTTACAAATTGCTGAGTTAGAAGTATTAGCTGCCCGCGTCAGTACAAAGGGGAGTTGTGCTGAAACTGCAGCAAGAGTATCAGCAGAAGACCTTAGTAATGATGCGGACAACATTATGGGGTTGTACGTGCAATCCGACATTTCTACACGGCTAGTGGCATTCGGAAAAGTTTGTCATGCAACATCCACCATACACAATGTGTGCTATGCAGATGACGTGCTTAGGGTAAGTGTCACTGAAATATTGGATGGTGACACTGAGGTTCCTATTGCCACATCAGAGTGCAAGTATGTAAGAGAAACCCTCGGCACATTTGTTGCGTGGCCTGCACATCTTGTCAAACTAGTTCCAAAAGAGGTATGTACCTATGATTTTCCTTAGTAACACCATTGTGGTTAATACGAAAAATGGAAAATATAAAGATTTAAACAATAAATAATTTTCTAACATCACTTATATCATTATTTGCAGTGCCCAAAGAAGGTCGTTGAACCTGTTAAAAGGTCGACTCCAAAAGTTGTTGTAGATGACCCTTTGGGTGAGTTGATTAAGAGGATGTTTGACGTTTACCAAAAGCCGGTTGAATTGCATTGGGATGCTAAAAAATTTGGTCTTGCGGACATACAAGCCTCCTTCTTCATAACATTTTCAGACATCAATGAAATAATAGATGGTCAGAAGTGTTTGAACATATCTATACTACAATTGTGGATGATGTAAGTGTTTTCCAATTATGCTTATTTGGTAAAATTTAATGTAAAACTTAATTTTCACTAGTGAATTTATTCATGATTCCTATAATTGAATGTGCCAAACAGGTACATAGATGACTGGAGTGAAACGTTAGGATATGGTGATGTATATGGATTCCTTGAGCCTCAATCCATTCACAACATGAAAGATAGACGACTTCAATGTCAACAATACATTGAGGAATGGATGAAGGAATCAAAAAGACAGGTGTACATTGGATCATATTTGAATAAGTAAGATTTTCTACTAATATATACAGATTATGGATTTAGTTAGTTATTTGTTAATTTTGTACTTGAAACAATAAATCAAAAACTTGTCGTTTGATGCAGCTCCCATTGGCAGCTCTTTGTTGTGTGTCCTACAACCAATGATGTTGTCTGGTTCTGTTCATTGCGTAAAAGGCCTGATGTACACATCAAAGCTGCAATTAATAAGTTACCCTTGGCTACCTTATATGTAACATTCAACCCAAAATATGATACGGTTAACCACAAACTTAACAGCACACAATGTTTTTGAAAATGCAGTGCGCTGAAGACCTTGAGCACTACTTCTGGTGGCCAATCTATACAAGGCCCAACAAATTGGATTGAAGTCAAGGTACACAATTAACATATTTATACCTACTGATGCATAGTTATATCAATTTGAAATTCCAATTTTGACCACTATCGTGTGTAACCAATTTCATCTTTTAGAGTCATGTCCAAACTGGAGCCTATGAGTGTGGCTACTATGTAATGAATTGGATGTGGAACATAGTAGGCGGGGGGTTGAAGAATGATTGGCACACGGTATGCTACGTAGTCTTTGAATTCTGTCTTTTTTTTAAAGTGTAATGATGGATTCTTATCATCAATGTCACTAACCTATTTGCATGAATTTTGTCTAGTTTTTTGGTGATAGAACACCGTTGGACTTCGAGACTATCAGATCAGTTCGGAAGAAATGGGCAGCATATTTGTTACAAGTTTGGGCGTCATGAATGACGTTTACCACGTGTTAATTTGTTTATTTTCAAATGTTTAATTGCCTGTATTATACATAATTTATTTTTAACAATGTATGGCTGTTGTTTTTTATCAGTTGTTGAATATCATTACAATGCCATGTGCAGTAAGTTACTAAGCATAACAGTATAAGAGTTTCGTAATTTTTTTTTTGCTCAGCAAAGATAATATATATATATATATATATATAAGAGAGAAAAGGTACAAGTAAAAATGAAAGCATGTTGATGAAGTGTTGTAATGGTGATAGAACGTTAGGTAAATATTTGCAGTTCAAATATAGAGACTGAAGCTGTATGAGAAGGTAGTTAAACAACTTGCACAGATTTTATTGCCTCCACGAATCTAGTTTGTTGAATGCTATATGAGAAGGTAACCAATTATTTTGTAACAGCTAGGTGGAAATGACATTAGACCTCGCTGGTTATTGTGTAACATGCTTTATTGTTTCTCTGATTTGTAGGGGATTCGGTTCAATTGCCCACCAAGCATTCAGCTGATGGAAGCAGAGGCTGCTCTTTATTGTGGAGATTTGTTGAAGCCAAGGGAACTCCTTCGAGTGCGGTGGCAGTAGCGACCGGTGCCGGCTTGCAGCAGCAGCAGCACCATCACTAGCTAGGAATAACATTTTAAGGAGATTTTGGATTAATTTATGTTTTTATAATTGCTTTCGTAATATTTCACATGATTTTGGATTCATGATTTACATTCCTTATTGTTTTAATAGTTGGGAGCAAGTAGTTGAGAAGAAGCAGCAAGATGGATACGTACCTTGCAGGATGCTGTAATGAAGGTTCTACTCTCCACCTTAATGAGTAGAATGTGTCTCATTATAAGAAACTTAATTATTTTTTTTCTTTTTCAGGGGTGCCCAAGTCCAGCAAAGAATTCAGTGGCTTGTCACAAGAAAAGGCGTTCAAGTTTGAGGCAAATTAACTGCATTTGAATATGTAATCCTGAACTTTCTCCTTTTTTTTCTAATTCTGAATATTTGAATTGAAGATAATCACACTCCATCAGTCCTTTGTGCTGTAACATAATATGAGGGAGTGATGAATGCTTACCTACAAATTGCAATATCTTTAACTTCTTGTACTGTGAATTTTCAATCGTGCATATACACTGAAGCAATGACCGTTGATGTTATTGCCCCTTCACCATGGAAGATTTTTGGTTGTCAGAATGGTAAAAGTTTTAGCTCCTAGTAGTGCACATGGCTAGTGAAGTAATCAGTATCTAATATAGTTCATTGCTTATGCAGGACTAACAATGTTCAAAGAAGCCAAAGATTGGGATTCCCGTGGAAGTGTAAGTTGCTCCTAACTCGATATATAACATTTTCATTTTTCGTAAAATGTCTTCTGAAAAAGTGAAAAGTTATTTTTCCTTATTCAGCATTGGGTGGGTGAAAATCCAGCAATAATGGCAGTTGGTGTGGTTGATGGAGCTTCAGAGGCCATCTTGCATACTAACATGACTCTTGATCCCTCAAGATCAGAGTAAGTCTTCCTTCTTAACTTGAAAATTTTCACTAAAAGCTCAGATACTAAATCACCAAGTTTATTGCAGATGGGACTTTTGTGTTTACCGAGGCAATGTGGTTGATCACATTGATGGTCATACAGATATTATTCATGTGCAGCTGTACAATGATTGGTTACCATGGTAAGATAGATATGCAAAACCTTGTAAATGAGAATTCTGTTTGGAAACATGTTAATATAAAATTATGTTTCATGTTCAGGGGAATGAAACCAAGAGATTTGTTGCTACGAAGATATTGGAGGAGGGAGGATGATGGATCATACGGTACTTTTAAGCAAAATATTTATGTTTTGAAGATATGGTTCATCATAATCTCTCTCAGTTAACTTTTGCCAGTATTTTTATCTTTGATTCTGTTGCAGTGTTATTATAATTAATTTTCTGTGTACCATTCCAAGTGTCCACCCAAGAAAGGCTATGTCCAAGCTTGCCTTAAAAGTAATGTATGCTTTAAAATTTGAGATTATTATTTAGCTCTTGTTACTACCAAATACTAACTCATTAGTCATTCCTATAGCAGCAGGATATAGGAGATGCAACAACACCCTTAGATAAGAAACAACATTTAAAGAAAAGAAGTGTTTATTTATAATCCAACCAAGGGTTATCAAAACCACAGTCGAATCCCCATCAACACCTCAATAACATAAATGCCTTCCTAGTTTCCTCAAACCAATATTTATTAGTTTCCTAAAATAAGGTAGATATACCAAAAATAACACAACAATCCCAAAAACAACATAAATAATAAGGAGGTTTCAGCTATTTTAGTGTTTATGTTTTAACACTTTAAATTATATGGAGGATTTGTAGTGACTCATGTTACCAAAGGAACACAGTCAGTTGTGAGGCACAAACTATGTGTAGATTGGAAGTTTTGGAAATTGTATTTGTGCCCTGCATCAGCAAGATCCATAACCATTTGTATGCTTGAACGAATTGCAGGTATGTTTTTACTAAATGATGAGGTTCCGTGCCAGATTTTAAAGGAGGATATTAAGACTGAAGTTTCACAAGAGAAAAGCAAGTTTGAGGAACCTCTTGTTGTGATGGAAGATGAAGTTGAACCTTCTGGTTGTAGAAGTTTAATGGGGTTGAATGATTCTGATGAGTTCTTTGATGTTCCTGAACCAACGGAGTATGATCACTGAATCATGAGTGGCATGCTGACTTGTCTTCAGAACAGATGGTACTTTTGCTTACCACAATCCTTCCTAAACTGGTTTCACCATGATTCAGAATTTCCTTCTACTAAAATGTGACATGTTTAATAATAAAATGCAGCATGAAGATAATAAGAGTATATAATGGTTTTTGTTCCCACGTGACTTGTTTCTCTCAGGGATCATGGATAGTAAAACAAACTGTTGGAAAGAAAGCATGTTTGGTGGGACTCCAACTAGAAATTAATGCTTTATATCCGTGGGAAGAACTATCTAGAGGTAACAAACATGGCCTAATTTCGTAATACTTAAAAAGCACCAGTGATTTTGCTGTATCAGTTTTGCTTGTGTAATGTACAAATTTTCCTTATTATCTTAAATTATGTTTACATTATTAGATTGATATTGACGTTGGATCTTCAACCGTGGCAAGAGGGGTGGCTAGCCTAGTTCTTGGATACCTTTTTAATTTGGTGGTAGAAATGGCATTTTTAGTACTGTTGTGGTTCTTTAATGTATAAATTTTGTTTTGGTTTTATTTTTGGTTAAAGACTATTAGTCTTGTTGACATTGCATTTTAATGAATTGGAAGTTTCAATTTGAGATACTTAAGTTATGTTTTTGGTGTGTCTTTTAATTCAGAACTTGTATGTTGGCTCCATATATATATATATATATATATATATATATATATATATATATATATATA
>CM023951.1:7130220-7223683 GCA_013407115.1 Glycine latifolia
GACATTTTAAATTAAAAATTAATAGGAATAATAGCTTAATTTTATTAACATCCAGCTTGAATTAATCAACTTTCGGTCCAAAGCTACTATTTAATTAACATGCAGCTTTAATATAATATAAAAAGTTCCAAATATATAGGAAAAAAAAAAACTAATCTACTACGGTTATGTAGCAAACGTGTTAGAAATGGCGTACTAATCGAAGTCGGTCATCCCTTGCAACCGTCTTTGAATAGCATTTTAAACAAAGTCAGTTCCTCCATCCACCGTGGTTGAATAGCGATTAATCAAAGTCGGTCCTCCTTGGAACCGTCTTTGAATAGCTACTAATCAAAGTCGGTTACATACAATAACCGTAGTAGATTAACCCGTTTTTTTAAAAAAAAAAAATTAAAAACTGTTTAATCAAAGTCGGTTTCTGTATAGGACCGTAGTCGAAAAGTGCCTATTTAAAGTCAGTTATTATAAGAACCGTAGTCGAAAAGTGACTAATCAAAGTCGGTTCGCAGAGAGAACCGTAGTGGAAAAGAGCTTATCAAAGTCGGTCCTGCGACCGTAGTTGAAATGCTCCTTTATCAACGACTCCTATATCGACGACGGTCCTGTGACCGTAGTGGAAATGCTCCCAGAACCGTAGTAGATTTAGCGTTTTGTAGTAGTGGATGCCGCAATCATTCCAAAACACTGCATGGACTCTTCCGTGGCTGCAAGCGAGCCCGTATCAAAGATGATCATTTGATCATTTGTAACCATAAATGGATCTCTTCATGTTGAGATTCGAAAGAAGGAGAAGGAGAAGGAAGAGGAAAAACAGTTCTTGAACACAAGATATAACCCCTTCTGTTATTTCTTCTATAGAATCAATGAAGAAGTTTATGCCAGATGACATTGTCTGCAAGAAGCTGACAAGATACGGTTTGAGAGGGAGTGTATAATAAGAGCGTGCCAGTACTGAGATAAACCCTAAAGAAGAAATTGAAAATATCACCAGGCAACAACGTGGTGCGTTGATTCTCCCTAAGCCTCGACACGCTGAAGGAGTAGCGTTGAGGTGCACTTCGTTCTGCATATGCCATGCAAAAGAATACCGTAAATATGATAAATAAAATTATTTATTAACCACAGCATAACATAATGCTCAACTTGTCTTATATTTTCTCATATACACTTGTAAAGTTTACCTGCATGTTCAAAAAGTGAAGACATGACTAATTCTTTGTGTGTGAATTAAGAAAGAAAAAGAATGAACTCCTTTGTTTTGTTTTGATGTGTAGAATGACTTCCTTTGAATACTTGGTGGAAACTATGCATAAATCTTTTCGTCTGCTTTTTGCTTCTGCTTTTGTTTCCTTTTCTTTCCTTGTCTATTTTGTAACATAAAAATGCAGAAAAAATAAATTTGCAAAAACTTGAGAAGTCAAGTCAAACTATAACTGCCTAAAAGATTGAGAATTAATGTAATGTTTTTATATTCATTTGCATGTTTACTGATTAAAAAAAAGATTCATTCTATTTATAATTTATAATATAAATTTTATATCAGATTAATTTGTTGTTATGCATTCCATGCATGCGTATCATCTTGTCAAAATTATTATTTATTATGACACTTTTGTATATTAATTTTAGCTTGTAAAATATTTTTGCATCTGGTCAAATGTTCTGTCATGTCATTTATAATTTTAAAGGTTTTATTGAATATTTTGTCTCTCCATAATTTTCCTGCTATATAATTCTTTTGACTTCCCATAATTTTCCTGATACAATCTTTTTAAAAAAAATATTTGAAAATTAAGTTATAGATAAAGATAAAAAAAAGAATGAATGAAAAGGATGTTAAGAAGCTAACAACTATCTACAGATATAACCTAAAAGACTACATTACAGCAATAAAGAGAAAATGATAAACATTCATATTTTTTCATTGATACTAAAAGGACATAGGAAATACAATTTTATAACTTAACTGTCACTATTGATAACCCTACAAATATTATCATCGTTGCTTAAGAAATTAGAAATAAAAGCTAAATAATATAATACATAAATATATTAATTTCATCCAATAAAATCTCTCAACCATTTTAGTTGAGGCCTAAAGCTCATTCTATCAAAGGAATAAACCACTAAAATATACCAATTTTTTAAATAAATAAAAAAGATAATGATGGTGGAGAAAAGGCAAATTTGCATATACTTGAGAAGTAGAGTCAAAGTGTCAAATTATAACTGCACAAAAAATCGAGAATACAAGTGTTACGAGTTTCCTTCTACTTATATATTAGATTTGGTTTGTTATGGCATCCATGTGTATCATGATTTTGTCAGAGAATAAGTAGTAATTCTGAATAAGGCTGATGAATTTTTTAATTTTAAGTATTTTCTTTTAAAATTTGTATTTTAGATTTATTTGAATTTGATTTATGTTACATCATTTATAATTTTAAGGGCTTTTATTTAATATTTTAAATTTAATTTGCTTTTTATATTTTACTCAAATTAAAAAGTACGCTTCTTGCACTGCTGTAGAAATCACTATTATCTAATAAAATTGAAAGATTTCATGAATATAGTTGTCAAAATATGTTAACCCTGTTAGGATAGTTCGACTAATTCGAGATATAATCTGATATATTCAGTTTTAAAAAAGAAATCTAATCTTAGTTTGATCCTCACCGCAAAATTTGATTAGTTAATGTGATATCTAGGCTGGCAATGGACATGATTAATCTTCATTTAGACTAGATTAAGCTTTTATATATAATTTTTTAGCTTTTAATTACTGGCATTAAATTGTTTATATTAGGCTAGATCTTTCCAATAAAAAATAAAAATAAAGTTTAAGGGTCGGAAACATTTGTTATGAACTTTATTAAATTATAATTATATAAATTCTAATAGATACATAGGGTATAATAAAAAAAAAGAGTTTAACCAATAAAGGTTTATCCAGTAAAATATATCTCACAAAAATGTGTATTCAATTTTTATTATCAATGTGAGAATCTAATTGGTATGTGATTAAATCAATGTAAAAATATATTTGATATTGTCAGTGTGTATAGACTTTTTTCTCAATATAAAAATACTAGAAGAATATAACAAAAAATCGAACGGGTAGAGGAGACTTGAAACAACATGAGTCGTTGATCAAAATTTGAGTTTTATAATAGTCATTTATCATATTTAATTTGATTTAATGGACCTACTATTTTTACTTAGACAATAAATATATTACTTAGACTACTTTTTTTAAAAAAACTTAGGTAACCTTATTTTTTAATTTCATGAATAATATATATATATATATATTGGTTTTTTTTAGTTCAGTTATTAAAAATATGAGGTCAATATCAATTGTCAAATGTCAATAATAATATCGAGCGGTAGATTCATAAAATTAATGTTCATAGTTTCATAAAACAAATGTTTATAGTCATGGGTCGAAACTCAAAATTCACAATAGTCGTTGATTAAATTTAATCAAATCTAAAGAACAAAACTATATTTTTAAAAAATAAATTGTTTACATTAATATTATTCATTATATAATTTTAATATTAAATAATAAATTAGTTGATGTTGATCTTACAAAAGTTTCATGAATAATAATAATAATAACTAAATATATTAATTTTATAAATAAATAATTAAATTTAAAATAATTGATAATATTTCCTTTTAATTAATAAATAAATTGTTATATTCATATATAAGTATATTTTAGTTTTAATTTAGTTATTAAAATTAATAATTACAAGTAATAATTTTATAAAAAAATATTAGCTTAAACTAAAGCTGGCAATTTTATTCAGATGCATAAAGAAGCGGCCAAGGCCTATACGTTACATGAACATCAGCTAAAAGATATGCTTGACGAGGAATATCCTCAATCCAACATACTCTATCAGTTTCTTTGCATTAATTGTTTGTATATTAAAAATACTCTTCATTAAAAGAAAAAAAAAATCATTAACAAATCATTAGAAAAAAGATAAATATGAATGATCAGGATAATTTTAAAAAAAAATTATAAATTTAAGATAAATTTATTATTATTAATTAAATTAATCACTTTCCTTAATAAATTAGATAATTGGACCTTATATATAGAAAGATTAGTGAATGAAAATTATAATATTTTATTATAATTAAGAATAAAAATTAAGAAATACATAGTCATTAATCAAAACTTAAACTTTACAATAGGCATTCATGTTCTTTAATATTTCAAGATATGCTTCGTTAAAAAATATAATTATTCATCCTTTTAATTTTAATATAATTATATTTAATATAATACTAATTATTTTAAAATTAATAATTTTATTTATAAACTTATATCTTAAAAAATACTAAATGTAAATATAAAAAATGTATAATTAATCCAAACAGTTGCATGGATTTAAAATTTAGTATACTTGCAAACTTTTGTATATACAAAAAGCTATGATTAACTTAATTCTATTTCCGTAAAACGCGAAAGAATGATATATATATATATATATATAATATTTATGCACTAACAATTTTATATTATCATTCAACTATAATTTATCATTTAAATTACTTTAAAATAATTATTTAAAAAGTCAATACATATGATTGGTATTGATTATATGAGTTTAATGCCAACACGGTTGAATCTGTGTTTTGGATTAATCATAGAGCTAGAGATTATTAATTTAATTATATCTATTTTTTTTCAGATGATGAAATATGAATAGATAGATGATTAATTCAATCGTGTTTATATAATCTGTGCGGTGCATCCATGACATGAAACACTTAACAACTTAAATTTTTTTCGTTCAAGGATAATATCAATTTTTTTGGTCAGTAAAGGTAATATCAATTTAACAATTGATGATAAATTAAATGGGGTTCCAGACTTTTATCTTAAAAATATTACAGATACTTATTTTTTAACATAGATGATGGTACAAAAGGTAACAGTCTATAAATTAAAACAAGTTAGTTAGTTGCGGACGGATCAATCTCTATGCCAACATGGTTGTTTTCTTTTATTATGATTAATGAAAACCTCGATATAAACAATACTAGAACTATTCAAATTCATTTAATTCAATATATATGCTTATGGTTATTTTTATAATTTTAAATATTTTTTCTTTATAATATGTATTTTTATATTTTATTTATGTATTACACAAGATAAATATTTATTTTTATATAACTAAAAGTTATAATAAATAATTTAAAATACTTAAAATTCATACTAAATAATTATTTTAAATATATAAATTATACTTTAGATTTATAACAAACAATTTAAATTATGGTATAAAATTATATTTAATTATTTATTATGTTTTTAAAAACTTGCAATTGATCAATTATAGAAAAAGATAAAAAGAAAGTAAATTGAAAAAGATATACGGTTAAGAAGTTCAAGTATACAAATAAATATAAAAGAAAAATAGTTTGAAATTGTTGAAATATATATATATTACTATTTGTGATAATAATATGGGAATGCATTTTCAAAGACGAGAGAGAGAAAACCTAAGGGAATGTTTGATTCTATTGAAAGTGGGAGGGATGAAAATGGATAAGAATAAAATACAATGAAAATGAAAGTGTTTGTTATGCTTATGCATGAAAAAGAGATGGAAGTGTTAAAAGAAATGTGAGTCTCATTGTTGTTTCACTTTCATCTCAAATTGAGATGAAAAGTACAAAAAGGAGAACACCTTCACTCCAATTTTTGTGCTTGGGCAAAATGGCTCCTCTTTATTTTATTTGCATCATCAAACTCATGCTTCACTGTCGAACCAGTGATCAAAGCCTTCTCCTCACAACATCGTCCAAAGCCTTCTCCTAGTAGCGTAATCAATTATGCGTTAACTATAATCAAAATTATCTAACCACTGAAGTTGCAAAAGTATGTCATAATCAGTTACCATAAAGGTATGAATGATCATGAGTAAACTTTATTTTCGTAATAGGTATCAGGTGTCTTCTGACTCGTGATATAATCATTTTTTTATATAATTCAATTAAAAAAAATAACAAGACACCAAACTCATCTTCTTCTATGTTGTGGTAAAATGGAAATTTTGTAAACCATTAAAAAAATCTTTCTTTTCTATCCTACCTAATAACTTTAATTTAAATATTTAATCTCTTTTACATTCTTTCATTTTTATCAAACAACGTTACTTTTCATTGTTTTTTAACTTTTTTCATCCATTTTTATTCCTCATATTTTTATCTTTTTTTCATCTTTATACCAAACAATAACATAGACTAATTGAGCGAATGTGAAAATAGTGAAAATGAATAGATAAATTAGATGTTTTAGGTGTGAAAAGAGAACAGATCCACAGCAGTTCTGTTTTTGGAGGCTATTTCCCCTCCTTCATTTTAATTTAAATTTAATATAATAAAGAATTTTTTGGTAGAAGTAGAACATGTCATTCTGCTCCTTTCCTTGCTAGATACTGAATACTTGCTAATAACTTGATAGTTTGGTTAAGCAGCAAGCTGATACTCGAAAGATTCGAAAAGTTGAGAATTAGAATTTATCTCTTGAATAATAAAATAAAAAAATTAAGATTTAAATATGTTACTACTCCTTAATGTATACACCTAAAATTTGTTTTTGTTCCATGATAATAAAAAATTGTTTTTACTCCTTGATATTTGAAAAGTTTTGATTTATGTCCATGCCATTATCTTGATCAATTAATGGTTGGTGTGTCCATTAGTTTGACATGTCAGATAATTATGTATTATGCAAGATATGCTCCAAGGCTGAGTTAGATTTTTAGATAAGATGTACTCTCTGGTTATTAATTATTGAAATAATTAATAATTTAAAATATAATTAAGAGTTATAATTATAATTTATCTTAGAATTAAAATAAAAATCTATGCAACACAAATACTTGTGTCCTTTTCCTATCTTAGAAAGGCCAAACGAATCAGTCTTACCTTAATCTCACACATGTATCTCTACACACGTTCCACCTCACTTCACCACAAAAGGGTTAGGGTTCACAATTGTGGGTCATCACCCCTGTCGTAGAGGGTCTTGTTTGGGGGCGTGTAGGTGCTAAGGGCAATCATGTGACTTGTGTGCCTCTGTGGTTGATGTTCACTTGTTTTTGGGGTTAGGGATTCGTGTGAGTTTGAAGCATACATGTTTGGATTGAGGTTTTAGTATTGAAGCTTGTGGTCGCAAAAGTGAAATGAGTGGATCAAAAAAGATTAGTCTTCTTTATTGTGCTCTTGTTGTCTATTTTCTCGTGTATCTACTATGTTGTCATTATGTGGTGAGGTGCACATGGGGTGAGGTCACTGATAATGAGAAAAATAATATTTTTTTTTGGTTTTGTCAGCCATGACTTTTAATCATAGAGATTATTTTATTCGTAAACCCATTTTGAAGTATGTTGGAAGAGACATGACTCTATTATCATAGATAAACATTAACAAATGAAGCTTTTTTTGAATATGTTGGAATTCTGAAATAGGATGTTAAGATTAAGGGAGATTTTAAGTTACAATAGAGAAGGGGGTTGATGTTGGATTTAAAAAGTTGGTGGTGGATAGCCATGTTGTTGAGGTGTTAAATTTTGAGTTGAGTTAAAACTCTCACTAAAAGTTTATGTTACTAAGTTAAATCATGGGTTGATTAATGTTGCGAATGTTGTTGATGTGGAGGAAGGTGTTGGTGGTGGGATTGTTGAGCCTGAAGGTGCTGCTGGTGTGGTTGCCGATAGTGACTCTGGTTAATGTTGGTGGTGGGATTACTGAGCCTGAAAGTTGCATTCTAGTTAATGTTGTGCATTTTGTTGCCAGACAATTTGTTGCTATGTAATGAACAACTTCTATCATGTATATTTAATGTGGAATCCAAGAAGTTATGACAATTAGACCATGTATTAACAATAAGGACCACACAACACAAACAAAACATAGGTACCTAACCCAAAAAAATTCAATTTATTAGGGACCTAGCACATTCTGTACATTTTATGAAGGACCTAAATAAAAAAATTTCAATTTATCAGAGACCTAACACATATTGTCTGGTTTATGTAACGACCTAAATCAAAACTTTTCAAATTTAACAGGGACCTAGCACTAATTGAAAAATTTATGAAAGAAGGACCTAAATCAATATTTCCATGTCAGCAAATAATTTTTATTTAAATTTATTAATTATTGGAGCCACATCAATAAACACATCATCAAATAACTAATAGACAATTGACGTATAAAATTAACGGACACATCAACGGTTAATAGTTAAAGACGACAAGGACACAAATAAAAACTTTTCAAATATCAAAAAGTAAAAATAAAAAAAAATATTTATCAAGGAAACAAAATCGAAATTTGGATATATATTAGAAAACATTAACATATTTAAGAAAAAAATTACAACATATTACAAGATAGAATTCTAAAAAAAATCAAGCCCATTGAAAATTCGGATTGATTCTCAAATCCAGTGTCCAAAGAGCACCACAGACACATACACACATACGGTAACTTTTCCTCCCCTCAACCTTAGTAGCGTTAAATCAGGTCCACAGCTCAATGTGTTTCATCCTGATTCAATTTATTGAGATTGAGAATATACTAACATGTTACATTCAGTAAAATATCACATGAGACTCAATTCGACTTGTAGTAGTAATAGCAGAGGGTATATCAAGAAATCAAAACTACTTCACTTGCGATCGACAGAGGTAAAGCGCAATGAAAACACTACCTGCCGACTAAAATTTGAATATCAAACATGGCACAAGAAAGTAAACAAAAAGAGACAGCTAAGATACCTAACTAAAGAAAGCAAAAAACTGACGAGATTGTAACCCTTTCTGAATACCAGATAAACACTTTATTAGCATAAAATCCTTTAGGCATTAGGTTTATGCAATGCAAGTATTTGATTCAGATTGAGGTTACTCCTTTAGGCATGCCTTGCCTGAAAATCCTTCATGAAAGCCACCAACTTCTCAACCCCAGCCAAGGGCATGGCATTGTAAATAGAAGCCCTCATACCTCCCACTGATCTATGTCCCTTGAGCTGCACCATCTTCTCCTTAGCAGCCTCCTTGATAAACTCACCCTCCAGCTCTGATTTCTCCAAAGTGAAAGGCACATTCATCAAAGACCTCACAGACTTCTCAACAGGGCATTTATAGAACCCTTTGCTGCCATCAATTGCACTGTAGAGAATCTCAGCTTTCTTCTGATTCTTCCTCTCAACCTCCCTCAACCCACCTTGCTCCAACAAGTCCTCAAACACCAACCCACACATGTAAATCCCATAACAAGGAGGGGTATTGTAGAGTGAGTTGTTCTCATCATGGATCTTGTAATCAAACATCACAGGTGTGAAACCCTGTGCATTCCCAATAAGGTCCTTTCTGATTATCACAATGGTGACACCAGAGGGCCCCACATTCTTCTGGGCCCCAGCATAGATAACCCCAAACCTTGACACATCGACAGGCTTGGAGCAGAAATTAGAGGACATATCAGCAACCAAAACACCACTCTTGGGAACAGGGTAGTCTTTATACTCCACCCCATGAATAGTCTCATTGGCACAGATATGAAGATACCCCGAATTCTCATTCTGCTCCAAATCGTGAAAAGATGGGATCTTTGTGTACTTTTCGGATTTTCCAGACCAGATCACGGTGGGCTTGGAGTACTTCTGCGCCTCCTTGGCCGCCTTGTCGCTCCAGGAGCCGGTGACGACGTAGTCGACGGCGGAGTCGGGGGAGGGGCAGAGGTTGAGGGGGACGGCGGCGAACTGGGAGGTGGCGCCGCCCTGGAGGAAGAGGACGGAGTATTCCGGCGGGATCTGGAGGAGGGCACGGAGATCCGATTCGGCTTTCTGGATTATGGAGAGAAACTCCTTGCCACGGTGGCTCATTTCCATGACGCTCATGCCGGATCCGCGCCAGTTGTAGAGCTCGGATTGGGCCCGGAGGAGGACGTTTTCCGGGAGGGTGGCGGGGCCGGCGGCGAAGTTGAAGACGCGATCTTGGGAGTGGGTGAGTGGCGGGACTTGGGTGTGGAGTTGGGTGGCGCATTTGATGGATGTGGGTTTGAAGGAGGTGGGGCGAGGGGAGGAGAGAGTGAAAGGGTTGGAGCGGTTTTGGAAGAGGGCGGTGTGAGGGGATGTTGTTGCCATTGATATGGTTATGGTGATGAAGAGTTTCCTTGAGTTTAATGGAGATGGGTGTTGTTGTTTGTAGCAACGATCTGAGGCTGAAGGAGGGAGTATTTATATTGAGGCACATATGGGGAATAGGGCTGTGTTGCTGTTTGTTTGATTGGAGGGTTATTTATTTATTTATTTATTTTATTTGTAGAAATCGAATATAATTATTAAACCAATTAACTTCAATCAAGTTAACTAGACCATCGTTTATTTATTCTTTCTTTGGTTTTTATCAAACATTTCTAGATACGTAAATATAAAAATAAAGATATATGATGTAAGTATATATTCAGAATTTAATGTTTGAATAATGGATTTAGTTAGATTTTAGAACTTACTACCATTAGTTTCTCTTTTAGATTTGGGTAGGTATGCAGTGAATATTATGCATTGTTACTGATATTTTTGATTGATTTGTTTTGTGTGTTTATTAATTTTAAATCATATCTTAGATTGTCTCGATAATTGTGTATGCCTTTTTTCTGTTTATGTACATATACAGTGTTTATAGGTTTTATTAAATGATGTATTAAGGATATGAATTAAGAAATTAATGAAAAATCTTTAAAAATCATCTATAGTTTCTTAATCAAAAAAGAATTTGCTAGAATTTTTATTAAAAAAATGTTAACAATCATTTTTTAATACTTTTTTATTGAAATTTATTAAAAATGACATGATTTTGTAAATTCTACTTTCTATTTAAATTTAATGACTATCTTATAATTTATAATCTTTAATAAATTTTTATAAAAAAAAACAAGATAAATATAATATTTAAGGTCTCAACTCACTATAATGTTTATATGTGATCGAATAACTGTCTAAAAAGATTTTATATTGTTAATATATAAACTATTTTTTATAATATTAATTTACAATTTATATTTTCATCTTTTTTATTATGTTACCCCGTTTTATCTTATTATTTCTGTCTTTTTCTTAACTCTCTTAATTATAATAAAAAAATAGAAACAAGTTTCTGCTCAGAACGTTGGTCATCAAGAAAATGTCACAATCGAATCTACGAGTGCAATGCAAATTGCGAAAGGTGCCGTTGGTGTTACAAAAGAGGGAGTGAGATATTTGTTTTGGTTCATAATTTTATTTTTCTACTTTAGACTTCAATTCTGAATTCTATGCCATATGCATATGCAAGATGGTTTGTTGGCGGGTCACCACCCAAACATCTCATTCAAAACCTTGTTTTGGTTACAATAAAATATTTAAAATTGAATAAATATCTAATATTTTAATCTTTTTTTATATATTACATGCATTATCTACCATAGATAATATTGTTAGTTAACAAAATTACATATCTAAAACTCAAATTCAATATTACTAATTAATTTAAAATAATCTTGTATTAGTTAATTCAGATGTTTGAGCGTTAATTATTTAGTAATGTGGGATATTGAAAACTTACTTTTTTATTATTTTCTATTTAATAATTATAAAATTCAATTTCTATTCACTAATAATAAATATTAAAAATTAATGCAAACTAAAATGTTTAATATAATAATAAATCTCTTTATTTTTAAAGATAAATATTTACTATTTCAAAATAATTTAATATTTAATACATTATATTAAATACTCTGACCTGTATGTTTAAACACTAATTGAAAGGCTTAATAAAAGAATAACTATTTTTTTTGCAAAAATATTAGTGTTTATTTTTCTTATGTAGTGAGTATTAAAAAAAATAAAAATGAAATTTATTGTTTACTTTTTTATTTCAAATTTTTAAGAATTTTATTTATAGTCTGTGAACTGTTTCATTAACTTTATTCCTTGATTTTTTACTTTACTTTTTGTCCGTTGAAGGAAAAAAGGGACTAAAAAGTAAAAAAAAAAAATGTTACGGAACGTTGACCAGTAAAAAAATCAGAGATTAGAAACATAAATCAATAAAAGTTTAGAAACTAAAAAAAATTGTCATGCAAGACAAGTCATTTTATTTAATTGCGTTCTGGAATTGAAATAATATTGAGCTCTTGACGCGTGAACTTAGAACATATGTTAGGAAATAAATAAAAAAAACATTACTATTAATCTTAACTACTTAAAAATACCTAAAAACTACTTAAAATAATAAATTTTAAAACAGAAAATACGTATACTTTAGTTCAATAAGTAATTACATTTTTTTTCTCATTGTGTGGTTTTAATTGTATTTTCAAAACTAATGTTTTTTAGTTTGTGTACACAATAATATAATATTTACCTAAAGGAGAACTAATTTGAATTTATGGTTCATTTTTTTCTACTTATTTTTTTTCTATAAATACGTGTAGAAGAACTTATCAAAAAGAGTAAAATACCCTAAGCTATGCATGATAGTCACCATAAAAACTTTAGTCTGAGAGTGATATTTGATAAGGTTACTTTTCTTTCAATAATTATTTACACATATTTCATTTTATCAATCGAATCGTTAAATTAAAAATTATTATTGAATATATTAAATTTATATTTTTTTAATAAAATGTTAAGACTATTCGATATTTAATTAAATAAAGTTAATTGAACATATAATATATTTGTAAAAAATATAATTAAATATTAATTAGTATCATATTATATAACTATAAATGTCAAATTTATTTAAATTTAATGTCCATAGTAATTAATATCAAAATATTTAATGACTAAATTTATAATATATGCAAACAATTATTACAAGAAAAATAACTTGTTCAATTTGATCACTTCTCGCTATATATATTTTTATTTAAATATATTTTTTATTTTTGTAATTTAACATTTTTTATTTTTGTTCATAAAAAATCATTTTAATACTTACAAAATATGTTTGTTTTATTATTTATTTTAAAATTGTTTTAAATAATACTTTAAATAATAAAAAAATATTATCTAAAACACTTTAAGAAAAAAATAAAACAATTATATTTTATAATAACTAAAATAAAAAATACTAAATTGTAGGAATACAAATTATTTAAGCTTATATTCTTTTGTGAACTTATTAGGTCGCATTCAATTTCAACGTACGTGGTTTTCTGAATGCAACTTGTATGAACAAGGCTTGGGTGGGTAACATCAACCTTTATTTTCGTGCTCTATTGCTTTCAATTTTAAATTTGTTTTTTAAGCAGGGTTGGTGTTGGGTTGTGTTGGACAATGTGGATCGGTTGTTCGTTCATCTTACGTGGAGCACAAGGGTCAATGAGACATTAAACAAAGCATTTATTTTCAGGGCCAGTTTGCACAGAGCACGACAATGAACGTTGGACTGCAATGTCCAAGTGTGGTAAAAAAATTGTATGTATTTAAATTTTACAATAAAATTTTCCAAATGAAAGAAGTGTCTTTTATTATGCTAAATTTCTATAGTAATGGAGACGTTCAAATTAATGAAAGACATATCTTCTTGCAAAATTAAGAAAATTAATAATGGAACTTGTATATTATTGTCTATCTATAAAAAAATTATAATTAAACTCAAATTATAGTTATAGTAAATAGAAGACTCGGTTAGATGATATATGAACACTAATTAAAACTTTTCCAACTGGAAAACTCTATTAGAGTTTAAATACACTTATTTGAAATTTGGTGGCCATATGTGTCACGCCTGCTAATAAGAATTTCAGACAAATTTCTTTAACGTTTACTTAAAAGAATTTCAGTCAAATTTTCTTTCAACGGTACATTAATTAAAATATGTCCTACTTGTGCACAGAAGGGTCATTTTCTTTTTCACCAACTTCTTTCATACTCTTCCAGTTTTTTCTTTTTGATACAATGGAAAAGTAGATTGATCTGCAACGTGATTCTTTAATTACTGTAAAAAAATATTTTGATTTTTACTTTTTCTATGCCTCGATCACTCTCTTTGTGATTGATCTCCGCCATGCATTCACTCTGAGATTTGTTATGTGTTCTTGTCATAAATAGATGGGATATTATTAATCTGTCGAAGGGTTAATTATTATGTGAAATGATCTTACTCTTAGTAACTTGTTAATATTTTTAGTGTGTATAAGTCCAGAAGAAAGGAGGAGTATCTACAAAAACGTTCAAGTAAGAATTTAGTTTAGAGCCACAAATGATATGTGGAAAATATTCAGATCAATGTGATTTTTATTTGAGGATTTTTTCCTTTTATATACTAATTTTATTGGACTTTGGATCTGCATGTATTGATTATTAATTAGGTAATACACTTCTTAACCTCGTTTAGATGCTTCTAACACGTGAATTTATTAACTATAAGGGACGTCAAATGATACTCAACACTCCTACATATTGAAGATTGAAATGTATTATACATAATATGTAAGCACATGACCAAAAGGGTATTCGACTTTATAGGGTATGTTGCGTGTTAGGTGTCCATATAAGCATCTTATCGTCCTATCCTAATTCTTTTCCAGTATATGATGTTTTCTCTCCTCCACCTCTTTATCTGAGTTGAAAAAAATTATTCTCGGGAATTTGTTAAGCAACGCTGAACAATTATTCTTGGAAAAGCGACATAATGTCATTTGGTCCAATGAGACTCTCTTTTAAGCAACATACCTTAGAGTTAAACAACACAATTAAGATACTTCTATAACACCTAATCACTTTCAAAAATCAACACAAGATTTTCAATGTATTTTTTTTAATCATGAAGTTTTCAAGTAATGGGTTATCAAAAGTAAATACATGTATAGATAATTCTAATTAATTTCTTTAAGTGATAATCAAATGTGTCTAATTCTAGTGTTAATTCAATTCATTTATGTGTTACTGCGCGTGGTGATCACTCCTCTCTCATTAGAGCACGAGATGTTACAAGTGCATTTGAAATGCTCTTAGCATGATCATACAATATCATACCTATTGTTTCCAAGGTTTAATGAATATACACACTATATTTTTTACATTGCACGCTATTAACTAATTAAAAATCATTTTTGATATGACATATATCATACCTATTACTTCCAAGGTTTAATGAATATACACACTATTTTTTACAATGCACGCCATTAACTAATTAAAAATCATTTTTGATATGACATTACACTGTGAGTGATATCATACAACTCATTATTAGGGTCAGCTAGTGGTGGAAATTCGCATGGTAAACATGAGTTTTATTATCAATAATCCTCGTTACCTATATATACCAAAAATATATCACTTAGTACCTACATTTCGTCTTTCTTTTCTCTTTTTCTCCGCAAGTACCTCCCCGCCCCCCCCGCCCCCTCCCCAATCCAGAACATATATCTTACACATCTGTGGCATGCTGTGTTCTTCTTCAAAACACTCTCCGAACAATTTTTTCAGCACGAAGGTTGGTTCTTAATGTGGTAAACATAAAAGCAAAAATCAAATCAAATCAAATACTTCTTGAATGAATGAAATTGTTTCTATGCCATCGGTTCCCATTATTTTGTTCAATACAGACTCAAATGGACGAAGTATGTTCTGTTCGGTTAGAACATAACAGAAAAGAAAAAAAAGGGTGGAAAAATAACAGAAGTAGAACAATAAATACTACTTAAGGAAAAAACCAACACAGCAAAGGATTTTCATAATCCTCTCTGAACAATATAAGTGCAACCCAAGTTGCTCACATGCATGGATTGGACACCCCCACAATTATGAAAAGTCATATGTTATCATTCATGATCATGATGTTGTTAGTGTCTGTACATGGCCCTGCTACAATGGGTTCTCCAGAAGAAAACGTGCTGGTTCACATTTTGCAGTATAGCCAAATTTAGATGAGCAGTACTTCCTATGTACCCCAGTTAATTTTCCATTCCCAGCCTTCTGATGAAAAATGGCCATTAATGTTGAGCACTCTCTGTAAGTCACAATTAAACACACATTAGTATTTTAGCATAGCATGTCAAACTGGAACCTGAAAAGCAGTGAACTCAATTCCCTTACAATAGCTGATCTTTTGAGTAATTGGAGTGCCATTCACATGTTTTGCTCCATTGTTTGAAACCATAAATTGTGCATTGGGCTGTGTAGACAGCAGCTGCTGCTAGCAAAGATGGAGGGAACTTCAGCATCTCATATTCCACAAGAGATAGCTCTACCAGGAAGAAAGCCAATAACTCAAGCTGGAACCATGTTGAGGAATAGAGCAAACAAGTTAGTAATTATGACATTGATGGTTTTGATTCAAAAAAAGGACTGAAATATTTGGCAGAAAAATGATTACTGACCTTTCTGTCTGCTTGAGCTGCCTTTAGGAACCTTTTCATAAAAACATATGCTGTTGGCACAGACATGTTGAACTGCAATGTGTTCACCATCAACTTCTCCTGCAGGGTGGTTTACAATGAATCTCAGTCAGTTTAAGTTTTACAAATGCAAAAGTTAAAGGTGTCACACAATGAGGCAAACAAATAATACCATTTCTAGAACTTCCTTCCTTGTGTATGCTTTGTCTGATATGAGAATTAGATCCCCCACCACAGGTACAGAAACTTCTTCATACTTGCATGCCAAAAGCATGGCAACTAGACCAACCAACTGAAGCTTCTTTCTTACCACTGTCTGCTTTGCCAAAAATCGATCTATAAGATTGACTGTGAGAAACAATGTCTCGTGCAAGAGGTCGAATTTGTCGTGCACCTGAAGGATCAAAACAAACATATGAATACTGAGGATTTTAAGATTGATTATATTTGATCCATAGGGCCAACTATTAGCATTTTTTAAGCATAGTGACTCAAGAAGGGTCATTTATATACCTCAATAAGCCAGTCAATCAGTATAGCCCTCATCCTTTCATTAATGTCAAATTGTTGTACCATATAATCCGAGGAGACGCAGCTAGTACCCTGCAATGTAGCAAGCCCCATTTAGTCATCAAAATTTCATAGGAAGCCTTCTTCCCATATAATTTTGATTCCCAAAATTAATAATGTGGAATATGCTCTACAGGGTAAGAATTAACAAGAAATTGCAAATTCAATATAGTGAGCATTGCGAATTCAAACTACTGTTTGAATGAGAAATGCTTTAGTAGAACTAGAAAATGCAGCTTTTGGAGAATAAGATGAGCATTGCCATCGATCTATATATGAAATTAGGACCAATGGGGCTAGGACTTTAAAGTTAAAATGATTCCTTCCAGACAATCAGAAAAAAATGTACCAAATCCAACCTATTCATTCCAAATGTACCTCCAATTTTCTGTAGTGGGCATAAAGATCTTCAATATAGTCCACGACTGCAAGAGGGTTGTTTGCATCACAGGTATCAATGTCCAAAACAGTCTCTTCTTCGATTATATCCTCCATCTCAACTTCCTCCTAACAGGCCAATTATTGCACCATCACCAACTAGATTTCGAAATGTATTTGCTGGATAAATAATAAACAAAATCGACATTAAAGAAATACCATCTGATCTGATTCACTATGCATTGGTTCTGTCTTCTCTAAAGACATTGGCACTGGCTGGTCATCCGTTGTTGACTTGTGTTCTTCATCGACAAATATGCTCTCTCCAAATCCATTCGAATTTGAATTCCCCAAGTTTGACTTCTTGGTTCCCTGTTTCAAATTGACCCCACCACTCAAAAATCTCAGTTTCATCTTTCAAATAGTCAAAGGATTTGTGCAAAGCATCAAATTTCATCATAAAAGAGTCTACCTCGGCACAATTTTTCTGTGTGCTAGCAATTTGTGCAGCAAACCTCCTAAAAGCAAATCATCAAGATGAACAATCCGTTACATTGAAACTTGTAAAATAAATTTCACTTTTCCATTTCCTCCATTCCAAGAAAAACAGTGGGCAATACAAAGTGAAATGCAATTTCACAATTTTTAAATTCAAACACTTAGTTTCACTTTTTTCACCAAATCAAACAAAAAGGGTCGCATCCTCTCACCTTGTGATGGGTCGATGCCTCGGATCCGCCTGCTTCTTCTCACAAACATTGTGTTTCCTGCACGCCCCCACAAATCGAAAAACCACACCATCAACAACACAATCCACAAAATACTAGAAATTTCACAAGGACAAAAAGAAGGGCATTTATGATCCAAGAGAAAAGAAAATTACTCTGCCAATGCCCTCTTGTTAACAACACAAGGGTAAGGTCTCCCTTCCGCCACCAGATCCTGATTGATCACGCATAAAGCCCTTCTGTTCTGCCCCATCTTTCTGTTCCCCACACATTCTATCCCTCCTATTACCAACAACCCATAAAAAAACAAAATAAAAATTAAATCTTGTTATTATTAATAATAAATCTTGAATCTTGCTGCCTTAACATTGAAACCGAAACCTTCACACTTAATAATACCTTGAAAACTTGTGGAGTTGATTGGTTTAGAACTGTTCTCATCAGATATCTTCATTGTGTTGATGAAGGAACAAACAAACAAACAATCAATCAACCTCACACACACGCACACCCCAAAAGATCAGAACAAGAAGAAGGGCATGGAGTGAAATGCAAGGTTATGTAATATAGGAAGGGGGTGGCAGAAGATAGGGTCCTCTACGATACAATAATTAACAGTGACACTGCAATCACTACACCGAAGGACTGAAACAATGGGGTATTTGTCTGGTGAGACCACTTTTCAAAAACTTAACGGCTACTGATTTGTGACCGTTGGATCTTTGACTCGCTGGCAAAGATCATTACTTTATTTTTTCTTGTTTTTATTTTTTTATTTTTTTCTTCTACATTTGTTTCTCTCTCTGTCCTAAACCTATTAACGGTAATAAGCTGCATCCCATGTGAAGAGGCGTGTCGCCGTAGACAACTTTTCAATCTCTCTTTTTCTTTTTTTTTTTAAATCACACCTACAATTTTGGATCTATGTTTAGATAATATTATTTTCACATTAGAATTAACATTGATGATATAATAATAATACTTTCTTTGTAATATTTGATAGAATTAATCAACACAATTTGTGTTTATTCAGTGTAAATATGCAAGGGAGTGTGTCAGGTGGATCAAATATAATAGGACAGAATTTATGTACACAAATTGTATAAGGATACATGGATTTTTTAATATTTTTTTTTCTCATTTGAGAGAGGACATTGAATAACTTCCATTTGGAGAATGTAGCTAGGTTAGAAAAAAATATTTTACTAATATTTGACTTATAAGGCGATTGATTAAAGAATATTCAATGTATTTTGATAAATGATTTAATTACTTTGAAAAATATTAAATGTTTTTTATTGTTTTAATGTAATAAATATTTGGATAAAAATGTGTTTTAAATCTCTTGAGATTTAGTCAAAATTAATTTTAGTCCCTATATTTATAAAAATGATGATTTTGATGGATTTCATTCCTCTTTAAATCAAATGTAAAATGTTAAAGATGATATCCAACACATTTTAAAAATACTAAGATCAAAATACCATTTTTAAAATGTAGAAACTAAAATTAATTTTGACTAAATTTTGAAAAACTTAAAAGTAAACACATTGATTATTCTTGTTTTTGGTACTGAAACACATTGATAATTTAAAAAAAAAAGATGATTTTGGTTTGTATGATTTTAGTTCTTCTATTTTTTGAAATGTTATGAATTTCATTTTTATATTTGGTTAAGTCAAATTGAAGTGTAGGATTTAGAGATGAAACCTAATCCATTTTAAAATACTAGGAACGAAATTATCATTTTTAAAAGGTAAGAATTAAAATTAATTTTGAACTTTGAGTAACTTAAAACATATTTTATAGCATTTTTAGAGAAATAACCTTTGACACTAACAAAATTTAAAAATTCATAGGTAGCACATGGGGATAATTTTATTTTGTATACATTAATATGTTATGTAAATTTATTAAAATAAGATTTATATATAAAATATAATATATTTGAATGGACACTTTTTTTATGAAAGTAAACAGAAAAATTTACACTTGATTCATTGGAATGGATATTTTTGAAGACTTTTATCAAATCAAAATTAAAATTCTTCTTATCTAATTAATATGTATTTAATAACATAACAATAAATCAAATTAAATCACAATTTTGTATCATACACAATGTCAAGGTTTTCAATTTGACATCAAATTGTTTTTAATAATAGTTTCAATTTATTCTTTTATTGATATTAATAAAGTTATATTCTTTTTCGGAATAGATCTCAACTCACAAGTGTATATTTACATGTCAGACAAAATTTAAGTTGAATAGAATCATTATAGACAAAATAAAATATATTATTAACACAATATCTATAATACTCATTAATAAACTTTTGTATTATATATAGTTACATTACATTCTTAAGTTTTAGCCATATTTGAACGATCATGTTGACATGTTGCACAACTATTTTCATATTAAATAACAATTTTGGTGTTTTTATCAATATTTTTTTATTTGTATATCTATAACTATTAATAATGAGAATTGTCTCATTTAGTGTACACATTTAAGTAGATAATTTTATCCTTAAATTTTAATTTTTTCTTCTAACTTTTTATAATTATTAATAATGAAAATTACTATATTTGGTGAACACATTTAGTGGACAGTTTTAACATTTTTTAAATTTCAAAATTTTCTTCTTTATACTAACTTTTCATTAATTTTTTAATTTTTTTTATTTAAAAATAAACATTTTTAATGTATTATTTTATTGCAAGTGCTATCCTATTACAATTTATTTGTACTCTATTAGAGTCTCAGCACGTGATCATCATTATTGTGCTTTTTCGTTGAAATTTGTTCTTAATATTCCCAACCGACTTCAGCCCTTTTAAGTATGTGAATCCTGCATAATAGTTGGTAGTATATTTTTTCAGAAAATACTTGTTTTTGTGTGTGGAATACTAATACTTATTTTAAAACAGTGACTTATTTATGAGATAACCAACTATTTTTAATAAAAAAAATCATGATAAAAAATACATTACTAACATTAATTTAATTTAATATAATATTAATGGTAAAATAACTTTAGAAGAAAAAAAGAAAAGAAAGGAAGACAAAATTGAGTCTGAAGCCAATGATTGGTGGTTGAAATGGGCATTTTTTGCTGGGGTTTTCCTTTTCTGAATTTCTCAACGGTCACTCAAGTGCGCTCCTGTCTGCGCTCTACCGCACTTGGCTATTCCAGCTTTTCTCTTTTTCTATTTTACACTACTACTAGTAGTTGTTTTTTTTTTTTTTTTCTTCATTTTCGGAAGAAGATTCCCATGTGAACAAAAAATGCATTTATTAGCAATGCATTTAAGGCTATTAACTCAACCTAACTAAATCCACCATAGAAGTTAAATATTTTGGCTGTAATAATAAATTAGAAATAACCTTGGCACTGTACAAAAAATAAAAAGATATTGCAACGTTTCAGTTTATTAAAGTTTGGAAGCACATTATTGGAATTGCTAAAGATAGTAACTTTCAACAATATTAATGACAATTTTCCTTTTCTCCCTTTCTTTTTGTTGTTTTGGGGGGGGGGGGGGGGGGGGGGGGCGATTTTTCGATTGCAGGAAGCCGTAATTAGATTACATTTTCTCTATATGCAGAAAAAATTTAATGCCATTTTATTTTATTTTTCTGAATTATTTATTTATTTTTTGTATGATGACTAATATGCATAATATAATTATGTTCAACAAAATTAATTGAAAATTTAATTATTAAAGTGTTAAATAAATATATTAAAGATAAAAAAATATACAAAAATATAAATTAAAAGTTGGTGTTTTAAAAAATGTAATGTTGTAACGTTTAAAAAAAATACTATAAACTAAGTCAAACATAATTTATATCTTAATAATAATTAAAATGACATTTGTTTCTCATAGTAATATGTTTTTATTAAATTGTGTGAGTTTATTTTGTATTGATTTCACAATAAGCTGACTAGATTATTGATGTGTATATTCAACAAGCCTAAATTAATATTATATTATACCACTAAACACATAATTCAAATGGATCGTTTGAGTAGAGTAAGATAAAGTCTGTATAATTATATCTAACATGTTACCTGTTCAAGTTTCTCCTAAATTAATTGGTGTTAAATTACTTAAGTTTAATTATGAGTCTAGAGTTAGAGTTTGAATTTTGAATATACACTTGAAAAAACAAACTAACTAATGTGAATCAATTTGGCTATCAAGAAATTAATTTTTTATTAAATATTAAATTTAAGAAAATCTTAAATTTAAGTTATGTAAATAAGATCCTAAATTTTAGATATTTATGAATCTAAATGATGTAATACTCGGTTGAGTTATTGTATACTTTTAAATTTAATATCCGCACTTAGATTTGATCATAGTAACAACTACTTAATTATCCAAATCCAACGTTGAGTTAGTTATTTCTTCTCGTTTGAATTGCATGTATTCAGAACCAGAATACCAAGGAGTAAAAGTCTATATAAATTATGTCATATACTAATTATAATTTATAAAATAAATACGTAATATTCAAAATAAAATAAAAATGTTGTTATTTTGATAAGTCAACAAAATTGGTATCATAAGTCAGCAGTGCATTTAGGATTCATCAACGTCTTATCTTTCCCCGCTACAATGTTGAGTAAGTTTTATTTTTTAATAACTTGGTAACCAATTCTCTTGTAAAATACAGGAAAGTGAATTGAATGCCATTGGCATCTATAAGCAATTTTCAAGTAGCATTGATTACATGGAAAGAGGTAGAAAAAGGAAAATTCGATAAACATGTTATTCTGACTTCCCAATTTGTGTTGCTCTTAAGGATGATTTTATGGACAATGACGCAACAAATTTGGATAGTTTAAAAGTTTTATTCCAAAAAAGAGACGCAGACATAGAGGTCGTGTGGTTTAAAAGGATAGTATTATTCAAATCAGTAATATTTCAAAAATGATATTGTTAAACTCTACTAAATC
The DNA here is from genome assembly GCA_013407115.1 of Glycine latifolia. Taxonomy (NCBI): domain Eukaryota; kingdom Viridiplantae; phylum Streptophyta; class Magnoliopsida; order Fabales; family Fabaceae; genus Glycine; species Glycine latifolia. The sequence goes on from CM023951.1 coordinate 7,153,301, forward strand.
AAATTAATTGAGATATTCATTACACGTACCAAAAAAAAAGCATAAGAATAAAAATGAAATTGAAGGTTAAAAGCAAACTAACCACTAAGGTTTGGTTGGGGTCAAATCAAGGAGAGGAGGAAAAAAAAACAAAAAAAAGAGAGGAGAAATATACAAAGTGGTGATTTAATTGGGAAGAGATGTGAAGAATTTTTAAAAAAATACTATAGGTTTCACACTTAAAATCTTCCTCACAGAGGAGATATGAGTGAAAATGAATAGAGGCTCAGTCCTTTATGGAAATAGTACATTTTCTTTATCCAAATAATATCACATCCATGAAATAATAATAAAAAATTATCTACTTCTTCTTTTTTTCATTCATTTATATAACAACTTTAATTTAAATTTTTTTATCTTATTTTTCATCTATTTTTCTTCAATCAAATCATCTTTATTTTTATTATATTTTCTTCTTTTCTCTTCTCTCATTCTCTTTCACTCCATCATTTTCATTTTTTACAACCAAACAAACCCTAAAAGCAAAAACAAAAAGACCTAACATAGAAATATAGCTGTTATAATTGCAAATGACATATCTCGATATGAAACAAAAACAAAAAAAGATTAAAAAATAAAATGGAATCAAATCTTAAATACAATATCATAAATATTATTGAATTGTTCTTTAATTAAAATCAGTATTTGATCTTGATAATTAAAGTTGATAATGACTATTAAAACAAAATGCTGATTTTAATTAAAAGAACAACACTAATAAAGATTGTCTCTAAAGCTCCCCAAAAAGTAAAGCTCATTGCGTTAACAAATAAGAGGGCATTTTACTTTCATTAATATTTGTTTGCGCCAGAAATTTCTATAGGTTTATATTGTTTGGAATTAATTTACATAATGAATCATGTGACCAACCATATAGCGTTGTATTTCATACAATCATACAGACACCCAACAAAAGCTTCCCTCGGTTCTTGTCAAAATAAATGGTGGAGGCTGGAGGGAAGGGAAATCTCCCAATGGAGACAATAATGATATAGACCCAAGAGAGCCTTAAGAAGTATAACCATAAGATCAATCTGGAGGAACTGAATGCAATTTTAAACTGCCAAATTTTAAGGGAAAAAGGGAAGTAGGAAGCTAAACTCTGTTTCTAGTGCTTCTTGTTTTGTCTCTGAACTATTCTGGAGGAAATAAAACATCTGCTACAAAAAATTGTTATCCGTCACTTGAAGAGACTGGGAGTGGAGACTGACTTTGCTTCTTCTTTTTTTTTTATGTGGTTTCTGTCTTTATTTTCCTTTAAACATTTCAACCAATGATACCCTTTTTTTTCTTCATTAAGACTGACTCATTTGCTGTTTTTGCATCCACGTCTATGTTGTTGTTAGCTATCACTTGATGACTCTCGGATACTGTAGATTGTGATGGCATGCATGTGCTGTATTCATCTGTTTTCATATGCCTAGCTTGGTGTAGAGAACTTTTATTGGCACTGGTGATTTTCTTCCTATCACTTATCAACCATTTTCTGTGATCATTTTTCATTTTGGGCAAAGAATCCTCTGTAGACAGATCAACCTGCTGGCTTAACTTAACCAGCTTCTGGTGCTCCTCTTTATTTTCCTTGTTGTATTCAAATTTCTCATACAATTCTTGGTTCCCTGAGCTCATTTTCTTCTTTGCAATACATCTATTCTCAACCAATTTCCATTTCTTGTTTTTTCCTTGCCTGCATTCTGAATTTGGTATTGATAAAAGTTGTCCTTCACCATTCATTGGCACCACTTCATGGTTTACTACATTTGGAAGTTGCGATTGAGCAATTTCTTTGGTGCCCTCAGTCTTAAGGTGACATTGTCCAGCTTCAGAATCCTCCGCATCCCCAACAGTTCCACTACTCATAGTTTCAAGAACAATTTTGCCCAAAACAAATGCAGTCTCTGAAAGGTGTCCCTTCCCAAGCATGTCATAATTTATCTTTGATTTTTTTCTTCTTTCAGTCTTGTAAAATTCAACATCACTGGCCAGCATTTTGAAAATTGCATAAGCAATTTTCCCTGCTTTCTTGGGTAAAAATACCTGAAATCCACAAAAATTCAGTTGGATTGGAGCCTTGTGAATTACCACAGAATAACATCTTCAAATGGACATAATGATCGATTTAAAGAGAGGTAAAAGATGGCTTGATCAAACCTATGGAAATCAGGTTCTATACCAGTTTGGTAATAGAGCAGAAAAGGATAATATTCCAGTAGAAATACAAAATTATCAACTACCATGTTCCAATTTCCAATAAGCTACATGATGTCCATTGACTGATGGCTACTTACATTCAAATCTTGATTTCTTCATCAAAAGATAAATGCATAATGCTTTTTCTTTTCCCAAGCTACATTATTCATTAACAAGTCACTTAAGGAAATGCAAATAGAGTATAAATGTCATACACCAAGAAACAAAGCTTTATTGGATAAAGTTTTCCCATTTTCTTACTTTACAATATCTTTTGAAAATGAAACAGTCAAAAGATAAGGTGCCAAATTAGTTTTCAATATACAGCGGAAATTTTTTCTTCAAAGCTGAAATCCAGAGATCATCAGAAGACTATTGTATGAAACCAACTTCATTCCAAAGTTTCCATTCTTGGAGATATTATCAGGATTTTGTTTAGCCCATTCCCATCCCAGGGAAAGGGAACACTAACTCTATCCTTTTATGCCCAAAATAAAAATTCAATAAAAAAAAAAAAGAACACATAATTTTGATGCATGAGATGACAATTTGAGTAAAGAATGACCTAAAGGATTGACACATCTCAGCCTCTGATTAAAAATTATGATAGAATTACAATGCATGTGGTGCTAGATGCACTTCATCAGAGTATCTGCGATTAAAAGCAAGGCAACTTCCTAAAAATAAAACCTTTGAACTGAGGTCAGTATAAGTAGTGTGTTTTGGAGCACATAAGCTGTCATATTTATGAATTATGTTCAGTCAATTATACCTCTCCATGTAGTATTCATTTATTTAGTGACGTTGTATATGGTCATGTTTTATGATTAGCCACATTGGAATTGAATTTTCTATTATTGTTTCTTTACATGATATCAGAGCTACTTCAATTTCAGAGCCCAAAATAATTAACAGTTAACATGGTATAACTAGAAACAAGGAAGTATCATAAACCCTCACTATGGCATGGTTGAATAACACAATCAATTAGAACAGAACCTGATCCTGTTGCAACTTACCAAAATAGATTGACTTACCATGGCAGATTGTGGAAAAGATGGGTATCTAGACATTGATTGAAGAAGACTATTGTTCTCAATCAGAGCAGGTATGGAGTGCATCACCAAAGATGCCAATTTGGTGACTGCTTTTGCAATTTCTTCATCTGATTTGTGGATACTGGACGTCCTTATTTCTGGTGCAAAATTAACTAACATTTTTGCATGTTCTTTGGCAAATTTAATACCCTTTTCCCACTCCCCATGATATAGAACAGAAGCAAATGCCCACACCACTAGAGCATCTTGAGGATTATTTACTAATGCCAGGTGAAATGCTAGCAATCCAGTCCTGTAACATATACAAATATACAATGGTATCACAAACACCTTTCACTTAGAGATTATAAATTCACAAATAACATCCATACAAGCCAAGTTAAATCCAGCTACAAGAAAATAAGTTTCAATAAACCACTTATTCTCCCTCTCCACCTCCACCCACAAAAATCTGATTAAAAAAAGTCCGCCATTATGCTGACTCCTTTCTAGGCTTACCTTGTTGGTTGTTTTTATTTGCCAGAGTTGATGGCACTTCTTAAAAGTACTTATTGAAATGGGTCTTGTCAGGCGCCAAGTCAGCTCACGGATGACTTAAAAATTGCATTAATTGTCTGTTACCGACAATTTCAAGAAACCTAAAACTGTCTAAAATATATGGTGTTAAACACCCATAACTCAGTTACACAGCAAGAGCATCTGATGTTAGAAAATTAGATTAAATACTAATTCCTCAATTCTCTAAAGACTAGCGAGGAGAAAAAACGTAGAGTGCAATCACAAAATTGTCCCTACATCCTAAAATTGTCCCTACAACCCTAGTTGAAGGAAAATTAATCGTAAAATCTTAGGGTTAATTAGATGTATTTTCTTTTTTATTTTATTTGCAGTTGGAAAGGGGATTCTTGTAACAAACAGAACTGACAATCACTCACCATAGAGTGCAATCACAAGGTCGATCGCATGCAACCAAATTATCGAGATGGAAGAATAATTTCTGCAAAAGTAACATAACAAAACAATAAGTGAAAGCAGAGAAGTTTGATACCAAATGTACACTTGTAACTTGTTATGATTGTGACTAAGGCCACACTTGTTTGAGTAGGTGGAAATGCGGAAGAAAAAATTAAGTATTTGGGCACAATAAAAACCTCATATGTTGACATTTTTTATATACTACTTTAATCTAGACCTTATTGTGCCCATACATACCCAATTTTTTTCCCACTCACACAAGCATACCTAAGAATATGTGAGAATCTCTTCATAGTCATACTACATTTCTTAATGTTAGATTAACATCATGTAACCTACTATCAAATTTATCTTTAGTTTTACAAAGAAAATTCTTCTCCAATTATCAGGAAAGTAGTAAGAATAATTAGAATATTCTTCTATGTCCTTAGGGTTCAAAGTTTTTAAGTGGCATTTCAGTTAGTTGTGTGCAAATAATTACAGGATTACTCAATCAAGTTCACTGATCAATTTTGAACGACAACAAATCTTTCATTGTTAATACCAATATTTGTCTATAAACATCAAAGCATACAAATACTGATCCAGTTTACAGTGAACCATCAACTTACTGTAACATATTCCTTCAGCTTGTAATGACTTCAGCATTTGTATTCATACAATAAAAATAACATCATCAAAAGCTTGTTGTACAATTCTTTTGCAAATCTACTTACCATCAACATATTGGAAGCCAGAGCATCTTCTTTGATCGCTTGTTTATCAAGATATGCTGCCTATAACCAATTAATGAGTACCCATTGTATTTGGCTGATAGGCATATTATTAAAAGACTAAAATCAGAAACTCAAATCCACTTACATGCACGGGAAGTAAAAATTCAAGCAATTTGAATTTCCAAAGTAGACGCAGAGATGGTTCAGCAGCTCCATAAGATAGCATGTAGTTCAATTCAATCATAATTTTATTCTGAAATATATAAAGAACAGCAGCAAGATGAATGATGAGGCTAAAACTGCAATTAATTTGACATCCAAAAATAAAACCTCGTGAGTATGTTGTGTAATGGACTGATTTACTTTTTCGATTGTCAATGACAAGAATACAAATGAAGTGCAATAAAAAGGGAAGCATTGCTACACAACTCAAGGACAACAGATACGATAAGCAATACCATTAAAACTAAAAAATAGAAAATTTCTTATGCGAAAATCAGGCCAGTACACCAACATCATAAAATTCCAATTGAGGTACCTTATCCAAGCTCTTAACAAGTGAAGAATATTTCCACACTGCAGCCTCAGTCTCCCTTGATAATGCTAAACCAAGCCGAGCTGCAATTCTGAAGCCACGCAAAATTCTCCCTACATACAGATTTTACATGTGACTTCATTTACATAGTGCATGCTAATCAATGTGGTTCAGAAAGCCTAATTTCAAATATACAATGAGAGTATGATGCTACCTACCAGGATCCTCTTTAAAGGACATCTGAGCAGGGATAACAGTTTCTAGCTGAATCCATATTAGCAACATAATTACATATTAGCATACTTACAAGTTACGCTCATGCTTAGGGCTATAAAAATTCATTAACAAGTCCTATAAAGAGTTACCTTTAAGGACCTCAAATCAGCCATTCCATCAGTATAATCGTAGATTTTATTGGCAAAGGGGTCATAAAATAAACTGCTTCCATAATCAGAATTGGATTAATAAAGCAGATCTACAAATTTAATATCAAAGATTAAAACATTTACTTGGTACTGCAACTTCCTACCTTTGCAACATAATCCAAAACCCCATTTTAAAGAGAAAGTAAATGTTTAAAACAGAAACTACACACACACACAAAAAAAAAAAAAACACTGCCTATAAGCTATTAAAAAGAAAACCCTCCAACAATACCTATTAATTGTAAAGTCCCTGCGCAAGGAGTTTTTGCAGCGAAATAAGTCCTTTTCATTACTGCATTTGGGCAACAGAGAGGATAAAAGTTGTTCCTTCATATTGGAAGTTCGTGCCACTGTCTCAAAACTGGTTACCTGATAACGATATAAATAAATAGGTTGAATAATTTATTGAAATAACATTAATCAAAGAAGAATCTCCAAAATGAAGTGCACATTAAATCATACATGCAATTTGTAGATTAAAAAAAACGCAAAGGTAATCTTGTGTAACTACTCAATAGACAAACCTCAACTACAGAGCCTTCTTTATGAACCAAGCATATTGGAAAATGACGTCCAACAACTTCGGCACGAGCTGAACGACGAAACTGCTTTCTCACCTGTTAGAAATCATTGGAGAGAATAAGTGTCTTAAAACTCAATACAAAAAGTATATAGTGCTTCTAATGTAGTTGATAAATTGAATCATGGTCATAAAACCTCCATCAGCTTTGCTGTCGTGATAACATCAAAATCTTTTGGAGTTCTATTCAATAGTAGATCTCTCACACACCCACCTACTAAGTAGGACTCAAACCCTGCAATTCATAAAAGAGGAAAGAATGTAGATATTAAAGAAAATAGGGGTATAACAAAACAGAGAAAAGTTTAAGGTAAATGCAAATTTGTACCAGAATATATGTGTGTGTGTGTGTGTGTGTGTAATATCTTAGAATGCCTCTAGAATATATCATGGGATCAATTAATTATCTAATTGAGGAAGCAATCTCAAGAGTTGTTTCCTATTTATTATGAGTTATGCTTTGTTCTCTTACTTAAATAGGGCTAGTCTTCTGATTGCAGTGATGGTTAGAGCTTTTACTAGCAGTACTATTATAGTACCTAATTACTAGCATAAATGAGACCATTAGGTCAGTATTTTGTATATTGTTATTACATACCATGTCAATATAACTTTCTCATGTTGATTATTTCATTTCTCTCTCGTCCTTTTACTCTACCAGTGTGCTACATTTCAACAGAATTATAATTAACCTCGTTGACTAGCAATTCAACTTGCTCAAAGCTGAAACAATGGTTCATGACTCCTGGGTGTCTACATCGTTAGGAGTAACTAATAAGGGTACTCAGTTTCTAAGATTAAATATGTACCAAAAAAAAGTGCTAAAATCAGACTTTCAAAATCAAGGCACAAACAAAATAAACAGGCAAGGAAGGCAATGCTCATCTTGTATCATTATTCAGGAATAAGAGGAGGAGGAGGAGGAAGACATTTTAAAGGCCTGTATACACTCTCACCTTTTCTCCGAAGACGTTTCAGGACAAACTGAGATGGGTATGAAATCATAGAACTAGTTATACCAAGCTCCTTTGCATCCAAAGTCTTCCATTTTGAGACGTCAATGCGGCCTGAATAACAGCTCAAAGTTGTAACCAGTTCTCAAATGCACATGACCAAAGCCTTACAATAGGTTTCACATATGGGTCTGTTTAGATAAACTTCTCATAAGCACTTATAGAAGAAAAATTAAACAAGCTCCACCAGAAGCTAAAACTAGCTTATGCATAGGCTAATTCGTAAAGGCTCTCATAATAATGGGCAGGTTTGGATAAATTTTTCCATAAGCACTTATAGGAGAAGAAAAAATGAAATAAGTTTTTTCATAAGCTAAAATTAGCTTGTGTATCAGTTACACTCAGTATCAGTTACAAACGTGTTTATGTGCATTCTGCCTGACAACATCAGTGGCTCGATAAGAAAAACAAATTAAGACAACATGAAAACGCAGGCAGAAGCAGAGTAAAACTTTTCCATCAGTGGTGCTGAGCTAAGCAAAATAAAAAATGCAGAAGCAGTAATTTTACCTCGGCAAATAGAGTAATCTAAGTTATTTTCAGTTGACGATTGATCTTGCTTTGGTCGTTCGGGCGCAGGGGAGTGGAAGCTCTGCATAAAAAAATTCAAGGCAGAAAGAGTGGGTTTAGAGAGAGATGTGAGAGGTTACAATGTGTTTGAGAAATTGTCTCAATCAAAGTAAAAGGGTGGTGTGGTCTTGGTGCACCTGAGAGTGAGAGTTGACGAGAGTCTTCAAGCGAGCAAGCATGCCGCCTCGTTTGTTGTGGTTCATTCTGAGTGGAACCGCCATGGGAGACCTCTTTACTGCTTACTGAATCCTACCTTCGTTCATTTCGCGCGGCACAACACAGACTCACGCTTCTATACCTTCCAAGTGCCTTTTTTTTTTTACCAACTTAACGAAATTTATATTTTACAGACTAAAGAGCACATCTATTCCCCTCTAAGAAATCGTGTTCGGGCATTCTAGGATATGAATACTAAAGAATCCGAGACTATTGATTGCAACTATCCATGCCATAATTTACTTCCTTTAAGTCCCAAATTAGTGTAAATATGTAAAAAAAAACAAGTATTTTAGCATATAAATTGTAATACATAAAAAATAAATATTTATTTTATGTAATTACAAATTATAAAAAATATTTTTAAATATATGAAAAATAATTTTCTTATTCTTAAAAATTAAAGATAAATATCAAGATTTTATAACAATTTACATGTCATATTTAATCAACTAAGTTACACTTTTATATATATAATCATAGTTAAAATTTGTTATAAATGAATACTTTAATATATAATTTATATTTTATATTATGATGTTATGATATTTTTAGTTGTCAATAATTTATTTTAAAATAAATATTAGAAACTAATTTAAAAATAAATATAAAAATAATAGATTAAAAAAATACAATAACTTAAAAAAATTAAACACACTCTCGTTGAAGAAAATCCATAAAATCCCTCTTGTTAAATAATAATTTTTTTCTAGGAAGTCAAATAAAGTAGCTTTTAAAAAGATTATTACAGTATCAACATCAACAGCATTTTTAATCCAAGTTAATTGGGGTCAGTGATAAATGAACTCAATGATAGATAAGAAATAAGACAAAGAAAGAGAAAGAAAAAAAAGGGAGACAAAGTAAAAATAATACGAAAAGGAGGGAAAATAAGCCAAAATAAAATATCGGTAAAATGAGGAGGAGAGAAATGAAGATGAAAATAACTAAAAAAAAATGATTAGAACATAGAAATACTAATGGGTTTAACCCTCCACCAAGCTTATAGTTTTTTCTCCACTCTGTCCTAAGATATACCATTTGTCAATTTATATCTCACTCCATTAGTTATTGTTTAACTACCTTTCCCATATAAGTTTCGGTCGACCTCTATCTTTCTTTGTGTCGAGCTCTTGGTAACACGCTTTTGTTCTTACAATAGCATTAAGTGGTTATCTCATAATGTGCCCAAACCACCTCATCATCTTTTCACACAGGTACCATTGTTACCTTTCGTCGAATATCATCATTTCTTATCTTATTCATCTTCGTATAACCACACATCCACCTTAATATCTTCATGTATGCTACCCCTATTTTATGCTCATGTTGCCTATGTGCTGGCCAGCATTCCGCTATATAACATCGTCGGTTTTCTTTTAGCTTAAGGGGAATTTTACGGTCATACAAAAATCATGATGTATTCCGTCATTTCATCAACTCTGCTCTAATTCTATGATTTGCATCATAATCAATCTCACAACCCTTTTGCAAAATTGATCCCAAATATCTACAAACATTTTTCTTATGTACCTCTTGACCAAGTAGATACATTGTGTCTTGATCACTATTTCTCACCCACAAAAACTCACATTCATACACTTCGTATTACTTTTGCTTATCGTGAATCCTTTAAACTCCAAAATGTTTCTCCACAATTCCAATTTCATATTAATATCATCTTTAATATCATAAATAAGTACGATATCATCTGCAAAAAGTATACACCATAACACTTTCTCTTGAATATATTTCATTAGTTCATTAATCACTAAGACAAAGAGATAAGGACTAAGAGTTGGACCTTGGTGAACACCTACTATGATAGAGAAAATACCTTGATGTTCCATTACAAGCTTTTACACATGTGATAGCTCCATCATACATATCATTGATTGCATTAACATACTTTAATGCTACTTTTTTTTTTCCTCAAGAGTCCGCCATAAGACTTTTCTTGGGACTCTATCATATGTTTTCTCAAGATTCAAGAACATCATATATAAGTCTTTCTTCTTTTCCCTATACCTTTCCATTAATTGTAGCATCAAGAAAATAACTTTCATAATACATTTTCATAGCATAAATTCAAATTGATTTACGAAAACTTTGGTCTCTCTCCTTAGACAATATTCAATAACTCTTTCCCACAACTTTATAATATAACTCATGATCTTGATACTTTTATAGTTAGAACAATTCTGAATATCTTTATTGTTTTGTAAATAGACACAAACATATTTTTTCTCAAAGCATCAAACATTTTATTTGTTTGAATAATTTTATTGAAAAGATTGGTCAATTATTTTATTGTCACATCTCTCATGTCTCTCCACATTTTAAAAGAGACATCATTATGTCCCAAAACTTTATTATTGATAGTCTAACTTTATGTGTAATAGTGATTATCTAGGTTTCACACTTTTTCATATCCATACATCTCGCCCCCAATCAAAGACTCTTCCTTGTGTATTATATACATGTTAATTTTTTCTCTCTGCATAAATTATAATAATTATACTACGATAATAAAAATATTTATAAGGTTTCAACAGGTATGCATTTGCATAAGAGAGAACATGACATGTAAATCGATGATGTCTATTCCGATGAACTTCAAGAACCGTGTGAATGTCCTAGCACTGAGTGCTATACTTTTGGATTTTTTTTCGCGCTAGTGTTGGAGCCTATATTTTGGCATTAGGCTCCAATGTTCTGGTCTTAGGTGCCAAATAACAAGTTCCTTCATGCATAATTTTGGACGGTCTTCTTGTTCTAATGCTTCTTTCAGATCCTTGCAGTTAATAAAAATAACTATTTTTGCATCCAAATGTTGTCATATTTTCCTACTCATGTCTTTTACATTGTTAAACCCAAATAACTAAGAAAAAACATGCAAATTTCAATTAAAGCCTCGAAAGTATGAATCACATAAAATTTCTATTGTCGGGTTGTTTTCTACATGAGATGTAGATTTATTAGTGCTCATTTAAGCAATTTGTTTTGGGTTCTTAAATGAGCTCAAGGTGGCCTATTAAGCCACATCATATTAACAAATTTAGGTAGTATTTGATCTGAGTATTTATTTTTATTTTTTGAAAATAATTTTCGTATTCAAATTTTAAAAATCTAGAAAATATATATCTAGACAAAAGTATTTTAAGATGTCATCATATTTTTACTTCTCAAAATTGTAAATGTTGATGTGTTGTTTTTAGTTTTACGTATAATTTTAAAGATATTTTCTAAATTTTATAATCAAATGTCTTTTCACTCTTTTTTCTAAATAAAAAACACTCAAACCCAAGTGTCACCTACCCATATTTTATTCCAACTGTATAACTCTTAAGCATTCCACATTTTAATACTTTTTATTTGTGCTAAATTTTACTTCATCATTGAAATGTTATTTTATTTATAAATATTTGTTTTTACCCGGCTTAAATTTAAACACTCACAATTAGATAAAGTCTAATATAAAAACAGTTATTATAATTTAAAAAACTCACTTAATAAACAAGGTTTCTTATAATTATTGGAAGTTGCTTGAAAAGTAGAAAATTAAGAAATTAACAAGGTTTCTACTTCAACCACCTTCATTTTATAAGTATAATATGATAATATGTTACTCTCTTTTTTAAATTATAACTTAAATGAATGAATCATGTAAAATTTAACAAAAATAATATATAATAATGTTTGTTATTGGCTTAATTATATTTTTAGTTCATCAAATTAGGGAGTTTATTTTTATTAGTCCTTAAAATAAAAATTTGAATATTTTATTATAAACAAAAATAATATATAATAAATAATATAATATGATGAAAAAAAATATTGGTGAGATGTTTAAAACATTAAAGTGATAAAATATCAACATTCATTTAGGTAATAATCACACTAGCTTTTTCATAAATTTTATTATAAAAAAGAGAATTTATACAAATGTCTTATATTTATATTTAGACTTAAATATATTTTTTATTTTTGTAATTTATTTTTGTTTTTTATGTAATTTTTTTGTTTTAGTCTTGGTACAATGTTTTTTTTTTAAAAAATATTTTAAATAACATTTTAAACAGTAAAAGTATGTTATTTAAAATACTCTAAAGAAAAAACATTTAAAAAATAAAAATGATTTAAAAAACAAAATAAAAAACAGCTCAATTACAAGTGCTAAAAATAAATTTGTTTTATATTTATCTTTATCTATGTTTCCTACAACAATTCGAAATTGAAAACAAAGTTGATTGAAGATTTCACGCGCTTAAGAAAGAAAGAGTGTGTTTGTTTCGATAACCTTTTCTAGTCTTATGAGAAGATCCGAGTGCAAAGAGACGGTTGCCATCTTTGGTCACGCGCAGGTTGAGTAAGTGGATCCAACTTTCTTGAAAAAGACCAACATCAATTCTTTTTCGGCTTAGGTGGGTTAAGAAGTGTGGGGTCCTTCCCTCTCTTTCTCGCAGTTCTCTCCATCCTTTTTTATTTTAATTTTAATTTCCGATTTCACAGCCATAGCATAAGCCTAACAACACTAGATTTTCCAATTTCCTAATTAATTTTCCGTCAGAATTTCTGTGTGTTATCTCTCAATTCCTCAACTCCCACTTTCTCCCAAATTCTTCCGATTCTGCTTCAATCTTTCTAGGGTTAGGGTTTCAATTCCATTCTCCCTCAATTTCAGTCATTAAGGAGTGCTGAACCTCATTTTCCTCCCGTCGTGCTTTGGACGGAGGACGCCATGGGAGGTGACGCCGCCGCCGCTGAGAGTGCCACCAGGGAGCCGAACGCCGCAGACGAAGTCAACGTCAACATTCGCTGCTCCAATGGTTCCAAGTTTTCGGTTCAGATTGGCCTCGATTCCATCGTCAGATCCTTCAAGGAGGCGGTTGCTCGCAACTGTGACATCCCCGCCGATCAACAGCGCCTGATTTACAAGGGTCGGATTCTCAAGGATGATCAAACCCTCCAAAGCTACGGTATCCACCGATCTTGCTGTTCTCGGCGTATTTCTCTTTTGTATTGACTTTGATTTGATTTGTTTGTAGCATCGATTTAGCGATTTTGGCTCATGTTTAATATATAAATTAATTGAAAAATTATATATATTATGTGTTTTTCTTATTGGTATGCTGATTTTTATTTATTTTTAATTTGCTATGGTTTTATAACTTTCATACTCTTCGGTCTCTTATAATTTGTTTGTTTTTCCTAGAGATTTTTGCGAGCGTGGAATTAAGTAATGAACCTCTTCTTTGCACTTGTATGGCTTAGTGTTAACAATAATGTAGGATTAATTTGTTGATGAATTTGTGATATTTTCGATGAGTACTGCTTGTGTTAGGTGTTATAGGAAGATTAAATGTTGTATGGCTTGTATTCCTCTTGGGTGAGAAGTGAGAACATAACATGGGAATTGGGAAATCGTTTTTGATGCAACCGAGATTTTCACTAGAAAACTGGTGTTTTGGAGTAGTTCTTTAATGAGTGAATATGACTAACTTTTCAATTTGTATTTGTAGGTTTGGAGGCTGATCACACTATCCATTTGGTTCGTGGTTTTTCTCCATCTAACAACACTGGTGGGACTAATACTGGTAGTGGCGGTGGCAATACCACAACTGCCAACACGAGAGGTGCTGGTGCTAATGAGGGTGGGGGCTTAGGAGGGCCAGGATTTGGGGCTTCACTGTTTCCTGGACTTGGTGGTAACAATGGGATGGGGGGCGGTGGCCTCAATGGCTTATTTGGAGCGGGCTTTCCAGATCTTGAACAAATGCAGGAACCATTTTTGTCAAATCCCAATTTAATGAGAGATATAATGAACACACCTGCTATGCAGAATTTAATAAATAATCCAGACATAGTGCGGAATCTTATAATGAATAACCCGCAGATGCAAGAGCTCATGGATAGGAACCCTGAGCTGGCACACATACTTAATGATCCCAGCACTCTTCGTCAGACACTCGAAGCTACAAGGAACCCTGAGATCATGCGTGAAATGATGAGGAATACAGATAGAGCAATGAGCAACATTGAATCTTCTCCCGAGGGATTCAACATGCTGAGGCGCATGTATGAAAATGTTCAAGAACCGTTTTTGAATGCCACTACAATGGCTGGTAACACTGGAAATGATGCTGCAGCAGTCAGGAACCAATCCACTAATCCCTCAACTACTAATTCTGAAGCAACTTCCCCTGTGCCCAATACGAACCCACTTCCTAATCCTTGGTCCTCAACTGGAAGTAAGTTTTCCTACCATAATTTTCTCCTCAAATATAGTAACTGCATGGCTCTTTTTCATCAGATGTTTTAAATAGTTTTTACTTATAATTTTTTGGTCTATTCTCAAGCTGGTAGCTACATTGTTGACTGGCTTGTGATTAATACTGGGTTGATTGATGATGAATATTGCAGCTGGAGGAGGAGGTCAAACTAACACCAGAAGGTCAACTACTACTGGTGGGGATGCCCGACAGCCAGCACCCACTGGCCTAGGGGGGCTTGGACTGCCAGATCTTGAAGGCATGATGGGTGGGATGCCAGATTCTGCTATGTTGACCCAGTTAATGCAAAACCCAGCCATTTCACAAATGATGCAAAGTATCCTTTCCAATCCACAGACTATGAATCAGGTATTTACCCACTGTCTGCCAATGATTTCATGTTTTGAACTGATGTCTCTAACATTTTTATTTACTTTTAGATTCTTGGGGTCAATAACGAGCAGCGTGGCACGCCTGATTTAAATTCTCTAAGGGATGTGATGCAAAACCCAGAGTTTCTACGCCTGTTTTCCTCACCTGAGACACTGCAGGTAGACAGATTCAGAGTTCTGAATCTCTTAATATTCTCAATCATAGGGTTGCATACTCGTCTTTGTGTGCATTAATAAGTACGTGGTCCAAATGTCCAATATTAAAGTCATGCTTATATACAGTGTATGAAGAATGGCAATAATGAATGTTTCCACAGCTATTTTCTATTTTGTTTCTTCTGTGATAAATTCTAATAACAAGCATCAGATCTAACTGGAATGAGTGTTGCATAGATAAAGTGGTTGGATAATGGCCTCCTAGCTAAAGTTTTGGGAAAAATTGACTTAGACATTCCATGATCAAAGTGTTTTTATTTTTTATTTTTTTGTGCATTGAAAAATTAGTTTCTCTAAAATGTGATCTAATGAGGACGATGTTGTATTATTTTATTCTCTAAAATGGTAATGTGATCTAATTTGACACTTGTTTTTAAGTAAATTTTCTCACAACTAAGTGATCCTATTTGCAATGGCAGCAACTCTTGTCTTTCCAGCAGGCTCTTCTGTCTCAGCTTGGTCAGCAACAATCAACACAGTAAGAAATGGAGCAATCTTTGCATTTCTATTTTCACATGCCTTTTCTTTTTTACTCCCCAAAAAGAAACAATAACATCGTTTTATTACTGCCAACTGGATTTGTACTATAATGAAGTAGTTATTTGTTTGTCCCTAGTACATCTGTTGCAACTAAGATTAGGCCTAGGCATAATCTGACTTCCTATATTTAGTTGGATGAACTTTTCTGTTAGATTTGAGAATTGCACACACAATCTAGGTAATGTTATTTATAATTTTTCTGAATTAAACCAAATTACCAAAAGAGGGAGAGCCCTGACACAACGGTAAAGTTTTGTCTTGGTAACTTGTTGGTCATGGGTTCGAATCCGGAAACAGTCTCTTTGCATATGCAATGGTAAGGCTGTGTACAATATCCCTCCCCCCTTACCTGCGCATAGAGTGGAGCCTCCGGGCAATGGGGTACATAGTTTTTAAACCAAATTACCAAAAAAAGGTTTCAACAGATACCAGACCGCAAAAGAACACAGGATAAGGTCCCCTCACAGAGAGTAACTTCTCTCAGTACACAATACACAGGCTTCTCAATCCTACCCAAAATACAATACTCAATTTAGAAACTGACACACCATATGTATAAGAGAGAGGCATGCATAACTATAGAAAAGTTACCAAACACATAGCTGCCCTATAAATTACTAAACGCCCAGATAACTGCCATACTGTTCACGTAAGTGTCCTAACATTTAGGTGACAACCATAGTCATTGTTGTTGCCTATTAAAGTTATGGTACCAAAAGCAACAACAATGACTATTATGTGTTAGGAATCCAGAATTGGTTAATGAGTTTTCAGGGAAAGTTGAGAAAAATAGTGAAACAATGGAAAATACTTTGATAATGTTTATTGAATTACAAAGAATCTAAGGAGAGAATTCTCCTTCCAAGTATTTCCTCTTTATAGAGTTTTCCCTTTCTTACAACAGACCTAATACTCAGTTCTCATATCACTAAACAGAATGAATCATCTTCTACTCTCCTATCTAAGCTAACCACCCAACTAATTATTCAACTAACACCTCTTAACCAATTGCTTTATTTCCTTTAGATGCAATTATTCTTACTAAGCCATCATTCATTTTTGCACTATAAATAATCTGCATACAACACAGCCAATGGTGGTTTGGCCCATCTGGTTGACCTTTTGTTCATAACAATTGCATGACTTGGGTTTGAGTCTGGGGTTCCTCCCTATGAAATTTGAATCCCACTGAAAATCATCACTGAGGTTGGTGATTTGAGTTGCAGAGAGCCTTCCTTCACCCTAAACTTTCCTCACTAATAACAAAAACAAAATCTGTGTACAACACAAGCCCCCTGATTGGGAATTTTTCCTGGTGGCAAAATAAGTAATTATTGCTTGAATTTTACTTTGTTGTTTAATGTTTATTGCTAGCTTAATCTTCTGTTTATCTGGATGCTTTTGCAGGGAACCAGGTCAAACAGGTGGAGGCACTGGTATGCAAGAGAACTCTGCTTTCTTTTTTTGTTTCTATTTAGTACTAGAAACTATGCTTAGTTAGTCTTGTTTGGAATATTTTTTGTGTCTATGGTTTTGCATTGGCAATTCAAATTGCTTGACTATAATGTAAGATCATCTGCTGGTACTTGATTTAGTTTGAATTATAATTTTTGAATCTGTTGAACATTATAATGTGATTAGGTTTCCTCTTGTACTTGTTCTTTGCATTTGTTTGGTGAAATCTGGATCAGCAGGGACTTTGTTTTTTCTGAGAGTAAAAATGAAAATTTGTTTATTTTGTGGTGCGCTCTGAGATCTTTGTTCTGACTTTATATGTGGATCATAATTCATAAATCAGAGTGATATGGGTATGGGTGTTTAAAAAATGTGACCTATGAGTTAAGGCTTTGCTTTAAATCCTTATAAACAAATTTAAGGCCCTTCAAGCTAAATCCATACAACAGATTTATACATGTGCAACCTCTTGGAGGGCCCCATGCATCTTTAGAGTAGCAATGAAGGGGCAATTATTAGGTTCTAAGGTGGCTGCTGCATGATGCAATTGCCATTTGATTGCATGCAGAACTTGTGCTCATTTTTTGTAATTGCTATTG
Source organism: Glycine latifolia (assembly GCA_013407115.1). Taxonomy (NCBI): domain Eukaryota; kingdom Viridiplantae; phylum Streptophyta; class Magnoliopsida; order Fabales; family Fabaceae; genus Glycine; species Glycine latifolia. The sequence goes on from CM023951.1 coordinate 7,171,092, forward strand.
AATGGTTTTATTGGTAGGACCGTTGAACAACATGGGGCTAGAGATGTTATCAAGCATGTTTGGTGGACTTGGAGCTGGTAGCCTGGCTGTTCCTAACAGATCAAATGGTTAGCATAGTTTTGTAATTATCCAAGTAGATTTTATACTACGTTGTTGTCTTCTGTCCAAATAGTTTTTATACTGCCTCCCTGACTTGCATGACTTCATTGTTTAACCAGAGCCACCGGAGCAATTGTATGCCACCCAACTTTCTCAGCTTCAAGAGATGGGGTTCTTTGACACACAAGAGAACATAAGGGCTCTTATTGCTACATCTGGGAACGTTCATGCAGCAGTTGAGCGGCTTTTGGGGAACCCCGGACAGTAGCAGGTAATGTTGGTTGGTTTCCTTTCATGAAGGTCCTTCTGTAGATATGCTGAGTTTGGTCCCTTCAAACTCTCTTGTTTTCAAGCGCCTTGTTGGGAGTTTAAATAAAATTGGAAATCTGTCCAAATTATAATGGTCAGAACTCTGAACTTACATGGTGGTGTAGGTTATACGTTGGACCAACTCTCAGATAATCTATTCTATCCTTGAGTTCGGATAGCATAGTTATTTTCTTCATGTACATATATCAAAACTAGCGTCAGACACGTGGCAGCGCTTAAATTTCAAACTAATTTATTTCAATATGTTAATGTACTAATATTCGTTTGGTTCTTATGTGTATCAATACGCTAATAACTTATAATTACTGATTTGGCAGGTGGTAGGGACACAAGACTAGCAAGTAAATCCCAAACACTAGAATCTGGTGTGAGATATTTGTCCATTTAGCTTTGATTTTCGTCATGGAGTTATGTTCAAACAAATCTATTGATTTTTTGTTTTTCATTTTACATTATATCCAGAGTTTAGTATTATATCCAATACTCAAATATCCAATGATTAATTATACCTTCAGCTACAAGAAAGTACAAAGCCTTTTGTACCATATACATGTAATTCTAACTTGCCTGTTTGCAAGGATTGGGTTCATAGATACATTCAAAAGAAGGAGTTTATATTGGAACATGAATTTAGATATATAATTATGAACTTTTGTTTGTCATTTTAGTTGTTAATCTCGTTGTAAGTTCCATAACAATATTAATGACTCGTGGCAAACAAATCTTTATAAATAAACTTTGGGTTAAACATAAAATTTAGTCTAGCATATTCTTAATAATTTGTTTTTACCCAATTAGCGGACTCCCAAACAATCATATTTTACAAGAGCAACTCTTTTCAAAAAGTGCTTCATATATGTCCGTGGAGTTTTATAATTTATAGTTGTAATATCTTCCGTCTCTATTATGATGAAATTTGAAACGTTTAACAGTGAATTGACGAGTTTTCGTGTATGCCGAACTGTTTATGACTTATTTTTTATGTTAGCTTTGTCTCTTGGACAGTATGGTTAGTTTGATACAAGGTTTTATACGTCAATAGTTATCTCTTCACTAAAATTAATTCGGTACGATCATAAACACTTATAATCATACCAATTTTATAAATTTATAATGTGTTAATTTGATACAAAGTCAAATATTAAATGACTCGAAATAATTCTTTCTAATTTTTAAACGCTTAATTGATATATAATAAGTCTTTAAAGGATAAAATTTGTATCAAGTATAAATGTTTAAGAAATTAATAATTGATTTGATATTTTAAAATAAAATAAAAATTTTATTTTTGAAGAATATAAAATTCAAATAATATTAACTTAATTCATATTGTAACGAATAAGACTTAGATAATAAAATCCATTTGAATGCCTAGTAGGAATTAATTAATGAGTTCCTCACTCAGCTTTACCCTCCCCAACACCGCATGTCATCCCTCGACTCACACCTAGTCGACACAGTGCCCTCCACCCACCTACGCCGCAATCCACCGTGATTTTATTTTAAGGATTCAGAAGAACCAATCCACCATATTAAATGATTTTTTTTTATATATTTTTGTTAACCTTTTAATGGTTTGTATTGAGAAATGAGATGTCTAAGCAATTTTAGTTTTGTTTTAGGCTTTTGATTGTCATTACTTATGAATGATTTGCTAATTTACAGTAACTTAGCATCGATTTCTTATATATATATATATAAATAGTTATTATTTTAATAACAAATTACCAAATTTGGATATGATTCATTGGTTCAATTCAAATTAGAGATTTAAACAAGAAAATTTTAAATTAATTAAAATTGACCTGTTTATATCAAAATATGTCTCTACTTGATTTGAATTCACCTATGTCCAATTTTATTAAGAAATATATTTTTAACACACTCTTTTGAAACATATATTGTTGTTGGTTAAAATTTATTTAAAAATACTAAATCAAGATAAAGTCTTATTAAATGAAATATAAGATCACCAAAAATTATAATTTTTAGTAAATTTCAGCCAATGATAATTAAAGTGTTTCAAAAGAAGGTGCTATAAAATATACTGTTAATATTTCTCATCCCTAAATAGATTAATTGGCTAATGAGAAAAATATTAATCTAAAACAAACTATAAATTATGAAAACTAAAATCACTAGTACTCAAGGCAAAAGACAAGAACCAAAATAGGCAAGTTAGACTTCATAAAAGTTTATTCTAACTTGTTTATATGATATACAATTATTTTTAATGTGTAATATGACATTCGATAATTTATTTAAACGATTATATTGCAAAATAAGGCTTCTAAATAGGACAAAAGTTTATCATTTAATGAATATTTTAAAAAAGTAAGTAAATATGACTTGAATACATTATAAAATTAATATAATAATATGACCAAAAAATATTTATATTTACTTAAGTATATCAATTTGGTAGACTTAAAAGATTTTCTTAATGATTTAAAGTCTTTCCTTTTTAACTAAGACTTTAGATCATATATTTAGTTAAAAATGTAAGTGTACAAAGAGACACACATGGACACACATAAAAATATATTAAAAATTATAATAAATTATAAAATATAAACTTAAGACTCGTACAAAACATGAGTTATTACACTACTCTATATATATGGATTGGGCGGAACCATGTAGGAAGGTGGGGCTTGGCCCCCCTGATTTTTTTAATAAAAGACAGATCAGTATTTATTTATATTTATTTATTTTAAATAAATTTGATTTTTTATTAAGTAAATAAATATAATTTAAAACTGAGTATTATATATATATATATATATATATATATTAAATTATTATGTAATTAGTTTTTATCTCTTAACATTATTTTTATAATTATAAAATCAATAGTTAACTCAGTGAACAAAGAAATCAATAGTAAACTTTTTTATGAAAACTTATCTTAATATATTTTATCAAATTTAGTTATTATATAATTAATTTTTTTCTCTTAACTTTTTAAAATTATAAAATTAATGGTATTGTTATCTTTTTCAATAAACTTGGATCTAAATATTATATTTGATTAAATTTTAGTTATTATATAATCAATATCTAATTGTTTAACTTTATTTTAATTTTTGACAACTTAAAAAGTTCTTATTTTTCAAATCTTATGTAAACAAGAACTGATAAAAAAAATCATATAAACAAGTTGCATTAGATTGATGAAAGATTATTATAATTTCCAAACTATGTAAGCACATTACAGTAGTTGTTATAGTTATGAGTTGTGATGTTGTAAATATCGACTGAAAGATGTACTACATGAAAGAAAGATATTTTTAATTTTTTTCATATTTTATATTTAATATTTTAATATCAAGATTACGTAATAGATGAAATATTTTTGTTTATCAATTGTTTGATAGTATAAATTGAAAAAAAATGTAGAAAAATTAATAATAATTTATTATTTTTGTGACATTAGAAATATAAATGCCTTTTTTTTATGATAAGACGTTTTATATTTTGATGGATTATTAATGTAATTTAATTTATTGGAATATCAAATTATGAATATTTTATTATTATAAAAAGTAATGATATATAATTTTTGGATGGATTTTATTTTTTAATCGATCCCCTTGTCTCAGGATCAGCTCATATATATATATATATATCTAATAATTATTTTAATATAAATATAAATATAATACAAAGTAACGCAGCATAAAGTTAAAAAAAGAAGTAAGCAGCATCATTAATTTATATTTTTATTAAATATCCGTTTGACTTGGAAAAATACAATTTTCAGCCAGATGTCTTCGAGCGCGCATTTGAAATATGAATTTCACCAAAAAGAAATTTGAATATCACCAATGGTAAATACAAAACAAGTAAAACACATAGAAACAATTAATGTCTTAATTGTTTAAAAGGGAAGAATAAATAATATTTAATTATTTCATTTAATACATATATTATATATATATAAAATATTTATTAGCTAGCCATAAATGAGCATAGACAAGGAGGCCAAAACGATCTGTGTTTCATCTAAAAGGTAGAAATATAATTTAGTTTCTCATTAAGAAAAAGCAAAATTTGGATTTCACAATCCGAATACTATTTTCTCCTCCATGACATGAGAGCGTATATAGAAATTCATTTTAAGTAAATTTAACAAGCATTTTCCAATTTTTTTTGTGTCCCCCCGCCTAAAGAAAAAAATGAAACGTGAAATGTTTTTCGTTCATACAAGCTTTGCCACCTAAACATTTGCCAACTTTCTACGTAGCCTATATAATGAACCTTCTCTTGTGTCCGAAACCCTACCCTTAACATTCAGCTATCCATTCCTTTTGTTTCTCTGTGTTTTCCTTAGTCTAAAAGATCGGTTTCATTTTCAGTTCATTAACCATGCAGAACTCTGAGTCAGTGACCGCTGCTTCTTCTCCCATTCAAGGGAGTGAAGCGTCCCATGGAGATGGAGAGAAGGCACTTAGCCTCTCACCAGAGTTGGAAATTAATAGTGGTGGTGATGATGCAGTGGCTCCTAAAGGGGATGAAGAAGTGGATCAGAAACCCACCTTGGTTGGGGTTAGTCACAAGAGAAAGGCTTTAACGGAAACCGATCCGTTTTGCGAATCCAATCCAACTAGCAGCAACGATTCTAAGCGTCTCAAATCGCCTTCCGTTTCAACCCCAAATGTTGAACAACAACAAGAAGTTGATGAGGAAATGCGGCCTCAAGGTAAATTAAAATTAACCCAACTATATATATATATATATATATGAATTTCTAGATAGTCAACCATTTTTCATGACTGAGTTGGTTTGCCGAGAATCGCCAGTAATTAACACACTCTTTGAAATGCAATTTTGAACACTTGTTATTTTTTGCTGAAATTTATTAAAAAGTATGATTTTTTTATATCCCAATTGTTAATAATTTAATTAGACGCACTAGTGTTAGAAGTAGATTGTTACAGATCTGGTGTGTTGTTAGCACTCCTCTGCGTTTGTTTAATTTTATGTTATTTAATTTGTTCGCAAAGAAAATATAGGGGTGGAAGGGAATTTATACATATACTTATGTGTTGTTGTATATGCTGGGTGTTTAGAAGGTGGAGATGTTGAGAGTGAGAAGGTGAAAGGAGACAAGGGCGTGTCTGATGGAGGACTTGTGGAGATGGACTCGGACCAAAACAAAGGAGAAGGATTAACAGTGAACTCACCCAATGACAATGTGGAAGAAGAAAAAGTGGAGACTGAAGCTATTGAGAGCATGAATGTGGAGCCTGAAGGTGACAATAAGGGCATGAACAAAGAAGTAGGAACAGTGAACTCGCCCAGTAACGTCGAAGAAGAAAAAGTGGAAACTGACGCCATTGAGAGCATGAATGTGGAGCCTGAAGGTGATGACAAAGGCATGCCTCATGGAGGAGTTTCGAAGTTGGACTCGGACCTCATCAAAGGAGAAGGAATAGTGATCTCGCACAACAATGTTGAAGAAGAAAAAGTGGAGATTGATGATGCGGTAGAGAGCATGAATGTGGAGCCTGAAGGTGACAAGGGCACTTCTCATGGAGGACGTTTTGAATTGGACCTAAATCGAAGAGTTGACGAAATAGTGGACTCTCCCAGCAATGTTGAAACAGAAATGAAAGTGGAGAGTGACACTATAGAACTAGAGAACATGGATGTGGAACCTCAAGGAAACAATGACATGCCTCGTGTTGTGAGACTTTTGGGGATTGACCTAAATCTAGAAGCTGATCAAGAAATGGTGCTGCACTCCCCCAATGATGCTGAAAGAGAAACTACAAGAGTGGAGCCTGACATTGGAGACAAGGGCATGCCTCATGAAGGACTTTCTTTGTTGGACCTTAACAAAGGAGTAGAAGAGATGGTGGAGCATGATGATTCTGTGGATCAGAACATTAAAGTTGTGCCTTATATTGCAGAAGAAAACACTGAAGTGAATTGTGCAATAGACAAAATGGTCCAAATTGGAGCGGAGCTTTTTTGCGAGTTGAACAAAGAAGCAGACTTTTTTTTTGATGAAAATGAAGTCGAAGCCGAGCCTGCAGCAGCTAATGCTGAAGAGAAGAAAAAGAAGACTGAAGTGGAGTCTTCTGGTGCTGATAAAAAAGTTGAAGTTGAGCAATGTGCTGAAGAGGACGATGATGATGATGTTGTAGAGGTGGAGAAGAGAGCAATTGCTGAAAATTTAGAGGAGGAGGAGGATGATGTTGTAGAGGTGGAGAGGAGAGAAGTGGTGCTTGCACTTCCTGCTGTTGTTGAAAATGAAGAAGAGGATGATGATGATGTTGTTGAGGTGGAGAAGAGAGAAGTGGTGCTTGCACTTCCTGCTATTGTTGAGAATGATGAAGTGGAGACATCTCCTTCTCCAGGGAACTTTGTTATTGACCTCAACAAACCTCCTCCTGGATACAATAATGATGGAAAGTAGTCCTGAGAAACTATTAGCTATTATATTGCAGCTGGTGTTCTTGATGATCGATCGGTTTTTTTGTATTTTAGTTCTTAAAAATTATTTTATAGAATAATTTTTAAAAACTAGTTCTTAGAGAGTGGGAGTGGGAGAAGAGTATGAGACTTTAATTATATATAAGGAACAATAACTTAGAGATGCTTTTGTAGTTTTGTATTTCAATTTTAAAGAAATATATATTGTTTTTAAAAGTGCTACTTGTTTTGCTGATAGAATTACACAAATGAACCCTGTTTGTGTTTTTTCTTTCGTTTTTATTTGTTTGGGAGATATGATGTTGCTTGACGCAAGTTATAATAATTATTTTGGGTATTAATTAGTTGTAAATATCAATAGTTTTTTATTTATCGGGATATGAATTATAGAATATATGTCTTATTGAGATATTGAGAACGTTCTTGTCAATTCAAACGCAATTTAGTTAGTAATTTTTTTCTAGTTTTTTTTAAATTAAAATATGTTTGAGCGGATGATAGAATCTCAAAATTCATAAAGGGTTGTTTTGGGAAGTTACTTTTAAAAAATGAATATGGTATGATAGTAGAAGAGAATGATGACCATAATACAAACTAATAGATATAAAATAGCATTATTTTGAGTAGTGACAGATCTAAAAATTTGATGTGTGCACAATTTAAATTTTGTATTGTATATAAGAGAGTCTCTACAATAAATTAGGATGAGTGTTAAAATATAGAAATAATAGATCTTGGTGTTGCAGAGTGTGCTAAATTTGATATAGATATATTGCGCATAGTGTAGTAATATGAAAAATATCAATTTCTGTTCTCTCTCAATATATTTAGTCTAGCTATAAAGGAGAATGAATGTGGAATCAATTACACATATACGAAATGTAGATGTGAATTTTTTTATCATTATTAAACTAGAGATATTTACATCCTATCGAGGGATATATGATTTTTACGTCAGGTACAAACTGAAGTTTTATTAATTTGTAATATTTTTTTTTGAAAGGAGTTAATTTGTGATATATATTGCTCTCAAGTCTTAACTTCCCGATCATTTGATATTTACTCAACTAAATAAGAAAGATAATTGGGTGTGCATGCTATTTAAGTAAATGATGCGTTTTTAAACAAAGAGCCTATGATTAATTATCGGATCAAAGATATTTTTTTTATGTAAATGACTCGTGATTAATTCTTGGCTAAATTTTTGTGGGAATGACTATATTTATAGATTAATTTAATTAGGCTTAAATTAATTGAGATTTTAATTTATCAGCGAATTCAAGACTCTAAGTTAATGGATGGAGACAATTAATAATAATAATAATAATAATAATAATAATAATAATATTATTATTATTATTATTATTATTATTATTATTATTATTGTTATTAAGATAAAAACATAAACATTAAAATCATAAAATTTTAATATATCTAATAAAATAAATTACATATCTTATAATTAAAAATACAAAAGTTGAAAGCAGCGTGTGTTCCAGCATATAAAAATAGACCAGGGGCATAATATAAACACACTTAATATTTACTTATAATTTATCGAAGTGAGAGGGTGCATTTTGCACTCACTTACATATAGGTCCGCCAATAAATTTATGATTGTTTTCACCCATAAAACAAGTTCAATGCCGTTAAAAGAACTAGTGATTAGGAGTTGCGTTCCAAGTTGTCTTTCAAATTTATTTATTTTTAGGAATTTTTAGTATGTTCAAGGGAAACTAGTTTTGAAGTAGTGTTTAGGATTTGTGTTCAAGTTGTCTTCTAAAGAACTAGTGATTATTCAGACAATTTTGATTAAAAGACTAGGGTTTTGTAAAAGTATTTTTCATGGTTTATGTTTGAATAATAAAAGAACAACGCAAAAATAAAAACAAGTAATTAAAAAGAATAAATGAAGAAAAATTGGTAGTGTTATTGTGAGAATGAGTGATTTGAGCAGTTAGGGTTGAATTTGGTTTCCCCTTTTTTAATGTAAAAACCTCAATCAATGTAGTTATTCATGTAATTTATTTCCAATTCATAATTATATTCTAACCTTAATATCTTAGGTGAAAGAGTCTAATTAGTCATTTAGATTAATTTGGCAAACTAACTAAATGACTAACATTAACATTCAAGAATTAAGAGTCTAATTGGTATTGACCTATGTCTAACATCAATCCCTATCAGATACTATTCTTAGTTTGAGAATTAAACAAATATTTGTAGACTAAATTATTGATTCCTAAGATTAAATAATAGGCGATCAAGTTAAAACAAACATTAAGAGAAAAAGAAAGAATAATAAACTGAATAATTGCATTGAAAGAAGAGTATCACATGAAATTGAATTCAACCTTTCTAACCTCGACAAAAAAGGAGATTAGCTGCTCTGACTTGATTACAAATCCCAAAATCAAACATACAAAAACATAATGAAATCAAGCTAAAAGTCTTAGGAATGATGCTCTATCTCTCATAAAATTGTCATCTTAAAAGTGTTAGAATGTCCCCTTAATTAGACCTTAAATATTTTATATTATAATATCAGTTCGAGCTTGTCGTGGCTACCTCACTTAGTAATATCTCACTTAAGTGAGACTTTCTAGTTCCTTTTAAGACATCTTTTGACTCTCCTCACTTAAGCATGAGTAACGACTTGCTTAAGTGATGCCTTTTTTATAAATAATCTATTACTCTAAAAAGTGTATAAGATAAATTAATATTAATTTTTAAAATACATCACTACAACACATGTAATTCTTAGCAACATTTTTTTTGTCTAACACTATTAAAAATGTTAACTTTTTTTGAAAACATTTAAAAAAATATTACCAAATATGAATAAATGTTACTAACATGTTTTTAAAACATTTTATCAAATGATCTGTATTATTTATGTCACTAAAACATATTGTAACATTTATTTATATTTGATAATATTTTTTAAATGTTGTAAAATTTTTTTAATAAAATTTTAATAAGTGTTAGACAACAAATTATTACTAAAAATCACGTATGTAATAGTGCATAAACTTAACACACTTTTAATAAAAATTTACTTTTCTGATAAAATTATTTTATGCAATAAGAATGAATATGTAATTGTAAATTATATTTATTAAAACTTATTTTAATTTTGATTTAATATATTTATTTTTTATGTAATTTTCTTAACATAGAAAAAAAATAATTGCAATGAAAAAAAAAAGAAATAGTAAAGAATGTTATACAGCTCACCTTAATTAGATGCACTGTAATGTAAATGGGTGGCAGAATTTTTTTTCCAAAAGGGAAGACTTTTATTAAGAGAAATAGCTAGATTAATTTGTGTCTTGTGTGGCCATTGTTTTTCTACATAATTGTGCCTTGGGTGACCTTTTAATTTGAGTGTATAATTGATAGTCTTAATAAATTAATTCCATTTTGCCTATAAAAAATCCATTTCATGAGAACTTTATTAAGTTTAATAGTTGCATTTATAAAATTTATTTTTGACAAAGAAATTATTAAAATGACTATTGTTATGGATAGCAAATATAGGCTCAATTAGAAAAGAAGTCCATCCAAGACCAAGTCAATCCACCTTTTCAGCCAACACTAGTAACTAGAACGTGATCTCAACTGCCCTAAGTCACTAATCTAATATCCCGAACAAGATTATGGGGGCATATCTACACAAATAATGTTGATAAATAGAGTTACATTCAGAGAATAAGGTACATAATTCTGACTTTCTTTTCCATTCACACAGTGCACACACTCACGCCAATTAAGGTGTTATTAGCATTATGATCTTCTTCCCTGAGGTATTCCATATCCTTAAATACCTTCAGAGAGAGAGAGAGTCTGATCATACAGTAATTACTAGCAATCTTTGCTGGACATTCCTGTTCTTCACGAACAGAACAACTATTACTAAGCTTTGCACTTGATATTTTTTAATCACACCCTTATATGTGTGTTATAATCAAATAATAAAATGTGTCAAAATAAGTAAACATGGTAACATTATTTTAAAATATTCATAATAGAAAGTAAATGTTGAAGCATGAATTTTTAAAATAACAATGATAAAGGATTAGTTGGGTCCTTATTGGATATCTATAAATTCATTTTCTATAGAATGATAAAGAAAAGTGCTATAATTTAAAATGATAAAAAAACTTATTTTTTTTAGAATTATCTAAGTTTTTTTTTTATACTTATCATAAATATTTTTTATGGGAGGACAACTTTGATTGAATTAGATAAGATGATAATAGACAATAATTATTATTTTTAGTAATATACATAATTGTATATCTGATATTAAAATTTGAGATTACTAATTAAACTACTCCCCATTGTTCTACACGCTTAATGATTTTCTAAATTAGTTTGAAGGAGAAGAATCTTACAAGCAGGACCACAAGCAGCGTTTCTTCAACATGTGATTATCAATGGATCTAAAAGACTGAATCAAGCTTGGAATGGTTTGATGGATATATTATTTTGTATGCTGTTAGTATCAGGTTGAAGATATATATGGGTAGGATATACTTTGATGGATGTAAGGAAGAGGATCGACATGTTCCTGTTTCTCTCGGGCATTTTACTCGTGTGCCTTTGTGGGAATGGTACCACTGGTACCTTCCTCCTCTTTTTTAATATATATATATATATATATATATATATATATATATATAATTGAATTAGTTTTTCAAAATAAAAAACTTCCATTAAGTTAAAAAAGATTAGTGTGTTTAAGCTTATTTTCAAATATAAGTGTTTTTTTAAATAAAATAAGTAATTTTATGATTTTCTGATGTGTTTGTTTCAATTAATTTTACTTAAAATAAGCTTTTTGTTAATAAGTAATTTTTATCTGTTTTTTTTTCTCTAAAAAAATCGTTTTTTTAGAAATTATTTTTTTAAGTTTCAATAAACAGGTCCAAAAGCTCTATTCAAGAATTAAGCATCTCGTACAAATAATTTTAAGAGAATCTCTTTGATTATATCTTCTCCTTTACTTTCACTTAATTACAATATTTAATATTTAATAATATAAATATTTCGAACTCTATATAATTTGTAAAGTTTTTACATGTATTATCCTCCCATGCAAAGTCCCCCCCCCCCTCTCTCTCCAAATCTTAGCAATTTTGATTAATAATACTTTTTTGCGTACATGATTAATAATATTTTTTAAACCTTTCAGTTTTTTTTTAAATTAAACTTAACACCATTTAAAGGGACGTGTAATGTCAAGTATTAACACACAATCATATATAAGAGGGAATTGTTTTTTTTATGAAATAAAATTAATTAGTATTTTTTGACAAAATGTTAATTAGTATTTATATATATATATATATATACACACACACATGTGAGCTAGAAATTTTTATAAAAAAAAGTTTTAATTTGATTAAAACATAATATGGTTGCATGCATCGTGCTAGTTTGCTAGTTTTGTATAAGTTAAGACTTGAACTTTTATACACTAATAGAGTAAATAAATTTTATACTATTAACTAATTATAAATTTTTGCAAGTATAATGACTTTTAATGCAACTTTTATAAGAAAATTAGTCTATAAATTAATAATATAAAATAATTTTACACAATCATCTAATTACAGATTATCATATATAATAAATTTATTTATTTTTTATAATAAATATCTTTTATATTTAATGACAATATAAAATTATTGTACAATATGTAATTATTAAACTCTTTTTATAAAAATCAACATTTTTTTTAATGAAATAGAAGTCAATAAACTTATTATATATAAGAATTTAAAATTGAATAACAATATAAAAATTCTTTATACTTTCAATATATAAACTATTTTCTTATTATGTAATAAAACAATAATAGCCGTCACTTTAGTTACTGAAAGTAATAGCTATAAGTTAACGTTGCATGATTCAATTTGAAATTGTGAGGCTCTGTCACTTTACTTATAGACTTTGAAAGTGTAATTGTCATTCACTGTAGTCTAAAATTAAAAAAGTTATATGATTTAATTGATAATTTTAACATACTTAATTTCAAATACTAAAGTGACAATATGTAGTCATATGCTTATGAACTAAAGTGAAAAAAAAAAAACTTATTTTAAAATTTATTATTTTTACATATATAATAAGGTGTCATCCTTTCAAAGATCAATTTAGATATTCACCATCGTACATTAGGATAAAATGGGTCAATAAAGTATCATCAAATGACTTTTTTTATTATGAAATTTCGTAAACTTGATTAATCTATTTTTTTGAGAAATTTAAAAGTGTGTATGGATTTTTAAAACAATGATAAATCAAGGATTAGTTGGGTGCTAATTGTGGTGTCCACGTCATTTTTCTTAGACTATTCTAAGTTAGAATGTGTTTGGCTTGATGGTGGGAAGATCTAAACTCAGTTTGAAAAATAAACTCATTTTAGTGACATGTTTGGTTAACGAGTCCCAAAAGTATGCTTGCACATGAAAATTCTGTCTAAAAATTCAGTTTTATCAAAATAAGACTTGAATTATTTTTGCAAACTTAAGTTTATTAGCTTTAATTCAAACATACATTAATTTGATGGAATCTGGAAGGGTTAAAAAATGTCAAGTAAATATTTACACTAATCTGTTAAATGTATAACTAAATTAAGCTTAAAATGATTCCATTAAAAATGGCATTGAATTTATTTTTTTAAAATTTAATACTGAATAATTATTAAATTTTTATTTAATTAATTTTTTTATTTTAATTATTAAATAATTAAGGTCATTAAAAATGGTATTGACTGTAATATTTTGAAATTATATAGTTTAATCATTAAATGTTTTTTTATTTAATTTAATTATTAAATATTTAATGTCATTAATAATGGTTTTGACTTGAATATTTTTGAATTTAATATTATTGATTTATTTATTTAATTTTATTATTCAAACATTAAATAATTAATATCCATTATTAATGACTTAAATGATTTTTATCTCATACATTTATTATATTTTCATTTATAAAATATAAAATCAAAGAATGTAGACTTACCCAATTATTTTTAATGCCTAATATGACCTTCATGATAACTTGTTCAAAAACTTATTTTGTAAAAATTCCACTAAACCAAATATAAATTTATCTTTCAATAAGTTTATAGATTTGACTTTAAGTAAACAGACGTAATATTTGAAAAAAATATAAATAAAAATATGATTTTAAAACATTATAACAAATTTAATATAATAACAATATTACACAAAATATCATTATTTATATTTACTTAAATAGTTCAGCTTATTTGATCTCAAAGACTTTTTAAATAGTCCAACCAAATAGTCTTTTATAAAAGTTTAGAACTTATTTATTTCTTAATAAATAAACTTGACCAAGCCTGAGCTTAACCTAGATTAGAAATCTTTGTCGGGCGATCTATTTTTATTTCTAATTTTAGGTTTGAATTAAGAACTATTCTATTTGCTCCCTTTTTCCCTCACTACACCCTCATTTTTTATCCACTACAAATAAGTGAAAGTATGAGAATAATGAGAGGCTAAAGGTGTGAGGGAGATTCCCATCGAGAATTTACATGAAGATGGGTGTGATTTTGTTTTATCATTTTGTCCTAACTTAATTAAGAAAAAAGTGGGGGCACAAAGGTAAAAGACAAATACATGGACGTAAGAGAATAATAAAAATAGTTAATAATAAGTATTTAATATTAATAGTTAATTTTATTTACTTTTAAGATTTTTTAAGGGTATTTACTTTTAGATAAAGTTAATATTTTAAGTGAACTAGTTTAATAAAACTTTGGCGATTGATTAAAATTATTATTTATAGTACCCGTCATAGTTTAATTAATTTAAGAGTTTCTCGTATGATATTGTGATAGAAAAGGAAGAGAAAAGTAAAGAAAAAAAATAATGAGAACGAAGTGAGATGAAAGAAAAAAAATAAATGGATGAATAGTAGTATTTTTCTTAATTTAATGCCTTTTTAAGCAAACTGACACGTACAGACACATACATTCTCAGCAGCATCTTTCTTCCTCAACAATCATAAATTTGCAGTCTCATCGTTTCGCAAGTGGGTGCGTTCTCAGCATCACTAAACAGTGCTAGTAATAGTACACCCCTTGAATCCAAACTGTAGTGGTTTCGCACTCAAAACATTGCATATATATGAACCATCATAAATACTCTTCTCATCGTCACAATCTCTTCATTTCCTTTCCCACACTTGCCATTTTCATCATTCTTAGGTTTTCATTTTCAGCCACAGGCATGCAGAACCAGAACCCTTCTGAGGATGATTTCACCCATAAGGCTTCCTTTGATGACACACCCCATCCAACCAACAACAACAATAACAATCCGCAGGGCGAAAACCTTATCATGAAAACCGTTTGGCAAGTGTTGGAGGAACTTGGAGGCAGTCGTGATGACAGTGATGGTAATGGTGATGGTGGTGTTGGTGATGGGACCCCTGTGGCTGTGGCAGTAGGTGGTGGGGGGTGATGGCAGTGGCTGTGACAGTGGTGGTGGTGGGGCTCCCGTGGCTATGGAAGCGAGCCATGGTGGTGATGATGACAATGATAATGACGATAATGATAGTATTGATGGTAGTGACCCTGTGGCTGTGGCTGTTACGTTGGGTGGCCGTGGTGGTGAAAATAGTGGTGGTGGGGCCACTGTGACTGTGTCAGTGGGATTGCGTGTTGGTAGTGGTGGCGATTATGGTGGCAGTAACGGTAGCGGTGGTAGCCCTGTGGCTGTTGCTGTGGCTGTGGGTGGTGGTTCAACGGTGGTGGAGAGTGTGGTTGTGAGTACTGAGGGAGTGCAGGGGAGAAAGAGAAAAACTTCTCTAGTGAGAGACCCTCCCACTGGGAGACCTACTTGTCCTCTTTGCCAAAAAGAGTTTCCAACCTGGAAGGGCGCGTTTGGCCACATGCGTGCACACCCTGATCGTGATTATCGTGGTTTCTTCAAGCCTCCTATGTTTGGATCCCCATCCTCAAACCAAGATCAACCACCTAGTGATGGCAAGGGTAAGAACTAAATGACTCAGGCCATGCTTGAATAAGATTCTCCATAAGCACTCACAGGAGAAGAAAAAATTAAAAAAGATTTTTTCTTTGTTTCATTGTTTCTTCTTATATTTTTTTCTATAAGTGTGTTTTTGGAGAAACTTATCCATACATGCCCTAACAATGACTCTGCGTGCTTAAGTTTTTTATGGTTTTGATGTGTCTTTATTATGTGGTTATTAAGTGGCAGGTGATGATAGTGCAAAGAAGAGTACTGGTGAGGATAACACTGGAGAGAAAGGTTCAGCACCATTGCCTGTTCGAGTGCCGATGTTTGATTTGAATGAACTAATAGAGGAAGATGGATCCTCTCATGCTGCTGGGCCTGCTGAAGACATGAGTACCGGGGAGGGAAAGGGTTCGGGATTTGACTTGAATGAAATGCCCCCAGCTGAAGATTAATTATGAGGGATGAAGAAAGACAATGTTGGGATATTTCAATAATATAATGATCTTTGTTTTGGTTAATTAAGCAATGGAATAATGCTGCAGGTTAATAATGTTTCATTCGCTGCTTTCATTATTGTTAATTTTATGGTTTTAGATAGTATTGCCGCTGAAAACAACTATGCCTTAAGATGTTGTTGGGATATATATATATACACACACGTATGTGGTTGCTGATTCAGCTTCTTATATTTGCATGCACTGTGTGTACTATGTAGTATATATATATGAAATATGAAATAATTGCTAGTTAGTGCAACTGTTTCATTTCTTTCTTTTTGGATAAATTAAAATATATTGATGTATATACATTGGGGTGCCAAATTTCATCAATGAAGAATCCAAATACATTTATGTCCAAACCCCAATTACAAGAAGATAAACTTAAGGAGAGTATAAATTAAGATGATAAACATCAAAGTGGTTTTATCCACCAGCTTCCAGCTTTGCCATTTCCATCACCTCATAGGCGTTTAATTGATCATTTGTGAAAAATCTGTTTGATTTGTTTCTTTCACTTATTATGTATGGGTTTTCTAATGAGTGAATATATTCTTTTTTATAGACTTAATTAAAATTTATTATAATATCTTACACTCCTCTTCACCCCTTTTTTGTCCATGTTTCTCAAATCTATTCCTGTGTTTTGTTGGGCACGAATGATGTGTATGTGTTCTTTTAAAGTTAAAAAAAACATTAATAAGAGTACAAAGGAGTGGTGACTACTCTATAAAATTAACATAGAGGAAAAATCAGAAGAATAAATGCAAAAATAATAATAAATCATTGCCCAATTATTACAATACATTTTCTGCGTGAAATGGGATGAATTTGAGCACATAAACTCCGCACTACCCTCTTTGCCCCTATGTTTTGAACGTTATGTTATATACTTATATGTAAGAACAAAAAAAAGTAAATGACGACGTTCTTAGTATTGTTGGACAACCGTACACACGAAACAAAAGCTTGAAGGAGTAACTAGTCCTATACCCTAAACTAGCCACTGAACGAAGGTAATATAAATTGAAAAAAAAGGGTAAGTACTGTTGAAAGTTTAAACTCAACAATTTTACCTTGATTTTAAGGCTTCTGGAATGGTCCTACGTCTCATCAAAAAACAATACTGCTTATAGTTAATTGCATGCGAATTGCTAATTTTGTGGCATTTAGTATTTGTCACTGTAAGTTACATTATCTCAGCAGGAGGGAATTTGTATATTTTGTCATTCCAATTATGACTATTCTCAACGTGTATTTTCCACATGCAATCTTTTCACAAGTGTGGCCATCTATATCTACAAATGATTTGGTTTTCAAGTTGTCCTTCCTCTCCTTATTTGTTCTGGGCATTATTTCTTGCATCATGATGGATTAATAATAGAAAAACTTATGGCATTTTATGTGGTTTGTTGATTTATGATTTGTTTAGCTACCTCGTAAGTAATTTAAAGTAATTATATATAAACAATCATTTCTTTAACACCCGACATTAACAAACATCTATAATTTCTCTCTCTATCTCTACTCTTCTAATCATATTATAATACTTATAATAACTATATTTTTTTCTCTTTCTGCCTAGATATTTAATGGTACATTGAGGGTCTATGAATACAATTCCAAAATGATATACTAATGTTCAAGCAGAAGAATTTTGGTTTGCGTATACATTGTGTTATTAAGTACTTCATAAAAAGAAGATCTTGGTCTTGATTTTCTTCTCACTTAGATCGAGTTATATAATATAGAGCTGGGCCATATATGTTTTAATTGGTGTATCTGTCCATCAGAAATGTTTTATCAGTTTCAAGTAGTTTATAATGAATTCTAGTTAAGCAAAAAAGTTTATTATTCTTCTGTTGATATTCTAATAGATTTTCCTTTAATATAATGTTTCGAATATGACCATGGTCATATAAAGTGCTTGAGAAGGCTAGGGCTACCTATACCGTGCTTGAGAACTTGCCAACAACTATTGATCATGATGAATGGCGTCTAACATTTTTTGTTCAGTCTAACCGATGATCTGCTAGCAAGAGTTGCCACTCTCAAGAGTCTGTTGCCTTGATTAATTGTTGAGTTGAGGCAGAGAGTGGCACAAAGGAGAGCATATGGTGAAGCTCATGAGAGTGATG
This sequence comes from Glycine latifolia, assembly GCA_013407115.1. NCBI lineage: Eukaryota > Viridiplantae > Streptophyta > Magnoliopsida > Fabales > Fabaceae > Glycine > Glycine latifolia. The sequence continues at coordinate 7,189,620 of CM023951.1, forward strand.
ATGACTCAGACATCAACAGATCTTGTAAAGTTTAGCATCACTATATAACCTCAGTCTCACCAACACACCAGAGAGGCTACGTATCATTTTTTGGGTAAACGCGATGAGGATTATATATTATCTTAGGATTTTTTTATGCTTTTTGTATTGTATTTAACATTAATTATTTTCTTATTATTTAATAATAATGTAATTAAATTGATTATAATTAATATCGATATATTAATATAATTAGAATAATGAATTATGTAATATTAAAATAATATTCAAAAGTAATTTTCTTTCTCGACAGAATGATTTTTTTTAATGAATTTCCATCGGAAACTATTAACTAAATTACTTACAACTTAACCCTTGCTAACTAACTATGTATTTTAGCTATTGGTACGTAACTAGATAACATACTGATTACTGATAGATAATCCGGTGTTAATTACCGTTATTTATTTTTATTTCTTGTAGCTGTCAAGAAACATTACTAACACGTTTCTTTCTGAAATGATGCAAACGACCCACTAATATTGCTATAAGAGCACTATAAAACATATCAAATGTTTTTGTTTTAATTTGAAAATCTTGACTAATTTGTTTTGTGAAAAAATGAGTATCTTAAAAAAAAATAGTTTGTGAAACTTGAGGCAGTGTACCCATAAACTACAAATAGTTACGAAAGGAAAATGCTCATTACTACTGCCTGGGTTGATCATGTGATGATTAAACACCCAAATCATCTACTATGTAAAGATCCTCCGCGGAGAACTTCCCCAACCTCTCAGAGGTAGCTAGGGAACATATAAGGAGCGGGGCATAGCACCAATCGCTTCCTCAATATCTTTTTTTGTAATTTCCCTCCCACCTCTGTCTGGTGATGGCAACCTAAAGAAACTAAAAGGAAATCTGAATTCTTGAATCACTTGTCCCTCGGGCGATGACGAGGTACCTGTAGCAGCTGATGCATAGGTGAAGATGATACCTCCCGTCTTTCTATTTCCTCTCACAGTGAGGTCCTCAAAACAATGTCCATTATGGACTGCGTGAACTGATTGTAGTCTAAAGAGGATTCCTCGCGGAATAGAACCTTCAGCCATTTGCTCCTGCGACAACAATCATTGCCAATCATCACACTCACACTCATTACTACAGAAAAAACTTTCTAGAACAGTTAAAAATAACTTTTTAGATTAATTGTACACAAAACAAACAATGTATAAGGCTAAGTAATTGTTGGGATACCGATGGGGGTAAATATCGGGGAGATTTACACCTGAGTAACCATATAAGTGAATTAGACACCACACCTTAACCCAAAACCTTAAGGCTCAGGTTTATGGGTCTTTTCCTCACTTATATGGTGTCGATACAACGGATCTCAATGTTCATGGATCCACAAACGCCTTCTTACTTGTCCGAGCCGGGCGCCGAATCAAACCATCAGCTCTGATACCAATTGTTGGGATACCGATGGGGGTAAATATCGGGGAGCTTTACACCTGAGTAACCATATAAGTGAATTAGACACCACACCTTAACCCAAAACCTTAAGGCTCAGGTTTATGGGTCTTTTCCTCACTTATATGGTGTTCAACTTTTCTATTTCTATCCGATGTGGGACTTTAACTCACACTTGTACTCCAACAGTAATCAAAAAGACAACATTCATAATTTAACAATTCATGGTAATATTTTATTGCCATCATATATAGCATTAAAGAAAATAATATTCAATTAATACATAATGAATATCATTTAATCATTAAAAAAAATTGATTTAGAAAATCCAACTGTAAGTACCAAAATGTATGAATCCAATCATCGTCTCTGGAGATAATTACCCAGCAACCAACCTTACATATTCCTTAATTAACAATGGTTTTCACACTCACCATACTGGGGAATACTGATCCCGATCAGGGCATCAAACTAGTGGCATCGTTGGGATAAACATACATGAGTAATGACTCACCACAGCTTAAGATTTGCGATAATCTTGGTTTTGTGTGGAATACCTGTGTACGTACATATCGACTTATAATGGTTGCTCATATGCATGTATGTGTATGTGCCATTATCACCATATCAAATACGAATGCAATTATCACAATTTCAATAACAATTTCCCCATATAACAAATTTTTCACATGGTCTGTTCACCAATAAATTCACCATCTTGAAGCTTTTGAAGAAATCTAAACAAATCTTATATTCTTGCAATAATTCATTTTAAAATTTTCAATTGATTAAATATCCTTAATTCCAATTAGTTTTAAAACATTTAACATTTTAAATAAAATCATTACTTACAAGCAACTCGTTTAAGTTAAAGTTATTAAAATTTTAAATAGTTAATTAAAAATCTTAGGTTCTCTAGAAAATTTCTTAATTCTTTTAGTTGTAGTTTGTAAACTTTATATTAAACAAAAAACTAATTTAATTATAGAGATTCAAAAAATCCCTTTATTTTATTATAATACATGTACTACAGCATTATATGTAATTTTTTTTGAAAGTAAACAAGTTCTTAAAACATGAAAAATATAAAAAAAAAGAATATTTTTTTTTTTGAAAACATCACAGTAAGTTATCCTATTTTAGATAAGTTTTCTCATAAAAGTTTCGATACTAAACGATTTTTACAAATTACAAACAACCACTTATTTTAATTTAAAGCATAGGATGTATATTTTTCAAAACATCTTTTATATTTACTTTATCCATTTAAAAAATAGTCCGTAGAAAATCATATCTAAACAAAGTAAGACTTTTTTTTTACCACAATGAAGTACTACACTAAATCTATTTTCTTGTTTGCCAAAGTACAGTGTTCAAAACTTGAAGTATAAAATCTATGGTAATTTTTCTCCCAAGACAGATTCATAGGCAACATTCTATAACTCAGGCAGTGAGTGTACTCCAGTTTTGAGAAATTATTTAAAATAGTAAATGATATCGATCACAAAAAATCAAATTGGTATGCCATATTAAATCTTGAAATGTCAATTTTATGACCGTTCAAAAAGTTTCATAAAAACTCAAACCTAAAATTCCATAAACACAAAAACATCAACACTGTACAATTACCTTTTCAAACAAAGCAGTTTCACTATGTATAGCTGTCTCGTTTCGTAACCTTTCAGGATGATTCTTGAGACAAAATTCAAAAACCCTTAGTGTCTAGTTTCATTGAAAGAAAAAAAATTAAAAAATATTATGTGTAGCTTTAGATATTGTAAAGACATCAATTACGTGTACCAAGCAAATTAAAACTCAAAATAGAAAAACAATATACAATACCAAGCTTCAATCTTTTTCACAAAACAAAGAAAGCTACCATGAGTTTCAACTCATAAAATGAATTTGGGTTAATTATTATTTTAGGCCCTAAATTTGAGGGTATTTTTTAGTTCTTGAATTTTGACAAATTATTATTTTTTAGTTTCTAACATAATAAATTAATATTTTATGACAATTTTTAGTATTTTGTGATGATTTTTTTAGTATTTTATAGTATTTTAAAATGTAAATTCAAGCAATTAAAAGAAAAAATTAATTTGGGTGTTCAAAATCATCACAAATTAATTTATTATGTTAGAGACTAAAAAGATTTATTAAAAATAAAAATAAAAATAATTTTAAATTTTAGAGACTAAAAAAAAACACCCCCCAAAATTCAAGGATTAAAACATTAATTAAGTCATTGAATTTTAATATCAAAATGACTCCTAAACAAAAGCACATATACAACGTGCAAAAGAATAGATTTTCTTACCGTCCAATCCAAATCAATAGCAAGTGTAAAGCCCTGATCTTTGCACTCCTTTGTGAACTCCTTTGTAGATTCAAGCCAAGACCAACATGACCAACAGTTTTTCAACCAAAACATAGGTTAAGGTTAGATTCAAGAACAATAGATGAAGAAGAATGAAAGAGTGTACGGAATAATGATAAAAAAAAAAGGGAAGAAGACAGGGAATACCAGAATAAGAAGAAAAAAACTCACCTAGAGGATTTCACCTCTAAACTTCTAACTCCACCACACTTAGCCAGAAAAATGAGAAATTGAGAGGCTAAAGGTGTGAGGGAGAGTCTCATAGAGTTTACAAGGAGAGGGGTGTGATTTTGTTTTACCATTTTGTCCTAACGTTATTAAAAAAAAGTGGGGGCAAAGAGGTAAAAGACAAAATGGTCAACTTAGCCATTAATGTGTTCATAAAAAATAAATGGAACGGTTTCTCGTAGAAGCCTATTATGGTCTGTCCAGAGAGAGAGAGAAAACAAGGGGAAAAGAAAATAAATATAGGTGATTTTGGTGAGATGTAAGAAAAACAATTATGGCAAAATACCACAATTAATTGAATAACATTTTAAATGAAATGAACTGATTTTCAAAACAAACTTGGTCTCATAATCTTGTAGGACTTGGGCGTGCCATATAGAGACCAGAGAAATTCTCAGATTTGAATCTAGCACAATTAAATGACATTGGTAGATTTTGGGATTTTTCTATAATTTTTTTATAAAAAAATCAACAAAATTTGAATCAAATAAATTTTATCATAAAAAAATTAGTCTTGAATGTGAGGGTGACGATATTAGAGATAATTGCAAATGTGAGGGTGAGGATTTATCCTAATTTGATTGGAAGGGATAAAAAACATTTTTTTTATTAAAGTAGTATACACGTGTAAAATGAAGAAAAACAGTAATTTATAAATTATAAGTCCATACATTACTTTAAATAGTATCTGAAAATTCATTATATATGATTTATTGGGATAAACTTAAACTTTTTATTAAATAATTAAATAAGCTTGTAAACTAGCAAAACAAACTGTAAGTTAATTAAGATAACTTGCAAAATATACACTACAACTTATTTATATAAAGTATAAGTCTTTTTTTAGTTATAAACAAAAGGCACTTCTTTTAAAATGTAGTTACAATATATTATAATTACACTTTTCTTTAAAGCTATTCAAAATAATTTCACAAATCAATGGAGGTTTTTTTTATTTTAAAGTTTAAATATTAGTCATTAATTTATTAATGAGAAGAATTCAAACTCATGATATCTTTTCTCATCTTTTTCTTTTAAATATGACGACAACGTTATAACTTTTTCAAATTCTCATCTTTTTCTTTTAAATATGACGACAACTTTATAACTTTTTCAAATTAATGAAGATTAGATATAGTAGAAGAGATTAGTTCTTTATCACATGATAAAATAAAGGTTGAATTTCTAATGAAAAATAGTGTTCCATGTCTATTCAGGAAAAAAGTAACTTCTTAAACTAATAAATAATTTAATTTTATTAAATTTAATAAATATAGCATTTAATTATATTATATTATATTATTTAATTTTATATCATATTTAATGAATGCAATATAAATTTAATGCTTTTATGTAATTAATTTTATTGTTTAATGCTACTAATAATAAATGTTTTATTTAATGCTTTTATATATTTTAATATTGTTTAATATTTTAAGTGTCAAATCTCGTGTATTCACAAACATGTTATCATTGGTCCATGACTATTTTTTTTTAATTCAAGTTTTGAATTCAAGTTACGTGAGAATAAAAAAATTACTTAAAAAGAGAAATTCATTGTAAATTGTTAGTCAAATTCTTCTATGAATATTAATTAATAGTTAATCCTATGGATACTATGCACATGTTAGTCATGCTGAAAAAAAAAATCTTTTGTATTTAATTTTTATTATTAGTGTATTTTCTAAATTTTACTATACATTATGTTTTACTTGTATCCACTAAACTAATAAGCATAATTTTAAATTTCCATTCTTAAAAATAAAATTCTTATGGATACTTTATTTTTCTTCATATAATTATGTAAGTTTTTTCATCCGCTAACACGTATTTTATGTGTTTATATGTGACATTAAAATAATATTTATAAATTAATTATCTAATAAAATATTTTTTTAATTATTTTTATTATTATAATTCATGCCAAATACTATCAAACATATAAATCAATAGGAGATTTTTTTTATTTTAATCACTTGAAGGGGTGGTCTGTATTCGAAAAGTAGACTTTTTTGTTAATCAATTTTTCATTATTATAATTCGTACCAGATACTATCAACCAGTACGTAGACTTTTTTGTTAATCAATTTTATAAATATAACGAGTCATTTCTAAATTATTATTAAAACAATATTTAATTATTAACTAATGAAAAACTTAGTAACTAAATAATTTCACACTTTATTAATAAGTCGTTCGTTTAAATAATACTAAATTGGATGTATTTAATTTTTTTAAAAGATAAAATAAAGTATTTAGTTTGAACTTAATCATTGATATAACCAATAAATATTCGATCCCAATAATGTGGTGCATTTTAGTCATAATTTATTCATATTTTTATAACTAATTAAAAATAATTTTTACTAATGATTTTTTAAAATAAAATAATTATAGGTGCCACCGTATTTCTGAACTCCTTAGAAAAAAGAACGCCATATTTGTGAACTGTTTCATAGCTTTCATTTGACTGTTTGAGAGTCAAGTAATAAGTATTGAGATCGAACGGCGCTGATGATCTCATAGCCATACATGCATTGCTCGTCCATTGATCACGTTATAGGGTTCTCCATAGTAGTAGGCTACGGTCTCACAGACCTCTAATCAACCTCCACGTGCACGGAGAACACACTTCCCTCGGCACCATTTCCGCGGAACCGGTCCAAGTTTCACTCCTAAAGCCGCATTTGGACACATGAACCCAAGCACGGATTTTGCCCATCGCAATCCTCCCGCTTTCCGAAGCTTCCAAACACGGCGTTAACTTTAAAAAGAAGGCAAAAAGGAATATAGCACGTTGGAGCATCATTCCTTTTTCGTTGCAGTCCCTCGCTTCACGTATTAAGAAGAGCCCAAAGCGAATTCGAGGTTGGATCTTAATCTTCACTTCGTTCTTCGATCTCGCGAACCAGGTACACTTATTCCTCATTCCCTTCTTCGTTTTCTTCGCCGAGAAAGCTCGAGAAGAATTCCTCAAACCAAATTCACCTTTTAACTCTTTTAGCGGGAAATTGTTTTTTCGATTTAGATTAGATCGAACTCAACTAGTTCTCAGTTCTGAGTGATTTGAGCGTAGTTTTCTTGCTTCTATTGATCGTGAAGCCGTAGGAATATCAAATGGGAAAATAAATTGAGATTTGAATCGTTGATAATTGATGATTCCTCTTGAATGTTGTAGTTAATTGCTTATTCGAATGATTTGAGCATAACTTTCTCCCTCGGATTGATCCGTGAAACTGTAGGAAGCTCAAATGATAAATTCAGATTTGAATTGTTGTTGATTTGTTAATGTAGTAGTTTATTGCTTATTTGAATGATGAGTATGTGTTGTTTTCAGTGAGCTGGAGTTTCAACAATGATGGACAAGGAAGACTCTGCGCAGAAGCTGTACACGCGCATGCGACTCTGGGAATTTCCGGATCAGTATGTGATTGAGCCAACGGATGGATCTTCTGGTTCTTCTTTGGCTGTTAGTCGAGTCGATGGATCCATGAAGCTCATTGGTTAGTTCTTTTCATCACTTCTCTTCGGGCTTTTCTTCATATATTTAGTGCTCTTTGGTATTGTTTTTGTGATATTCAGTAATTCATTTCCTGATCGATGCTTATTATTTTCTTTTATATGTTCTGCTTTTATGTTGTGTTGCTTTGACAGATAAGGTTCCAGAATGCAGCATGCTTCGAGTTCCTAAGATTTACACGATTTTCGGTGTTGTTGGAATGTTGAAGCTCTTGGCTGGTCAGCAATCTCTTTGCCATCGTGATTTGATGATTGATATTGTAGATTTAAGTGATTATTGTATATTGCCTTAAGTTTTTTATTTTCTGTGTGTTGGAAGGATTTTTTGTTGTTGGTGGTGTTAATCCTTTTTTATTTTTTGTTGTTGTTGGTGTTAATCCTCTTTTATTTGATTGTGCAATAATGTGAAGTACTTAGCTTAGGGGGTGTTTTTTTTGGGGAGAGAGATTATACCTGGGAATTGGGATATTCAACTAATGGATTTATGATGATTGGTTTTAGAACATAAGTGAAAACAAAATTTGAATAAAATGCCAATGATTTATGCATTTTTTTCATTTATTTATTGTTTTAACAAAAAGCAGTGGGTTTAAGGATCATGGTATTTTTACAGTTTTCCACTTGTGTAAATTCATTTTAGTTCATTTAGCGTTTTGGCTTATGCAACAAACAATTCCCTACTCCCTGCTACCCTTTTTTTTAATTACCTGTACTTGTGAGTTGTGACTTTGATATTGGTATCTGATTTTGTAGATCTAGTTTACATACCTGACTTCTCTGCAGACTTCAGATAATGCATTTTTTTCAATGGTAGATTTCAATTTGAGCAATCATTTTGTTGCTAAATTTCACTACTCCCCTAGGATCATATCTGCTGGTTATAACTGAGCGTGAATCTGTTGGATCTTACTCGGGGCATCCAATTTTCAAAATTTCTAACTTGAAGGTTTTTCCATGTGACAATTCTCTTAAAACTACCCCTCCTCAAAAGGTGTGTTTGCTACAGCTCCACTTATTTCCTATATCATTCTATGTCTACTACCAGTTTAGAACTCATAATTTCTGTACCATATTTGGCAGAAGAAAATAGAGATGGAATTTTCTGGGCTGCTTAATGTTGCTGAGAAAACTTCTGGCCTGTTCTTCTCATATGAAACTAATTTAACTCTGAGGTGAAATTATTTGAACATTTTTAGCAGTCTTATGTTCATATTTATGACTGAAATATGATATGGTTTATGTTGATTCTAACATTTGCCGCCTTACATGTGTGCATATGTAATATCAACAGAGAGGAAACTACCCATACATTCTTCATTTGATTAGTAACTGCAACCTGCAAACCTATAGAAAATGCAGTCTACCCCACCCCTTTTTCATTTGAAGTATGTAAAACTTTTCGCATGTCATTTAGAATGGCATTGTATCATTCTGACAATTAATGACCAAAATATTAGTTTGAACATGTTCAAGAGCTTCTGCTAGCATAATGGCATTCATACTGCAATTTGAAAGGTATCATGACATCCGAAGCGTGGATATGAAATGTTTTAATAAACATATCTTAGTAAAAAAGTTGGACTACATTATTCTCTCTCTATACATAGTCAAAATAAATTGTGAAACTCTGATATATTATGTTCTGCAGTGCACAACGGTTGAATGACTTGGGTGATGAGTCTAGATTGCTTCCTCTTTGGAGACAGGTATTTATTTCCTTTTGTTTTGCCACAAGCCTGCTAGTATTAGAGATATTTTATTTTGTTTTTTAAAAATGCTGCTGATGCCATGGTAGAATCCCCCTACATACTTTATTCTCAATATTATTCCTAATCCTAAGTGATACTCCTGATGGCTATGCAAATGTCATATGAGAATTGATTTTTTCTGCAGTTTTTGGTTTGCCCTATTATTCTGCTTATGCTGCTAAATTATTGATCACAGGCAGAGCCTCGATTCCTATGGAACAATTATATGTTAGAAGTGCTCATAGATAACAAAGTAGGTTTGTGGCAATTTTATTTTTGCCAGTTCAATATCTTTAGTTCTTATGCATTTTTATATTACTAACCAAGAAGTGCGCAATCCTGTGCTTTCCAGCTTGAACCATACTTGCTCCCTGTAGTCCAAGGCAGTATCCTTATCTGATTAACTATTTGCAATGTTATTGTGCAATCACATAACTGTTTCTTTTCAAGGTTATCCTTAACAAGTAAATAGGCTTTCATCACTTTCAAGCAGCCATTGGGAAAGATATTATTGATGTCACTTTGATTGCCAGGAGATGCACAAGAAGAAATGGTATTTGAAGCTTTCGGATAAATTTCTATTTATTTCCATGCACCAAAAAAAAAAAAACTTTTATTTCCCGCTTGACTGTGCACTTCTAAATATAGTATGTATTTATGTTCCTTACCATTTATAGAATCAAGATTTCTGATGCCGTGAAATTAGTTAATGGTTAATTTGGTGGTGATAGTGAAAGAAATCATGAGAATTGTTGGCAGTTGCACTACTTCATAGTTTTCTTTCAGTTTGCACTAAAAATGTAGATCTAGGTTGCACCAAAAATGTAAAAATGGATGTTAGAGAATGTGTTTTAGTTACTAACAGTTTAGGCTAGGGAACTTGTGAATGAAGACCATGCCCAATAACATGACATCTATTTTGATATTTGACCAAAGAGATAGATACAACGGAAAGATGCCCCTACATAAGCAAACTAGATTAACTTGAACTGTGAAAGCGATGTTTTAGCGGGTACCAGTTAGAAACAATGGAGAACAAATAGCATATTTATCAATTAGTTAAAATTACTATCAATGAAACAACAGGTCTCATGTTTTGGATGAACCAATAAAAAGATTATAAATTACAATTATTGAGGAGAGAAATAAAAACATTTCATTCTAGATGAAGATCCTTATGAAAATTATTTGTTAAACATGTTAATACTTTGATTTATTATGAGATTTAAAATTATCTGTACCATCTTGGCATCTACAATTTGAACAGTTTTTGTATGAGAAAACATAGGATTGTCATTTGTGGTTGCTTTAACTCTTTAAGAAGGCCGTCATCATCTTTTATTGGGTGGTTGACTGATGGTACACATATGGTTTCATTTCTTGAAAGGAACTCGGATGTGGAGAAGAGGAGCTGATCCTGATGGCTATGTTGCCAATTTTGTGGAAACAGAACAAATTATGCAGTTTAATGGGTATACTGCTTCATTTGTTCAGGTATTTCTTTCTATGAGTATGACATGAACCAGTTATATTATATGGTTGTGATAGTTGGAATGTTGAATGTAAACTAGTATTAGCAGGTTTTTCATGGAGATCACTGCAATTATCTTAGATTATAGAATGGGTAACTTGTGCCATTGTATGATCCAGAAGTACATGACTGTTTGATAAAAGCTAAGCAAAAGGAGCTAGGATGCTTGCTTTAGTTTTGTCAGATAAATGCTAGCTGTATATGTACCACCCAATATTGTGTTAATTAAACATGTATTTCATTTCATATCACAGTCATCTTGGTTGAGCTTTTGCAGGTCCGTGGTTCAATCCCACTCCTCTGGCAGCAAATTGTTGACTTAACTTATAAACCAAAGTTTGAGTTATTGAAACTTGAGGAAGCTGTAAGTGGTTGTTGATGGTTGTAATTTTTAGATCTATGTATGACGTTCTATGTGTATTTCACTTACATTTCTTTGCTTAAGATGCAGCCACGAGTCCTAGAGAGGCATTTCTTAGATTTAAGGAAAAAATATGGGGCAGTGTTGGCTGTTGATCTTGTTAACAAGGTAAATATTCTTTATTGCAAAATGAGTTGAGAATACTCATACAATGGTTGTGGTGTATGTAATTGCATTGTAAATTTTGTATACAGCCATAAAGAATGTGTGCAACCTATGTGCACCAACCAAAATGCTATAAATATATGTTGTATACATGTCCCTGATAGTGTGTGATAATGTGCATGGAACTGTTATGTATCGGCATACATTTGAGTCCTCTTCATTTTCCTTTGTATTTTTCAGCATGGAGGAGAAGGGCGACTGTGTGAAAAATTTGGTGATGCGTCGCAGCATGTGGCTGGTAATGATGTAAGGTAGAAGTCTCTTTCAGTTAATTTTTAGGTTGATATACATACGTTCTTTTGGCTTTTTGGGTCACCCATGCGTATTTGACTTTTTTGTAGATATCTGCACTTTGATTTTCACCATGTCTGTGGGCATGTTCATTTTGATCGTCTCTCAATCCTGTATGATCAAATTTCAGATTTCCTTGAGAGAAATGGGTATGGAATTTTTTATTAGTTTAGCTATTAGATATTTCCTTTCTTGAGGGTTAGTTAATAATTTGATTCATGCTTACATTTATTGGTTTCACGCAAGAGGTTTTTATGAACTGCTAATCTTTGAAAAAATACCAATAATTTATATTACTATGTTTGTAATGTTGCTTAATTTGGAACCATCTGCTATAATAACTTGGACACTTTTCATTTTTCAAGCATAATGTTATGAGCTGTCTAAAAAATATATGAAGTATTTTTTTCCCTGGAAAATTACCTTAACCCATTAAATCTGTTTTATAATAAATTTTTATATATAAATCTAATTGAGACATTTAAAAATAAAAATCTGACCCCTGGGTTGCATTTCTGCTTTGTAATTATAGATATCTTCTGTTGAACGAAAAGGGAGAGAAAATGAAGGAGCAACTTGGAGTTGTTAGGACCAATTGTATTGATTGTTTAGACCGTACAAATGTAACTCAGGTCGGTTGATTCACTTAGCTATGTGTATGTCACTGTTTGTGACATCATTTTCCTGCTACTTATGTTGAAATATTTATGCAGAGCATGATAGGCCGAAATATGTTGGAATATCAGCTTAGAAGGCTTGGTGTCTTTGGTGCTGAAGAAACCATTAGTTCACATCCAAATCTGGATGAAAACTTTAAGATCTGTAAGTGATAATTAATTTTATGATTATGTGCTTTGAAATATAAATATACATTATATTTTGTAGTTATCTTCATTTAATACATTCAATTTTTCATAGTCACATAGCACTTGAAACATAGATTTCTGACTGATTCTCTGTGGTCAGTGTGGGCTAATCATGGGGATGATATAAGTATTCAATACTCAGGAACTCCTGCTCTTAAAGGAGACTTTGTCAGGTATGTGTTGATAAATCTTTCCAAAGCTTTTAGTGTACCTCATATAAAGTACATCGAGAAATTATGAGCCCATAAAGGTTCTTCTATGTTGAAATTACATTGGCATGGAATAATTTTAAACCATCATTTATAATGTCTTGTATTATATACTGCCGGCTATTATTATATTGTCTAAAGCTGTAGTAGTGTATAAGTATGACTCTTGTAACTAATAATAGGGTAGGAATTTTAATCTATGGCTTCATGGTTTTATCATTTTACAATTGTGGGAATTGTGCAATTTTTGTGCATAATGTTTTTTCCATGTTAGTCTGTGCTCTTTTTTTTATTCCTGTTTAATTTCATCAACTGTTATATTCAACTAGAATCACAAAAACTTACCAATAACAACAAACATTATTATGAAATTGTTTTATACTGAGGTTTAATAACTTTCTGATAAGAGTCATCATTGTCTAGTGTTTTAAATATGTTGCTGTTATGATTTTGAATTTAACCTCTTTGTCTTTCCAAATTAATTTTTTTTTTTTGTGGGATTCAGATTTGGGCACCGCACAATTCAAGGGATACTACAAGATGGTGTCAATGCTCTTCTACGATATTATTTCAATAATTTTGTTGATGGAACAAAGCAGGTTTGTGTAGCTCATTTATCATTATGTATGGGTACTCTAGCAGTCTAGCTATTGTGTTGAATCTTTAGGCGTCCAGTGTCCACTAGGGGATCATAACTCATTATCTTATCTAGGTTGTGTCCTTATATATTTGATTTCTACCTTCTGCATCCTAATTCAAAGTTGTTTTTGGATTTGTTGTTGCTGTGTAACAGTCAGTAATTATGCTTTAGGAGATACTGAGTCTTCATGTACCTATTTTACTGTGGACCATAATCTTAAGATAGTTTGTGCAATATATCCTTTACCGCCAGCTGAATAGATCTCGAGTAAACTAATATTTTTAAAGGTTAATTTAAAAAATTTATTAGTAATTGATTTATGCTGTTCATGTTTTTAATCATGTGAAGGATGCAATTGATCTCTTGCAAGGGCATTATATAGTTTCTGTCGGCCGAGATACAGCTGCCACTTCTCAGAAAGGAGGTCTTGAAGCTATAGCTGTGAGTACAATTTAGATGGAAGTGTTCTCCTGAATGAAGCTTGAGGCTTCTATTTTTGTTTAAGAACAATTTTTCGAAAGTTCACAATTTATAAATATATTTTAACTTGTATGATGTATGGCTAAATTCATATACTTAATTAAAATCTAATTTATGTGGATATGGCCTATGTCTCATAAGGAAAAAGTAATAATTAAATGAGTTCTTAATTTCTTTCTGTTTTTTATTTATATGTTTTCCTTTCAAGGCTTACAGAACTCTGGTCCTAACCCTACAGAAAAGTGGTGGGTTGCAATGGGCCATAGGCATGAAATACATGAAACCCAATCATTTGCACTTTATTTATCAACTCAAAAACTGCCTTTGATATTCAAATAAGCAACCAGACTACTCAGTCAAGGAAATGTTTAATTGATTATGTTTCTGGATTTGAAATATTATGATTTTTTTTTTGCATTGCGTATTTTGCCGGTATGCAGTTCATCAATATAAAATGTTTCGAGGAAGTCATCCAATTGACATTAATGTCACTACATTTATTTTTGCAGTCATTTCCTCTGGCTTTGGGTCTGGTTTTGACTGGTTTCCTCTTTGCAACCATGTCACTGAGGCAAGGTGAGTTGACTTTTGTTTGTATAACTTCGGATACAAATTTACCTGAAGGCTAAATTAAGAATTTGGGGGTGGGAGGTAGAGAAAAATAGAATACGGGAGAGAGAAGAGAGCGAAAATAGGAGGAATAACCACTCGATTGAAGCAGAGAACTGAGGTACACAGGAATCTTTAAACAGGCTAATAATAACTTATTGGTTAGTACGATGAGAATCCTCGAATAGGCTAATAACTTATTAGTTAATACAGTGAAAATGGGAAAGCGTTACCTGACAACCATTGTCCTGTTTTAATTAGAAACAATAATCCCATCAACCTCTTTGCTGACATGCATGTACTGTAAAAAGAATGACATATGCCTGTACTTATTACATTATTTTTAAGGTGTTCTGAAATTTGATCCGCAACTAAGCAAGTTTTGTCTGTTGTCTTTGTTAATTGGATACCTAATGCTCTACGCAGAGTTTGCTAGCCTAGGTTTAGGGCAATGAATGAGTCTCTAAATTGCTGGATTAATAAAACTATGTATTGCAATTGGTGTGAAATCTTTTGTTCATTGTTCCAACAGTTCAATATGATTTCCGGCACTTCTTCTTTTCACTAATGTGGGCGGGCATTAGCATCGGCATAGCAGCATTTATGAGGGCCAATGGCCGTGTTTTCTGCAACAGGCCTCGCCTACACAACCCCCGGTGATAACTTCTATTCAGACCAGTTTGGGCAATTTATGTGAAGTGTCCAGCTTCTGCAGCAGCAGTCACCGGCAGAGGCCTTAGTTCTACATCTAGATCACTTTAACGATCAATATTTACATGAGGCTCCTTCTTGAAGCTTATTATATTTATTCTTTCCTACTAATTTGTAATCACTGTAGCTTCCAGATATATATTCATATCATCATAGTCCTACCGAATCCAATTTGAGTGATTGCTACTTTACTGGTGTTTCTTACACACCGTATCCTCCCTGTATATCTGAGTTTTTATTTGTGTCGTCTTTAAAAGATTATGGAAACACATTGATTTGATTATCTTCTATTCTTTTAAGTAAAAAATTTCTTGATTCAGAAATCAAGGTTATTGCATGTTTCTCGTAGTCAATTTATGCAACTCGACTTGGCTTTTTATCAATGTAGTTTCTTTTTTGTATCGTTAAATTTCATGCATTGTTAGTGTAAAGATTTTCATACAGTTAACCAATTAAAAATGAACTATAAATATTATAGAAATTAATAATCCTATAATATATAATAATCTATTATTAGATGGCAGTGTATTTTTTGTACGTTCAGTATATTTTAATTAGATTTTTATATTACTACTATTATTAGTATAATATATAAATAAAATGAAAACGGATGAAATTGGCGGCATTTATTCCATTATATAATAACCATTTGTTTTCTCGTTTTTTTTCCTTCCAAAATTGGAGATATAGGTAATATGTAAATAACAAATTTATAACACTCTTGACATTTCATTCATTCTCACTAGAAAATCTACATTCTTGAATATTATTATTAAATGTTAAAACATTACCGTGAGAATTTTATTTCGATCAGAAAAATGCTCCATAACGATGCTAATATTTATTCTATACATCACGGGGGAAAAAAGTGCAGACTACATAAGGTCAACTTTGATCTCTTATATTGTGATATATATGAAGTAGTTTTCAAAATTTGTGTATTATAACTAGTTGGTGATATTGATAGGTTGAACATCGTCAACATAAAGGGTATTGCGTTTGAATTTTGATTTTCCTGTTTATTTGTAGGTATATCTCGATCCGCATCACCTAATTAAACTTTTCTTTATACAATGAATCTTGTGACATGTCTTCTTGACCCTTGACCATAAAATAAGGTAATCTTTCTATCACTCTTGGTCTCTTTTCGAGAGATACTTGTAGTATTTTGGATTACCCCGTCCATTTATAAAAGGAATAAAAAATTATTTTAGAAAAAAAGGCTTACGTAAATTTGTCAAACTATAGAGAATCGAAGACGTAAATTTGTCAAACTATAGATGTGTAAATTAATAGTAGACATCTATTTATATTTTACACAACATATCAATTGTTAAAATAAGATTGTACCGTGTTTCAAATAATTTTTAAATTATATGAAATATTAAGAAATTTACTATTTATAATTAAAATCTTTCTGAAGATATAATTTTATAAACTTTAGCACTTGTGAAATTCGTGGTTTTTTTGTGATTAAATTCGCGGTGATCGACTATGATTATAGACGGGAATTATGATCACAATAAAATACATTACCCCGATTTTATATGATCTAATATGCTGAGATTTATTTCGCATCAAAACAATTTTTTTCACACAATAGAACAATGTTATGAAGTTTTAAAATATTGCAAGTTTAAGCGCTTGTCAATTAATGTTAATAAATTGCTCTCAATTTGAACCTAATATAGTCTGCTTTCCTGTCTCATTCACAATTTAATGAAGGATTACATTTATCTCTGCTTTTGCCCACATGGCTACATTAATTGTTGTTCTATATATCCTTGTTTATGTTGTCATTATTACTGGGATAATCAATACTATCTTTGATAGGTGTAGACTTTTTATTGTTAACTGATATATATCAATGGGAGCATCCGATCATATATATCTTAATTCTCACAAATTATAATTCAAACGCCATGGTAAATAAAGTTACTGGTAACTATAATCAAGGAGTTTTCCTAACAAGTAACGATAAAAACAGGAACCATAAAGTATGGATATTGATATTAACTCGTTGTTTCAGAAACTGCACCAAGGCACAGCTTCGTAATACATGATTATCCAACTAAGTAAGAACAAATAGAGTTCTAATATATTAATACTAAAAAATAAAGAAAGGAACAGACAGGCAATGCAAATCAATCCTTTCCCACTTGAATCTACAGCCCACAAAGGAACACATTACATGCATGTTATGACTTGCAAGAAAGTCACACTGAAAAAAGAGAGAAAAAAAATACACCAACAAACCTTAACTGATTAATAAGGCTGGTCATGTAAATCACAAGACATCATTCAGCACCAGTTAAAAAAATTAAGAAAGAAAAAAAAAAAGATGATCCATTGCAATTAGAGTATTTGTTTTTCTTTAAGAGGCTTGAGGTGGATATGGAGGCCAGTAAAGATGAAATCCAATCTTGTAGACAACTGAAGGACCCTTTAGATGAATAGGGAAAGAGGTAACATAGCCATGCACAAACAAGAAATCTTCAGTTCCTCCAACAACTGGATGATCCGAACGCTTCATATTATTAGTGCCTCCAACAACGGAAATAGAGCCCTTGTGATCCTTCAGACGCAGAGTTAGCTTTGCGACCGAAATGCTGCTAAGCCCGTCAAGACCAGAGGTGATGGAGGTTCCTTCTGCGGTCCCAAGTTGTTTTGAGGATCTGTTTGCTTTGGCAGTCAAAGGATCCTGAAACACAAAAAGGGTTCCAAAAGGGCTTGTGCTTTCACTGATTCCTCCCCCTCCTTCTATGCCACTCACTATGGCATATCCCGTTTTGTTTATGGTTTCATGTTGGAACAGTGTGAAGTGAAGGGATTTGTGGCGGTGGCGGAGACGGTTGTGGTTGTGGTGGTGGTGGTAATGGTGATGGGAGGCACAAGTGCCCTCAAATGGGAGTATGGCCAAAATTAAAAGCAAAGTAGAAAGAGCATAGTTGTGCAAAGCAAAGGCCATTGTTAGCTGTTTTGATCACAAAAGAGGGTTATGTTATGTCTCAGTATATGCTTGACACAAGTGTACTAGGTTTATACTATATATAGGGTGAAAAATTAGTTTGTATTAATAGCATCAATATGAAAACGACGATGGTTAAGTCATAGGTGGTGCTTTGGTCTTTTATATTTCGTTTTCCTTCATCAGATGTATACACGGTAAAAAGTTGTGTGAATTTATCCAAGACCATTTTAGTTGTAGCTTGAGTTTATATGACTAGAAACAATGTAGAAAGAGTCAGGTTACTTGATCTGCTTCATTTTGATGTTTCCTTTGTTTGCGCAATTAAGAGCATATGATCGATTATCTGTCTTACTGTCTTTATTTGCCTTTTTATTAAGTGAACTGAGGTAGGATGCGTCTTTCAAAATAGAGCAGCCACGTAATTAGTTGAGTGGTGATTGGAACACGCCATTCTATTCTAATTGTGTAATTCAAATTCCATTATAACAAAACACGGAAAATTCAGTTCAATTTTAATAATTCTCTTGTCATAGAAAAGGATAAATTGATTCTACTTACTGAGTTGTAAATTCCTTCGAAACCGAAATTGAATTCTCGAAAAATATTTTGCATTTCAACATTGAAGTTTTAAAGATTACATAAAAAAAATTGTTATGACTGATTCCAACTTATATAAAAAGTGTCATTGACTAGGAAAAAAAAGAGGAGATAATACAAAAAAACATTCCGAACATAATTGTTTCTTTTTAGGTGAGTGGTTCTAGAAAGCCCAAGGGCCTAGTGTTTGTCGAGGATTGTGAAATTACTAAAGTTGGGCCTGTTTATGGACTATAGTGTACTTATATTTCCAACAATTATAAAATTTATAAATTATATAATTAGAGAACCTAAAATTTTAAACTTTTATAAAATCGTATACGTTCGGGTTAGTCCAGATTTCATGTTCCCAAATTTAATATCCAAATTGATATAATCGAGTTTACAATTTGAGTTCAAATAAAAAATTGATGGTCTAAATCATCCCATATTTTCTCCTTCAATTTAGTTTACATTTCTTTTCATAAGCCAATTTAGTTCATATTGATGGGGTCTATATTCACCCCTATTCTTACCCTTACTTTTGCAAAATGGTATAGATGATTTCGGTTAACTCTTTCTGCAAATATCTAATTTAGAATTCAGGATGTTTTCCTACTTCTCAAATTTTCCCTACTAACGAAATAACTTTGGAAAAATACAAGTGACCCCAAAGACCATATATCTCAGAACAAGAGAGGAATTCAAGTAATTCATTTTATTGAATTAAATGAAAAGATGATGATATAAGTAGGAGCTACACATTTTTATTGACAAGGGAACTAAGCTAGAATGAGAGAGGTACAACTACTCAAATACAGCAACAAACACACTCATGCAGTAACATATCTAACTACCTATGATAACTGCAAACCAAGTTAGTTAGTAGTTACACTGAACTTGAAGTGTGACTAATATGCTAGCTACAGCCTACACATGTTGATGCTCTTTGTAATATTCAACACAGAAGGATGATAAATTGGCTATTGGAAATTGCACATAGTTGCAAACTTAGTACAATGTTTCTTGGATTACTTCGTTCTGTCCTTGATAGCTTCGATGCGTTCCAATGTGTCAAGAACATCTTTCATGTGAGGACGTTTCTTAGGGTCACATTGAAGGCATTTTAGAGTAAGATGTGCTGATTTTAATGCTGCCTTGGTTGAATCTGATCCTCTATCCTCTCATCCATGATGCTTTTCAACTTTCTTTTATCAGAGAGAGAAGGCTTAGCCCATTCAATCAGATTCTGCTGCTCTATGGGGCGGTTTTTGTCAAGTGCCCTTAACCCTGTTAGCATTTCAAGCAGCACTACACCAAAACCATAAACATCACTCTTTACATAAAGGTGACCTGTTGAATCATGACACAATCCACAGCCATGTTAGAAACAATAAGATCAAACTGTTTCTTGTGTTTCAAGTTTCAATGAGAAGTATCTTTGAAAAGCATCCATTTATATGTGTAGATAAGATTATCACCTGTTGCAATGTATTCTGGAGCAGCATAGCCATCTGTTCCCATGATCCTGGTAGTCACGTGTGAATCTTCCCCAGAAGGACCTAATTTTGCCAAGCCAAAATCTGAAATTTTTGCATTATAATCCTGCAAAAGATAAACAATTAATTGGTTACCAGTGAGATTTGTGGAGTTACTGTTAGTATATAATTACTCTAATTTTCATTTTTCAGCTAACACTCTAGCAAAAGTTTGGGAAGATATAAAGTGTATTGGATGGTTAGAAAAGAACGAAAAAAGGAAAGAGGTCACAAAGAGGAAACATTCTTTGTTGATAAAAAAAAAATTAGTCTGGTAACAAAACTAACATTCAAACAAACTCATTGTCGATAAAAAAAAAAATCTAGCAAAAGTTTGGTTTATAATTAAACACAAATGGGGGGTACAAATTCATAAACTCATCAAATATAAGAGAGAGGAAGTAAGGAAAAATAATGTACCTCATCAAGTAGTATATTGGAGGCTTTGAAATCTCTGTAAATGATTTTCTTTTCTGAGGTGTGTAAGAAATCCAAGCCCCGTGCAGCACCAATAGCTATTTTGATTCGGGTGTCCCAAGAGAGTGGTTCACTGTTAGTATTTCCTAATTGGAAGCAAAAACAAAGAATATGAGCAAAAGTCATATATATATATATATATATATTAATCGTCTTAATTAAATTCATACTTCTAAAGAGATGATTCTCCAAGCTTCCCTTTGGCATGAACTCGTACACAAGGAGAAATTCGATATCGTCACAACAGTAACCCAATAGCTTGACCAGGTTTGGGTGAGAAATCCTTCCTAAGAAATTGATTTCTGACTGCATTATCATATAAAACATAGCAAGATATTACAAATTAAAGTCAGATAGCTGGGTTGAAATTTGTCCTAACTCAACTTATTTTTTAAAAAATAATTAGTTAATTTTGTCAAGTACTTTAGAATTCTTTCGAAAATAAGAGATTATTAATTTAATGAAACATACATGAAAACTCTCTTTATTTTCTTGTATTTTTCTTATTTACTTAATTAAAAATTAAATAAGATCGAAAATGTGATTATTTTTTAAAAGCTTATAAAGTTATTAATTTTTAATTAAGGAACGTATATGAACCTTGGATAAAGAATATTACCAATTTTGCTAAGAGAAATGTTACTTACCCAATAATGAACTTCTATAATAATTTTTACGCACTCACATTTTTTTTTTCTTTATATCTGTATACATTATCTATCTAAGGAGGTTAATTTTTATGAAAGAGAAAAAGGGAAAGTAGTTTACAAAAACCAAGTGAAGTAACTTTGAAAACATAAGGCACAAACTATAACCTTCTTTCTCTCATCCTATATAACTTCAATTTTATTTTTAAAACTCTTATTTTTTACCTTTTAACTTTAAAGTAGTTTTTAATTCAAAGAAAAGTTATCTGTATGAAATTCTAAAATTATTTACACAAAATTATAAATAAAAAATAAAAACAATAATACGAATCATATGTAGAAGTTCAAAATAATTTAAAAATAAATAAATGTTGTAATGTCATCATTTAATATGTATTATCTTTCTAATTAATTAAGTATACAGACTAAATAAAAAAGAGAAAAAAATTATTTTGTATTCTTTAACCATTATCTGATAAAAACAAATAAAATTGTTTTAAATAATTAAAAAGCATCTAGTATGATATGCATGTCTAATGTTTATTAATCAATACCTCAAGAATATTAAGAGCAACTCCATACAAGATTCTCATCTTGTTTTTTCTTATTAAACACTGTGTCTCAGTAAGAACTGAAGATTGGATGTGGTTCTTGGAAAGCACCGAATGTTTTATGTTTATATAAGCACTAGTTGCTTACCCCAATTTTTGGGCCATGTTTCAGCTTTTATATGTGTTTAAAAAAAGTTGTTGATGTTTATCCCAACAGTCAGGATATTATAAGATCATTTATAGGGTAACTTTAGTAAAGTTTTTAAGGTTGTTGGATTAAAGATGTAAGATGATTAAATTAGAAATTAAAAAATAGATACGGATGGTTGATATGTGTAATGTTGGGAATAATTTAAAGTTTGGCTCTCAAGCATAACTGATATCGACCATATATAAGATGTGTTATATGTTTTAGTATTAATCAAAACCTCAATAATATTTGTTACTAATAAATTACTATTTTTTGCTGTCAAACATTACTGATCAGGTGTGGCTCCATTATATATCCATAATCCCAATTACACTATTAATTAACACTTAATATATACTTGAGGCTAGCTGTATGTATATTAATTAATAATAGTTGTAACTTTGTTTATGAAACACAGTCTGCAACTAACAAATTAAAAAAAGCAATGAGAACGCAGCACCACGTGGGAAATTAGAGTGGAAATTAAACAAACCTGCCACTCCCGAAAGCCCTGCAAACTTTCTGAATTCAATTTCTTAACAGCAACCACCATTCCAGATCCAGCTTTGGTGGGTGTCAGTGTCTTCTCATGCAACCATCCTTTGTAAACTTTGCCAAAACCTCCTTCACCAAGCAATGCATCCGACTTGAAACTCTTGGTTGCTGCTTTCAGATCCGCCAAATTGAACTGCTTCAAGTTCCGCGTTTCCACACTCGGAAACACCATGTTATTGCTATTAATGCTACTAACACTAGTGCTTTCAGTAATTCCCATCTCACGCGCTGAACCTGCATGCCAACAAATTACATTAAAATTATTAATTCTCCCCACGATATGATTCAGCGTAAAAGGTTAATAAATTGTTGTTCCAATTAGTGTTGAACTCAATTTTTTTTAGTAAAATTTCATATTTAAGTCTTATGAATAAAAAAAATCAAAAATGAAAACTCCATTAAAAGTGATAAGTCCTATCTTTGATAGAGATTAGTCAATCAATAAATACTTTTGCAACAATAACATAATTTAAAAAAATGATGTTATATATTTATGACTTGCCTGAATAGTGAGGGGAACTATTGGAGGGTGTCTGGTGGGGAGCGAGGGAAGCAAAGCAAAGACCCATGTTTAGTGTTTAGTGTTAATTAACCAATTACGAGAAAATGAAATCTACAAGAATGGCTGCTACGTTGGGTTGAGGATGAGGAATGAGAAAGACACAACACAAGTGCTAGCTACATAATGACGTTTTCGGAGTGTTATTATGTTTGACTGCTGCTATTTATAATGACGTTTGCCGTGTTCTCCTCGCGTTTCACTTGACGTGTACAGTGTACTCCATTTTTTAAATACACAAACTTTTTCAACCACGTTGTTCAAAAGCAATAGGGAAACAAAAATTATAATATATAATAAATGTCCAGCTTTTTAAATTAGTCCCAACAAAATAATTAAATGTACTGACAAATTGTTTGGTTTTTGCAATATGATCGAATGAATGTCCTGTTTGATTCAGTCCTTGTAAAATAACTATCTTATTAAATTTGTCCCCTATATCTCATGAGCACGGACGAATTCAGTGAGTTCTTGACTTGGAGTATTCAGAATGGAACTAATTAGAGAGTGTGGTTAGCTGCAAGTAACAAGAGGAGGTAGGTATCACATGGCAGCGTAAAGATCTGGCTTAGGAAAAAAGGGATCGGAGCTAGAAGATGGATTGAAGTAAAGGTTGAGACAACAAATATATATATAGGAAAACGAAAAGGCTAAAGATATAAACAAAACAATGATAAAGAATACGTTTCCTAAAATGGAAATCGAACTTAGCTTAGCTTGTTTGGATGCAGATCGATCTTCCTCTTTCATGCTGATCAGTTCTCATGCTAAAAAAAAAAGAATTAGCTTTAGCTTTTTAGGATTCGTGTTTTGACTTTTCGCTGACGCTATTTTGCATTCCTGTTGTAGTGAATCACATTAGCCCTAATTTATAATTTCATTTGTCGGAATGACAATATAATATTTTATATATTATATGCTTGATAAATACTATATAACAACCAGTACGTATTTTAAAAATATTGGTTAAATAAATAAAAGTATAAATTTTTATTAAAAAATAAAATACTTATCGTATAAAAATAATAATATTTAAAATAATTTAACTTTTTTTATAGACTACATATATCATGTATTGGAGGGCAAAAGTTTTCTATCTAAGTATTCAATGTAACAGCATAAAATGATGAAACTTTTTTTTAGACAAAATGATACTTTTCAGTACTGCACTACTGCAAAATGTATTTAAGCATCCTTAATTAATACTTTTAAACCACATTCTATGTATTTCTATCTTTCATACGTACAAAGTCACGTTAATTAATATCTATAAATTATTAAAGACTTAATTTGCACGTATATATTTTTGGTCTTATGTACATTATACGAAACAGCGATCGTGTTTTTTAACAAATATTGTATAGAACCTATAAAAAAAATATTGTATAGAAAACAACTGCAATTCACGCGTATACCTGTGTCAAAGTACCGTTTGTATTCTTATTAAGCAATAATGCTATACAATTAATTATAATAGAGAAGAAGGTTCAATGTTACGTCGGGAGTTTCACCCACTCCTTAGTCTAGAGTAACTTTGCATGCTTGCTTCCAACGAGGGAAATTGAAAAACAATAACTTTTTATCAAGGAACTAATTATCTTATTGCAGGCTGATCAATAGTTACTGGGACCCAAAAAGATCGAACAAAATAACCACAAATTTTTAGAATGAACTTTTTTATCTGGTCTCAGTTTTAAAATTTTCATGCGTCTGGTCTTTTATTGTTCTTAATCTAGGTATTCACTCTAGGATCCACATAAAAAGATCAAAAATTGAGTTATGCATTTTTCCCCCCTTAAGGGATAACATTTTGGAGGAAAAGAGGAGGCAGAGAAATGAGAAAGAAATAGATGTATATTACGACAAATTAAATAGGGATTTTTTTTATTTCTTTCTAGTGAGCCTAAAGCAAGGGTTTAGCTTACTTTAAGTTTGGGTTAACCTTGAACGAGATTAAAAATTATTTAACAATTACATAATTAGTTTAAAAAGTCATTAATTATATACTTATCTTTTAATTTTTAATCATTTAAATATGATCTAACTTTTAGATTATTTTTACTTTTCATAATAACAAGATTTCTCATTTGGTATGTTGTGCCTAACTACACACTCTCATATATATATATATATATATATATATATATATATATATATATATATATGTGCATGTACATAAAAATGAAAACTATACATTTCGGTCACATAATCATGTCAATATTAAAAGTTAATTAGTTCTTATATTATCACTAATAAAAGTTATGTACATTTTAATCTTATCAATCTTCTTTTGGACCTTGTTGCACCCAAATGCGCCAACTCCAATG
The DNA here is from genome assembly GCA_013407115.1 of Glycine latifolia. Lineage (NCBI taxonomy): Eukaryota > Viridiplantae > Streptophyta > Magnoliopsida > Fabales > Fabaceae > Glycine > Glycine latifolia. The sequence continues at coordinate 7,215,255 of CM023951.1, forward strand.
CTGGTCTTATGATCCCACGATACGTGTCTCTACACGAGCATATGACATAGACGAGAGATAAGAGAGAGGCTCAAAACCATCCACCTCATGCAGATATAAATATAATAATCCTTCACCAATAGTTAATTTCCCAAGCCAAAGCCAAGCCAAACCAAACCAAAAGCTTGTCACAATAAAAAAAATATATGTATGTAACTTTTTAAGTGAAAAATGGGTAAAAATAGGTTGGACTAAATTCTATGTGGTGAGTTATCCTTGATTAAAAGAATAACACTTGAGTTTGATCTCTTTTTATTTGTCATAAGCTTTTTAAAGATATGACTTATCCTACATAGAAGACTAATCTAACTTACAGATTTATTTTAGGACATAATTTTTTTGTTAATTAGTAATAATTAAACTCATAAAAAAGATTTAGAATAATTGATGCATATTATTCCATTGAAGACTCCTTTAGTATATAAGAACTTTTGTGATAATTTAAAACTAACCATTTAAACGAGTTGTTGGGTAATACATAGAAAATATATAAATATGAAAAAAATCGTTCAATCACAAAGATTAGGATGAATTTTAATCTTATATTTAAGTAATATTGACAAGTCAACTAAGGTTGCGTACCATTTTTTACTAGACATATATTAAAGCACATTTAATAATATAAAATATTACTTATTTAAATTAAAATACTCTTACTTAATGTATCATTACTTATAATAAATTTTTATAATAACAATATTTAAATAGGAATATAGATAATAAAAAATATTAATAATATTTTAGATTTACAAAACATCAATAAATTAACACCAACAAATATAAACTGGGAAAAACAATTACCTACGAGAAGAGTTTTGAATAGTTTGCATAATATTTTATATTCTAACTTTATTCATTGTAAAAACAAATTGGAGTTTGGATAACTTTGTGTACAAGCATCTAACCTCATTACCCTTGCACAATCCCCCCAATAATGTTACTAATTCAACCAAAGTAGGAAATTTTTTTACAGAACTGTCTTTTTATGAGACAAAAAATACAGAGCTGTCAAAGGTCTATCAACATTTTCCCTGCAACTAACAAAATAACTTTGAAAAAAAAAATATTATCTGGTGCCTCGTGTTACAATAATGCAACCTAATTTTCTAGTAATTTACCAAGCATTACGTGCTGAACATAAGGATGATAAATTTGGCTATTGTAAATTGTTCGTAGTTGCAAACTTAGAACAACGTTTCTTGCCTGCCTTCCTTCTAACCTTGATAGCTTCTATGCATTCCAACGTCTGGAGAACATCTTTCATATGAGGACGTTTTTTAGGGTCACGTTCAAGGCATTTTAGAGTAAGCTGTGCTGCTTTCAATGCTGCCTTGGTTGAATACTGACCCTCTATCCTTTCATCCATAATTCTTTTAAACTTGCTTTTATCAGAGAGAGAAGGCTTGGCCCATTCAACTAGATTCAGCTGCTCTATGGGGCGGTTTCTATCAATTGCCCTCATCCCTGCCAGCATTTCAAGCAGCACCACACCAAAACCATAAACATCACTCTTCACGTAAAGGTGTCCTGTTGAATCATAAAACAATTAGTTTCAACTTCAAGTAGAATATTCACAAAGCATCTATTTTTGTGTGTAGATAAGATGAGATGATCACCTGTTGCAATGTATTCTGGAGCAGCATAGCCATATGTTCCCATGATCCTGGTACTCACGTGTGAATCTCCATCAGAAGGCCCTAATTTCGCCAAGCCAAAATCTGAAATTTTTGCGTTGTAATCCTGCAAAACATTAGTTTGATTTGTGGGTTTAGTATTAGTATATAATCTCTGTAGTTCTTTTTCGAGTAAGTAGTAACTTTAATTTGGGTGAAATTTCTGAGGTTCAGAAGCTTTAGCTTGTGAAATAATCTTCTAAATGAGTCTTTTAGCGGTCTCAAAAATAACATGTTTGGACCTTACCCAATATTATTGGAGATGCTTTCTTGTTCTATCACTTTTTTAAACTAGTGTATATTTGGTTCATAGTTTACACAAATTACTTGAGCCATTACGTTCAACTAGCATTTGAAAATTTTCATTTTAAACCAATTACACCCCTAGCCTTGGGGGCCTAGTATTACTCGACGGGTTCAACGAAAAATTATTAGGTAGTTTTTTATCATCATCCAATCTTGTCTCGACCGATCTCAACATGACACTTGATTAAATATTATTAATTATTTTCTTAAATTAAAAAACTTAAATATATGTTACATAAAGATTAATTGAGATCATGAATAAATGGTGACCTAAAACACTCAAGGCTCTGGCAAAAGTTTGCTTAATGAAACAAATATGGGTACATAATTTATATTGGCCTCCATTTCTCATGATAAGGGAAAAGGTGGAATATATAAGACAGACATAAAGAGAAGAAGTAGGAAAAAATAATAGACCTCATCAAGTAGTATGTTGGAGGCTTTAAAATCTCTGTATATGATTTGCTTTTCTGAGGTGTGCAAGTAAGCCAAGCCCCGAGCAGCACCAATAGCTATTTTGATTCGAGTGTTCCAAGAGAGTGGTTGTGTGTTTGTATTTCCTAATTGAAAAAAAATAAAATAAACAAAGTCAAATCAAATTCATGACCAACAAATTTGTATTATTAATATATTTTAATTGTCTCGAGTTCATACTCCAAAATAGATGATTCTCCAAGCTTCCCTTTGGCATGAATTCGTACACAAGAAGAAATTCGACATCGTCACAACAGTAACCCAAAAGCCTGACCAGGTTTGGGTGCGAAATCATTCCTAGAAAGTCTATTTCTGACTGCATTGTCATATGAACAGAGCAAGATATTACAAATTAAAGTCAGATGGCTGGGTTGGAAAATAATCAGTTATTTTTCTTCTTTGAAAATAATCAAACATTACAAAAGTTTGACTCAACTTATTATTAAGACTCTGACTCAACTTATTTTAAAAAATTAATTACTTATGTTTGTCAAATATTTTAGAAAGCTTTTAAAAAAGAAGTGATCATTTCATTGAAAAAAATAATTCCAAATTTCCTATCAAGCATATATACATTAAATCTCTCAAACCATTTTCTTGTTTTTTCTTATTTACGTAATTAAAAATAGAAAATAAGATAGAAAATGTTATCATTTTTAAAGTATTACAGAGGTATTCGTTTTTAATTTATATATATATATATATATATATATATATATGTGTGTGTGTGTGTGTTTGTGTGAATTTTGGATATAAATTATTAACAATTTTGTTAAGAGAAAATTCACTCATGAATAAACTTCTATAATTATTTATATCGCTCAATTTTTTTTATCTCTCTCTATCACATTATCTATCGTATTGTACACTTCTTTCTCGTCATTCTATCTCCCTTCTCTCTCTATATAAATTAACTCGATAAAGTAAGCTTGAGCAAGCAGTTTTTCTACAAGTCGGAATAGAATTAGGGTAATTTCGTTATCTTGTCAAGGAGGTGACTTTTGACTATGGTATCACCATCATCAGGGCAATGAGAGTGAAGGGTGAGCAACGTCGGTTTTATTATGTCTAAACTGACTCCAAAAATCAACCTAATCCACTGCTCCTCGCTTTAATTTCTATTTAAGAGGAATTAATTAGCTAACCTTTAGACCTTATTATGAGCCCTTTTTCTCACGCCGAGACAATAGCATTTTTTTTTCTTGTTCGCTAGGAAACTAGATTTGGCCTCACAATTCCTTTCGCTTTTATTTTATTCAGTCAAGGATGTATTTTTCCTCTTCTATGATATATTTGGATACGATCAAGAAAAAATTAGATTGTTGAGAAAACCACCACTCAGGTAGATCATCATATGCTATCTAATGGAAGTCTCTACTCTCAATCTCCATTTACGAATAATTTGTTTTCATTGGACTTTCTCCCTTTTCATTCCAAAAAAAAAAAAGGAAAGAAAAAGACAAAGTTACTAATAATAACAATATATTTTATTTAATTAAAGAGAAAATAAAAATAAAAATTGAATTTTTCTTTCATTCTAATTTTTCTCTCCTTTCCATTTTCTTTCCGTTGTACCAGAGTTAATAGCACAAAGCGTGAACAAAAGAAGCTAGAGTGAAGGCGTGGAGCCATTTGTTTCCCATTCCATTATTACTTTCATATAAATAAATGTTATGAGTCAATACCCCCAACCCCACTCTTTTGAATAAGCATAAGCATTTTCCATTTTTTAATCTGTTCATCTGTCAATGAGTATTTTTATTTGTTTACCTATCTATTTAAAAGTCAAAGAAAATATTATCCATCTAGTCTTATAAATCAGACCATCCAAACCAATTTATAAGTATTTATTTAATTTGGTTAATAATATTAAATTTTCAATAGTTTATAAAATATTTTTGTCAAAATTACTTTTATAATTATTGATAATCTTTTAATATGTTTCTATCTAATTAATTATATATGTCGCTTATAAAAAAATTAATATACCTCCACTTAAAAAATGATTTTCTTTTTGCATTCTACAAGAGGCAAAGTGAATGATAGTTTGATATATCTAATGATCTTTTCCAATCTTCACAATAAAAAGTCTAAAAAAATAAAAATTATTGCGTTTATTGACAAAAAAATTGATGAGAAATTAAGGTCATTTTATGATAATAAAAAAAAAAGCACCACAAAGTCACAAAGTTCTCAAAAGATTTCTATAAGAAAGGACCAAAATGAGTAATTACTATCTTTCACACACCAAGCATGAATGTAAGAGAATTAAGAATAGAAATGATATAAAAAGAAAAAAAATAATTTAAACAAAGATGTTAATTGCATTCCCTAATGTGTGATATTCGTTTCTAAGACTTTGTATTTTTTGGCGTCAAAGATTACTCAAGCACGGAAGAAGAAGATGTGTGTCTCCATAATCCCAAAAGTATATATGTTAACGACTAAGGTTCTATATATTCAAAATATATACTTGAGGGCTGTATATAGTAATAATGGTTAATTAAGTGTAAGTTTGTTTACGAATCTTAGTCTATAATTAAATAATGAAAAAACAATAAGCAATTGGAAGTGAGTAAATGAAGAAATTAGTAACTAACCTGCCACTCTCGAAGGCCCTGCATACTTTCGGGATTCAATTTCTTAATAGCAACCATCATTCCACAACCAGCTTTGGTGGGTGCCAGTGTCTTCTCATCCAACCATCCTTTGTATACTTTTCCGAAACCTCCTTCTCCAAGCAATGCATCCGATTTGAAACTCTTGGTCGCTGCTTTCAGATTCGCAAAACTGAACTCCTTCAGGTTCCGTACTTCCACGCTAGGAAACACAATGTTCTTGCTGCTATGACTACAGATTCCTCCATTAACACTACTAGTACTTTCAGTAATCCCCATATTCTCATCCATGCTCCCCAAGGACTCACGCGCTGAACCTGCTGCTTGCCAATAAACATGATTTCATATAAATAAAAAACAGTTAGGGCTTGTTTTTTCAAATAAAACTTTAACTAATTTATTATAACTTGCCTGCGTAGGGAAGGGATTTAAAGGGTGTTTGGTGGCGAGCGAGCGAAGCAAAGCAGACACCCATGTTTAGTACTGTTTAGTATTGACCAACAAGAGTTAATGGGTGCTAATTAGCAGCTAGAAAACTAGTGATGATATAATGTTGTTTTAATTTGAGTTGAGGTGCTAATTACTTAGGCTTGAGGTTGAGGATGAGAGAAGAATGAATACTAGTGGCAACTACATAGCATTAACATGAACATGGAGTTGTTTTTGTTATGTGCTTGACTACCTTTTATTATGACGTTCGCCGTGTTCGCATCGCGTTCTCATTTTTTGGCGTGCGTCATTAGCTTTGGAAAGAAAAGTCAGCGTGTTCAAAAGCAAGTACAGCCCCATAGGAACATACAAACGTACACACTATTTTTAAAGGGACGGAACACTCTTACATGACATTTTTTTTAATGATCATTATATTTTGATAATACAAAATTTCCTAACATTCCATCAATAATTTTCTTTTTTTTATCTCTTTTTTCTTGTGACACTATTTTATCAATCAAATTAATTATTTATATTTTTTTTCTTTCAAGTTATAAACAACTTAAGATTGTCTAAGAAACATTTTTCTTTTTAAATGATTTGACTCTTTTTTAAATGGGAACATATATATTATTATGATTATTCAATAATATTGTTAGACATTGCATTTTTATATAATTTTTTTAATTGAATTAGGTCTTAGAGATTCAATATGATAAGACAGACCTTAAGGTTGAACGCTTACATATTAATCATTAACAAAATTTTTATATTGACACCATAAATCAAATATATATTTTTGTAGAATACGAGTTTATTTTTATCAACTAAATTATTTTTTGTTGGTTATTATATATTATCATATATTTTATTTGAATATTTATTGTACACCTTAAATATTAATGACCTATAAAATTATACATCTAATTTTAATGTAATAATGTTTTAATACTAGTATTATGCATGTGTGATGCACGTGATTCTACAATTGTAAATAAGTGTTACCTTCTTCTCTATACATATACTACACTATTTATTTATTTATTTTTGCTGATTACCAAATACATGAATCAATTGTCATTGGATTTAAAAGAAGAATTTTGTTGTTCATATAAGTTTTACCTAGTTCAAACACAATTTTCTCATATGTGATTGCTAGAAAGAAATATCATTCACTATTATTATTATTATATGATATTGTATAAAGGATTTGCCTGTTTGTATATTTAAATTAGATTGTATTTTAATTTCTTCTTATCTCTTCTCAAATATGTGTAGGCGTTGGTGTTAATTAAAAAAGTATTTGAAAAGAAGGTGCCAAAGTTAAAGTGTGGATTCATAGAGCCACATTCATAGTTAGTTTCTTCCTCTACTTTCAGTTCCACGCTTCCACTTCTCTTACCTTGTTTTCTTAGTTTTTTTCCTTTAATTTCCTTCCGTTTCAAATTGTGCAAAAAAAACTAATTAAAAAGATATATATCATATTTTATTTCTATATATTATCTGTTTGAAAAATCTAAGAGTATTAAATCTTGAGCTCAAAATTTGATCTTCAACATATCTCTTAATAAATGAGGTAAAAAGATCACCAATTTAGAGAGAAGAACCCTCAAAATTTACACGTTGTTTAAAAAAGAATAAATTATTTTCCTTTTTTTCTCTCCATAAGATCTCAAAAAGAGATATACCATTGAAGAAAAAAATGAGAAAAATATTGAAAAATCTTCAATCTTATGTGACATAAGAGGATTTATTAAAAAGTGATCTAAAATTTCAATTTAAAATCTACCATTACAAGTACTCTAACTAATTTTCTGAAAACATTGATTAAAAAACTAAAAGCAAAAAGATTTTACTCAATAAAAACATAAAAATAACATTTAAATAATTATATTTTCAATAAAATATATTTAATCCTCCTATTATCTTTAATGATATGTACACATTGACGTGCGTTAATATTTTACATATATATAGATGATATAAGTGTAATTTAAGGACTTTGTACATATATAATTTCGTATTATTATGTACATTCTAGGAGAGAACCATCTTTATTTTTATTTTTTTAACAGACTTGCACCATTCACGTGTATCCCTGTGTATGATTACAATTTGTATTCTTAATGCTACAAAAAATTATGCTGTAACTCATAGAGATTAGAGGAGAAGGTTCGTGGTTCATGCACGCTGCAAAGTCGTGCAAAGTCAGCGACCGTGGTCCAGGTTCCAACCTTTTTTTCCCTATATATGCAAGTTGCATCAGCATTGCATTTGCATGCATGCTTCCAATGACGAAAATATCAAAAACTTTTAATTATGTTAATTGTGCGCTCAATAGTCACTGGTGCCAAAAAACAACACAACCGCATCTTTTTAAGACGATACAACTTCGTTATCCCATTAATTATCTGGTTTCATTTTTACCGTTCTTATAGTCTAGGTATTTGACAGTGGAATCCACTAAGATCCATTGGTCGAGTAATGCTTCTTTTATTTTATTTTCTTGAGGCAGACTCATTTGGGGAGGAAAAAAGGAGATAGAGAATTACGACTAGTTAAAAGGAATGCATACTTTATATCTAACTGAACGGGTTGTAAAAGACTAATTAAATTGTGCTCTATTTTTCATCTTGTTTAGAATATGGTTCTTCCCAATTAGTGAATTCCCTATATGACTCCTAATTATCTAAAAGTTTATCAAAAGAGTTTATATTAAAAAAAAAACTCGTTCATTGTAATTTCAATTATTAAATAATAAATGGATTATTTTATATTAAAACTTATTTTTATATTACCATACAATAGATGATGATGATGATGATGATGATGGTGATTATTATTATTATTATTATTATTATTATTATTATTATTATTATTATTATTA